>CM051237.1:426190977-426790977 GCA_027917425.1 Gastrophryne carolinensis
TGGTGGTCAGACAGGGATTTGTGTTAATACAGTACACAAATCTGCAGGTGACCTCTATTCCCTTAGGTTTCCCCATCTTGATTACTGGTCTATTTCTGGAACATAATCGTTGTTGACCCAGTTACCTGAAAATGTTAGATGTAAACGTGTACAGAAACCTTTGCTGTAGACAGAATAGTATATACTACACAAGCATAGTATAATCAATGGTCTTTAGGACAATTTCTATGTCATTATTGGGTGCAGTGATGGCCGGGCGCCACATATCCTGAATGTTCTTCTATTTAGTTTTCTTCCTATTTTCTGTCGGCCTCAGTGAGAGAACAAGAGAAGCATAAAGCACTCAGAAGTCTGAATAATTTATAAGGTGAGTCCATGCTGCAGCCTCACCGCCAGTTCTTTGGCTCTGGAGCTTGCTCTGCATGGAGTGACGTTACGTGTCAGCCAAAATAACTGCAAGTCTAACCTGCTGATGAAATGGATCCATGGCAGAGAGAATCAAAGGGGACAGTGGAAAGCTTTACCCTGTTAACGTGGACAAAAGAGGAAAAATGTATGCAAGCACATCAATATCTGCTACATTACTAAAACTATAAGTTATGTGAGACTATAAGAAAAATCTTATAGGTTCACTATAACAGTAGCGTGAAATCCCATTTTTACCGTATACTGACCTTGATCCCATAGTGCATGTGCGTACCCAGTAGACTTAAATGTCTTCCAGCGAGGACAGGCAGATCAGCGGAAGCAGCAAAAAGAGCAAGGATGCCAGTGGCCCACACATGTGCCATAGGATTGAAAAATTTAGACGATGTTCCCCTTAGGAACACATGAAATCATCATGTGCTAGAGCCTTCAAGCAGGTCCCGTTTTAAGTTGATCAAAGTCTAGGGTTTTCAAGTCCCTGTAAATATTTCCCCAGGATGAATGCCAAAAGAGGTTGCCCCACAGTATTAAGACCCCCTAGCTTTCTGCATACTCACCTCGTTCTGGGATCCCATGGCGACATGCTTCAGCAAAGAGCAGAGTACTCCCCCTTACTTCCCCTCTGTGTTCCCCTGCCGGCAGAACATAAAGCCTCCCAGGCGCACAATGCAGGGATGCCCCTTGCAGAACAGTTTGCTGCCACAGGATTCCAGAACGAAGAAAGTATATGGTGAGCCAGTGGTTCATGCTGTGTGGTATACCAAATCAGAAAGCACCTTAGGTCAGGTGTAAAACTGAAGAGGGGGGAGTAATAAAAGGTTAGGTCTCTTCAGGCAGGGCTCCACTCTTTGGGGAGAATCTAGATCAGGTTTATCCCAAGAGGGGGGCATAGGTCTGGGCGAAAGTGACAGGGTGCAGACCAAGGTTTTTCACTGCAGACTCCCCAGACACAACTCTTCAGAATCAGAATCAGTTTAGTCAGATTCAATAGATATATGCAAGGAAATTTGCTTGACACTTATCAGTGGTTACCATTTGTCAGAAAATAGAATGTGGATGAAAAGTAAAACATGGTTAAAATAAGAAAGGGGGGGAACATGCTTTTATGAACATTTTTACAAATATAAATAATTGTTAAATACAACTAATTGAGATTAGATACACTATAGATATTAATATGTGGCTTCCATCAGGACTTACAGGGCCACTCCAGCCCTGTTTTACTAATTTAAAAATAGCCTCCGCTCTGCCACCCTCTGTTAGCGGTGAAGCAGCGCTAATAAGTGCCGCCGGTTCCGCAGGATCTTTCTCCACCATCTTGCTGAAGTCTAGGCCGTCTACGCTCCCGTTTGCCCAAATTATTAAATACAACTAATTGTGATTATATACACTATGGACATTAATATCTGACTAGCAGAACATTAATATGTGGCTTCCATCAGTATTAAACTTCCATTGGCCTAGATAATAAACACAGAATTTGGTCGTTTGATGGCGTGTGGAGAGAAGCTTCTCAAACGGTGTTCCTGCTGTGATGGGCTCTTAATCGACTACCTGAGCATAGTAGCCCGAAGACCATATGCCCTGGGTGGGAAGGGTCATTCATAAAGCCCTGAGCTCTTTTGTTTACACTACTGCTGTAAAGGGCCTGGCAAGGGCAATTACATTATTTTTCTTGTTATGCACATTGGAATTGTCGGGCTGAAACAGACCTAGGACCACTTCAAACTGTTACTCTAGTAGTGTGGTGGTTACCACTCCAAATAGCTTACTGTTGTGTGATTTTCCCTCAGTAATTTAAGGTTGAGGCCAAACCATAGACCACACTGATTTCTCCACCATCAAACTATACAGTTGGCGCTATGCATGCCGGCTGGTAATGCTACCCTTGTATCCCATGTTGCCAAGTAGTGAAGTGTGGTTTATGACAGAGGCTTTTACAATATACCAGGGGTGTCAAATTCATTTTTACATTTTTACTCCCCCAGGATGCCCCGCTATGTGAAACCCCCCAGAACGCCAGCTTCAACTCACCTCACCGTGGTCCTATGGCGCATGCGCGGCCGCTCGTCCAATCAGCACGCTCAGAGCCGCTGAGCTATGGACATCTAACCAGACGTCTAAGCTGGTGGCCGCATCCCGTGCTTCCCTCTAGCAGGGAGCGTGTCCGCGCCGGCCATTCACAAATCGCAGCTGTTTTCAACTTTGTCTTGTATGGTATGATTGTGTGTTCCTTTTGTGTGTAAATAGTATTTTTTGTACAATAAAGCTTTGTATGATACTCATTGTTTGGTGCTTCTTTTTGAGGTGGGTGTGACGAGTTTGTCCACAGTCCCGCTTGTTTTTGTAGATTAGATATTCATAGTGAGCACATTGTTTGAAAATAGTGGTGCACCCCTTTTGTATTTATCTGCTAGAGGGATAGCGGGGATGCGGCCATGGCCCGTGCATGCGCCTTTGGACCGGGATTAAGGTAAGTGTAGCGGCTGACCTGTGGGGCATCCTGATTTTGGATGCCCCGCAGGGAGGGAATGGATCGGCCGGGGAATCTTATAGAATCCCGGGCCGATCCTGCTGGTTTTCAGTCCACTTTAAAAGTGTCTGATCTCATATGTATGGGTTTACTAGATGGTTTACTAATGTCACAAGCCTATAAGTATTTCAGAATATATGAAAGCAGCCAATTAGCTTGCACCAATTATAATGACATCCTGAAATAGGGGAAGGGTGGAAGCTGGAAAACTGACTAATGCACACCCAGGAAATAGCAAGGGCAAATAAATAACAAAACAAGCCATATATTTTATGTACTCTGCATGGCTATCATGGCCAGATGCCAGGAACATTTCACTGTGCTGACCTTTATCAAATAAAATAGATTGCATGTAACAATCTTCTATGGCGTGTTACATGGTGAATGATAATTGCATTGACTATGATTTGTGTATGATGGCTGGCTGGCTGGCTGCCTAAATAGTATTGTCCAGCAGGAGCCCAACACAGCCCTTCACCACCACACAGAAGTCCTGTTCCAAACAATGAGGATTATAATCCCCCGATACCTGTCTGGAAGTAGTATGTCAATTGCATAATTAAACCTGAGCCACAATCTGTGCTCTGCTGGGTGTACATACCAAAGAAGCAGGAGAGGCTTGTGTCCGCTGACTACCCTCTCCCCTTGGCTATATAATCTTTGTGTACCCGTGATCCTTTCTTGTCTGCAGCTGTAAAGTTTTCCGGGTGGGGGTGGCTGCAATGACATTGGAATGCTGCCAGCCTACCTAGAGATTAAGTCACCCTCGGTTGCCAGACCATTTTTTTAATCATTTTGCACTATACATATTGAACTGTTATTTTTTAAGGAATCTCCAGTGATTTACCAGGAATATTGGTTCGGGTTTTAACATGAAATGCCATAATTGTAATGTTTCAGTGCTTTCTCAATATTTTAAAATAAAAAATGTTTTTCAAGAAAACTATATTGTGTGCAATAGCCGCTATATGATTTTTTTAAATAAAAAATGTACATTTTTCAAGAAAATTATATTTTGTATAAAATTATATTTTGTATAAAATCATTCCTCCCAGTTACAACAGTACCACATATGTATATGTAGGCACCCTTTCCGGCCCAGGACACACCAAAACTGAAACAGCACTTTAGGTGATTTTCAAATAACATACAACTACTATGGGCACCTTGCAGTTTTTCAAGAAAAAAACCCTTTACATCTGAAATCTGCCCACAAATTCTATATACTTGCAAATAGACGAGATCTGGAGGCAATTGGCAAGGATCCAAACTAATGCCCAGGCGCAGGAAGACAGTGGGCACAGACCGGAGGCAGCGATCGGCCTCCATCGCCACCTTTTTTGAGACGGCGGGCCGTGGAGACGAGCAGGAGCGGGCCAGCAAGATGGCGGCGGCCCAGGAGGAAGAGGCGCGCACAGAAACGGAGGTCGGTACAGAGCGGGGGTCCCCTTACCTGACCGAGGAAGACGGGGAGGGCAGTCACCCAGCAGCGCAGCAGACGTCTGCTCCCGGCTGTGTCGGCGGCAGACTGAGAGCGGGGGCGGCGTGCGGGGAGAGGAGAGCAGCGGCATCAGTAGTGGAGGTGGCGGCGGGTGGCGGCCTGTCCTCTCCCGGCCGGGGGGAGAAACAGCGTGCTCCCGCAGCCCGGCATTTAAGTGACAAGGCGGATGAGGAGGTGAATGATGGTGAGGACCGGGAGGTCTGGGCAGATCATGCCCCATCAGAGGCCATGAAGCATATAACAGACCCCCCCAACCCAGCCTGTGAACAGACCCGGGTGGGGAGGGGAGCCCCAGGCCCAATAAAGGTGCCCGAACGGACCCCCAGCACTGACATGGAAACCCCATCACTAACTGGGAGAGGAGAAATGGGATCACAGGCTGCACCCCAGAATAACACCCCACGCACCCCAAAAATCACAGCGGCAGACCCCGGTACACGCGGCCGGCGTCCCGGTACCCCAGTGGAGACCACCCCTCCAACACGGGCATGGGATGCCCCTCCCACACACGGGAGATATCCCCCTCACGAAACCTGCCTGTCCCCTGAGGGGCCCTGGGGCGCCATTGCCGCCGGAGAAGGGGAGGACTGGCCACCAGAGTTTCGCACAATCGAGAAGGATTGCAACAGTCTGACGGAGCTTCCGGGGACGAATACAGACACATTGCAGCTAGACGAGCTGAATAAACGAGGGGATGGTGGTCTTGCGGCCTCTCCCTGTGAGATGTCCTCGGCTATGCAACAACTACCCCAGTCCCTCATCTTGGCCTTGGCCGACGTGGTCAGATCTAATGTAGCGGATGCTCTGAGAGCGCTTCCCTCCCATTCGGACTTTGATGGATACATATCACAGATGGAGGGCACTCTCCGCAGAGAGCTCAGCACGCTTCAAAACTCTATTTCAGAAGTATCCCACAGAGTCGACTCAATCGAGCAGGACCAGTCTGCGCTGACTCAGAGGGTGGTGGCGTTGGAGCGGCTTCAGCGGGAAGAGAGGGCACATACCTCCGCCCTCTACCTTGGCCTGGACGATCTCGAGAATCGGGGTAGACGCAATAACATCAGACTGAGGGGGCTCCCGGAGACAGTCACTCAACCGGATCTGGAACGTACGGCAAAAGCTATCTTCAACGCGATACTGGGGGACCCCCCCGCGGCCGAGATCAACATCGACAGGATACACAGGGCCTTGGGCCCCAAACCTGCAGATCCACAGCGACCCAGAGATGTGGTCTGCAGAATCCACTACTACAGAGTTAAAGAAGACATCCTGAGAAAAGCGTGGGAGAAGGGTCCAACCAGATTTGAAGGTTCATCCGTCGTGGTCCTCCCCGACCTTTCCTCCAGGACCCTCCAAATGAGACGTATGTTGAAACCCCTCCTTGAGGTGGTCCAGCGCCAGGGAGCCTCCTACCGCTGGGGCTTCCCCTTTCATCTAATTGTGCGCAAGAACGGGAGATCCTTCGCCCTGAGAACTGTCGACCAACTCCCGCAGCTTTTTGCATTCTTGGAGACGGACCCGATTCGGGTGCCGGACTGGCTTTCGCCTACCCTTGGGCCCCCGCCCGGGGGGCCGCTGCGGGGGGGGGCTACGGGGACCACCTGGTAGGTTAATGGGGGGCCCGAGAAGACGGGTTCCTCGACCAGACAACAGAGCCTGAGGACCGGTGTGATGGTGGGCCGTGGCCTTCCTCCGCGGCGGGACCCCTAGGGGTTGACCCATGGCTGACCCCCTAACATTTGGGGGAGATGGCAGACTGGCCTAAAGACGGATGGACATCGCTTCTGCCCTAGAACGGGACAGCGGACACTAACGACTCTCAGACCCCTCCGCACGGGGGGGCCCACGTCTCATCTCATCCTGTCCCGTCGAACTGGGCTAAGGTACATGGGGACTCGGGGGGGTTGGAGTGGGGGGCTCTGGGGACGCCTGCCGCGGGGGGGCTGGTCTACGGTGACTGCCACTTTTGTAGATATGTTTTGGAGTTCCTAAAGTGCTTGCTCTTTTCCCCGTGAACGGGCGGGTGGCCTCCGGGGGCTCGCCCGGCGAGATGGGCGCTCCTTGTGCCTGGGGCTAAGCGCCGGCGCTTGTGGGCGGGGCCCGTGTCGGGGCTGCCCCGCCCCGCCCCCTCGCACCTCTGTTGGGGGTGTGGGGGGCTGGGCGGTGGGGTGTCCGGCTGGCGCCGCCCTGGAGGTCACCCCTCAGTATTGCATTTATGTTTGACCATCAATGTTAAGTTCTTACATTTCAATGTTTGTTATATACCATGCAGGCCCGCTAGCCTACCTGAGTCGTGCCAAGACTGTTCATTGTTTGTATGTCCTGTGCCTGGGGCCCTGGGGATGGCATCGGGGTGGTGGCGTCTCCTCGCCCGGGGAGCGGGGCCGCCGGACCCAGTGAGCTGGTCCCCTACCTTGACCACCTCCCCCGGACTTTCCGGGGGGGGGGGCGGGGGGTACTACCGTCCCGGACTGGGCATGCTCCGCCCGCGGGTGCCTACCCGGGGCTCCACGTCCACGCACATGAGTAATTTTGAAGTTGCAATGTTATCTCGCCTCGTATAGATTTACTAGTCTGTTTCATATGTTACAATGTTTTCGTTACAAGGTGTGCATCTCCTGCTCCGATAGTGTCTTCGACTTACACGCCCCCAACTTAGGCGACCCTGGTGGGGTATTGTACCATCTATAGTTGGTGCTGCCCCTGAAAGGGAAACGAGGGTACCCTCGGTGGACTCATACCGAGGGATCCCTCGCATTAGAGTTTATCGCAGGAGCACCTGATCCCGGTGTCTCGCTGCCCCAATTTATCCCCCCCCTCCCCTACTACTCTCTGTTTTCCCCAGACCGGAATTCACCAGTCAGAGAGCCAGGTGACCCAGATAGGACCCCCTACTGGTCCCGATCTAAGCAGAACTAATAGCCGGTCCCACTAACCTTAGTAACCCTCCTTACAGCTTCCTCCGCCGGTTCCCCCTGCACCCCCCGGGTGTGCCCCCCTCCTGCCCCCCCCTTGTGTCCCATACCTAGATAGCGCATCCAACCAATTAAAAGTTGATTGATCCCGTATCCCTAACCCCTCCTCAGTAGGAAACCTCGCCCCTGTTCGGACCCCCCTTCCTCTTACTTCTCTCCTCTCCCTCCCCTCCCCTTCTTTCTCTCTCTTTCTCCCTCCCTCCCCCCTTCTGAATCTCGTGCTTTCCCTTCCCCCACCCTTACCCGTTCCCTTGGCCTTCCCTCATTTGCCCCCCTCCCTCCCCCCCGCCCCGGTTGCCGCCTCCGGGCCCGACTACGCTGTGGGCCCTTCTCCTGGTGGACGCCGCTCGCTTGACATGGCCAAGTTAACGGTCTGCTCTCTGAACATCAAGGGCTTCAATGTCCCCGAAAAGCGCTCTAAGGTCCTCTATGATCTACACAAACAAAGATTGGGCATCCTCCTTCTCCAGGAGACTCACTTCCAGGAAGGCAACATACCGCGCTTGGGTCATAGATACTTCACCTCCTGGTACCATAGCACCAACCCACAGAGCAAATCACGAGGGACATCTATAGCAATTCACAAGTCTCTGCCCTTTACGGCTTTGGACCAAAAAACTGACCCTGAGGGAAGGTTTGTCTTCCTTAAGGTGTCGATTCACCAGACAACCTATACAATAGCAAATCTCTATCTACCGAACCAGGATCAGGCCGGGGCGCTCCAGAGGTATCTCAGGAGGTTAGAGGAATTTGCTGAAGGCATCCTGATACTCGGAGGAGACCTCAACCTCACGCTGAACCCTTCACTGGATTCCTCATCTGGGAGGTCTTCGGTGTAGCTGGGAAAGCTGCAGTCACTACGCAGGGCTCTCTATAATTTGCAGCTGATGGACGTGTGGAGGCTGGAGCACGGGCAAGCCAAGGACTACACATACTTTTCGCCAGTACACGGCTCTCACAGCCGCATCGACTACATCCTGCTAAGTCATCATGCCCTGAAGTGGCAGCCTAAGTCCCGGATTGGCCCCTTTCTGTGGTCGGACCATGCGCCGGTCTTCCTATCGTTTGAGTTGCCCAAGGCGGCACAGAAACACTGGAGTTGGCGTCTGAACGACAATCTCCTGAGGGACCCGGTATGCATGAGCAGGATCAAAGAGACCATCATCAATTTCACAGCTGACCACGAACGGGATGACTGCTCGCCGGCGGTCCAGTGGGAGGTGCTCAAATGTGTCCTGAGAGGAGTCTTCATACAGGAGGGATCGAGGCTGAAACGAGAGAAATCAGCAGTGATATCCCAGACGTTACAAGCCATCTGTGACCTCGAGACTAAACATAAGCAAGACCCCACTCCAGAACTGCTTTCTGAGCTCTCACTCCACAGAAACAAACTACTGAAGCTTTATGACCAGGCCCTTCTCAGATACAGAGACAAAAGACACGCCTCAATGTACGAACATGCGAACAAATGTGGCAAGCTCTTAGCCAAATCTCTCCACCACAAAATACCTACAACATTTATTCCAAGTATCAAGACGGAGAAGGGGGAGAACGTTGTGGACCCATCTAAAATCCCAGAGGTGTTTAGGGGTTTCTACGCCGGCCTGTACAACCTTCAACCTAGCCTTACACAAGAGACATTGGAGACCAAAATACAGAACTACGTATCCGAAACGCGGCTTCCTACGATACCTGAGGAATCCTCGGCTGAACTAGAAACCCCCTTCACAGAGCTAGAGGTCATGAAAGCCATTAAAGATGCCCCGGTGGGAAAGAGCCCCGGCCCGGACGGATTCACTCCCAGATTCTTCAAAGAACTAGCGCCACAACTCGCTCCTTGGTTGGTTAAAACCTTTAACTACATAGGATTGGATAACCCCTTTCCAAAGCAAGCAGCAGATGCCATAATCACAGTGATTCCGAAACCGGGCAAGGATCCTGCGGCCTGCGGCAGCTACAGACCCATATCCCTACTAAATGTCGATCTAAAACTGTACGCAAAAATAATTGCCACTAGGCTCAAACCTCTGATCCCCCAACTGATTCATCTGGACCAGGTGGGGTTTGTCCCTGGACGCGAGGCCAGAGACAATACAAACAAACTACTGGATCTTATTGCACACGTCCACAAAACTGGCGCTCCAGCATGCGTCCTCTCCTGCGACGCTGAGAAAGCGTTCGACAGGGTGAACTGGCGCTTTCTCAGAGCTACCCTAACTCAAATTGGCTTAGGCCCGAACATAACTTCCAAGATTTTGGCACTGTACCAAGAACCGACGGCCCGTGTCAGGGCGAACGGGGTCCTGTCGGAACCTTTCACAATCAAGAACGGGACTCGGCAGGGCTGCCCCCTCTCGCCCCTTTTGTATATCCTCACAATGGAACATCTAGCGGTGGCTCTACGAAATAACCCAGATATCAAGGGGATTGAGTACGGGGGACATCAGTATAAAATGTCGATCTTTGCGGATGACCTGCTCCTACACCTTACGTCCCCGGCCATATACTTTCCGGCTGTTCTCAAAGAATTTGAACGCTTTGGCCAACTATCCAACTTCCGTGTCAACTATGCAAAATCCGAAGCATTAAACCTCACCCTCCCACAGCCCCTGGTGGGCAGACTTCGGAGCAGCTTCTCCTTCAAGTGGCAGCCCAAGGCGATAAAGTACTTGGGGACCTATATACCATCTGATTTGGACTGCTTGTATGAGTTGAATTTCCAGCCACTTCAGACCAAAGTCACCCAGGACCTTTCAAAATACGACAAGGGGCGTTACTCATGGTTTGGTAGAATAAATATTTTGAGCTACCTAGGCATTTTTTCAAGACGATCCAGACAACATTCTTGAAATTCATATGGGGGTCACGGAAACCGCGTGTCAGGTTCAACATACTGGCCAGACCCAAAAACGCGGGCGGTGCCGGTGCACCGGACCTAAAACTATATCACGCCGCCGCTATCCTGACGAGGATGGCAGATTGGAGGTACAGAGCAGAGGACAAGCTTTGGGTCCAGCTGGAACGAGACCTGCTGGGGTTCAGCCCGCGCACTCTCCCATGGACGCACACCGCAGGGGAGGCAAATAGGAGAGGATTCCCCTTTCTGGCCCGACATTTCCTAGCCACCTGGGACGGATTGCAACGGCAGGGGGAACTGGTGAATAGGCCGGGACCCCTGACCCCATTATTCAATAACCCAGAGTGCATACCAACGCAGAACACTTCTCGGTTCCTGATTTGGAGGGAGGAAGACGACATCAGATTACGAGATGTGCTGCTGGGGGGAGGGCTGCCTTCCCTGGCGGAGCTGAGGGCGCGAGGCGGGGGGGAGCACTTGTCCTGGCTACATCACCGGCAACTGGAGGTGTTCCTCACTACAGGGGGACGCCTCAGGGGCGCATCTCTCCCGCTAACACCGCTGGAGGAGTATCTCACACAACCTCCGCCTTTGGATCACGTGGTATCCAGCTTTTACAGCTTGCTGGTGGCCACCAGACATACTTCTGAGCTAGAGTTCATGACCAAATGGGAGAGAGACTTGGGGATCTCGATCACAGATGAAGATGCCAAAAAGATATTCACGCTAACACACAGACTCGTCGGTGCCAGTGAGGCACAGGAAAAAAACTACAAAGTCCTCACGAGATGGTATAGGTATCCGTCAGACATGGCCTCATACTCCTCGGAGGGCTCGAGTGGATGCTGGAGATGCGGGGCGTCCCAAGGAGGAATTCTCCATATTTGGTGGGAGTGCCCTCCGGTCAAGAAACTCTGGGAGACTATCTTCAAGATACATACGGAGGTGGAGGGCTCCGCCGTGCCTAACAGCCCGGGGGCTGCCTTACTTACCCTGATCCCGGGCTCCATAACCAGAGCCAAGAAGGGGATCCTTAGGTTCTTTCTGGTGGCCGTAAGGTCAATCATCCCTAGGCGGTGGAAGTCCGCGCAATCACCAACGGTGGCGGAATGGTTCGCTGAAATGGACCACATCTTGAGAATGGAGGAATTGCTGGCGGAGGACAGGGGAACCACTGAGGCACACTTGGAGACCTGGACGGGCTGGATCATGTTCAGGAGTTCAGACTCGGCGAGGGTCTTCTTGGGGGCGGACCTTGATCAGAGATGAGGAACTAGCCGCGGGTCCGGGGGGCGGCTGCCGGGGGGTGGGGGGAGGGCCTTCGGTGTTGCCACCCTCCCTTCCCCTCCCCGCTGTCCGCCTCCCTCCCCGCCTCCCCTACCTTTCTTATCCTCCCGGTCCCTTCCCCGCCCGTCCCCTCTATATATGTGCACCCGCCCACTGTTGTACACTACACCCTCACCTGAAATCCTCCGCGGACCGGGACTTATCTGGTCACCACTTAACCACCAACAAAAAGTAAATAGTATCACAACACAATTGATCCTGCTCCTTGTATATGTAAATGCATTTATATATGTACGGAAGCAAATTTATGTATTCAATGATGTGGATGACAAGATGTATAACCGATGCTGCATATATACTTGTGATTTGCTCTTGCTGTACCCCTTCCCCCTCCCTTACCCCCCCCTATTTGGCTTTCTGTACCCCCGACTTACCCCCCACCCTTTTTTTCTTTTCTTTTTTTCTCTGTTTCTCTAAAATCCAAAATCAATAAAACTTGATTATACAAAAAAGCTGAATAAAAACATTTCCTCATCTTTAATGGACCAGTTGACAAAAAGTTAAATGTAAAAAAAAGATACAGACACCAGAATAAAGTCTTTTATTAGGTTTTCTTTACTTACCTCCACTCCAATGCTGTTTGCAATGTGCTTTGATAACGCTGTCACTGACAGCTGGAAGTGGTGCAGTCACGTGAATTTAACATGCAGTCACGTGACTTTCACATGCAGTCACGTGACTTTCACATGGGTTTTAGAAGTAGCAGCCCAACTGTCCTCAAAGCAGTATGGCCCAACGGGAACTCTGCGGGTTTTCCTATGGCCGGTCCACCAATGTTCTAGTAGAAGGGTCCAACAAAATGTGTATATGCTTTTTCATATAGGCCAGCACTTACCTTCCCTCCAACTGGCTTGATCCACCAGGTCATCACATCTGGGCCGTTGTGCAGGTGGGTGCATAACCTGCCAGAGCTGATAGCAGCATAACGCCTGAACTACAATAGATTAAGACAGCAGGAGAGTTAGTAAGAATCGGCCTAAAAATATTAGGGTGTACTGACTCTTGAACGTAATAATTGAACACTAAACTGCCTATGCTGTGTACTGACCTTTAGAGGTCATTCAAACTATACACAGACCTGTGACTTCAGAAGTGAACGCATCAAAATCCATTTTTTTGTATAATATGTGTTTTTCTTGTTTGGGTGTGTTTTGTTTCCTTTCCTCGCTGACTAGGCACTTGCAGAGTGTTCGTGTTATTCTTGGTCTTGGTGACCGCTAGCATTAAGAAAAAAAGATCTAACTGCTTATGAATGATTAATTAGCAGTGTAAGCAGTTCTGACACTCCTAGATTCTAACTGTCCGCTACACCAATAGTTTAAAGGGGTGTAGATATGTAGTGTAATTCATCAAATCTGTTATTTCTTTTTTACATAATATAATATAGCGTTAAGCTGAATTAGAATAAAAGCCATTCCTACAATATAGGCAGTACAAGGGGGACATTTGCTTCTCCTAGGATTCAGTCGAAGCGCAGTCCTTGGGGCCTGAAATCTGTGACTCCAACCTAGCCACCTGACCCACCAGCAAATAATACAATTCTGTGAAATACTCACCTGTAGAATTGATATTATGAGTATACAGTACGTCCTGCTCCAAATGTAATACTTACACTAGGGTTATCCTCCGCCAGATGGCGCTGCACTGCAGAGACATGCAAAACAGGCTCCTCCAGGCCCCTCAAATACCCGGGGACCTCCCACAAATCCCCAGCATTGAAAAGCAGTGAACAAGAAGCCGGGAGAATTTAACCACCCAAACTGGAAACTATAACAATGATAACAATCACCATACAGGGGATCCAGAACAATGCAAACCAAGGGTGGGGTGGAGCAGGACGTACTGTATACTCATAATATCAATTTTACAGGTATTTCACAGAATTGTATTATTCTTAGTATACAGTACGTCCTGCTCCAAATGTAATACTTACACTAGGGACATCCAATAGCAGTGTCCAAACAGTAGGGTGGAATCCCCAACAAAAAGGTAACAGCAGACAGTTTAAACCACTGCCGCCTGCAAAACCTTGCGGCCAAAGACAGCATCAGCTGAGGCCCTAATATCAACCTTGTAAAACTTTGAAAGGTATGAACAGAAGACCAAGTAGCGGCCTTGCAAACTTGTTCAACAGAAGCCTGGTGCTGGAAGGCCCAAAGGGCACCAATAGCACGAGTAGAATGAGCAGTAAGGCGAAAGGGAGGACTCTTCCCCTTAGCAGAATAGGCCTGAATCACGGCCTGACGGATCCATTTGCTAATAGTAGACTTGGCAGGAGCCAAACCCTTCCTGGGCCCAGAAGGGACCACAAAAACGTTTTCCTGAAGGACGCAGTGACCACCAGGTAATACTTCAGACACCTGACCACATCCAAGGAATGCAAAAACCTTTCCTTAGCGTTGCTAGGATTAGGGCACAATGAAGGAAGAACAATATCTTGATTCAAATGAAAAGCAAAGGGGGGGTGGCAGCCGCTCAGACCATTTTATAACTAACCTGGGAGGTGCACGTTAGCAGGGCAATTAGTACACACAAGTCTTAAAGGAGCCACAGCACTCAACCCTGTTAGCTTGCAGACCAGCCTATAATCTGTCTCTAAACTTGGTTAAAAACAGAGGACTCGGTCACACACATCTGCAGAGGTATGCTTAAGCTGCACCACTACGCCAAAGTGCCTCTGTGGGGTGCAGTCCTAACTCTAATCTCTGAGAGCCCATCTGGGACATACAGTGCAATAGATAAATTGGGAGCAGGCTTACCTGAGGTTGCCCAAAACCTCAAATGAAAAGCAGACACCACCTTAGGCAGAAAATCTGGCTTAAAACGGAACACCACCTTGTCCTGGTGTCTCTCATAGTATGGGGGCTGAATAGACAGAGCCGCAAACTCAGACACACGCCTGACCGAAGTAATGGCCACCAGAACGACAACCTTGAGGGTAAGCACAGCCAGAGCAGCATCCTGTATAGGTTCAAAGGGAGCACCCTGCAAGGCAGACAAAACCAAGTTCAAATCCCAAACAGGGACCATAGGTTTACGTGGGGGACGCACATGAGTAACCCCCTGGAAAAAGGTCTTAACCAAAGAATGCTGAGCAAAAGACTTCTGAAAGAAAACAGACAGGGCAGAAACCTGACCCTTCAGAGTACTGAGTTGGAGTCCCGACTCCAACCCATGCTGTAAGAACTCCAGAACCCTGGGGACTGAAAACACCCGACAGGGAAGAGACCTAGACTCACACCAGTGAATGTAAGTACGCCATACCCTGTAATAGATGGAAGAAGAAGTTTTCTTCCTAGCCTTCACCATGGTATCAACCACCGAGGCGGACAAGCCTTTCTCCATCAAGATGGAGGTTTCAGCAGCCAGGCCGTCAAAGCCAGAGTTTGTAAATTGGGATGGCGTAAGGGGCCCTGAGTGAGCAGATCTGGCACCCCTGGCAGAACGTACTGGTCTACTGCCATCTGCACCACGTCTGCGAACCACACCCTTCTTGGCCACCTGGGGGGCCACCAGAATCACTGGCACCCCTTCCAGAGCAATCTTGCGCAGAACCCTGCCAGCAGGGGGAATGGAGGAAAGCCATACAGGAGCCGAAATTCCTGCCATGGCATGGACAGAGCATCCGTGGTCAAGGCCAGAGGATCCTGAGACAGGGAGACAAAGGCCGGGAGCTTGTGATTGTGACGGGATGCAAACAGATCCACATCTGGCAGACCCCAACGGTGACACAGGGACTGGAATACCCTGTTGCAGAGTGACCACTCTCCCTGACGAGAGGTCCCCCTGCTCAGAGAGTCTTCCAGGAGATTCTCCGCCCCCGGGATGTACACAGCCGAAATGCATTGAACATTGGCCTCCGCCCATGTCAGAATCCGCGACACCTCCTGGAGGGCCCCCCTGCTCCAGGTCCCTCCCTGATGGTTGATGTAGGCAACCGCCGTCCTGTTGTCTGAGTGCACCTGCACAGACAGACCCCCCAGGTGATTGGTCAAATGATCCAGTACCAACCTGATCGGCCGTAGTTCCAAAATGTTGATAGGTAGGTGGGCATCCACCTCCTCTGGAACCGCAGGGACTTCCAGAATCCCCCCCATCCTGACAGACTGGCATCCGTGGTGACCGTCTCCCAGGAGGGGGCCAGAAAGGATCTGCCCCCCCAGCAAGTTCCTGGAGTCCAGCCACCACGAAAGGGACCGCCTGACTAGGATGGGGGGAGCACACAGACCCCGTCCAGGGACGTTGGGTCCTTGTCCCAAACTGACAGAAGGTGAAGTTGTAGAGGCCTCAAATGGAACTGAGCAAAAGGCACCGCCTCCAAGCACGCCACCATCAGGCCCACCAACTGCATTCCCTGCCTGAGGGAGGGAGGGATGGGGACACGACAGCAGGAACCTCACCTGCGCAGTTAGAGCTTCCACCTTCTGTTGAGGAAGGAATATCCTTGACTGAACCGTATCCAGAATCATTCCCAGGAACGGGGTCACCGAGGAAGGGGACAGAGAGGACTTGGGATGATTGATCACCCACCCGAAGGACTCCAGGGTGGACACCACCAGCTGAGTGTCCAACTCTGCCTGCTGTAGAGACCAAGAGGTGATGAGTATGTCGTCCAGGTAGGGCAGCACGCGGATGCCCCTTGACCTGATCAGAGACATCACCCCAGCCAGCACCTTGGTGAACACTCTGGGAGCTGAAGTGAGACCAAATGGCAAGGCCACAAACTGGTAATGTTGATCTTCCAACGTGAATCTGAGGAACCTTTGGTGTCCTGAAAACACAGGGATGTGAAGGTAAGCGTCTTTGATGTCCACAGACGTCATGAAGTCCCCTGGGCGCAGGGAGCTGATGGCCGAGCGCAGAGTTTCCATGCGAAAATGCCTGTTCTTGACAAATTTGTTGAGGATCTTTAAGTCCAGAATAGGCCTGACTGACCCATCTTTTTTGGGAACTGTGAAGAGGTTGGAGTAGAACCCCTTACCTCTTTCTCTTAAAGGGACACTGCCAATGACCCCCAGACCCAGAAGGCCTTGTACGGCCTGCGCCAATACCTGGGCTGAGACAGGGTCCTGGTGGATCCGGGACCTGATGAATCTTGGGGGGGGGGGCAACAGCAAACTCTATCTTGTAACCGGAGGACACTACCTCCTGAATCCATCGGTCTGAGACATGATGCCTCCAGACGTGTGCAAAGTGCTGTAGCCGTCCCCCCATCCTTATGGGCGAGGGCGCCCCATCATGCCTGAGGGGGCTTGGGAGAGGATTTGGGCTTAGACCCCCAGGAGGAGCCAGGACGTCGTCCTCTGCTCCTATGCCAGGAATCTGCACGAGCCCCCGCGAAGGACACCCCTTTTCCTTGTTTAGCACCAAGGTAGGGGGGTGAAAAGGAGCCCTGGTCCCGAAAGGGCTGAGACTGCCGCCTGCACTGGGGTAACTTACCTCCTTTAGCAAAAAGGTCTAGGCGGTCCCCAAACAGGCGTAGCCCCTTAAATGGAAGTCCAGTGAGGTCCTTCTTTGCAGCATTGTCGGCAGCCCACTGGCGCAGCCAAACCGAGCGGCATATAGCCACCACCAAGGCAGAAGTTCTCGCACACATCCTAATGGCATCATCCAAGGCAGATAGGATAAAGTTTACAAACACATCACAGTTAGACAGTGCATTAAACACATCAGGTAGCAAATCATCAGGAGCACCGCCAAGTACACTTCTGATCAGGGACCTGAGCGCCACAGATGTAATGGCCAAGGCGCAGACCGAGCGCAGCGCCGTCCCCACAAATGCAAAGGCATGGGACGGCAATTGGTCAATGCGCCGGTCCTCGGCATCCGGCAGAGTAGTAGAGTCAGGGGAGTGCATGACAGAGCTGTTAGACAGCCCTAGAATAGGGGCTTCCACCTCGGGAGGGGATGACCAGCACTTGACCATATCAGCAGGAAAGGGATACTTCCTGTCCCAACTCTTAGGTATACCGGGAAGTCTACTGGGACGTTCCCACTCTTTAAGCACGAGATTATTGAAATGAGCTTGCTCAGGAAATTCCAAACGAGCCTTAGCAGTATGAAAAAGCTCACCCCTTTGCCTAGGAGCCACAACAGGGGGGGGGGGGGAGATGGACAGAACCTCAAAAATCTGTACCAGCAATCTGTCAGTATCATCCGGGGCCCAGGAGTCAGAGCCAGAATCGTCATGACCCCTGGGTCTCTCAACAGATAACCCTGAATCGGAGAACAGCTCCCCTTCGTCCGAGGGGGTATAGTCACATAAATGCAAATACTCATCAGATTCCATAGGAAAAAGAGTGACATCAGGGGTTAAGTGACGCTTTTTTGCAGTGGCCTTACGCGCTAAAGTATTAGCAATCAATTTTTCAACACTGGCCAGTCTAGCAGACACATCAGGCTGAGAATCCCGGCTTGTATGCAAGTCAATGGGAGTGAGATTCAAGCTTGGGGGAGTAGGTGAAGTGAGACGAGGTGCAGGCCCAGCCACAGGAGGGGCAGATTGTAACGTTAGCACCTGCTGTGCGCAAGGAACACAAACCCATGCATTGTCACCGCTAATAGGTGAGACCCCACAAGCTACACACAGCTGGGCTTGTCCCGTAGGAACCCCGGTCACATTATCCTGAGATGCCTCCATATGGTGATTACTAGGCACAATATGCCAGTAGGGATTGACGCTATAAAGCAAACTTGGATGCCCCAGTAACCTGCTAGGGAAGTGGGAGTAATTATACTAGGCCCAACTATCAATTACACCGGGCCAGGAGAAGCCAATGGATTCACCCGTCTGAAAAACAAAATGAAAAGAAGGGGCGTCAGAACCATACACACTAAAAAAAGAGTATAAAGCCGCCCGCGGGGGCACTTACGGACCACGGTAAGTAGAACCATCACACACGCACGCGCGACCAGACAAAATGGCGCCGAGAGCACCTCGAGGGGCGGGCCAGAGCGGGCCGCGACGCAGAGCGCGCCAAGCCAGGCCCCGCCCCCCCGAAGAGCGCGAAGCCCACAGACAAGCAGCCAATGATAACGCAGAAGCGTCTGAGGTAACGCCGCCGCCCGGTGCGGAACATCCAAATGAAGGAAAATACGCGTGCGGCGGCGGCGGCATTAGCAATAGTAAAAAAGAACAAGTCAGCGCGGCGGCTGACACCACATATACTAGTCAATGCACGAATCACGAGACACACTCACCCACACACACCCCCCTTCTTTTCTGGGGTGGGGTCTGGGGTGTTCTCGGACCCTGAGGTGTCCTGTGGCAGGTGTGGGTGCTAACAGGTTCTCTTTCACACTGTTCTGTTCTATCACAGCAAACCAATTCATTTTATTTCAGAAGTTTTCCACTGGCACAATCACTTTACTAGTACAACCTCCACTGTTCAACATAAACACTAGGTTCCCCTTTTCACTGCAGCGTAGCAGCACATCACAGTCTGATTCCATTACTATTATTATTAAGTACCTGGGCTTTTGGTTAGGTTTCCAGTGGCTGCCTAGTCTCAGCTTCAGGTTACAGATCCCTGGCTGCTTCCTTTCCTGCTCAGAACCTTCTTTCCACCCCAACAAAAATAAATTCTTGTTGTAACTGGATCCTAACTGTATTGCCTTTACAAGTTTTAGTACCCTTAATGGTGCTCCTAAACTAGGGGTCTCCTTACTAATGATTCACACTAGCAGCCCTAAAATAAGAAAAGGTCCACTTAGGTTCACTTACACTACTACCCTTGTGGGGCAGTCATGGCCTAGCAGTAGGAGAATGGGCCTTGTGACCAGAGGGTGGCATGGGACATGACTCAAGTGCCCTTGAGCAAGGCATCTAACCCCAAATTGCTCCCCGGACACCAAGTTTAGGACAGCCCACCACCCTGGGAACTTGTGCACTTCACTGCCCTTTGGTGTGTTATTAATCTGTGTGGTGTGATAAGATTTTCATTCACTGATGTGTGTCCACTATGTGTAATTCACTTGTATGTAGTCACTAATACAGTGTTTATTTCCTGGTGTATTCAGAGAGAAGTGTTGTTCATGAGTCCACGGATAGGAAAAAATACCATTTTGTGAGTACTCACCTGAAAAATGGATATTGTTGGTGTGCCACACACCCCGCTTCACTTTTAATATTCTTCACTTATTGGGTTAACTCACCGCCAGGTGACGCTGTGCAGAGAGGAAGTCTTGTAACGAGCCCCCTTCCGGCCTATATATACCTGGTACCTCCCTTTAATCACCAGTATATTAAAAAGCAGAAAGACAAGGTACCAGTATTTAACCGGTAACCTCAAAATAAATCAATATAAATAAAAGCTTCACCATATAAAGGCTTCGGAATACCGAAAAGGGTGGGAGTGAAGCGGGGTGTGTGGCACACCAACAATATCCATTTTTCAGGTGAGTACTCACAAAATGGTATTATTCTTGGTGTGCCACACACCCCGCTTCACTTTTAATATTCTTCACTTATTGGGACATCCAAAAGCAGTGTCCACAAGGGATGGGCATCTCAAGGCCAGGTGAAGCATAACTTAAATGACTGCAGTCTGCAGAACCTTGCGGCCAAAAACAGCATCCGCTGAGGCCCGCACATCAACTTTGTAAAACTTAGAAAAAGTGTGAACAGAAGACCAAGTGGCGGCCTTACAAACTTGTTCAACAGAAGCTTGGTGCTGAAAAGCCCAAGACGCCCCAATGGCGCGAGTAGAATGAGCAGTGATACGAAAAGGGCCTGACGTATCCACTTGCTAATGGCAGATTTGGCTGGTGCCAAACCCTTCTTAGGCCCATAGGGCACAACAAAAACGGAATCCGTCCTACGAAAAGGAGACGTGATAATCAAGTAGTACTTAACACAGCGTACTACATCCAAACAATGCAAAACCCTCTCTTTGTCATTCTTAGGATTAGGACATAAGGAGGGAAGAACAATGTCTTGGTTCAAATGAAAAGCAGAAACAACCTTGGGAAGAAAGTCTGGCTTGAACCGAAAGACCACTTTATCCTGATGCCTCTCAAAGTAAGGCGCCTGGATAGACAAGGTCGCCAACTCTGAGACACGCCGGACCGAAGTGATAGCTACCAAGAAGACAATCTTCTGAGTCAGGGTAGACAAAGCAATATCTTGCAAAGGCTCAAAAGGAGGAGCCTGAAGAGCAGAAAGAACCAAATTCAAATCCCAAACCGGGAGTAATGGTTTCCTGGGAGGCCGCACATGCGTAACCCCCTGGAAAAAAGTTTTAACTAAAGGCTGAAGCGCAACACGCTTCTGAAAAAAGATAGATAAGGCAGAAACTTGCCCTTTCAACGTACTTAGCTGAAGACCAGAGTCCAGCCCTGATTGTAAAAACTCCAGAATCCTGGAGACCGAAAAGACCCTACAAGGAAAAGATCTCATCTCGCACCAAGCGATATAGGCTTTCCAAGTCCTATAGTAGATGATAGAAGAAGACCTCTTACGGGCACTAATCAGAGTCCTAACGACTGAATCAGAAAGACCCTCCTCCTTCAGGATGGAGGTTTCAGCAGCCAGGCCGTCAAACCCAGCGCTGGTAAATTGGGGTAACACAATCAACCCTGAGTGAGCAGATCGGGCCGAAGAGGCAGAACGACCTGGTCCACTGCCAGCCGAACGATGTCTGCGAACCACACTCGCCTTGGCCACCTTCCAGAGCCAACTTCCGAAGCACCCTGCCCAGCATGGGTATCGGAGGAGACAGGTATAGATATCCCAGATCCCCCCAGCTCAGGGACATGGCGTCCACTGCCAGAGCCAGAGGATCCTGGGAGAGCGACACGAAGTTCGGGAGCCTGTGATTGTGACGAGAGGCAAACAGGTCCACCTCTGGTGTCCCCCATCGGAGACACAGTGAGCGAAACACCCGAGGATGGAGAGCCCATTCTCCCAGACGGGGGGAGCCCCTGCTGCATGTAATGTATGCAACCGCTGATGTAAGCAACCGCTGTTCGATTGTCTGAACGCACCTGGACCGGAAGGCCCATGACGTGCTGAGTCAGGAGAGCAAGCACCCGACGGATGGCCCTCAGTTCCAGAATATTGATGGGTAAGTGGGCCTCTTGAGGTCCCCACTGCCCCTGGAACTGCAGCTCCTTCCAGAATCCGCCCCATCCCGACAGACTGGCGTCCGTGGTGACAATTTCCCAAAGGGGGGTCAGGAAAGACCTGCCCTTCACGAGATTGGTCGAGACCAACCACCACTGGAGGGACTGCCGGACCCGGGAGGACAACTGGAAGGGCTGATCCAGCGACCGAGGCTGCTGGTTCCAAGACGCCAACAGATAAAGCTGAAGCGTCCTCGTGTGGAATTGAGCAAAAGGAACTGCCTCGAAGGAGGCAACCATCAACCCTACCAGCCTCATCCCCAGACGGATGGACGGCCGAGGATTGGAGAGTAGGACCCGAGCCAACTCCTGAATCAGATAAATTTTGGACTGGGGAAGAAACACTCTGTGTTGATGAGAGTCCAACTGCATCCCCAGAAAAGACACCACCCTGGGCGGAGCGGGGGAGGACTTGGGGAAGTTGATCACCCAACCAAAGCTTTCCAGCGTGGAGACCACCAACCTGGTGTCTGTCTCCGATTGATTGAGCGACGGAGCCATGATGAGAAGGTCGTCCAAATAAGGTACGACACGAATGCCCCGAGATCTGAAAATGGCCATGACCCCTGCCAGCACCTTGGTGAACACTCTTGGAGCTGAGGTAAGGCCAAACGGAAGTGCCACGAATTGATAATGCTGATCTTTCATCACGAATCGAAGAAAACGTTGATGAGCGTGGCAAATGGGAACATGAAGATAAGCATCCTTGATGTATGGACGTCATGAAGTCCCCTTGCCGAAGAGAGCCGACGGCAGTACGCAAGGTTTCCATGTGAAACTTCCGAAAACGGATGAACCTGTTGAGTAACTTCAGGTCCAGGACGGGACGAACTGAACCATCTTTCTTGGGGACTCATTCTTGGGGACTGCAAAAAGATTGGAGTAGAAACCGAGGCCCATCTCTAAGCGCGGTACCGGCCGGATGACCGCCATCTCTAACAGATTCTTTACCGACGCCAGGAGCCCCTGCACGGCCAAAGGATCGATGGGCACCCGAGAAGAACCGTGAAGGAGGGCGAGACTCGAATTCCAGCTTGTAACCGGACGACACTACCTCCTGGATCCATCTGTCTGGAACTTCTTGGTTCCAGACCTGGGAGAAGTGTCGCAATCGTCCCCGCACCCGCACGGGTGAGGGCAGCCCCTCATTGCTGAGCGGGCTTACCAGCAGGTTTGGGCTTGGAGCCCCAGGACTGAGCGGGACGGCCACGGCCCTTCCCCCGAGTCCAACCTGTACGCCTGGTAGCGGGAAAGGAAGCCCCCCTACCCGCTCTGAATCCTCGAAAGGAAGGCCTACCGGAACTTGCCCCCCTAAATGGACGACGAGGCCTCTTGCGTTGTGGCATCTTACCACCCTTTGCGACTGAATCAATTTTCTCCCCAAACAGACGCAACCCCAAAAAGGGGAGAGCTGTGAGCACCTTTTTTAGAAACTGAGTCCGCCGACCACTGACGCAGCCATACTGACCGACGAATAGCCACCAGCATTGCAGCTGTCTTGCTACTCATAGCCAGCGCATCGTCCTGAGCGGATAGAACATAGGACACAAAAGATTCACACTGCTTGAGCGCAGTAAACTCTTTACAAGTGGGATTGAGATCCTCATATAGCCCCTGAATTACAGACCTAACCGCCAATAGAAGAAGGGCCGAAGCACACACCGGGCGCATCGTTGACCCGGCATAAATAAAACCATGGCGAGCATACTGGTCAATCCGACCATCCTCCCCATCTTTAGGGACAGTGGTCTCAGCAGACTGTACCATAGCCGTGCTGGAGAGCCCTAGCACAGGGGTATCGACGTCAGGAGGGACAGACCAAAGCTTCACCAATTCTGGCGGAAAAGGATAACGCTTTTCCCAACTGGAAGGGATTCCAGATAACCGCGTGGGATGTTCCCATTCCTTAAGGACCACCCTCTCAAAGTGGTGCTGTCTGGGAAAAACCCAACGCGGCTGAGGCTCTTTAAACAACTGGCCCCTTGGCAGGGTGACAGCCTCAGACGGATCTAAATTCAAAATTTCAAACATTTGAGCCAGAATGGAGGGGGTGTCAAGGGCAACCCCCGCCGACCAATCGCCAATCGCATCAGCCTCAAGCTGATCTGCAGGCTCATCTGACTCCAACAGGAATTCTTCCTCGTCCGGGGAGCCATCGGACCATTCCACAGGCTCACATAACTCGTCCTGTGGAGCCGAAGGTACCGGAGTCAGGTGCTTCCGTTTTGCAGTGGCCTTTAACCCTGCTTTAATGGGCACTACTTTCCGGAGGCTGGCCAACCGTGCCGCCACCTCGGATTGCGAATCCCCACCTTTGACAGTGTCATGCGGGGTCCGGAACAGGGAGGGAGAGGTAGGAGATGATGGAAGTTGCGACGGGCCAGCAGCCGGAGCAACAGACTGACGCGCAATGCTCTGCCTTGCACAAGGAATGCAAATAAAGACATCATCAGCTGGGAGCGGAGCCCCACATCTTACGCACCCCGTGGATGGCTCAGAAGAACCGTTTCCAGCAATAACGGAAGCCTCCATATGGTGATTTATGGTATTCGCAATTTTTTTTTTTTTTTGGGCTTTAAGGCATAGGCCAACCCGGGATGCCCCCTTATTGTAAATGTCCCAGAAGGGAGGGTTTTTTTTTTTTTTTAAAAAGGAAGGTCCCCCTTAATAATCTATATATATATATATATATATATATATATATATATATATGTACATTTTTAAATATAAAAATATCCCAATTTTCTTTTCTTTTTTTTTTAAAAAAAGAAAGACTAGCCAAGTAACATAGAGCCAGAGGGCCGCTATAATCAGGGATCCCGGGATCTGTAAGGAAAGGAAAACCAACAATCAGATCCCCACACGAGTGTAACAAGCAAAAACATATCTATGCATGGCACCAAGGTGCCTTTAAATTAGCAAAAAGAACACAACCTTGCCCCTTATTAAATCAAAATGACAATAAGCATAATGATGCCTCCTTAAAACACTCGCCCCCATATCTACACATTATAGACATTAAATCCCACTCACGGCCCCACCAGGGTGGGGCCGCTTACCTGAAAGGACCGAGAGCAGCAACAACAACCGGAGGGACTATGCAGCAGCCAGCAGCAGCAAAGGTAAATAGAACCATGTGCGGCAGCGAGCCCCCCCCCCCCCCCCACGTGACTTCCTTAAAACCAGAAAGGAAGGAAGTGAGGCTGGGGCCGGCCGCATGACGCTACCGCCGGCGCCACGCCCCCGTCACCGCGTCACCGGGACCCGCCCCCTTAAGCCCGATCAGTGCGGCCAATTCATCCAGGAATTACTACCAGATGAGCCGCTACAACGTGCACAACAAGGCAGGAGGCGGAGGAGGGGGGAGGAGGAGGAAGGAACAACAAGCGCAGCCACACTGACAGAAAAGCCTGCCATACAACGGCCGCAAGGAGACCAGCGGGGGAGGGGGGAGGCGGGAGGGGGCTGTGGTAACTCAGGCAGCAAGCCAACCTACCCAGCGCGGTCCGCCCCAGCCGCCCCCTAAAGCTGACCTAAACACTGGCCAAGCCGGCCAGTATTGTTAAACAAGACCTGCCCGAGGAGCTCCCAAGAGGAATATCGGACTGAGTGCACACCTGCTGTGCAGTCTGCTCAATGCATAAAAGTAACACACACATGTTATGATAAGTCATACAGTGAAATACACACACCTAATACACAACCCTCTAACCCCCCCCCCCACAGTGAAGGGAGAAGGGACCGTAACGGGAGAGTAAGGGGCTAAGGGGACCCTCGGGACAGGGGCATCCCATTTCCGGATCACCATGCCGGATAGCCGCATTGCCCCCAAAAGAGGGGGTCGAGCGGAGGAGATAAGCTCCTAGGCACCAATAGTGCCGTCCACCGATTGCCCAGTGAGCAGCCTAGGCTGGGAGGCTTCCATTCCACCATCAAGTTATAAACCGGGCAGAAATAGACCAAAAGGGGGTGCCGGGGTAAGACCCCGGCTACCTGTAAGCAGGAGACTTCGATCTTCTGTCTTGTCGTCAAGCAGAGAGAAAAATACTGGTGATTAAAAGGAGGTACCAGGTATATATATAGGCCGGAAGGGGGCTTGTTACAAGACTTCCTCTCTGCACAGCGTCACCTGGCGGTGAGTTAACCCAATAAGTGAAGAATATTAAAAGTGAAGCGGGGTGTGTGGCACACCAAGAATATGCGTATGCACACAATGGCCACTATTAGCACTATTACTAACTTTGTCCCGTGAAGCTGACCCTATGAAAGGTATGAGTAAGGGGCTTTGACCCCTAAACGAGTCATCCTTGCAGACTTTTTTATTTTTAAGGGTTAAAACCCTGGTAAAATCCCGGGCTGATTTTTAGCCCCAGTCCACCACTGATCAGGGGACATAAGATACATTTGGGGAACAACAGGAAACTGTGTGAAACCCCGCAATTCTCCTGGTGTTCCTACATTTTGCACGGACAGCAGCGGCAAAAAAGGTGAGTTTACTGAGTGAACGGCAGCGTTTCACAAAGTGGGACATCCCAAACTGTGTTTTCCCAGGTTTTGGTCCACTTTCAAGACAGTGAGGCTTACAGTACATTCAGCCCTTCTTGTAGTCACCTAAAATCACGTCCTTTGAAATGCCCCTAATGGTAGTAAAAAATTCAATTCATAAGAAAAAAGCCTGAGAATTCCACTGTTTGTAAATCACTAGTTAGGAAGAAAATGAAAGTCAATGGCACTTTTTTACTCCTGAAAAAAATATTTTTTTTTACCCCTTTTTACTAGTAGTAAAAAGTTCCATTGACTTTCAGTGTCTTCCTATCTAGTGATTCGGTAACAGTGAAATTCTCAGGCTTTTTTCTCATGAATTGAAATTTTTACTACCATGAGAGTTTTTTTCAATGCTTTGTGCTTGAATCAACAATGGTAGAAAATTGATTTTTCGTGTGTTTTGTGCTTAAAAAGTTGCAATTTTGCGATAGTTATTTTTAACGAGTGATTCAGCAACTTGGAACCATTGTAAAACACGAGTCACTCGAATTACATTCGATTGCGATTGTAAAAGTGCGAAATAAATTAGTGGATCGAAAAATTTACTACTGCACTTTGCGATTCGAGAATTTTACTACTGATTCAGCTGGACTTGATGAGCCACTCACATGATATACGTAAGAGTGTTTCCCACTAGTTTTTTGATGCAGCTTTCAGCAGGAGAAAACTCATTTTGCTCTCACAATGGAGCCCTTCTACTTTCTTTGCAATGGTAGTAAACTCTAATGGTAGAAAAAAATTCAATTCATAAGAAAAAAGCCTGAGAATTCCACTGTTTGTGAATCACTAGTTAGGAAGACAATGAAAGTCAATGGCACTTTATTACTCCTGAACAAAATATTGAAATCTTTACCCCTATTTACTAGTAGTAAAAAGTTCCATAAGAACAGGGAAGGGTACATGGGAGTGGTCGACCTTTGGGTTTTTACACCAAAACCCAGAATAGTCAAAATCCTGGGTTTTGGTCCACGTTATAGTGTAAGCATAAGAATGGAGTACCATGAGGTTAAAGCTAGCAAAGAGCTGCACCCCAAGGACAATGGCCACATTTCTGCATTAAAGCAAACAATTTTAATACCGGTCCCTAGCAATCCAACCAAACACCCCCCAAAAAAACAACATACATGCCTCTTACAAATATTACTGTTTAATTAGTACTTCCACTACAGCATACCTTGCCTCTTTTTTACATGTATCCACAATGTTAGCCATGTACATATAGCTACACAGGCAACTTAAAAAGTTGAAAAGAATTATGCATTTACATTTACCCATTAAAAAACCTTACAACACCATGCAGCAGTCAGAAAACAATACTAAACAATAGAAAAAAAAAACGAGGACATTTTCCAATAATTTTCGCTTGCGACAGCCTTTTTACGAGCATTTTGAAAATTTTACGAGTGATTAGAAAATTTTACGATTGCATTTTCGAGTGTACGTATTTAATTCAACCCCTTTTCTGAATCACTCGAAAAAGTTAAAAATTTAGGCATGCGATCCGATTTTTCGAGTGACACGAATTTATTTCTACCTTTGTTGAATTGAGCCCTTTGTGAATCGAGGCCATTGACTTCGAACATATTGCAGCTGATGTGGTGCAGAGAAGGCGCAGACTACCCATTCCCAAGTATTTTCGTACACGTTTGGATGTGGATAAGCTGCCAGATCAAGCACTTTTCCAGCTTACTAGTCTAAATTGTGCAGCTTTGGAAGACCTCTATAGCCTGCTGCATCCATATTTGGCACCATTAACTGGTAGAGGACATGCAATTTCTGGAATGACGAATCTGATAGTTTGCTTGCAATTTTTGGCCAATGGCTCATTTCAGCACCTGGGTGGTGTAGCGGTCCCAAACTTCTGTATGCCATGCTGTAGGTAAATTTTTAAAGGCAGTGCGTGCCATTTTACCATGGTATGTGCATTTACCCTCCTCACCCCAGGAATGGACTGTAGTAAAACGGGGGTTTTGTCGCATTTCTGGCATGCCACATGTCATGGGGGCTGTAGATTGCACCCATGTTTGCCGCAATAGCAAGCTGGGACATTCACTGAATGTACAGATGATTGCTGGTCCAGATCTCAAAGTACTTAGCTTTGTGGCTGGCTTTCCCGGATCATGCCATGATGCCCACATTCTTCGAAATTCATCAATTTTTCGACTATTTGAGGAGGGGCATTTATCTGGTGGATCGCTGTGTTTAAACATTATTGCCTAACTTTCTGCAGAGTGCAGAACAACATACATGCCTCTTACAAATATTACTCTTTAATTAGTACTTCCACTACAGCATACCTTGCCTCTTTATTACATGTATCCACAATGTTAGCCATGTACATACAGCTGCACAGGAAACGTAAAAAAAAAATGCATTTACATTTACCCATTAAAAAGCCTTACACCATGCAACTGTCAGAAAATACTAAACAATAGCAAAAAAATTCATTTTCCAATAATTTTCGCTTGCGACAGCCTTTTTACGAGCATTTTGAAAATTTTCCGAGCGATTAGAAAATTTTCCGATCGCATTTTCGAGTGCACGTATTTAATTCAACCCCTTTTTTGAATCACTCGGGAAAAGTTAAAAACGTACGCATGCAATTCGATTTTTCGAGCGACATGAATTTATTTCGACCTTTGTTGAATCGAGCCCTATGTATTTGAAACTGAGTGTCATTTCTTTTATTGTTTACAAATTAAAAACAGTCCCAAAACATGCCTCATAACTGAAAAATGAGTAACTATAGCATTCTGTTAATACCTTTGTGAGACTTCTGAAAGCTTGACTGTCCAAAAATATATGGTGTTTTCAGCCATGCAAATCTAACTAATGCAAAATTCCTTGCAGCTTTATGTTTGATATGATTAGATAGTTTACCCCTTAAGACAAATTATGACCCCAGCATCAACCTGTTATGGTTGAAATTGCTAATGACTCATTCTTTGTCCTTTCACTAAAGCATAATAAAGCATTATAAAAAGCATGAATGCAGTGGAGGGAATCCGTTTAAGGTCACGTACAAGGTGTCCGATTCCTGACTTGGTACAATCTCTTTCCAGAGCTAAGAAACCTGAATATATAAGTAAAGCTTGTTAAACTGACCATTTTTTTGGCACTTAAAGTAGGTCACTTAAATAAACTGACCACTTTACAGGGTAATGTGTGGCTTGTGGGTGTGGCTTATCCGCAGGCTTTTGAGGAACAAATAGTCGCTACCATTTATGCTATTCCCTCTTTGTTTCCCATGTACTTTAATACATTTTCTGTTGAGGGTATGTCTATTGTCTTTTTATATTTACTGTTTTTGTTTTGTCTTGTTTTTTTTAATAAATAAAACTTTACGCACAAGCCTACTTTTACTGGCAATTAGAAAAGTCAGCCATTCTGTTTTATGCAGATTAGTCAGGACCACTAATAGTGGTGAAGGCCATAAGACAGGCCCCTCATTCCCACATATTGGGCTCAGTCATGGGGAGGGGGCGCTGCCTGCTGCTCTGGTAGAAACACGGCATGGCACATACCTGTATGGGACAGCAACAGCACCATTGGGTGGGTACGAATTTTTTATTGCCGCAATGAGTGCTATTTTGCCTGGAAACTGCCCTGGCTGCACACTGTTGGATACTGTGATGTGCTTCCATTAGTTGAGGCACATCCAGTGCCCTGAAGCATTCAAAGTCTTCCCATGGTGGCATGAGGGTGCGAAATACGTATGGAAGCCAGAAGCAACAGGGGACAGCATCGACTGCGGCGGAAGTGGGGTGCAAACTATAGATGGCATAGGATACCGGACTTCCGTTGGTGGCAGCAGTGAGAAGTAACAATGGGGTACAGTTCAAGCACAAAATAAGAATAGACTTCTATGGCTGCATTGCACAATGTAAATAGGAAGGTGCAAAATTACCCTTAGAGATATCTAGAGTACTGTGCTTTATGTTCATATTTTTAGTATTTTTTCATCCCCTTACACTATCAAAGAAAAACTCAAATTAGATTAAATACTCAGCTTGTGTTTGAAAAAACAAAATGAGTCTCTTTATGGTATGTGAAGATAATTTGTAATATAACTGCCACATCATGTTAGCTTCTTATACTTATACAAGTATAAACAGCGCCTTTGTTCACTTGCATGTGAAATGCAGAGGCTCCATTCATCATTGTTCTGTGCACCTGTGACCAGCCTGCCTCTACAGTTCCTGCATCAAAACCCGCCGGGGGTGACGCTCCTCATATGAATTGGTACGGGTGTATGTTCATTGTCTCATATCTATTTTCTTACACTTTAAGATATTTTACGTCTTTATTTTCTCATATTTATTCCTTTAAGTTTTGGGCTTGCGTTGAGTTGAACCGATTCAGCTATAAAGTGTCAGATTGTTTCTCTGGTGTTTCAAGGAGTCCTCAAATATGCTCTTGCTCCCATTTCCTCTATTCTTTGTGAAGAGCTGAAATGCAGAGGGCAGAGCAGGCCAGAAAGGAATTGTGCCCTGGATTGACATGTTAGAAATGGAGTGATTTCCATACACTGTAGGCATGCAGCTGGCTTCACGCTGGAGAGGGTGTATATCTTACCCAGGTTGGTAAAGAAATCCATGAGGCTCTTTGCTTCAGTGCGTTTGGAGCACTGAAGCCTTCCTTTATATTTACGTGGGCCTGGATTACTATGGAACGGCAGGTAGGTTGGTAGTGTGACCTGCCGTTCTCCCTGCAGGCCGGAGTTTGCTGGCTTGTCTCAGGCCACACAGGTGGCTGGGCCTAGCTCACCACAGGGCTACAAAAGATTGCATTATTCTGCAGTCTGCGGTGAAGCCATGTGAGGAGGTTTCCAGTGTGGAGCCTAAGAGAGAGACTTTGGTACATATCTTTGTTGCTGGATTTATTGCGCCCTGCATTATGCTCTGGATTTAAGACTTTTCTATTGGATTTTGTCTGCAATAAACCACTTATTACTTCACCTAATAACTGTTTCCATAGTCTGTTTTTGCCTTTAGCAAATCCTGACAACCCCCATAGGCACAAGTGCCCTAATAACTTTTAGTTTCACCTCTATACACATACAAAGTGACAATTACATCAACAGCATTTTCATGTACTGTAGTAGGTAGCCTAAGACAGCGAGTTGTCACCATCAGCGTTGTAACCTTTACAAATTAGAAATACAAATTCTGTGTCTGCCCTTTGAATGCGTCATCCTAGCAGGTAAAATTTGTGGAAATACAAAGCCACCATTTCTGTACACTGACAGGTCGATTCAGCGCCAGGCGAGATTTTCTCATTTCGCAGCTGAAATAAGTCGCACACCGGATATCTCGCTCCCACCTGTTTCAGGGACACCTGCGAGACAAACCCAGAAGGCTCTTCTGTACCCACAGCGTTCCAAATTGAGGTGCGGTTAATCAGGCGAGCTAGTACCATGTCACCTCTTACCAGCTCACCCCAAGTGTAAAAAAAAAAACAAAAAACACACAAATACATTTGTTATTCTACTTCCCTAATTAACGATCTTCTTTCTCACTCCCCTCCCCCCCCGGGTGGTTGGGTAAAACACCCTCCACCCCCCCTCCCTCCTGTGTTGTGTGTAGTCACATGGGGAAGATCCCAGACAGTCTCTGCCTCTCTATATAAAAGGCCACCACCGTCCACAGGACGTCACTGGCTGGGCAGCCAGAATGGAAGTAGGGGGAGAACTATCCCTATCCCTATGTCCCCCTGAATCACATGAGTTTACAATTTTGTAAAGAATTTTTATGAGATTCCTCGCACCAAACAAAAATTCCCAAAAAATAAAATCTCGCTTCAGAAAAAAGGTCTGCTGAATCACGAGGGGAAAAGGTGCAAAAATATTTTTTCTAAGCGAAAAACAGGTGAGAATTCAATCTCGCTCAGCGCTGAATCGAGCCTTATATCAGGGTGGGGGTATAGCCAGACCTGCTTTGCAATTGCAAATGTCTTCCTTTGACAGAACCCTGGCAGTTGCAATCAAGACGAGTGGTAAATGGTGGGCAGCCTGTGGGAACATGTGGTGTAGGCCAGTGTCAGACTGCATTGTCCTAGACCAATATAACTGACTCTGGGGGCTTACCCTAAGAAGCCGAGACCAGGCAGCCATGCAGATCATAGTAGATACTTCAGCATTCTCTTGCTGGTTTCCTGCCCTACCTTAAGGGGCCTATTCGTTTGCCTGATTGCACACCAGTGGTGGAGGCTTTCAGGTGGTGAAGGCCCCAGGGCAAAAGCCCTTTGTGCCTAGTGCTTAATCAGGCCCTGGTAAAATATACTGAACTTTAATGCAATTTTTTAATAAATACTTCAAAAGCTGTGGACCAAAAGCCTGAATTTTCACTATCCTGAGTTTTGGTCCGCCCCCCTGGCACCCCCCCCCCATTTGAGATGCCCCACTGGTTGAAACCCCAAAATTATCTGGTCTTCCTTACCTTTTCTCGGGCCCATGGCGCAGGCATGGCTCCCGTCCAATCAGCTTCTCCACGTGTGCATATTAATGTGCAGCTGGAAAAGCTTAATTTGTACATTGTAAAAAAAAAAAAAAAAGCATTTAAAAGTATTTGAAGCTTCATCAAAAAATCTAGGCTAATGAGTTGCCGGTCGACGGTGGCATCACTTGCATCCTATTCAGTTGTGAATGGCTGTGTGTGGTTGTGTGACGCCAAAGGATGCCACTATGTGTTCTGCTTTTCACTCGCCCCAGGCAATGAGGGGGGAGAAGCCCCAGAGCGAGAGAGGAGCCCGGATATCGCAGCCGCAGACTGGCGCTCCACAGGATTTTGGGAAGAGCATATTCAGCCCTATTACCTCAGAACAGGAGAAAACCCCACCCCCCTCACTTGGCACCTCTCCGACCCAGGGAAGATCCGCCACGCTGGAGGGAGGAGCCCGGGAGTCCCCCAACTGCAGCACCTTCTCGGGTACCCCGAGCCCCCCCTGTAGCCCTCGATGCGGGAGGCCCTGTAGCAGCCCCACTCCGACCCCGACACTTACGGAGCGAGATGTGGGGGCACGCAGATCCTGGTCCGCTGAAGGACCCCCGCGGCGAGACGCAGATCATAGAGACCCCTCGGAAGGCCTCCTCCTCTCGGGAGACCGGCCCCGGAGCTACCCGACCTGGGCGACTACATGCCAGGCATCCCCCCACACCATGCTTCGGAGGGAGTGCGAGGATTGGGGATTAACCCCAGGGCTCAGCCAAAATCCGTCCATCCCATTGGATATTATATCTCAGTCTGTTGCAGAAGCGGTCCGAGTCAATATCAGTGAGGTCCTAAGGGGTCTTCCCACCCGAAGGGATTTTGACGGCTATGTCTCTAGAATGGAAGGGACTATCAAAAGAGAGCTGGCGACCCTGCAGGGAGCCTTGGCAGATGTCACCCAGAGGCTAGATGGCATGGAAACCGCACACAGATCCCTATCAACACGAATGACGGCTTTGGAGCAGCAACAGGAAATCAACAAGAGACACTTTTCTGAGCTTTATTTAGCGCACGACGATGCCGAAAACAGAAGCAGAATAACCTTCGGTTGAGGGGTGTCCCAGAGTCAATAGGATCACAGTGTCTACAGCAAACCGTCGTTTCTATCTTCAACACGCTTCTCGGGCAGCCAAGCGAGAACCTCATTGAGTTGGATCGGGTGCATAGGGCCCTCGGGCCCCCCCCTCAAGAGGGAGACAGACCCAGAGACATCATCTGCAGGGTGCATTTTTTCAAAATAAAAGAGGAGATCTTAAGAAAGGCCTGGGAAAAAGGTCCCATCGTATACCAAGGAGCCCAAGTCATCATTCTACAGGACCTCTCGCGTTTGGCGTCGCCGCCTAGTTATGCCTGTTATGGTTAAAGTTCAAATTGTATCTGATATTGTCTTGTTCCCTTTAGAATTGTCCCGTGTCTTGCCAGTTAGCAATAATCAGGGTGCGGATCCCGTGCACCAACCGCGGGTTAGGTCTTCCTCGCCCCCAAAGAATCTGGCGTGCGCCCCTCTGGGGGGATTCACGGACACCCTCAGACGGAAGAGCGAGGTTCCTTAACCCTTTCGCTGCCAGCCTACCTGGAGTTTTCGTCACCCTTTGTGCCAGACCATTTTGCACTATTTTGCGCTCCCCATGTTCAAATGTGATTTTTGAAGGGATTTCCCAGGAAAATGACATATTGTTTGTCTGGGCTTCAACATGTGATGTCTTGTTTGTCATTTTTTAGGTGTATTCTCAATACTTTTGGGTGAAATATGTGCAAAAAAATTAAAAAAAAATCTATTTTTTGCAATTTGTAGTGTTTTTTTGTAATAAAAAATGTAAGTTTGTCAATAAAATCTTATTGCGTGTGAAACCCCAATTTCTCCCGGTTACAGCAGTACCACATATATATAGGTAGACACCCTTTCCTGCCCAGGAGACTCCCCCAAACTGAAACAGCGCTTTAGGGGATTTTCAGAAAAAATACAACTGTGATATGCGCTATGCGCGCCTTGCAGATTTTCCAGAAAAATAACCCTTTACATTTGAAATACCCCCAACAAACTATATATTCTCTGGAAGTACACACCTCAAGCTTTCTAGGTGTACCAGGCTTGTTGATGTGGCCACAGTTTTCTGGAAGTAATCCCTCAATGTATTCTTTGGTTGCAAAGAGTGATACTTCATGTCTTCGTAGTCAGCACTGCAGAGAAATCTGGGGATTTGTGGGAGGTCCCTGGGTATTTGAGGGGCCGGGAGGAGCCTGTTTTTCATGTCTCTGCAGTGCAGCGCCATCTGGCGGAGGATAACCCAAGTGTAAGTAATCTATCTGGAGCAGGACGTACTGTATACTAAGAATACCTGAACAAAGGCTGGTGTTAAGCTGGGGCAAATATGCATACTTATAATAAGCTGTTATTATTATTATTGTTGTTGTTTCCATTCAAAATTTACAGATTTAGTCAAATTATATAATTACATCTTTTTTTTGTAGGAAATCATGGCTGAGCAAAGTGGGCAGTCCCAGTTCCCGGATTGATCGAACTGAATTTTCCAATGAAAAGGACATCCCAAAGCTTCAGTATAATGGATTCAGCACCCAATACTAAAGCAAAAACACATGAGACTAATGGATGACAACAAATGTTCAAAAGCATGATTGCACTTTAATTATTTAACAATAACACGTTTTCAGTTCACACAAGGGTTGATGATTTTCTATGACTTTTATTTGTCATGCCTGTTTCTCACAGATTACAGTGTTCATTACATGATTGAATTTACCGGCCACTCTAATAAAAGCATAGTATGAAACTATAACAAGGGTGCTGGATTAATGGTCCAAAGGAAGGCGATGCTTGGTATCCTGGTGGCAGACTTTGGCTGGACTTTAGCAATTGGGGCACTTTGTTCTCCCCCTGCAAGCAAGTAGACACATGAAATAAATGTAACACAAACTTATAGGAGAGATGTACTTATTATGATTGAAGTGGACCAATCGCAGCCGACTAGGTGCCCCTGCGGCATCTTGTTTTGTCATCCTGTGACCTCCCCACATAACGCCCGCAAACCTCCTTACCTTGCTGCTGGTTTCCCATCACAATCGCGGGCTGCATCCCTGGCATCTCTGCAGCTGTGTGCACGGCCAGCCATTCCGATAGGTGGGGCGCAAGAGCATGCACTCCACAGGGGGACCGGGTATCCTGTGCCGAAGCTCAGATCCAAACAACCACTTTATGCCCTGCTTTAGTATGCAGGGCATAAAGTGCTGATTGGACGAGAGGCCAGCAAGCGCCGTGGGAACGGCGTAAAGGTGAACCGAGTGTGCAAACTGGGGGGTTTCACACAGCAGGGCATTCCGAATTTGGGTGCCCCAGGGACAAGGACCAATCACCAGAATAGTGAAAATCCTGGTGATTGGTCCAATTTAAGGACCTATTGACCAGCAGAGCAAGTAAAGAAGTAGAAGTAAATGCTGTTGGTGCTGTATTAGGGTGCAGTGAAGCTCTGTGCCCATTTCTGATCCAGTTACCTGGTCCATCAAGAGTCACTTTTGCTATGAGTCCATAAAAACTTTGATATATCTCTCTTCAGATATTTCTTGGCCCAGCCTTGACATTTCAACTTTTAGGTCTTGTTTAGTGGTGATCGGTTTTCAGGCTTCCTTACCTTGGCCATATCTCTGAGCACAGAACACCTTGTACTTCTGGACAGGTTAGGGGGTTGCAGTTCTGCAATAAGATAATGGCCTCCTGGACACACATTTGATTCTTCTTCTTTCGCAGTTAGTTTGCATCCTCTTTTCTCAACACATTTACTGCATCCCTTTTGAATATTTGCATCGCATCCCAATATCTTAACAATTTCAAGAGTGTTGCATCCCCCTGAAATGCTTTTAAAACATTATGAACACCTTGGTATAGGGTCGTCATCTCCTTAGGCCACACTCACACTCCACATTACACAAATATACATCATCTGATAAGCTACAATCCAATAAGCATTTAAATATAAATACCTTAGGATTATGCATAAGTGAGAACATTTTAGTACTTGCCTATCTAGAACTTTTGTCACCCTTTGTTGCCAGACCATTTTTCACTATTTTGCGCTACACATGTTCAACTGTGATTTTTGAAGGGATTTCCCAGGGAAATTATATATTGTTTTTTTCAGCCTGGGCTTTAACATGAAATGTTTTGTCATTTTTTACATGTATTCTCAATATTTTGGGGTGAAATATGTGCAAAAAAAATTAAAAAAAAAAATATTTTTTACAATTTACCAATACCACATATGTATAGGTAGACATGTATAGGTTCCTGCCCAGGAGACCCCCCCCAAACTGAAACAACGCCTTAGGAGATTTTCAGATAAAATACAACTATGCTATGCGCTATGCTACATTTTCAAGAAAAACAACTCTTTACATTTGAAATACCCCCCACAAACTATATATTCTCTGGAAGTCCTCACATCAAGCTTTCTAGGCGTACCAGGCTTGTTGATGTGGCCACAGTTTTCTGGAAGTAATCCCTCAATGTATTTTTTGGTTGCACAAAGTTTCCCTATAAAAAAGATAAAAAAGCAAAATCAAAGCCACATTTTCCTAAAAAAAAAACTATATGCAAACAAGAACGAACTAGTTAAATCTGAAAAAGCAAGGTCCTCTGAACAGAACAATACCCAACAAGCATAGCTACTTTTAACTGCCAGCCTACTTGTTGACAGGTCATTTTTCACCATTTTGCACATGTTTAACCATGATTTTTGCAGGAATTTCCAGGAAAATGATATATTTTTTTGCAGCAGAGTTTAGGCTTTAACATGAAATGTCTTGTTTGTAATTTTTCTATTTTTTAAAATACGCTTGAGTAAAAAAAACAAAAATAAAAACAAAAAACATTTGTTTTATTAAAGAAAACCATATTGGGCGAGGAGGTGAATGAATGTCTTTTTTTTTTTCTTTTTATGGCTGCAAATGTCAGCGACGGAAGCGAGGGGGGGCAGGCTATTTCAGGCCCCCTCCTGAAGCCGGGAGACCCCAGGGTGGGGATCGGATGCCCCTCAGAGAGGAGACCCTCAGCTTTTGGAGGTGATTTTTTTGGTATTTTCACAGCAGAGGGGAAAACGCCAAGCACATGGATTCTATGTGCTTGGCACTTAACTGTCGAAGAAGCAAACACGTAGAAAGGGCTGATCGAGTCCCTCCTCCTGGGGCATGCACTAGCTGCGGCTGTATCACCACTATCCTTCTAGCAGGGCGCGTGCCTGTGCCAGGCGTTTGTGAATAGCGCGGGCACACGTTAAAGGGTAGTGGGGGATGCAGCCGCTGACATTAGACGAAGGCTAAGACGATGTGACATCAGTGGCTCCGAGCGTGCTGATTGGACAAGCGGCTGCACATGCACTGTAGGACCGAGAAGAGGCGAGTTGGCATCTGCGATCTGGGGGGGTTTCACACAGCAGGGTGCCCCGGGGGAAAGGACCAAAACCCATGATAGTCAAAATCCTGGGTTTTGGTCCACTTTAAGTGACAAAAATTATTGACCCAAATAAGAAACTGCGCATATAAAATAAAATATAATGACCTCAGGCAGAGCAGACGGAGAGAGGGTGTCCTGCTTCCAGACAAGCCGAGTACCTGCAGAAAGTGTGTCTCCCTCACATCACTATATGAGCCTGAGACCCCCCAGTATAACTAATGAGCTGCTTTCCGGCCCAAAGTCGCACAGAGAGATGGGAGAAAAAAAATGTTCCCTGTGTCATACAGAGCAGGATGTGCGTGCAACTGCACAAAAAACACACTCAGAATGTCTTCGAGAGAATTAACGTCGGAACATCCGTGCAGAGCTCCATCAATCCGCTGTGAAAAAAATGTATTGGAAAACATAAAATAAATGAAAACTCTGCCTATTCTCCAAGTTGCCACCATTGCCGGAGGAGGGTTTGATGTGCCTGGCAGAGCAACAACTTTATTTGTAGTGTCCACATTATCCTATGAACGTCTCATCAAAACTCACTGCTTAGAATAAAGATGTCCAGCTGCGGCATCCTGCAAAATAGGAAAATATTAATATGGTCAAAATATTCACTTGCCTAATAATTGTACACACAGTGTATGCATTCATATGCACCCAGGGAGGTCAGTGTCCCCGTGACTATGGAATGAGAGAGACAGAGTTCAAGAAAGACCTTTACAGTGTTGTAATTTACCTGGGCCTGTGGTACAAGCTATTCTGCCAGCATTTTGGGTTTCTGGCATTGCCGGCAGAAAAGCTTGCACTGTCAGACCAGCTGCAGTATGAGTGGCGGTTAACGGGTACACCAATAGGGATCAGTAGTATTTTTACAAGTAGTACTTTTGTTGCCACAGGCCTATCTCATCTCCAAAAATGTGAGTTGTGGCCGCTAAACTGCCCTGCAAGCTTCAGTAACCAGCGGCTCACCTAGTAGCAAACACATGTAAGTTTCCAAACAATAGATTATATAGCCAGTATAATGAATTTAGGCAATCAGCACTCCGGCATTCAGGCCAAGGATTAACCCTGACAAATGTTGCATTTAGCCCCACTCATCCGCTTTGTCATTTTTTGTTATGAATGCGCATTAGTCACTAGTCATCACTTTGGTTTTAAAGTGTCAGCAAAGCAAAGGCATCTTTAGAGCAGAGCTCTGATATATTGGCCGGGATTTTCACTGGCATCTACAGAATCCCTGTCTGCGTGTTTGGAAACTGGATGAGCTACAGTATGAAGAGGGGAGGGGGCTGGTTTTCAGTGTCAAGTTTAGCAAGTAACCATCCTCCCAAAGTTTGTCATTGTGTCCTTGTCTACACTAGAGCCTAGAGGTTTGCTATGCTGCTAATTTATCTGCTAATTTCTTCCTGTCCCTCTGTATTCCTGGCATTTAAAGTACCCAGGTGCAGTACCTAGACATGGCCATCTTGTCGAGACTTAAAATACAGCATCCCCCATTTTATGCATGCACCCTCTCACTTGAACGGACAGGCAGACACACACACAGACCACTCTGTGTGGAGTGGCCGCGACTCGGGCGAAAGTGACAGTCCCGGATCCCAGCTGAGGTACGGAGTTATTTTTTGGGGTTACATGACACATCCCTGCTGCCCTCTAACAGGGAGCATTCCCGCACCGGCCATTCGCTGATTGCGCATGTACCATTGGACCGGGGGAGCAGGTAAGTTTACCGGGCAATCTGGGGGGTTTCACACAGCGGGGAATCCCAATTCTGGATGGAGTGGGGCAATCAAGCAGCCCTGGAATCTTATAGATTACATGGCCAATGGCCGTTGGTTTTGGTCCACTTTAAATATGTAAAAGGATTGAATAAGGTTCAGGAAGGAAGTGTTTTTAAGAAGAATCTTAACGATAGAACAAGGGGGCACAACCTGCAGCTAGTCAGCGGGAAGATCAGGAGCAATGTTAGAAAATATAATAAGTAGTAGATTCTTGGAAGAAACTTCCAGCAGAGGTAGTCAAAAAATCGTAAGTGAATTTAAACATCGAAGAGAACATACAGTATACTAGATGGACCATATGGTCTCCTTCTCCTGTCAACCTTCAACCTTTTAAGTTTCTATTTTTTTTTTTATGTCTGCGGGTCACCTGAAGGACAACCGTCAAGAAAACATGGAAGCAGTCATTATGGGCTGCCTCTGGGGCCCTTTTTTAAATACAGGACACTTCAGCTAGAGGCTCTGGGAAATACTCCACACTTATCACCTTAATTTTTTTTCAGTTAATTTGTCTCTATTTTCCATCTTTCCCTTCTCTGTCTTTGGCCGTGCATCTTTGTTTTTCATTTCTCAGTGTGCCCTAAAAATTCCTGTTTATAGCCTTGTACGGTCTAATATCTTCTGGGTTGCTCCAGTTTTGTTTAGAATGTGATTTGTTTTATGCTTGGGTGTAGTAAAACTCGCAGAATACTCCCCTTGCCATCCAGAAATACCTTGAATGGGTATGTACCTAAGACAGGGGAGGACTAAATACTTGCTTCCTAGCTGGTCAAAGTGCATTCTTCAGCTAAAGCTATAGCATTGCAGGGGGAGATTATGGCCAGGGATGGAAATGGGTGTTATGGGGGTGTGGTTTATGGGCGTGGTCTATTCATGTGCTTTTTGGATTGAATATTATGGGAATGAATTTTGAAAGACACGCACACCAATATAAGTTGCTCTTAGGGGGAATGTATTTTAAATTACAAAGAGTCCCATAACAACTGTGCCGCACTACAAATTACCACAATAGTGACTAATGGCTAATCAATTTTATTAATACAAAATTGAAATCTAAAGGTCGCTGCCTTCTTTCTCCCAATGCAAACACCTCAGAGGAGATCCCTGCTGCCAACCGCCGAACACAACATGGTTTCTGGGCCACCACTTAACCGCCGCCATCCACTCCTGATCTCCTTCCTCTGGACACAGAGTCAACTGGAGTGTTTTGGGACGAGAAAATCATTATTGGGGTCCACCCTAAATGAACTGGCAGAATGCACAGCTGCAGGCTCCTCTACCCCCAGCACACACTGTTACCCCCTTGCAGCATACAATGCTACCCCCTTCTAGCACACACTGTTACCCCCTTGCAGCATACAATTCTACCCCCTTCCAGCACACACTGTTATGCCCTGCCAGCACACATTATCACCCTCTTCCAGCACACAGACTCGCCCTCCCTCTCCACGGTCTGCCGCTCTTTGAGCACCTAAATTTACTTCAGAGATGGGGTACCGAGGGCCAGGGAGGAGAAAAAAATGGCAGGCACCTTCAACCAGCGCCAAAGAGTGGTGAAGCTGGGTGGAAACAACATCACTTTTCAGTTCCGCTCTAGGGAACTAGCAACCCCAGTCCCCGGCGCTCCGTCTGTACAGTAAAGGGCACCACTGGGCTGGTGTTATAAGGCCAGTATTTGTTGGGCCCCTGCCAGCAATAATATGGGCATGCTGCTGAGCACACACTGCTAATAACTTGGGGAGCACTAGCCCCCCTCCTGCCTGGTCCATTTGACCCTGTCTGAACAGAGAATACCACTGGGGGCCTCCCCCTGTGTTTTCGTTGCTCCTTCTCCTGGAACACAGGCACCGGCCTCACACACCACCGCAGATATCTCGCAGGAGATCCCCACTGCAGACTGCCGCAACAGGGGATGCGCTGACTCACTGACGCACTATCAGGTACCGTGTGTAAATCTGTGTGAGATCAGCTGATTGCCGGGTGAGGGATAATTTTGGGAGACACCCCCAAAAAATCGGGTGACTTGGAATCTCTGGGGATGGGTATAGCATTGCAGGGACAATACATGGGCTGGGGGGGTGGTTGAGGGAGACTTAGGAGGCAAAAGTGGAAGGGGGAAGCTAGAAGTGTGAATTCCAACAAACGGTCGGGTGTGGTGCCAGCCCAGACAACCCCAAAGCAGTGCAGCCTACCAGGAATTCTCCCTATGGCCAGTCCACCCCTGGCCTCATACAGAAGAACGGGAATATGTCTGCAGACTGCTCATGTACCCTGGGATCGCTGCTGAGGTTGGTATACTAGGCCATCCAAAGGGATACACACAAAGATAGTGAAATCCGCTTACCTGGAGTCTAAAAGGTTGATGTCTTGCTTTAAAGAGGCACAAACCCCTTATAGCTAACCCCCTATGCCCAAGTACCACGGGTCAGGGGCGTACATAGCTTTGATGGGGCTCCCATCAGCTAATGCCCTGCCCCTCTGCCAGGACGGACACTCACCAGCTGGATCATCTGCTGGAGAAGTGGGAGGCGAGGAAGACGTGCGCACAGAGGCAAGGGAGACGTGTAGCGCACGCACAGAGGAGAGAATAGTGTGAGGTGTACTTCAGGATGGGTGAGGGCAAGAAGCCAGCATGGATGAAGGAGGTGGCACAGCTGGGTAGGTAACTACGATGGGCCCAGCCCCCTGGTGCCGCATGACCAGGGGCCCTTGTCTACATGGCCTCTATGGTTTATACGCCCCTGCCACAGGCAATGCAGCCAGTTTGGTACCCACACAGCATTTTTTGAGACTGACGATTGGCTGATCTCAAGAATGCCGGATGAAGTGACCAGCCCACTGGCCACATCCCTGCCTTCCTTGTAGTCTGGGGAGCAATCCTGCCCCCCAGCCAATTTGAATGGCTGGGCACGGTGGTGCGTCACAGCTACAGGGCAGCTAGGGATACGGCCGCTAGCGTAGAGAGCTGCATGGGAGCCGCCGATAAAGGTGGTTTACCGGTTTGGGGCAGGCTTGTGGCCATTGTGGCTTTTGATCTTGTTTCAGCGGGATATGTTTTGGTTGCCCTTCATGGAGGGATCCGGATGGCACCCAGTCGTTGGTTATCCCCACAGTAACCAACAGGGCTGTACATCAGCATGTGCAGTCACCTTTAGTAAGCCTCACTGGTCGCCGACAGCAGCAGTGTAGAGAGGATAAGTAAACTGGCCAGGTTTCTCAGGATGGGGGGGGGGGGTTTAAATTGGGAGGAATGAGCATATCTCCCAATTTTTCAGGGTGGGAAAGAGGGACAATTTGTAAATTAGGCCAGGCCCCCTCATTAAGGGATAGATAGGTTGTAACAGTTACAATATAAACACTTGGAATAGGCAAATGAAGCATTTATTGATGCAGCTCTGCATGTTACACTTCAAAGAGGGACAAATGAGAACAGCAAGGGACAGGGGGGACATGGACTCAAAAGAGGGACAGTGCCTCCAAATTAAGTACACTTGGGAGGTATGGGAATGAGAGTGTAGGTCCACCTAAAGCCAGCAATGGCATACTGAATATTCCATACCTTTCCAACTTTTTAGGGTGGGAAAGGGGGACCATTTTCAAAGTGGACCAACATCCAGGGGGATCAGATCCCTCCCCACGGGGCATCCAAAATCGGGATGCCCCGCTGTGTGAAACCCCACAGGACGCCCAGAAACCTTACCTTATCCCTGTTCCAACAGCGCATGCGTGAGCTGCATCTCGCGCTTCTCTCTAGCAGGGTGCGCACCCGCGCCGGCCGTATGTGAATGTGCTCAGAGCCGCTGTGGTTGTCCGTCGCCCTGATTGGACGAGCGCTCGCGTAGGAGCGGGGTGAGGTGAGTTTTTTAGGGTGATCTGGGGGGTTTCATGCAGCAGGGCACCCCCGATCGGGGTGCCCCGTGGAAGTGGACCAAAACCCAGGATAGTGAAAATCCTGGGTGTTGGTCCACTTTAAATTAAGCCACATCCCCTCTGAGGGATACATAGGAGATAGGATGCAGCAGTTACAATAATAGAAGCACTCTGTATAGGCAAATTAATAATTTATTGATGCAGACCAACCAAAGTTGGCCAAACGAGAACAAGGAGTGACAAGGGGACACGGATTCAAAAGACGGACAGTCCCTCCAAATGAGCCACAGTGGGAGGTAAGCTATCCCATCTTTGTGCTTGTTTTACATGCTCGTTTTCATGAAACACATCTCAACGACCATAAACCCCGTCACCTCCATGCACAGGGCATGAGAAACATCTACAACCCATGGGCCATGTTACCTGCAGTCTCTAACTGTAACCCCGCAGACAGCGCCAGCCTCCCACATGGCAGCCCATTCCCGCGCTCCGCCTCTCATCGCATTCTCCTCAGACACATAGAGAAAGCCGCGCGTGCGCAGAGATTGGTTGCCAGGCAACGTCCGTGTGTGAGACCGATCTACCTGTAGCCGTGATTTTCCCGGAGCGCGGCTCAAGCGGCGCCATGTACCAGAGCATGGAGATCTCCATGGCCCGCAAAAAGAGGGTGGCCGGCCACTTCCTGTAAGTCAGCTATCCCCTCATTCCCTAAGCTTGGCGGGACGCCATCTGCTATCTGCTGTCACTTCATTATGGCTTGTTACCATGGAGATGCCACAACACGCCTATTGGGGGCTGAAACTGGTGTAAAAATAATGTCTTTAATTCGTAGGTCAGCATTGAAATATCACCAACATGTTCTGCAGCGCTGTACAAAGGAGACAGTAATGCAATCTAATGCTATGGACAGGGTAGGAATAGTCTGTGTGAAGGGTATATGTGTATACATATTTATATATTATACCTACCAACTTTTCAGGGTGGGAAAGAGGGACATTTGTTAAATTAGGCCATGCCCCTCATTAAATAGGCAAATTAATCATTTATTGGTGCAGATCTGCATGTTACACCTCAAAGAGGGTAAGATGAAAACAAGGAGGGACAGGTGGACATGGACTCAAAAGAGGGACAGTCCATCCAAATCAGGGACACTTAAGAGGTATGATATATATATATTTATATATACACACAAATTAAATTAGGCCACGCCCCTTGTTAATTGATGGCTAGGAGATAGGATGTAAGAATATAAACATTTTAAATGGGCAAATGAATCATTTATTGATGCATATCTTCATAATAAAGTGGACCAAAACCGAGGACTTTGACTATCCTGGCCTTTGGTCCTTGCACCCATAGCTGCGTGAAACCCCCCAGGTCGCCCAAACAAACTAATTTCTTCCCGGTCCTAAGACGCATGTGCGCCCATTCGTCCAATCTTGTCCATATTAAGATGCTTAATATGATTGGATGAGAACCCGCGCATGTGCCGCAGGACCGGGGAAAGATGCGTGTTAACTGCAGGGATCTCCATTCCGTTCTTCTGGGATCTACTTTAAAGCACACCTGTACTGTGATGCCGAGACTTCAGGAAGATGTCGTCGGGCGATGGTTGCCACAGATGCGGCACCACCGACTTTGGGGTAAAGGTGAGTGTGCATCATCGCTAATAGGAAGAGGGCAGTTTGTTATTTTTTTTACCAAGGGGCTGGAGTGGCCTTTAAGTCCCCTTGCCGTGCAGCAATGTGACAGCCAGGCCCTCTGCTTCTCTGTGTCTCACTGGCTAAGGTGCCGATCTAAAAGCTCAGTAGTATTCACTGCACTTCATGAACAAAATCTGTGTCAGGAACATTAGAAAAGTATTCAGAGGCGAAAGTTTCTGCAGAAGTCGTACAAGACACAGGACATGTTCATGCTGAATGCACTCAGCTCAGCTGCCATTATGCTTGCTAGCTGGGGCCCCCTTTCCCATCAGGCTTTATGCCAGCATTGCTCTTATGGCGACCCATATGTACAGTAGTGGAGTAATCCCTACCATCTGATGCTCTAGAGAAGATCAGGTGCATTGCAGGCAGTGTGATCCATGACAGCCTGTCTGCTCCTACAGAAGATTCCTATAGTAGAATTGCAGATAACCCTTCCTCAATGCCATACACTGCTTCTATTTGCCCCACCCCTTATTCAGATCCTCAGTCCTGGTGTGCATTAGCCAATCATGTGCAGGTAAAATTTTGCCCCCCCCCCCCTGATTCGGGATGCACTGCTATGTAAAAGCCCCCAGTGCGCCAAATACTCGCCTTGATCCACCCTCCTGGTCAGCACACTCACTGCAGGTATGGGGACTTTGCCACAGTGCTGAGCATAATATGTGCTCCCTTCGGCTGCACATACCAGCTGGTGATCATTCAGGTTTACCTGGTGTGGGGTAAGCGTGTACACCAGAGCATGTGTTATGGGATCTCTGGGTCGCGGTCAGTATATGGTGAGTCCCTGAGTTTTCACACAGTGGGCCATGCCAAATTGGGGGCAAACTGTTCCCTTACTCTTTTTACCAAAACCCTGCTCGGCTGCCTCTGGAGTTAAAAAGACTGCAGGGCCAGCTGATTGCCCCTCCCTGGGGCACACCCCTGGCTGACAATTACTTACCATCACTAGCACATTAACCTGATTTTGTCTGCCACCAGGCCAAACACATACAGAGTATTTGACGAGAGCCTGTTTGGTGTCAGCTTGGATGAAAACAAAATGCCGCATCTGCAGTTATTCCAGAAATCCGATAAGCCGCCCCCACATCCGAGATCTCCAAACCGCAACAACATGCCTCATCCATACTACGCCCGCTTCATCCGGGACAACGTCAGGTTTTTGAACCAGCCTGTGAGCTATGTGGGAACAGCCAGCACAGGGCACAAGCAGGTGAGGCCAAGGTGCAAACAGCGAAAGGGAATGGAGTGGGAAAGCTAGCATCACTGTGACTGATGGTGAGGGAAGCTGTTCATTGTAGAGGTGCCAGTAACAGATTGGGCCTGGATGGCAAGACTTGATCTCACGATGCAGTGAGTTCCCAACTACTGGAGTAAGAGCAAGCAGCTGCGGGGTAAAGAAAAGATGAGAATCCTAAATGTTTTTATGTGACTGGGCAATCCCTTTAAAGAAAACCCTGCTTGGCCGGCCCGGGAGTCTGGAGAGCATTCACATTTGGGATGTGTGTTCCTCCACCATCTAGGGCCGGTATTAGAATGGAAGGCTATCCTATCCCTTCCCTTGGGATTCCCCACTGTGTGAAACCACACAGGCTTGCTGGTATTCTTATCCAAGGGGGTTTCACCCAGTGGGGCACACACTGTCGGTGTTAAAGAGGAACATTAGGAGAAGTTAAAACCTCCCCCCAAACCTCACCAATACGCTGCCCCACCCCTCCAGTTTTATCTTTGGGTAGCTTCTATTCACCTCCCCAGGGGATCCATCTTCTGGGTCCCTCGGATTCCAGCGACCTTCCAACGGCGGCACCATCTTGCATCCCATCATACGACCCCTGATCCCACGGCTGGGATGTGATGGAGCCGCCCGAAATTCTGCGACTATTTCGCGGTGCAGGACTTTGAAGCCGCACCGCAAGCGTCATTTACAGATGACTTAGCCAGCGGCTGGGGCGAGGATCAGGCCCCGAAGCAGCCAGGTGTCACCGCAGCAGACAGCAGCAACATCCAGAAGGTAAGTAGGGGCCGATGGGGGAGGGGGAACCAGCCCCTTTTTATTTTATGTCAGGACAGAGGTGGAGCATAGCAGCCCTTCCTTGTGACCCAACCAACCGTGCCCCCCTCAGCAGTTCTACCCCCTCCCAAAAAAAACAGGAGTAAGCAGGCACATGATACTCTTCCTCCCAACCCAGGACAAAACCGCACCCCCCCAAAGGCCGGCCATGCCACCATCCAACAACACACGAACCAACCCCCCCCCCCCCCTCCCCTCCCTTGTCAGTCATTCAAATGTGGGATTGCTTGCAAGGGACGGAAACTAAGCGATCTTGGGGATTTTATACATTGGGGAATCCCATATCAAGGAGTAGCAACAAACGGACATTGCTGCTGCTTCCAGCAGGTGGCTCACAGTGAGGGACCGTATAGGCTCTATGTACTTTTCTTTGGAGAATGCCGCTGCTGACAGGACCACCTGGAAGTTCCTGCCGTCACTGCCCTGACCTTCCTCTGACGCCTCACATCACTATAGGACAGCAGTAGGCAGCTGAGCCAAACTTTCAAAATTAGATCAAATTAGAGAGCCATGGATCTTTAAAGTGGGACTTAGGGTCTAAACATCCCACACCCGGATCCACTAAACATTGGGAAAGCAAGTGCCAATTTCTCTTTATTAACTGAAAGTGTACCAAAAGCATCCCTGGAATCGTATAGACCTATTCCCTGCCCCCCCTAAGCATCCAGAATCGGGATGACCTGCTGTGTGAAACCACCTGAATTTTAAAGTGGGACTTAGGGTCTAAACATCCCACATCCGGATCCACTAAACATTGGGAAAGCAAGTGCCAATTTCTCTTTATTCACTGAGAAATCGAAGCTCACTAAAAGTGAACCAAAAGTGTCCCTGGAGTCTTATAAACCGATTCCCTCCCCCCTAGGCATCCAGAATCGGGATACATCGCTGTGTGAAACCCCCTGGAAAACCTTCTCCCCTCCTCTTAGAGGCTAGCGGGGATATGTGACTGTCGGCTAGATTGGGACCCTTAGCTGAAAATCACACGCGCAGCCAAGCGTAAGACTAGGGTAAGGTGAGTTTTACTGGATCGACCTGGGGGGTTTCACACAGCAGGGCATCCCAAATTGGGCTGTCCCGGGGGCACGGGCCAAAATCCAAGATAGTCAAAATCCTATGTTTTGGTCCCTGAAGTATGGGGTTGCCTAGTCTTTGACAGAAAATGCAACAGAACATCCCAAATGAGGATGCCTCCAAGCTGCAGGGGTAGAGGAAGTCTTAGTCCTATACTGTACCTGGAAAAAACCTTCTCATCCTCTCCAAAAGCTAGCATTAACTACCCTAATGAATCAAAGGAATATACTTAACTGCACTTATCAGAGGGTAATCATGCTTACAGGGGCAGCAGGGATGGGATTTTTTTTTTAAGGTATAGGTCAGTTTTAACAGAAAATGAATGGGTGTCATTAGGATATAAAGATGGAGACTAGCACAAGCTATGCAGCTTCTCTGCCAGTGACACCTCTTTTTTGTGATTCTGTGGTCAGTGACACTGCTTTTGCTTAAAGAGGACCAACACCCAGGGGTGATCGGCCCGGAAATCTATAAGATTCCCGGGCCGATCACCTCCCACCCCGCGGGACATCCGAGATCGGGATGTCCCGCGGGATGAAACCCCCCAGAAACCCCAAAAACATCTTACCTGATCCGCCTCCCGCGCGCCCCTCCAGACGTGCGCGCGCCCGCGCCGGCCCTCTGTGAATGGCCGGCGGGGGGCGCGCGCGCGCCGAGAGTGACGCGCGGGAGGCGGCGGCGGAAGCGGCTTGGACGTTCCTGATCCCCACCTGGACGTTGGCGGGGATTGGCTGTGGCGTTCACGTGGGAGCGTTGAGAGGTGAGTTTTTTTGGGTTTCTGGGGGTTTCACACAGCGGGGTGCCCTGCCGAAGTGGACCAAAACCCAGGATAGTCAAAATCCTGGGTGTTGGTCCACTTTAAAGTGCTCAAGAACCAAAACAATAAAGCAAAGAAGGATCTAACGTTTACCTCCTCTGTCCGAAACCAAAACCAGGATTTGGCTGAAGTTGGGTGTGTTGAGTGAATGTAAACCATAATGGAGTTTTGCGGTCACAAGAAAAATATTGGCTGCAGCTAATCAGTTTGTCATTAAGCGCTAGAAGGTGATTACGAGATCTGATTTCATCCAGATGGCGGATCTTTTAAGGCACTGTGCTCCAGATTTAATAAACTTTTTATAGGGATAATTAAGTTGCTTTAGTCTGTGTTATGCGAACTTCGTGACTTTCCTTGTAGATAAATTTGCTCATTCCTTGAGCTACTTGATTGATCAAATAATTGCCGATGGTACCTGGCTGGTTTGGCATTTGAGTGCGCTTGTACCTTTCTGTGCATTCATTCTGACGTTGTTGTGTGACTTTTACTTGCTCATCCCCATGTGCCCCACTGTGTAAAACCCCCCAGAACGCTTTCATTGACTAGAATAGAGAGCATTACTACATCCCCAGTTGCGTGCGTGGCTGGGATGGGCTTGAGCGCATGCCACCGGGAATGCAGAGGTTTCGTCAGCTCGCACTCCCCATTCACAGCAAGGAGAGGCATTTGTCACGCCATAGTCATGGCAATGACTCGTATTGGATGAGAACCCCTGAATGCACTGGGGAAGGCCACCAGCTGGCCTGGATTGGTTTTGTTCCGTTTTAAATGTATTTTATTGAGATTTTATATAAGCAATGCAAAGTAACATGTATGCATGCTAGAAAAAGGTTACATGCTTTTCCAATGATTTAAAACTTCAAAAACTCAAAAAAAGTCTGTGCATGCAGCTACCCTATGCTTTGTAGGACCACATAGCTGCAATTACAGCTGCAAGTCTGTAGGGGGTATGGCTCTACCAGCTTCACACATGCAGAGGCCGAATGTTTTACCTATTATTCTTTGCAAAATATCTCTAGCCCCAGCAGATTGGATGGAGAGTATATGTGAGCAGCAATTTTCAAGTCATGCTGCAGATTCTCAATGGAATTTAGATCTGGGTATTGACTAGACCAGCAATACTCAACTGGCGGACCGGGGTCCGAATGAGGACCTCGGCACCAGATTTCTGGACCCCTGCCCTGACAGCCCTGCACACAAACTTTGCCTCATCCAATCCTTTCCCCCCCCAGCTCAGCCCCATCCCCATGCATTTCTGTCCCCCCAGCTCGGACCCTCAGATCTGCCCCATCCAGCCCAGTCTCTCTGCCCCATCCAGTCCAGTCTCTCTGCCTTATTCATTCCTGTCCTCCCTGTTTTGCCCATCCAATCCGTGGCCTCCTAGCTTTGCCTGTAGGTTCTGTGGGGCCCAATAGGATTTTTGGAGTGGGGTGGGTGGGCAGGCAACCTTTTTTAGTTTTGCCTGGGGAATCTATAGCCCCTCCCCCTAAACGGTCCACCACCCGCGACATCCCTCCTCCCGGACCTTCATTTCTCACCAGATGTATTTAAGTGGACCTTTTCAAGAAGTGGTTGAGTACCCCTGGACTAGGCCAATCCAACACATGGATATACTTTGATCAAAACTATTCCATTGTAGCTTTGGCTGTATGTTTAGAGTTGGACTTATGCACCAGTCTCAAGTTTTCCTGTATATAGCTCTATACCTGTTTCTGGTTCTGGCTGGCGGGTGGCCAGTGTAAGGCCGAATCCAATTGAAAACAATGGGTCCTCTGTGAACTACCAGCTCCTATTATTTTCAATGGAAGCCAGATGTACACAGGCCACGCCCACCAGCCAGAAGCACAGCTCATGGCGTCACAAACCAGGGCTGCTGGAGGATGATTGGTAGGGCTGGAGAGGCACAATTACAAACCTATTGTCTAGTGCCATTTGGCACTGTCCCTCACTGTAATCTTTTGAAAAGTCCATGAAAGAGTCTCCGAGTGGGCAGTACAAAAATTAAATAAAAAACCTTATGGAGCTGAAGTTTAGTTTTTATACTAACCTTTTATTTTATTTCTTCCCTGATTACCTATTCTAATACACAGACAGAGTGGTGGCCAACTAATGAAGAAAGTGTGACACCTCACAAGCCATCCTACGACAGAACAACCATTCAAAGAAGTGACTATGGCAGGCTGTCCTTTTCCAGTCACCAGACGCGCCATGGTTGCAACCCACACAAAACACCTTTAAGTGGAATAGGTAATTTTACTTACTGCTAGAAAGAAGATGTAGTGTTTATGCAGTTTTGAATTTTTTGTGTTATGCCCCATTTACACGGAGTGATTTTCGAACGAGGAATCGCTAAAGTTTCTGCAATTGAACAATAATCACTTTGTGGAAACAGCAGTCGTATTGTTTTTACTGACCAAAAAAATTTCTCATTCATCGCTTGATCGTTGTAATGTGGAAACAGGTCAACCAACAAATCGCACAGTCCACGCATAGCATGAGCGATCACATGAGCGAATGGCCAACAAATCTGCTTCTGAAGTTGTTTAATCACAAAAGATTTGTATGATAGTTCACTTGCTGAGAGAACGGTCAATGTATTTGCCTGTGTAAATAGTTCATAAAACAGATCACCATTATACTGTGTGTGAGTCCCTTTAAAGCCACTTTCCACAAAAATATGGACCCAGGTAGAGTTCCTCTACATCAGATTCAGAAAAAGCATTTCTTTATGGCTCTATTGCTTTATGGACGTGGTATTATCATACTAAAACAAAGGCCTTTCACAAACTGGTGACACAAGGTTGGAGACAATTTTTTAATGTTTTAGTAATTTTATGCTGTAGCAGTGATATTTACCTTCTCTGTCTTAAGGGGTTGTGGTAACAATAGTAAGGAGGCATTTTAACATACAAAATGGTTCGGATCAAGAATAGCTTCCAGTTGTCCCATCTTATTGGATCAGTTTGTGCAAAACACTCTGGGCTTTGCTAAAATATACAAGAAGGTATGCTCATCCTGTTGTGACATTTATATCCTTTTGTGATATTCGGTGATGCTTACCACACTGGGGTGTAGACACCTGGTTTAGTAACTTTAACCCATTGCTACCATTACTGATGTGGAACTGGGAACTTCCCAGTTAATAATGGGAACAAAGGGTATAAAACCAAAGACTCATCCATTGCTGATCAGAAGCTCTCTCAATGCAAAGAGAGTGTCTTTGCTGTGGGTTCCCACGGGATTGTTCTCTGATCTGGCGCTGTGGGGCTTCTCCAAGGTTGATGATGTCTTAAGTGAAGTATGCTTTATTATATAGAAGTATTAGACCCCGTTTCACCGCATTGCGCAAAAGTGTGTGCTGCCTCCATTGCGGTATGGTACGGTACAGTGGTGGCACTACATGCCGCCTTGCACCACACTATTGTTTCTTGTCCCCCCTCAGTGGCGTGAGCACCTGGAGCGGAGAGCAGCGGCAGCAGCTGGAGGACAAGGCAGCAGTGGTGGAAGGAACTCCGGGTGAACATTCTTTCAGTCCTCTGCTGCAGCAAGGACCCGGTGGAGGGTCTTCAAGAAGGTGACTGCAGTAGTGCCAGACCTTCTAGGCTAGGATAGTGCCAGTGGACTGGGGGAGGTGAATATGGATGACCATTTAACTTAACTGCAACACACTACAAGTGCAATACATGCAGTTTACCTGTGGTTTCCACATGGTGGCTTCTATAGGCTATGTTAGGGTTTCCCATAGATTCCAGAATGACCGGGACTGTTCTGCAGGATTGGCGCTTAGCAAATGTGGTAGACTACTTGCCAGGGAAAGATATTTTGAATAATACACTAAATAGTTTAAAAGTAACCTAGATACCTTCCATGTATGTAATAACATTACCAGCTATGGCTGCTAGACTACAGGAAGGAGACTTTTTTTTATATACACGTGGAACTTAATGGACTAAAGCACATGTGCTCAATCTTTGGGGGGGGTGGGGGGGTATGCGGTGACATTGATTGTACAACTCCACCCCAGAGTGAAAACTTTGGCAGAATAATTTGGAAAGATTTTTTCCGCAATTAAAATATTTCTAGCATGTGGGGGTTGTTACATATGAATGTAGGGGTGTGGTGGAAGCACATACAGCTGGAGTTTGTGGAGACAGTGGGTTTTCTAATTGTTGTAGAAAAGTTTCATTTTACTATTCCAAATAAAAATCTATTCTGAACCTATTCATTGTTGCCCGCAGCACAAATCATTTAAGTGCCCCATGCTCATCAAAAGGTTGAGCACCCCTGGACTAAAGTCTGTTTCAGCCTTACACACTACTATGTTACATGTCTAACAATACTCCCAGATCCTTCTTATTAAGCAAGTCTTCCAGGACTATTATGCACTTGGAGACTTATATCCAAGGAAGCTTATTAGACCTCAAGTGCATTACTTTACACTTATACACGTTGAACTTCATTTGCCAAGCAGAGGCCCAGACACCCAAGGTCAGCTTGAAGTTTGTGAACATATTCAATGGACTGCACTGTGCTCCATAAATTGGGGCCTGTGCAAAAATGAAGACAGTGCCATTAATTCCATCATATGTGTCAAACCTAAGGCCTGGGGGCCGTATGCGGTCCTCTGACAGGTGCCAGACAGTGGCACCCCTTATAGCCAGCTTTGTCAATTGGTGTGATGCCTACAAAAGCAGCTGGTGTGCCCTTTTTTAAGATTCTGGGGGAGAAGAACTCTACTGTGTCTCTGTGCAACCAACTCCCACACAAAGGATGGGCACCTAATCCACCCAAAAGCAGATGGTGCCAGCTGGGATGGGTAAAAGGGATTGTAGTGCTGCCCTGGGCAAAATAATTCTGTTTCTGCATCTGTGCTCATCAAAATATTTCTGTGTCTGTAACAGTACATTTGAATGGTCGTGTTTGCATTTTGTTCTATGTTTGTTATTAATCGGCCCTTTGAAGCCAACCATAATGTTGATGTGACCCTTGATGAAAATTAAATTTACACCCCTGTTCTATATCATTAATAAACACAATTAATTACTGTGGACCCAGCAGTGAGGTCCCCCGCTTATACATGGAGACCATTGTGAATATGAATCATTAACCACAACAATTTGCACACAGCCCATGATTGATTTACAACCATAAGATTCTGTACCTTCTGGGTGCCACTATAGCATCAACTTTGCTAATACATAGCCACGTATACCATCAAGGACAGTGATGCAATACTGTCATGTAATGTAAAGTAATGGGTTTACTCATTCCCTAACTGTACCAGAATAGGTAACCAACCATATTTACAAAACATGTTTAGTATGTACACAAGCATCATTCCCTCCCACTAATCTCAGTTGCATTGAAACTCATGGATTATACATTTTAAAAGTTGAACGAGAAAAACAAATCTAAATTTGTGGTAAAAATCTAAACGGCTTATTTTTACCTACACCTAATAATTCTAAAGCATGTAGCAACCAATGTAATTATAGATATTCTTACCGGCAAGTGTGTTCTGTCTCCTTTATATGAGCAGCTGTCAAGAAAAATTCTCCATTTCTCTTTGTTACGCCTGAAATGCTGCCAATACCTGTCACATAGAAGGGGAGAGACACTGAGACAAGAAATGTGGGGGTTAAATAGAAAAACTAAACAGAAGGAATGCAAATCTGCCTTTCTTAACATATTCTCTTCTGACATCTGATACGTGGGCGTCTCTTCATTGGACAGAATAACATACTCTGCTTCATTGCTATATTCAGAAATCTCTCCATTTCTTTGATATTTTTCACATCTCTCATAGTTTATATGACCTCCCATTGACTACTGACAACTACAGTAAAACCCCCTATACTTTATGCTTCAATTTGTGATTGTAATAATTTTGGTCCACGCCAGTAGGGGCTTCTCAATTTGGCTTTAGTTCCTTAGGACCACTGGCCTGTTTGTATATCTTTTTATATATTTTTAAATCAAATGCTCACTCACACAAAAAATATAGCTACTCATTACCAGCAGATAGCAGATCCCCCCGACGCTCCAGACAGTGGCTGCACAGATCTGTATCACCTGCGGTGTGCGTGTGTCTGTTTGCCCAGCAACATGAGTACATAGCACATGGAAGAGATGGCGGGCGGGGGGAGCCCTTATGAGGAGACTTTAGGATCTTTAGAGTGGACCAACTGGTCCTTTTTCCTGGGACACCCCAACAGCAGCCATCACCTCCTCCTATTGTGTTCCATGCCCATGAATAAAAGGGATCACCCACTAGGGGCAGAAGAACAGGTGTTTAGATGCAGAGATGCACTTAAAAGGCGGGAGATTGCCTTTAAAGTGATCCCTCCATCAAGATTGCCTTTGGCCCACTATGTCATTGAATTTTACACCCCTGCTCTTAGGAGACAGACTACTTTTGCAAGAAAGTCAAGCTATAGTGCCACCTAAATGGGTGCTGGACTGCATTGTGATTGGGGGGGGGGGGAAATCCCCCATGTAATGACCCCCTTCATTGTGATAACCTAGGCAAAATCTGGCACCATGATTGCTGAGCAGCCACTTGCAGGGCGGGAAAGGGAAAATAAGGTTTGCAGGGGTATTAGCATGGGGGCTTCAACAATCTGGATGCCCCCCTACAACTATCACAATGCAATCCAGCACCTATTTATTGCAAAATGGGTGTTGGCCTGCTCAAGCGTGGACCAAACCTCTTAATTTAATGTAGCCCACATGTATTCCCTTTTTCTGGAGGTATACAAAATTGGGATGTCCCTGCTCTGTGAAACTAAATTGGAGAGAATTCATCATGAATTTGCTAGCCCAGCTGGAAGTGGATGAATTTACTGACAGACTCCTGTTCATCAGCACACTATTGGTGAAATAAATTAATTATGGCAGTCGTGGGTATGCCTTCTATTTCTACCTTGTTTCTGAATTATGCTGTAAATGTTTGTGTGTATATATATATATATATATATATATTATATATAATCAAACTGACTTTTAAAAAGAAAATGAATACCAATAGACAGTAGCTTGTGCCTTACAGTAGAGATACTAAAATGGCAACAATTACATGTTATGGAAGCTGGTTAGTAGTAGATATGGCACATTCCACATTTATAAACCCACAGGCCTGATACAGCTAGCTGCCCCCCCCCCCCAATGAAAAAATTAAAAGCGCATGAAGTATATCTGTACATCTTCCATGTAATAAAAAAATTAAGCTTTTTGTCTCAAATGTAAATAATTGCAGTAAGTGTGTTATTGCAGTATCCACTACCCCTCTTCCGCTCTTAAAGGAAAAGTCCCCCAAATTGTGATTGGGGAGGCCGATTCAGTAATAGCGCCAGGTAGCGACAGATGAGCGCCAGTAGCGCGATTTTCACAGCGCCCGCTAGTATTCGCTGTGCTTGGCCGTTGTTCGGTTGTTGACAGCAACTCAGTCGGTGTGCAGTAATGTTGAATACGGGGTTAGGAGTCGCTGTTTGACAGGTTCCGCGCTGTATGGGAGCGCCTTACAGCGAATGGTCATAGCGAACGGCTCCCAGCATATTCATTAACAAATCACGCTCAAAAAATTCTCGCGCTGTGAAATGCATGTTTAAACCCCAGAGCGCTGGCGGCGATGGCTTAAAAGTAGTTTTTAACCCCCAAACATCCATATTTTTTGATTAACAAATTAAACAAGTTTTTCTAAACATTTTGTAATATGAATACATTAATATCAGACCTATAATATCAATTCTGCACAAATTCTTTTTTTTTTAATTTTTTTTCCTTAAAAAAAATATCTAACATTGCCGAAGTGGTCACAGAATTTTTGACATTTAAAAAAAAAACAAAAAAACATTAATAACAATTAAATATGAAGATTTAAAGATTGCTCCATTGAAATGCATTGGAGAGCGCCAGGTAGCGAGAGGTCATACCTGGCGCTGTGATGGGATTAGCAGCAGCGCTGTTCATTGCAGTTCGCTACATGATGAATCCCGCGCTAGCTGACGCTCTCGCCGGCGCTAGCCTCATTTAGCGTGATAAATGCGTGATTGTGTCCGCCGCCTGGCGTTCTGGAGTCGGTAGCCGCCGATAGCTGGCGATACCTGGCGCTAGTGAGACACTACCTGGCGCTATCCCTTGATAAATAAGGCCCTTAGTGTCTCTGTCCCTCTCTCCCCCAGGTGCTGAGGCAGGACAAGTGGTTTAAGTGATTCATAAGCCCAAAACAAAAAAAAACAAAAAGAATATTTACCTTCTGGCCCTCGGTGCTAGTCCAGTGATCGTTCCACCCACCTGATCACTGGATCTGAGCATGCGCTTCCAGTGCCATCTGGGGCCCGAACATAGGGATGGAATTGATGGCATGCTGGGCTCATGACCCGCCATTGGTCACAAGGATGCTGCCCCACGCCCTCTTCATCTATTGCAATGGAGGTAGTGTGCTAAGATAGTTACTCCCCACTCCATTGTAGAGGACGTGGCAGGGCCCCTGAGACTGATGGCGCAGGGGGGCTGAGCCTGCCCGTAAGCACCGGTGAATGGAGTTTAGGAATGGATGATCCGTGAGCTTGGATCCAGCAATCAGGTGACTTACTGATCATCGGACTAGCACTGATCCGCTGCGTGGGACAAAAGTCTAGTAAGTAAGTCTAAAAAACTCCCGATATGGGATTTCCCTCTGTGTGAAGCCTCCTAGACCGCCCCAAATATTCCAGGCGCATCACCACTATACTTAGCTGAGCTGCATACCCGGGCAGAGCCACGTGCTCCATTCATCTTCCTTAGCTGACCTGAAATCAGATCAGGAAGGCATGAATGGAGTGCCAACGCATTTGAAATAGCATATTAAAGATTTTCTACAACAATCACTGTCTCCACAAACTGCACTCGTATGTCCTTCCACTACTCCTCTACATTCATATGTACCCACATGCTAGCAATGTACTTGCCGATTGGCTTATAGCCCTTCCCCATTGGTCCTACAGCTTAACCATGTTCCCAATACTCAACCCATCTCAGCTCCCACCAATGCTAAGCATAGAATTATTATAGAAAAACTATTTTAACGGATTATTCTACCAAATATTTCACCAATGGGTGATGTACAAATCATGTCACCATGTTTTTCCAAGCCACCGTTGTCACCTCTACCCCCTTTACACATCAGCTCTATTTACCTCTCCCACTTTCCCCACAGCAGTTTGAGCTGAGTATCAAGGCTAATTGCCTTAAAGGGACAGTTCAGGCAATGGCAATGAAGATATGTGCCTCCCCTCCATTTCATGTACCACACTGTATTCTCTACATCCAGAATGTGGTCACACAGCATCCCTTGTCTCTCAGCGCTCCCAGTGTAAGCGAGCCTGCCAGACGGCTATGGTCGCACTTGCCAGGCTTGCTTATACTGGGAGAGACGGGGGCGGCTGTGTGACCACATTGTAGAATAGTGGAAAGGAAAGGAGGGGCAACACTTTAAGTCCTGCTAGAGCATCTACATTGTACATGGGACAGGCTTTAGGTGAGCTCCCTGCTGCCTTACTATTTCCATTGTCTGGACTGTCCCTTTTTATTTATTCCTACAGATCTCTTCTTCGTATTGTTTTTCATCTTATAGTAAATTAAAGCTGTAATGAAAATGTGTATGTTACAGTCCCGCTTGCATCTCCCAGAGGAAGACATCGGCTGCCAAAACTTTTCCAGGAAGAGATTTCTTTTTTCCATCAGTATGATTCGAGATTAACACCCAGTGAACCCATTCGAGGGAAGGTAATGCTCTACAGAGGCCTCCAATAATTCTCCGCCTGTAGTTTTCTGTTCCCCACTAATGGGAAATTTTACTGTGTTTAATTTGTGTAAATCCTTCCTGACCCACGTTTTATGCCCTGGGAACCCTGCAGGAGTTAGGTGTAAACAGTGGCTTTACAACAGGATACGCTGGCCCCTGACGGACTGATTTCAGCAGCAGAAACTTTTGCATGTTCAGCGCGAAGGAGCCTTCCTATATCCTTTACCCTTCTGCTTTGTTCGATGGGAGTACATGCACTTAAAACATTCCGACTGTTTTATAGAGAAGCTGCTGCATAACCTCACGTCAGCTTTTATTGACTTCCACAGGGTCCATTTTTAACTAATAGGCCCTATAAAATGTTTTTTTCTTGTGTGCAGTCGCTCTAGTTTAAGTTGACTGTAAATGTTAAAAACTGTTATCCTGAATAACGATTATGCAACAAACCAGTGGGTGCCTATTAGGGTTGCTGTCCAGGTTTGGTTAGAGGTGTAGCAAAGTCTAAAAACAAATCATTGCTTACCTTATATGATGATGATAATTCATCCATGTGTGCTGCTGAATACTTCTGTGTGCTGCAGAGGATTGCTGCTCCATGCTTTGCTTGTCTGTCATTACTCCCTGATTTATTGTATACTGTAGGTCCGCCTTGCTAAAAAAAAAAAAAAAAATAAAAAAATAAAAAGGTGGTCATGAATAAATAAAATCCAGGGGCTGGGCTACAGAAAAGGGCCTAGATCTCGGCAACAAATGCATGGCGGGTATGCAAATGATGATCTGTTTTTGCATTTAGCCTGGACAATCCCTTACCCCAGGACCTGACAAGTGCCAGACAGCACAAGGTGACCCCCTTACCTCACCACCGGTCCTGCGACATCAATCGCTCCTCCTAGTTTGTGAAGCTGGGAGCTGTGCTTCCTGGTCCCAACTGATGGGTGGGTGTTGCCTGTGTACAACCGGCTCTTATTGAAAAGAATGGATGCCTCTGTACCCATTGTTTGGTGACGGCAATTGTTTTTAATGAGAGCCGGCGGTACACAGGTTACACGGACCGCCTTGTGCCATCTGGCACTAGGGATGATCTAAGGTCTGAGGAAAATGGCCACCAAATCAAGTCAATTCAGCACAGAAGCCATTGAAAGCATTGAAGATTTCAAGATAACGTGAATGAGCAGACACTGACACTCAAATCAATTCAAAATTGGTTGCCAGCATTGCACAGCAGTCTATTGTGATTGGACAGGAGCCAGCACATGATGTGGGAGCGTGGAGCGAGGTAAGAAACCCCTGGGGTTTCACACACAGGTGAATCTCAAATAGCGGGTGAAAATCCTGGACTTTGGTACACTTTAAGTGTCAGGTTAAAGTGAACCTCAAGTCAAATAACTGGAGGGTCCCTAAACCAGGCGGTCGGAGAGCCAGAGCACCAAAAGCCTGGTCCTCAGCCTCCATACTTGACTATTTCTGCTTTCCTAAGCAGCTTTGCAGCCCCATATTAAGCACCAGCAGCCATCGGTGTGGCCCCTCCCCTGCCTGGTTCAGTTACCCCCCCCCCCCCCCCACCTCCGTCGGTACTATTTGATTGGAAAGTCCCTTTATAAGTTTTGCAGCATCAGTGAATTCAACTAATTACAATAAGCCCCCTGTAATAGAGAGAAATATAAATATTACACCCTACCCTGCCACCCTCCACTGGAACTTGGGGAAGTCGGGGGAGGGATTAGTACAAGAAAATGTGAATCCGCTGGGAATCCCGGACTGGGTGCAGCCATCTTGGATTTGCTGCACAGAGTGACTCCTGTGCGCTGCTTACATTAGATTTTTTGATGAACCCCCCCCCCCCCCCCGTCCTGCCTCAGCACAAGGAGAGGGAGACAGGGCAGTTACATTTAAATTGGACATCCACCAAGTTAAAAATACTGTAGTCCGCCCTGACTGGCAGGGTCACCAGCACCAGTAGCCATATAGGGCGTGGGATAAGTTGCCTTACTGCCGCTTCCACACCACTGATGGTGTTCTCACGACCCTGGTTTGTGAAGCAGAGAGCAAAACTTCCTGGTTCCAGCTAGCGAGTGGGCGTAGCCTGTGTACAGTCGGCTCCCATTGAGAACAATTGTTGCCTCTATACACAGGGAACTTTTGTGTATAAAGCTACCCATTGTTCCTAAAAGGAGTCGGACATACATAGACCATGGCCACCCACCAACCTGGTTTCTCAATGTAGAACGCTGGGAGTGGCTGTAAGGGAAGTGGGTCTCCTCATGTCCTTTATGCCACTCCCAATGTGAATTATTTTCATTTAATAATCCTCTGTAGGTGGCCATACGTTATTCTGTGGCTTATCCCCCATAGGCAGATGCTTATGTGCCAGCAGGCATAGGCAGTCACTTTAGTTAAAGTATTTCATTTCTTTGCTTGCAGTGCAGAATGTGAATTGTATTTATAGAAAATAAACCCAGCAGTTGAAATTGGGGGCCTAAAAGAATTAAATTTCAGCTTCCAAAACCTTCAGAATACCATAAGCAGATAGGCATTATGGACCGGTTGCCATGTTGTCTTTTACAGTGTTCAAGCCTCAGGCGAGCGGCCAAGTGTAAGCCGCACAAACATTTGGATGTTTGGCCACGGTTTGAGCTCGGTCCGCAGCTGCACATTGTGACCGCCCGCTTTCCCTTGTCTAATGTCAGCTCTGTTTCCTTTTTCAGCGTCATGGAGGCTTTGTGTGGAAAGAGATAAAAACAGAGAGCGATTCAGGCGTTCCTCAGGGAACAAAGCTGTTCCTAAATGCCAAAGGGTCACATACACTTCAACAGGCCCAAACAGAAAGAGGAAACTCGGTGGAAAGTTGTATGACCTCACCCAGCGCCTGCGAATTTGCTTCCCAGCAGATGTTACACTCTAAGGCTCACTTATCAAAAACAGAGCTGTGGGAGGCATCCAAGCCCAATCCAAGCATCCCGGCCAGAGACCCCTGCAGCATTGGCGCTTCTCAAACGCCCGGGAGGAAGGTCCTCGCTCCCATCGCTGATTTCAAAGTCCGACTGCCAAGTGCAGACCCCAAGTGAGGAGAGCTGCCCTTCCAGACGCCTTCAAATTCAAAATTGCCTCAATATTAATGTGGCCTCATGGGTAGATTGCTGACAGCAGATATTACTCAGCAATAAAAATTGTACTAACAGAACCAGAGATTGTAAGCCCGCAAGGATAGGTCCATCAGTCCTAGTGTATTTCAGTATGACTATGTATTTTTGCTTTTCTGTCATACTTTGTAATAGTTGTTTTACCCTGTTTGTAATTTCACATTGTACAGCACCATGGAAGATGATGGCACGTTACAAATAAACTTTAATGATAATAATAAGAGGAATGTGGATTTTATCATCTCTTCCATTCCAGGGCACAACCAGTAGAAACGCGTTAGGGGTTAATCTAAGCCGTAGACGGGGACTGCAAGATAGAAAAAAACTAGGTCCTCATGGCGTATATAGAGAATACTGTGGCAGGATATCTTCGGTTCTTTTCTTCGCAAGGGACTGTGAAGATGTCAACTCCATCTATCTTCCAGCCCCTCACCAGTTGCAGTGTTCCTGTGGACCCCTGTTAGATACCTGAAGTGGGTTTCTAAGCCAATAGCATGGGATCATGCACAGGGGAGTGCGCATGGGTCCAGGTAAGCGTTCTGGGTCTCATCCTACTGGGTCTGAGCCCTGAGGATCAGGACCTCGCTGCAGCAGGGTGGGCCAGCGGGGAGCGTGGCTTCGGCATTACAGTAAAGGACGGGAGGAGCGGGCAGGATGGACGCATTTCGTGACTCTGGCCTCCTTCTCCTCACTAACAGCATGAGGCAGCGCCATCTTGTGCTGTGCCTGGAGGTCCCTGCTGCATCCTCAGATCAGCGCTTGGCAGCTCCTGCACTGCCTCCCTGTTCTCCTGAGTATCAGATCCAGTACGGCTGCCACCCCACATTTTTCTCTGGTCAAGTAGGGCCCCCTCTGGGGGCAAAGCGTTTTGCCTTGTACTGATTTCTTTAGGTTGTTGTTCTTGTTGCAGGGTGGGGGTCCGGTAGCTGCTGCATCCTTGGCCAGTGGGTTAAACTCCGCTGCAGGGAGGTTGCTTTTCCAGTAGTGCAGGCAGGCCTAACCAGTAGTCGACAGGCTGGAAGGTGTGGGAAGCAGCACGAAAGCTGTATTGCTTAGCATTTAGAGCAGCCATTTGACCATGTTAAAGGCATCAGAGGCATCGGGGTTTCGTATTTTGATGGAGATCCCATGTGCAAAGCCTGCCTGACCTCAAGCGAGGGACCCCTGTGCGCTGGGTGCACTACTTTCCTACACTGCCTTACACAGCTGGCAGGTTCCGCACCTCAGTCAGATCGTCTCGTTTTCCCTGCGGCTTCAGGCTCGGACTTCTCAGAGCTGGATACCCCATAGGAGTGGCTTCCAGGTCTATTTGTGTCCCAGGGTCCACCCACAGATGGGGTTCCTTCTTCGGACGTGGCGGATGGGGTGGCTTGGTTGGAGAGCATGGTCAGTGGTCTTCGTCAGCAGGGGCATCCCGAGTCTGTCTCTGCCCAGACAGGAAGGCTACGGCCAAGCCAATCTGGTCTTATCAGCACTTCAGGGGCCCCCTTTGAACGCATGGTGGAGGCTTCCCTGACGATGCTCAAGTTGAAGGTGGCTTTTCTTGTGGTCATGACCCCCATCCTGTGGATTTCAGAGCTGGCAGTGCTTTTAGTATACAGTACGTCCTGCTCCAAATATAATACTTACAAGTGGGATATACTCCGCCAGATGGCGCTGGACTGGACATCGAAAATAGGCTCCTCCCGGCCCCTCAAATACCCGGGGACCTCCCACAAATCCCCAGAATTTCTCTGCAGTCTGGCTGCGAAGGACGAGAAATTGGCTCTCTACTTGCAGGTGAGTGGGGTTATTAACCTGCGGCCCTGTAGGACTATTCCCACCCGTTCCACTAGTAATATGCCTCCCAGCCTTGGCTGCGCTGGTCGTGTGAGGGTAGGCAGCACCGCTGTTAGGTGCTTAGGAGCACTGCTCCACCGCAATCCCCCACCAAAGGGTAGGCGGTTCAGGCTTCTGGTGAGCCTCTTTGGGATGCCCCTCCCGCACTATTGCCCCTTGCCCCTACCTATCGGTGGGTCCTACTTAAGTGGCCGCCATCCTCCCTCATTCTCCTTGTAGTCTTCGGGGGAAAAGAGGGGGGGGTGTATGTGTATAGATAGGTATATATTGCATTTGTGCCAGTTACACTGTCTTTTCACATGCCTTTATTCTTGTGTCAGCCGCCACGCTGACTTGTCTTTACTGTATTTTAAATTTGCCGCCGCCGCGCGCTGATTTGGCTCCGCGCTTGGCGGCGGCATTACCTCAGGCGCTGGCGCGCCTTCATTGGCTGCTTGCCGTGCTGGCTTCGCGCTCTTCGGGGGGGGCGGGGCTCGTCTTTGGCGCGTTCCGCGTCATCGCTGTTACTGACCCGCCCCTCGAGGTATACCAACGCCATCTTCCCTGTCTGGTTGGCCTATGCGCGATGGACTCCTACCTACCGCGGTCCGTAAGTGCCCTCGCGGGCGGCTTTATTTATTTACTTCACTTGGGTTACGATGTACTTAAGGTCTTGTCTGCTTATGTCTTTCAGGCAGGGTGAACCCTTCCCGGCTTCTCCCGGCCCTTTTGTAGTATATTACTTATAGGCCTTGTAAAAAACTATACTCCCACTTCCCTAGCGGGTTAGGGGCATCCAGGGTTGCTGTATAGCGTTATTCCCTATCGGCGTATAGGCCGGTAAAAAATCACCATATGGAGGCATCCTAGGAGAATGTGACCGGGGTCCCTTCGGGACAAGACCAGCTGTGTGTAGCGTGTGGGCAGCCTCATGCTGACGCTGACAAGGCGTGGATCTGCGTACCCTGTGCTGAGCAGGTGCTTGCATTGCAGTCTGGCCTGCCAGGGGCTGCACCTCGTTTCACTTCACCTACTCCTACTGAGTTGCATACTAGTGGGGACTCTCAGCCTGATGTGTCTTCTAGACTGGCTACTGTTGAACAGATTATTGCGAAGTCCTTAGCGCGTAAGGCCCCTGCTAAGAAGTGGCATTTAGCGCCTAATTTTACTGTTTTCCCTATGGGACCTGAGGAGTTTATGAATCTGTGTGGCTATACCCCGTCTGACGAAGGGAAGCTCTTTTCTGATTCAGGCTCATCTGATGAGAGACCAAGGGGTCATGACGATTCTGGCTCTGACCCCTGGGCCCCGGATGACACTGACAGATTATTGACCCAGATTTTTGAGGTTCTGTCTATCTCTCTCCCTGTTGAGGCCCCCAGGCAAAGAGGGGAGCTTTTCCATACAGCAAAATCACGTCTGGAATTTCCAGAGCAGGCACATTTCCATAACCTTGTGCTCAAGGAATGGGAGCGCCCCAGTAAACTTCCCGGGGTTCCAAAAAGTTGGGATAGGAAGTATCCCTTTCCTGCTTAGGTGGTTAAATGTTGGTCTCCCCCCCCCCCCCCCCCCGAGGTGGATGCCCCGATCCTAGGGTTATCTAACACCTCTGTTATGCATTCCCCTGATTCTACTACCCTGCGGGATGCTGAAGACCGGCGTATTGATCAGCTGGCATCCCACGCCTTTGCATGTGCGGGGACGGCGCTGAGCCCGGTCTGTGCTTCTGCCATTACGGCTGTGGCCACTAGAACCCTTATCAGGAATATGCTTGATAGTGCCCCTGATGATTTGCCTTGTGAGGTGTTTAATGCACTCTCCGGTTGTGATGTTTTTGTGAATTTTGTCCTATCAGCATTGGATGACACCATTAGAATGTGTGGCAGAACTTCTGCCCTTGTGGTGGCTATACGCCGCTCTGTTTGGCTGCGCCAGTGGGCTGCTGACAACGCTGACAAGAAGGCCCTCACTGGGTTACCCTTTAAAGGACTGCGCCTGTTTGGGGATCGCCTGGACCTTTTTGCTAAGGGAGGCAGGTTGCCCCAGAGCAGGCGGCAACCTCGGCCCTTTCGGGGTCAGGGTTCCTTCTCCTCCCTTTTCCGTGGTGCAAGACAGGGAAGGGGGGTTTCTTTCCCTGGGGCCCGGGGAGATTTCTGGGGCAGAGGCAGAGGACGTGGGCTTCCTGGCCCTCCTGGGGTCCCAAAGCTAAATCCTCTCCCAAGCCCCCTCAAGCATGATGGGGCGCCCTCACCCATCCGGGTGGGGGGGGTGGCTGCAGCACTTTGCTCATGTCTGGAAGCTTCATGTCTCAGACCGGTGGATTCAGGAGGTAGTGTCCTCCGGTTACAAGTTGGAGTTTGCTGCCGATCCCCCTTCAAGATTCATCCGATCCCGGATTCCTCAGGACCCTGTGTCAGCTCAGGAGCTAGTGCAAGCAGTGCAAGGCCTCCTGGAGCTGGGGGTCATCTGCCAGGTCCCTTTAAGGGAAATAGGCAAGGGTTTTTATTCCAACCTATTCACAGTACCCAAAAAAGATGGTTCTGTCATGCCCATCTTGGACTTAAAGATCCTCAACAAGTTTGTCAGGGGCAGGCGCTTTTGCATGGAAACTCTGCGCTCTGTCATCAGTTCCCTGCGCCCAGGGGATTTCATGACTTCTCTGGACATCTTAGATGCTTACCTTCATATTCCTGTGTTCCCAGGTCATCAAAGGTTCCTCAGGTTCGCTCTTATGGATCATGGATACAGTTCAGGCAAGGATTTTCCTTCCTCAGCAGAAGGTGGACAGTCTGATTGAACAGGTTCAGTCCCTCCTAGCTTGTCCCCATCCCTCCATCAGGCAGGGGATGCAGCTGGTGGGCCTGATGGTGGCGTGCTTCGAAGCGGTCCCTCATGCTCAGTTCCACTTGAGGCCTCTGCAACTTCACCTATTGTCAGTATGGGACAAGGACCCAGCGTCCTTGGACAGGGTCTGTGTGCTCTCCCCCCTGGTCAGGAGGTGCCTCTTGTGGTGGATGGACTCAAGGAACCTGTTGGGGGACAGATCCTTTCTTGCCCCTTCCTGGGAGACGGTCACCATGGATGCCAGTCTGTCAGGTTGGGGGGGTTTCTGGAAGTCCCTGCGGTTCCAGGGGAGGTGGGGCCCTCAGGAGGCCCACACACCTATCAATGTCTTGGAGCTGCGGGCAATCAGGTTAGTTCTGGCTCGCTTGACTACTCATCTTCGGGGCCTGCCTGTTCAGGTGCGCTCGGACAACCAGACGGCAGTTGCCTACATCAATCATCAGGGAGGGACCCGGAGCAAGGGGGCCCTCCAGGAAGCGTCTCTGATCCTGACTTGGGAGGAGGCCAATGTCCCCTGCATTTCAGCTGTGTACATCCCGGGGGTGGAAAATCGCCTGGCGGACTCTCTGAGCAGGGGGACCTCTCGCCAGGGAGAATGGTCCCTATGCAGCAGGGTGTTTCAATCTCTGTGTCACCGTTGGGGCCAACCAGATGTAGATCTGTTTGCGTCCCGCCACAATCACAAGCTCCCAGCTTTTATCTCTCTGTCCAGGGATCCTCTGGCCCTGACCTCGGATGCGCTAGCAATGTCTTGGAAGGACTTTCAGTTCCTGTATGTCTTCCCTCCAATTCCCCTGCTGGGCAGGGTTCTACGCAAGATTGCTCTGGAAGGGGTGCCAGCAATTCTGGTGGCCCCCAGGTGGCCGAGAAGAGTGTGGTTAGCAGACGTGGTACAGCTGGCAGTAGATCAGTACGCTCTGCCCTTGGTGCCAGATCTGCTCACTCAGGGCTCACTACGCCATCCCAATTTACAAACTCTGGCTTTGACGGCTTGGCTGCTGAAACCTCCATCTTGATGGAGAAGGGGCTGTCTTCCTCGGTTGTGGATACTTTGATTAAAGCTAGGAAGAAGTCTTCATCTTCCATTTATTACAGGATTTGGCGTGCCTACATTGACTGGTGTGAGTCTAAGTCTCTTCCCTGTCGTGTGTTCTCTGTTCCCAGGAGTTCCTGCAGCATGGGTTGGAGATGGGGCTCCAACTCAGTACTCTGAAGGGTCAGGTTTCTGCCCTGGCTATTTTCTTCCAGAAGTCCTTTGCTCAGCTCTGATCAGGACTTTTTTCCAGGGGGTCACTCATGTGCGTCCCCCACGTAAGCCTATGGTGCCTGTTTGGGATCTGAACTTGGTCCTGTCAGCCTTGCAGGGTGCTCCCTTTGAACCTGTGCAGGGTGCTGCCTTGGCCATTCTTACGCTCAAGGTTGTGTTTCTGGTGGCTATCACTTCTGTCAGGCGTGTGTCTGAGTTGGCGGCGCTGTTCATTCAGCCCCCCTTCTATGAGAGACACCAGGACAAGGTGGTGTTTCGTTTCAAACCTGACTTTCTGCCTAAGGTATTGTCTGCTTTTCATTTAAATCAGGACATTGTCCTTCCTTCTTTGTGCCCTAATCCTAGCAATGCTAAGGAGAGAGTTTTGCACTCTCTGGATGTGGTTAGGTGTCTGAAGTACTATCTGGTGGCTACTGCACCTTTCAGGAAAACTGATGCTCTTTTTGTGGTCCCTTCTGGTCCTAGGAAGGGTTTGGCTCCGGCCAAGTCTACTATCAGCAAATGGATTCGTCAGGCTGTGATTCAGGCCTACTCGGCTAAGGGGAAGAATCCTCCCTTCCGCCTTACTGCTCATTCCACTCGTGCTATTGGTGCCTCTTGGGCTTTTCAGCACCAGGCTTCTGTTGAACAAGTTTGCAAGGCCGCTACTTGGGCTTCTGTTCATACCTTTTCAAAGTTTTACAAGGTTGATGTTAGGGCCTCAGCTGATGCTGTTTTTGGCCGAAAGGTTCTGCAGGCGGCAGTGGTTTAAACTGCCTGCTGCTGCCTTTTTCTTGGGGATCCCACTCTACTTTTTGGACACTGCAATTGGATGTCCCACTTGTAAGTATTATATTTGGAGCAGGACGTACTGTATACTAAGAATAATACAATTCTGTGATTACTCACCTGTAGAATTGGTATTATGAGTATACAGTACGTCCTGCTCCAACCCACCGTTGGTTTTGCATTATCTTGGATCCCCTGTATGGTGATTGTTATCATTGTTATAGTTGATAGTTGGGTTGTTTAATTCTCCCGGCTTCTTTGTTAACTGCTTTTCAATGCTGGGGATTTGTGGGAGGTCCCCGGGTATTTGAGGGGCCGGGAGGAGCCTATTTTCGATGTCTCTGCAGTCCAGCGCCATCTGGCGGAGTATATCCCACTTGTAAGTATTATATTTGGAGCAGGACGTACTGTATAGTCATAATACCAATTCTACAGGTGAGTAATCACAGAATTGTATTTTTTGGTGCTGCATAAAGATAATGCGTTGTTTTATGTGAAGCAGGATTTTTTGCCCAAGGTGGTCTCTCCCTTCCATCTGAATTAGGAGCTAGTGCTACCCTCCTCACTCACCATAAGGAGCAACTCCTGCATTCCCTCAATGTGGTCAGGGCATTAAAGTATTACCTGGCTGCTACTGGAGAGGTACGTAAGACTGATGTATTGTTCGTGACCCCAGAAGGACCAAGGAGGGCCCTGGTGGCCCCTTAGCAGATGGATCAGGCAGGTGGTCATACAAGCCTACGCCTGCAAGGGGAAGGAGGCGCCCTTCCAGGTCACCGCTCACTTCGCCAGGGCAATTGCCACGTCTTGGGCTTTCCAACATCAGGCGTCTCTCCACACCACACCTTCACCAAGTTTTACAGACTTGATGTCAGATCATCAGCTGCTCTGGGGCATAAGGCATTGCAGATGGTGGTGAACCCTTCTTCCGCGGTCTAAGCTTGTGGTGTCATTGTCGTTGTTCTTGGTTAGGTTGACATAGTTGGCTGTTCTTGCACGTCCCGCCTTTATTGAGGGTACTGCTTTGGGACATCCCACAATGTTGTTACTGGTGGTACCCTGGAATGGAAGAGATTAAAAAAGGGAAATTTGTGTACTAAAAGGTAAATTTCCTTTGTTGTGCCTTCTACACGGTTTTAGTTTTGTTGCAGTTTTATAGTTGCGCGCATTATCCCGTTAGCATTCTCCCCTCCCAGGGCTGTGGCTGAACTGCTTTTAACTGAAGAGATCCTGCAACAGCCTGCCCTATATAGGCCTGGAGGAGCTAGTTTTTTTTCTATCTTGCAGACTCCGCCTACGGCTGAGATTAACCCACGCGTTGCTACTTCTGGAGCCCTGGAATGGAAGAGGACGAAAAAAGAAAATTTACCAGTGTGTTCACAAATTTCGCTTTTTATAATTTTTTTTCAAATTGTTATATTTTCTTAAATGCAGAAGGCATGCCTGATATAGTCACTGTTTGCTTTTTATCTTCACCATTTAGTTCTTATATTTTTCCGTAGGAAGATACAGGGGATTTCAGAGGAAGGAGAGGAAATCAACCAAAGCGGCTTTTGTTCCTCTTTATAGCAATCCAACACCCATTTTCTACAAAATAGGTTTTGATCACCATCTAGCACAATGTGGGGAGCATACTGATTGCTAATGCTCTCCCACCCTTGCGTACATCGATACCAGCACTAGATATCCTTACCTGCTCCTCATTCCGCTGGCAAAATGCAGCCCTGTGATTGGCGGTCACATGGCTCAAACCCAGCTGCCAAAGGCAGTGTGGACCACATAACTGTCTCACAGAGCCACCTTTTGCCTGTGGAATGAGGAGCATTGCCTCCAAGTTGAAAAAAGTACGGAAGAGATTAGTCAAATATTTTATTTCTGTAACTTATCATTATCGTATAATAATATAATATAATGACTTAGATTTTTTTACTTTAATTTTCAAAGGATGCCTTGGTTTTTGAATGGGGCTAAAGGAGAGCCTTAAAATTAGAGGGATAAATAGAATGAAAGATCTTGGTTATGACAAAGGATTACAAAGTAAATGTTTAGTGTTGAGAGGAGATTTCTAAGGGGGGACGTGAATAACTACATAAACGACCCATAAAGAAAATATCTGGAAAAGCTATTTGATGTAAATTCCCAAGGGGCACTCCCTCCATTACATCTCCAGAGGTGAGGATCTTCCTCAGCAGAGTTAGAGTTGTAAATCTGTGTAATAGGTGCCACAAGGGATGGTCATGACAGCTTAAAAAAAATATATATATAATAACATTGCCTGTAACCAGGGCCTGCGCTAGCACCCGACACGGTCGGTCATCTGCCGAGGGCTCCGGGGAGGTGCAGGGCCTACTGACAGGCTGCGCAGCCAATGAACTAAGGCTGTCTGCCCTGCTCATCAGTGCAAGCCCCGCCACGCTGACTGGCTGCATTTGAATGGGGGCAGGACAGTTTCCTCCTCCCGTCTCACGGGGTACTTTGGGTTCCTGGCTGTTTATCTTCCTGAGCATTAGCTTTCCTCCAACAGAATTCGGTTCTGCTGGCTTCTTGCTGATCCTATTGGATGAATGCTGATGGGCACCCTTGTTGGTACTTTGTGCTAGTGAGTGACTTTTAGCTGAGCACACTGTCATCTGCTGTCTTGTAGGGGTGCTGAGAACTGGCTAGTAAATTCTGATTATACTTTGGGGGGTAGCCCCCGCATGTCTATTAGCGATGTCATTATAATGCTATAGCCTCCGCTAACAAACATGCATTGACTCTAGGAATCACATTCGAGGGCAAGCTCAGCAGCCCATGGGCTGGCCGGGGGTCAGTAAAGTCCCATACTGACAAACTCCTGCACACAGCCCCAATGCTCTGGCCGGCATAATGACCAGAGCTAAATAAACAGGGCAATGTTTCCCTGCTGTGTGATAGCGCCAGCACAGAGCAGAAGCCCCTTCCTCTCACCATGCCGCTCAAAGCTGCTCGGCGCTGTCAGCTAGCAGCCCCGGAACGCATACTGTCTGTAAGATGGTTAATGATGAAGTAGGAGCACTATTTTTGTAGGGGCTTTTTTATTTAGTTTATTGGGGCTGCGTTAGGGGAGACATAGGGAATGATATTGTAATGATGCTGGGCAGGGGGCAGTTCAGTATATTATGTGGAGCTTGCTGTGTTCTTCTTCTTTCTTTTTTTTCTCCCTCCCCGGCCTCTCTCTCTCTCTCCCATACTTTATTCAATCTCTTTCTTAGCTCCTCTCACCCTCCTTCCCTCTCTCATTTCTCCTTTTATTTCTTCCCCTCCACCCACTCCTCCCTCCCTTACACCTTCCTCCCTCACTCTTTCCTCCCTACCTTACTCACCTTTTCTTCCTTCCTTACATTCTTCCCTTCCTGCCTTCTCTTTCCCTCTTTCTTGCTTTCCTTCTCTTTCTCCCTTGCTAATGCCTCCTTCCTTTTTTTCATTCACTTACTCTTTCTCATCCCCTCTCCTTGCTCTTTTCTTTTTTTTTACTCCCCATCTTTCTTCAGTCCTCACTTCCTTCTCTCCATCCATTCATTCCCTCCCTGTTTCTCTTTTTCCTCTCTTTCTTTTTCCTCTCTTTCTTCTTTCTCTTTTGCTCCCCCATCTCCTTACTTCCCTTCCCTTTTCTCTCTTTTTTTATTTCTTTCTTTCTTGCTCCCTCTCCCTTCCTTCTTTGTTTTATTCTTTCCTTATTCCCTCCCTATACTTTCTTTCTTACTTTATTTCTTCTTTATTCCTCTCGTTTCTTTCTTTCTTTATTACCTACCCCCCCCCTCTGTTTTCCTCTCTTCCTTGCTTCACTTCCTTCTTTTTATTTTGCCTCTTTTTCTCACTTTATTTTGCCTCTTATTCTTCTCTTCCTCCTCACTTTCTTCGTCCTTTATCATTTCTCTCTCACTTACTTTTTATTTGTCTCCCCTCTTTCCTTTCTCTATTCCACCCTTTTCGTCTTTCTCTACCTTTCTCTTTTCTTTCTATTCCTTACTCCTTACTTTCTCCCTCTCCTCACTCTATGTTCTTATTCTCCCTTTTTGTCCATTATATTTCTCTTGCTCGTCTTACTTTTCTTTTTTTTTTTTTTCTTCTGACCACCGGTTCAACAGTACATGCACGGGCCATGATTTTGCTCCGCTATACCAGACAGGCATTTGTAAATGACGAGCACGTCCTCAGCTCAAGACTATTAGCTGTGTGCCTACACATGTGCCTTTGGATTGGCGCTCACGTAAGTTTTACAGATGAACGGGGAGAGGGGGGTAAAACATAGCGGGGCATTTGAAATCAGGATGCACCATAGGCAAGAACTAAAACCCAGGATAGTTGAAATCCCGTGTTTTGTACCACTTTAATATGCAAGGCAAGTATACTGGCGATCTAAGGGGATTTAACACAACGGGGCATGTGAGGTGACACAAGGGGCACACAAAACCCTGAAGTCGGCCCTGCCTTTTATCTGCATAGGTAGGTATTACATTTTCCTCTCCCTCATCCCTTGGTTGAACTTTATGGACACACAGTGTATGTCTATTTTTAACTGCATTATGTAGCTATGTGATTGATAGTTGTCTTAAGTGTTCTAAGTATTATAAAATGTATCCAGCTATCTTGACGACAAATGCATCTTCTGCAGAATGTGTCCCACCACAGATTATAGACAAAACTGTTCCTGAATCATCCCAGATCAGCTTTTCATAAGATGGGTTTGTTGGGGGGGGGGAGAAGCTGCAGTTTGGGAATGCCCAGACCACAATTATTTCTCACCACAACATCTTTTTCTAAATATTTGTCTAATAATATGAATGTGTCTGCAACCGCATATAGCTCAAACCAGACTACAGATTTTTTTAATTTACCTTCATCCTTCCCTGTGTCCAAAAAGCCACTCATTTGCTACTTCACATCCATGATATGTTATAACTGATGCCCTATTTTAGATTGCTTCACTAGATATAAACCTAGAGACTTTTTCAGTGACGCAAGAAAAAAACATCTGCAAAATAATCTAAAGTGTAAAATCAATTAATCATTTGCTTACCTGACATGCAGCCGATTCATCCTGGTGTGCTGCTGAATAAAGCTGATTTTATAAATGCATAACCAACTTTCTTTTCTTGGTTGGTTGTAATCCCATTCCTCTTGGACACCATCTCCAGTGTCTGAAGAGGAAAAACTGCCCCCCCCCCCTTGCTTCTCTGTGTCTTTGAGCTCAAGCAATTATTCTAAGTATGTCACACACCCCGCTTCAAGATATTCATTACATGTGGGTAGTATGGTCTGAAGAGGGCGATCTGCAGAGATGATTGGAGGAAAGAAAGCCCCTCCCGGTCCATAAATACCTGGGACCTCCCACTCATTACCCAGTTTTCCATCTCTGCAGACGGCGAGCAAGTCAGAAGATGATGTCTCCTCCTTGCACAGGGGGATCTCAGGTAGCCGGGTTTATTCCCGGCCCGCTTTTCTCTCTATTTCCACCCGGTTATGTTTTTTATAAGTCCCAATACACATGCCTCCCAGTCTAGGCTGTATCCCGGGTGAGGGTAGAATGGCACTTTTAGTGCTCTGGAGCCATGCTCCACCGCGAGACCCTGTACCAGAGGGTAGGCGGTTATCCGGGCTGGTGACCCCGGTTTGGGATGCCCTGTCCCTTGGCCCCCCTTCCCTGATGCCCTTCTCCTGTGGTGGTGGGGATAAAATGTCGGGGGCCACCTTTTTTACCTCAGAGTTAGGATTTATTTATTGAGCATTGTTTCACTTTAACAGCGGCGCTTGCTGCTACTGGCACCAGAGCTGAGGAGAACTTTTCTCCTCAGAAGTTGTAGTTGGGGGGTGGGGCCGGCTGTTGGCGCTGGCTTGTCCCCCTGGCTTTACTGTTTTTTGTTGCGGTGACTACCGCAATGGCCGCGGCGAGGTTATTTGCGCTGGCGGTTCCCTTAATCTTGTGAGGGGAGATCTCCCCTCACGCGCTGGCCACAGTGGACGGGGCCGGGCAATTGCGCGTCGCCGCGGCCCGCACCCATTACATCCCTGGGGTCTTTGTGGTTACCGGCGCTGCGGCTGCTGTTCTTGCCATGGCGCCGGTATATGTGTGCGCTATAGTGTTTTTCTGAGGTAATTTACCTCACACATTTTGCCATTAGGGGCGGGGCCGGGCTGTTGAGCGGGACGCCACGTCCCGCCCCTGTTAGGCAGACCCACTGCGGAGCCCGCTTTCCGCTCTGTAAGGGGCGGAGCTGCGCATATCGCGCGCTCCGCGCTGGCCACGCCCACATGATCCTCTCTGCCTCTGTGAGCTGCGTGTGTGGTGGACGCCATTTACCTCACACAGGAAGGCACAGTGAGTGGCCCTATGGGCCCCCTATATTTCTATATATATATATATATATATATATATATATATATATATATATTTACTTATATATAACCCTTTATATCCGGCAGTCTTTCAGGTAGAACGCCTTAGGTTTTAAGAGGTCTTCTTCAGGGCCTTGGGTCCCTGGGTTAAATTCCATGTTAAAATCCTTTCCCTTCGGACACGGTTAAGCGCTGGACGTCCCCCCCCTGAGGTGGATGCACCAATTCTGGGTTTTATCCAATTCAGCCGTTTTTGAATAACCCCGATTGCTCTTCTCTTAAAGATGGAGGGGATAAACGAATTGGCCAGATGGCTTGTCATGGTTTCGCCAGTATTGGGGCAGCCATACGGCCCTTTTTGCGCTTCGTCTCTGCTGGTGGTGGCTACCAGGTCGGTGGTCAGAGACTTGTTGTCATCTTCCGGTTTGCACCCGGACAGTGACGTATTTCTGGGACTTAAACGTTGTGAGTTATTCTTGTCTTTCATGTTAGCCGCCTTGGAGAGCTTCTGCTCTGATGGTGACTATAAGGCGTTCAGTTTGGTTGCGCCAGTGGGCGGCCGACTTTGGGCCAAAAAAAAAAAAAAAAAGTCGCTGACGTCTCTCCCATTCGTGGGGCTACGGCTTTTTGGAGAAAAATTGGATTCAGTAGCTTAGGGGGGTAAGTTACCCAACGCAAGAAGCAACGACGTCCCTTTCGCGGGGCGGCTTCTTTCAATCATTCCTTTAGCGGATCCAGAGCAGGAAGAGGTTTCGCCTTCCCTTCCACTAGAGGAGATTCCTGGAATAGGGGCAAAGGACGTGCCCGCTCAGGATACAACTGGGGTTCATAACCCAAAACGTGCAAACAAGCCTGCTCAGCAATGAGGGGGCGCCCTCACCCGTGCGGGTGGGGGGACGGCTGCGACACTTCTCTCTGATCTGGATTCGGGAGGTTTCGGACAAACGGATCCGGGAAGTCGTGTCTTCCGGCTACAAGTTGGAGTTCGAGTCCCGTCCTCCTCCGTTTTTCTTCAGGTCTAGGGTGCCCCCGGATGCACCTGGCGCACAGGGGCTTCTGGAGGCGTTTTTCAAGTTTTCTGGAGATAGAGGTCATCTCGCCAGTGCCCCTATCAGATCAGGGTCGGGGATTTTACTCAAATCTGTTCACGGTCCCCAAAAAGGATGTCTCTATTCGGCCCATCCTGGATCTGAAGATCCTCAACAGGTTTATCAGGCTGCGAAAATTTCGCATGGAATCGCTTCGTTCAGCTATCCGCGCTCTCCGTCAGGGGGACTTCATGACGTCCATAGACGTCAAGGACGCTTTCCTCCATGTTCCGATTTTTTCCCGCGCACCAGAGATTCCTCAGGTTTGTGGTGGAAGATCGGCACTTTCAGTTTGTAGCTCTTCCTTTTGGTCTCACCACAGCTCCAAGGGTTTTTCACCAAGGTGCTCGCTGGGGTGATGGCTCTTCTTAGAGCGCAGGGAATTCGCATAGTGCCATATCTGGACGATCTCCTCATCATGGCATCATCATTCAGCCAAGCGGAATTGGACAACAGGATGGTAATATCCACTCTGGAGAGGTTCTGCTGGGTGATCAACTACCCCAAGTCCTCCTTTTACCCATACAGGATAGTATCCTTTCTGGGAAAGTCTCTGGATACAGATCAGGCCAGAGTGTTCCTTCTTCAATCCAAGGTTCTTTTGATTCAGGAATTGATTCGGTCGCTCATGTCCATTCCTCGTCCGACCATTCGACTAGGAATGAGACTGGTGGGGTTGATGGTGGCCTCCTTCGAGGCAGTCCCCTTTGCCCAGTTTCACACGAGGACGCTACAACCCCATCTATTGTCTGTCTGGGACAGATCTCCTCTGTCGCTGGATCAATTCTTTCTGATGTCTCCCCGGGTTCGCCGACCACTCAGGTGGTGGCTGAACTCAACCAATCTGTTGAAGGGCAGGTCTTTTTAGACTCCTCGTTGGGAGGTGGTCACCACGGATGCCAGCCTCTCAGGATGGGGGGGGCTTCTGGAATGATCTGCAATTTCAGGGGTTGTGGGGACCCCTGGAAGCCCACGAGCCTATCAACATTCTGGAATTGAGAGCCATCAGAATGGTTCTTTTTCGTTTGACTCATCTCCTGCAGGGCCTGCCGGTCCAGGTTCGGTCGGACTATCGGACAGCGGTTGCCTACATCAATCACCAGGGAGGGACCCGCAGCAGGAATGCCCTCAGGGAAGTGTAATTGATTCTGGACTGGGCGGAGAGCCACGTCCCGTGCATCTCGGCAGTTCACATTCCGGGAGTAGAGAACTCGGAGGCGGACTCTCTGAGTAGGTGGTCAGCCCGCAAGGGGGAGTGGCCTTTCAGTCCCAAGGTGTTTCGTTCGATTTGTCTCAGGTGGGGTTCACCGGTGGTGGACCTCTTTGCCTCCCGTCACAATCACAAACTTCCGGCATCTGTGTCTCTGGCGAAGGATCCGCTAGCCTTCGCGACGGACGCCGTGTCCCTGAACTGGAGGGATCTGGGGTCTCTGTATCTGTTCCCTCCGTTTCCCATGGTAGCCAGAGTAGTGCGCAAGCTGGCTCTGGAAGGAGCGTCAGCAATTCTGGTGGCTCCAAGGTGGCCAAGACAGGTTTGGTTCGCAGACGTGGTAAGGTTAGCAGAAGATCAGTTCGTTCTGCCCCTGCTGCCGGATCTGCACACACAGGGTCATCTACGTTGCCCCAATTTACCAACGCTGGCTTTGACGGCTTGGCTGCGGAAACCTCCATCTTGAAGGAGGAAGGTCTTTCTGATGCGGTTATTCAGACTCTTATTAGCGCTAGAAAGAGGTTTTCTTCTTCCGTTTACTATAGGACTTGGAGGTCTTATATTGATTGGTGTGAGACTAGGGCTTTCCCTTGCAGGGAATTCTCTATTTCTAGAATCCTGGAGTTCCTGCAACATGGTTTGGATCTAGGGCTCCAACTTAATACTCTGAAGGGGCAGGTGTCTGCCCTGGCGGTGTTTTTTCCAAAGATCCTTTGCGCTTCATCCGCTGGTTAAGACCTTTTTCCAGGGGGTTACGCACGTGCGGCCCCATAGGAAGGCTCTGATTCCGGTTTGGGATTTGAATTTGGTTCTTTCTGCTCTTCAGGGTCCTCCCTTTGAGTCCTTGCATGATATTGCCTTGTCTTCCCTTACTCAGAAGGTGGCCTTTTTGGTAGCTATCACTTCTGTTCGGCGTGTTTCTGAGTTGGCGGCTCTGTCCATTCAGGTCCCGTATTTTGAAAGACATCAGGACAAGGTGGTTTTCCGTTTTAACCCGGATTTCCTTCCTAAGGTAGTTTCTGCCTTTTCACTTAAATCAAGACATTGTTTTGCCCTCTCTGTGTCCTAATTCCAGTAACGAAAAGGAGAGGGCCCTGCATTCCCTGGATGTGGTTCGAGTTGTGAAGTACTATTTGGTGGTAACGTCTGCCTTTCGTAAGACTGATGCCTTCTTTGTGGTACCCTCTGGGCCCAAGAAAGGTTTTGGCGCCCGCTAAGTCTTCCATCAGTAAGTGGATTCGTCAGGCCATTGTTGGGGCCGATTCTGCTAAGGGGAGGAATCCTCCCATTCGTGTTACAGCTCATCCTACTCATGCGGTTGGGGCTTCCTGGGCTTTTCAGCACCAGGCCTCGGTTGAGCAGGTTTGCAAGGCCGCTACCTGGTCTTCTGTTCACACTTTTTCAAAATTTTTACAAGGGTGATGTTTGGGCCTCAGCGGATGCTGTTTTTGGCCGCAAAGTTCTACAGGCTGCAGTGGTTTAAGTTGTGCTTGATGCCTTGTTTTGGATCCCCACCCTTTATGGACACTGCTTTTGGATGTCCCACATGTAATGAATATCTTGAAGCGGGGTGTGTGACATACTTAGAATAATACCATTTTGTGAATACTCACCTTGTAAAATGGGTATTATAAGTATGTCACACACCCCGCTTCAACCCGCCCTTTTGTATTCTGGATCCTTCATATTGTGATCTTTGCGTTGTTATGACTAATATTTGGCTCTTCCTGGTCCCTTTCCTTACTGCTTTCTTTATACTGGGTAATGAGTGGGAGGTCCCAGGTATTTATGGACCGGGAGGGGCTTTCTTTCCTCCAATCATCTCTGCAGATCGCCCTCTTCAGACCATACTACCCACATGTAATAAATATATTGAAGCGGGGTGTGTGACATACTTATAATACCCATTTTACAAGGTGAGTATTCACAAAATGGTATTTTTACTTGCAATAAAAAACATTTATGCAATATGAGAGCATGAGGAGTCACATATACAAAGACATGTAAAACATGGAACTTCCCCCAGTTTCACAACTTCAGTGGAACATTCCCAGTCTGTTCTTCACCAAACAAAGCAAGCTGCAGACACTCTTCTGAGGGGCCAGACTACCAGAAATAATCTGTCTGGGACGTAGGATACTTAGGCTTTTATTAAACACATGCCTTCACAGTGCCTTTAAAGCAGTCCAACGTGCTTAAAGTAGTGACATGTGCAGGCTGCTTCCATCAATCACACCAGCGAATAGGTACCACTAGCTGCAATCACCACAGTGGAAATACAATTTAAAGTGGACCAAAACTCAGGATTTTGACTCTCCTTGGTTTTGGTCCTTGCCCCTGGGGTGCTGTGTGAAACCCCCCGGGTTGCCTGAACAATCCGCATCCCCAACTACCCTCTTAACAAGGAGCACGCCTGCGCTGGCTATTCACAAATGCCTGCTAAAGGGATAGTGTGAATGTGGCTGCTGCTCACACATGCGCCGTTGGACCGGATACGAAGGTGAATTTTCACCCGACCTGGGGGGTTTTACACAAGGGGGAACGGGGGTCTCATAGACTCCAGGGTGGGTTTTCCATAGCGCTGTACAATGTTTCATTACAGAGTAAAACAACTTACAAAACATGACAGAAAAGAACAAATGCACAGTCATACTGAAATATACTAGGAGCCCAAATTAAATCTAATTTAACTCAAAACTTCAAAATTGAGCTGAACAAAATTGTTTGTAAACAACATTGTTTCAAGCATGTGATGCTTGTTCAAACTCCCCTGTGGCAAGTAACAGATGGCAATATAAAATCACACCTGAAACCAGATAAAGAGGGGAGAAGTTGACTCAATCTTTGCATCATGTGTCTGATGTGTGTGTCACACTAAGCATAGAGAACTGTTTGTGGACTTGACAACCAAAATTGGAAAAATATCAACAATCCCAAGGTTACAAGTCCATCCATGGTGTGCAACATAATCAAGAAGCACACCTTAGGTATTTGGGTTGAGCAGGCATTTGTTGTATATAATCAAGAATTTCCCAGCTCGTGACACTGTAGCTTATCTCCCTGGACGTGGGCGGAAGAAAAGATGAAGTTTGCAACGCATGATAGTCTGGATGGTGGATAAGCAGCCCTAATCAATCCAGAAAAAAATCAAGCTGTCCTGGAGGCTCAGGGTGCCTCAGTGTCTGTGCAAACTATTCATCAACATTTGAATAATTTGAAATGCTATGGCAGGAGACATAAAAAAGCTAGACTTCAGACTGCCAAAATGTACGTAAGCCATAATACTTCTGGGAAAACGTCTTGTTGACAAATGAGATAGAGAGTTTTGGTAAATCATATCATTCTGATTACTGAAAACTTTCAAAGAAGAGAACACAGTACCTACATTCAAATATGGTGGTGGTTCAAAAATGTCGGGATTGCTTTGCTGCCTCTGACATTGGATGCTGTGACTGTGTGGAAGGAGTCATAAAATCTTAACAAAGGATTTTGGCTTGCAATGTAGGTTGCAGTGTCAGAAAGCTGTGTTTGCGTCTCAGGTCTTCTGGCAAACCTACTTCAAGAAGCACCATGAAATGGATGGGAACAAAGCGCTGGAGAGTTCTAAAGTGGCCAGCAATGAATCTGGATCTAAATCCCTTTTAACACCTGGGGGGGGGGAAGGGGGGTGGTAGCGGCAAGTAGTCATATCTGAGGTGTTTTTTAGTGTGTTTTCTGGTGTTTTTAGCTGCCGCGTTCGTTCCGCTGCTGCGGGCGCTATAACCTGAGGTGATTTTGCATTGTCATGGCGCCGGCCAGGTCACGTGAGTTGGGGGGGGGGGCGGGGCCGGGTGATGACGCATATCGCGTTGTTCACCTCGCGGCCCTCCCTCGAGGTATCTCTGCCGGTGCCATTTAAGACGAGTTGCGCGTCTGGATTTCTCCCTTCCTGGCTGCAGCGCTGCTTCCTCCGGCGGGTCGCCTTATTCAGCGGTCTGTGCCTGTGTAACCCCGCAATGTCTTTGGTCCGTGAGTCCCCCTTAGGGGGTTTTTAATTGAATTGGGGTATTTTGCTGTGGGATACTTATGTGTGATTTTACTTATGTCTTTCTGGCGGGATACCATTGGGTTGTGGTTTCTCCCGGCTCCACTCCTTTTCTCCCCCTCATCCCCCCTTTATTAACTTCTGGGGGCATCCCATGGGAGGGCATCCCGGGTGGCTTCTGTCTTAAGCCTGTACCCACTGCTGGCCTATTGCGCCTGTGCTAATCACCATATGGAGGCTTCTGGGGATAGCACGCTTGGGGGCTCTTCGGGGCAAGCACGGCTGTGTTCCATGTGTGGGGTATCCCCTGTGAGTAACAGTGTCACGGTGTGCGTGCCGTGCGCTAAAAGTGTCCTGGCGCTTCAAGCTGGTTTGCCTGCTTCGCTTCCCAGCTCTGCGCCTCACTCGGCTTCACCTACTCCCCCGCTCCTGCAGTTAGGCCCCAGTGAGGGGAATGTTGGCAGGGAGTCGCATTCTGATTTGGCTCTGCGGGTGGCTAACATTGAAAAGCAGCTTGCCAGGAATGCTCCTAGGAAGGCCTCTGGCAAGAAGAGACACCTGGACCCCAGGCCTACTCTCCTTACTGAGATGTATGTGGGGATTGATGAGCTTGGTGACTGTCACCCCCTTGAGATGGGGGAGCTCTCCCAGGATTCTGACTCCTCTGGGAACCAGCAGGAGGGTTGCGATAGTGACCCTGGGTCTGCGTCCGGAGAGGAATCATGGTACCCTGAGGACACTGATAATCTGCTGTCACATATTTTTGAAATTTTGCACATTGCTGCCCCTGAGGTAGCTAAAAGAATGCAGGGGGAGCTTTTTCGCCCTGGTAAACAGCGTCTAGAGTTCCCTGAGCAGGAACATTTTACCACCTTGGTGCTTAAAGTTGCCTGCAGTGCCCAAGGGTTTGGATAAAAGGTATCCCTTTCCCGTTGATCTTGTTAAGAGGTGGTCTTTTCCCCCTGAAGTGGGCGCTCCCGTGCTAGGCTTGTCCAATACTTCAGGTCATGCCTTCCCCTGACACTACCACTCTGAGGGACGGTGAGGATCGGCGCATGAATCAAGTGGCCTGCCATGCTTTTACCTGTGTGGGGGCTGGCTTGCGCCCTGTATGTGCTGCCGCTATTACTGCTATTGCCCTTAAGAAACTGCTTAAGCGTCTCATTGATGGCACAACAGCTGGTAGTGTGGAGGAGGAATATAGGACTCTCTTACTTTGCACTGATTTTGTGACCTTTATCCTTACTGCTATGGATGATGCTGTGCGGCTGTGTGAAAGGACCTCTGCGCTCTTGGTGGCTATGCGCCGCTCTGTCTGGTTGCGCCAGTGGGCAGCTGACACTGCGGCTAAGAAAGCTCTCACTGGCCTCCCCTTCGTGGGGCTGCGGCTGTTTGGGGAACGTCTTGATGTCTTCTAGCCAAGGATGGCTACCTATGCTGAGGCAGCCTCGGCCCTTTCGGGGGTCCTCTGCCCCCCTCCCTTTCGCATTCCCAGAGGGGGCCGTGGCTCCCTCCTCTCCAGTGGTCACAGAGATTCTTGGGGCCGTGGCAGAACCCGTGGTCGTCCCGGTGGGGGGACGGCTTCAGTTCTTTGTTCACGTCTGGAGGCTTCATGTCTCAGACCGGTGGATTCAGGAGGTAGTGTCCTCCGGTTACAAGATAGAGTTTGCAGCCTGCCCCCCCCCCCAAGATTCATCAGATCCCGGATGTCTTTAAACCCCCTGTCCTCTCAGGGGTTGCTTCTGTCAGTTCAATGCCGGAGTCATTTGTTTGGTGCCTCATCAAGAAAGAGGTCAGGGGTACCTTTCCAATCTTTTCACGGTCCCCAAAAAGGACGGCTCTCTGAGGCCCATTCTGGATCTGAAGGGCCTCAACAAATTTGTCAGATTCAAGCATTTTCGCATGGAGACGCTGTGCTCTGCTGTCAGTACCCTTCACCCGGGCGACTTCATGACCACTGTGGACATCAAGGATGCTTATCTTCATGTGCCTATCTTCCCAGGTCATCAGAGATTTCTAAGGTTCGAGCTGCAGGATTAGCATTATCAGTTTGTGGCTCTACCCTTCGGTATCACCTTGGCACCTCGGGTGTTCACCAAGGGGCTGGTGGGAGTGATGGCTCTGCTAAGGAACCAGGGCATCCGCATCATTCCTTACCTGGACGACATCCTGATTGTGGCCGAGTCTTTTCCTCAGGCCGAGCGGGACACTCAAATGGTCCCCGTCATTGGTGAGGACCTTTCTGGGCATGACTCTGGATACCTCTCAGGTCAAGGTGTTCCTTCCTCAGCAGAAGGTAGCGGGTCTTCAGGGGATGCAGTTGGTGGGCCTGATGGTGTCCTGCTTCGAGGCAGTCCCCTTTGTAGTGTACTCAATACTCAATATTCAAATACAAGTCTCTTTTTTCAATAGAAATATATATTATTTCAAAATTATGTGCAGAAACATAACATTCAAATCTCGCCTCCATTTATTCATTGTTCATTTCAAAGATTTTATTATAAATGTTATATTTTTTAAAAACAGGACCACAACACTGTATCCGTGTTAAGGCCTTTTGGTTCCAAAGTTTGAAGGTTAAAAATCCACCTAGCCTCTTTTTGGCATAGTATATTGTCAAAGTCCCCCCCTTCTCTGAGCGATTTTCAGTTGGTAAATACCACTGATGTCTATCCTCTTTTTTTCTGATAGTAATTCAGGAAGTGTATTGCCAAGGGGCTATCTTCATTTTCATTTTTAATGTCCCTTGATGTTCAAGTATTCTAACTCTCTTTTTACACGGCAGAAAATTTAGGCTTGACCTAACTGAATTTGAGAATGGCAATATATTTGTAAAAATTTCAAAAGCAGGACAGAAGCAAAGAGACAGATGGTAATATATGAGCTCTCTAGCGACCTGTCCTTATGGGGAACCGGCATCGGCAAAATGTTCCCCTACCCCTAGAACCCATAGAGGCCCTTATTGGTTTTTTATGTAAGCCAAGTGTAGTCAATCAACAGCAAAGATTCAGAGGAAGGAGAACTAGTGGGAGAACAAGTCTGACTCCTAAGAGGGATCAGAAAGGAGTCACTGGGAGCCCTATATATACCCACAGTAGAGGAATAAGAGGAAGGGGGCAAGGAAGCAGAGGAGGAAGTGGAAGGGGACATGGCATTGAATATAGAGGACTACCAGTTTAAAGAGAAACATCCCTGTCAACAATTCCATAATAACTTAACTAATCTGACACATAGACATCTGGAGGAGTCAAAACTAACATTTGCAGAAGAGAAGAGAATAGCTCTGAGGGAATTGAAGTCATTTGATAATGTAATTATAAAACCAAGGCAGGAATACAGTTCTGCAACCAGAAGAAAGCTATGTACCTATAAGCTATGTGCCTATGAGACACCTCACACCCCTGCCAGTTCCGACTTCCGGATGGGCGTGTCTGAACCGGGTCTTGTGGCAGTGGCGGCTATTGGGACAACTGATGAGGGAGCGGGCAAGGGCAGTGGAAGCCGATAATGTGTGTGTGTTTGTGTGAGTTTTTATGTCGGCAGGAGACGGCTGGTGGGGCATGGGAGCTCGGAATGTTTTTTTGTTGAATTCACCCGATAAGACGCACTGAAATTCTTCCCCCCCACACACACTTTTGGGGGAAATAAGTGCATCTTATATGGCGAAATATATGGTATGCGAAATTATGAGGTTCTTATCGGATGAGAAACCATATCGATGTTTTCAACATGACCTATTCCTAAGAATTATGGACATATTGAAAGATAAACTAACATGGACCAGACAGGAGGGCTTTGATCTACGGCAGATTGCAAGAGGCATTATTGGTTAAAGAATATAATATTCCTACAATGTTTATAATCCCAAATTAGGTGGACCGACTGAAAAAATTTCTAGGTTAGTGGATGAATATTTGAAACTGTGTGTAACAAGATTGCCTTCTTTTGTTCTCGATACATGTAATCTTTTAAGAATTTTGCAAGACACAATTGTAGACGAGGACCTCTTAGTAGAGGTGTATGTGGAAGGTTTAAATACCCCATGAAGCTGGGATTGCAGCTATAGCCCCGTTTCTTACAAAAATGGTCAACACATCCAGCAGCAACAAAAGAGTTTGTTATTTAAATTTTGGAGTTCATTTTGAAATACAATTGTCTCATCTTTAAGGGCAAGTTCTACCATCACATTAGGGGCACAGCTATGGGGGTGGCATGTGCCCTATCATATGTGTGCCTACATTTGGGTTGGTGGGAGGAAAGAAATTATACAAGCATGAAAAGTATGGACCTTTAGGTGACCTGTGGAAACACTACGTGGACAATGTCGTCATGGTATGGCGAGGGACAATGGTAGAACTAGAGGAGTTCATAGAAGATTTAAATAAAAATCAATGAAACATAATATTAACATACCAAGTTCAGAAAAAAACATTTGCGTATCTTGATCTGAGGGAAAAGGTGGGTAATTAGCAACTGGAACTTAAAGTGGACCAACACCCTGAGGTGATCACCTCACACACCGCGGGACATCCAAGATCGGGATGTCCCGCGGGGTGTAAACCACCCAAAACCCCCGAAAAACCTTACCTCTCCAGCCGCTGCTTCCACCGCCGCCGCCTCACTCGCGCTCCTCTAGACGTGCGTGCGCCCGCGCCGGCCGTCTCTGAATGGCCGGCGCGGGCGTGCACACGTCAAGAGTGACGCGCGGGAGGCGCCGACGGGCAAGCTGCTTGTCCGTCGCTGTCAATCAGCTTGTCCGTGGCGGGGAGAGGTGAGTTTTGGGGGCTTTCTGGGGGTTTCACACAGCGGGGCACCCCCGATCGGGGTGCCCCGGGGAAGTGGACCAATACCCAGGATAGTCAAAATCCTGGGTGTTGGTCCACTTTAAAGAAAACCAACGGCAGGAAATATGCTCCTGAGACTGGGGATCCCATTTGGCTACTAATCAAGACTATGGAGAAATTGTAGTACTAGGACTAATTTAATGAGGAGACAAAAGCAATGGCGGACAGATTTAGAGAGAGAGGTTATCCTCACTGCCTTCTACAAGCCTGCAAGAACAGGGTGAAACAAAAAGACAGGAGGGACTTTGCCCAGGAAAGATTAGAAACATTTTGAAGAATCAAATTATACACAACTTATTACACAATATGGAATGCACTGGGAGTCATTAAGAGATGTTTTGAGCAAACACTGTCATATTTTGCTATTACATATAGATATAGCTAAAGTAGTAGGACCACGCTGCCTTTTAACAGTGCAAAGAGCTAAAAATTTGGGGGATCATTTAGCACAGAGTGAGTTTAAACCGGAAGAAGAATACCTGGTTAGAAAACAGACCCCAAAAGAGATGTATAAGTGTGGTCAGTGCAAAATATGTAAGCCAACAAAATACATTCAGTAATGCAGATGACACACAGAACTATAAAATCATTTCCTTCATAAACTGTAGATCAACTCAGGTGGCCTATGTGATAAAATGCCTGTGTAAAATACAATATGTGGGCAAAACAAAAAGAGGGCTGAGAGTTAGAATACTAAAGAATAATGAAATGAATAATGAATATAGCCCTTGAAGAAGGAGTAATAAAGAAGTCCATTTTGGGACATATGTTGCAATTATTTAAGAAATATTTTATTTTTCTTTGGGACAGTGCAATAATCCATCCCATCCCAATCCAAGCCAGCTAAAGGTTTCCGTTTTTAAGTCGGCCTTTTTTCACTTTATGACTGAGCTAGTGAAGGTACCTTCTAGGTTAGGCACTCTTCGGGGGGGGGGGGGGTGTATAATTAGCTAAATGAATGAATTGCTTGAAATTCTATAACAGCCTATGAACTGGCCATTGAAACCATTTTCTTTCCATCCCTAAAACTGTATGCTTTGGATTTAGGTCAGTCCCAATAATGATAATAGAAATAGGCTGGTCTTCAGCACAGAAGAAGTCACATATCCGTCTAAATTCATATATGCATTAAAGACATTTTATTATTCTGCAGAGCATCTGCCATTGGACATAATGCCATTTTGCCACAAATCTGATAAATAAGGTGCATGACCCACTATATTGGGGACCCCTGACCTTATAATTCCAGATACAGGTGCTACCCGTGCACCCCCATAGTTACACCCCTGCCAAAAGAGAGTATCAGCTTCCTAGAAGAGCTGGGCTGTTACAACAGCACATGGGCTCCATAAATGTTTTTACTTTTGAAATGAAATGTTCAGCACATAGAAGCTGTGGTGTCCTTGTGTCCACATATGGAAAACACAAAGAATGTGCAATAACTATGTAGATACAAGATAGGACAACATTGAACTTATAAACCAAACCACCCTTCCGCCCATGAACAGAGTAGGTTGAGTAAGCCGAAAACTGAAAGTAACAGTAACAGTTTCCAGACATTCTGTTTTGAGGTTACAGCTGTAGGCTTTGTTTTCATGACTTTTGGATATTTTTAATCAAGTCATTATTTCCAGCACAGTCCAGTGCCTGTCAGTGCAGTTAAGTGAACACAAGACTACAAGGTGCCGCTGTGGCAGTGATGAAAGAGTGAGGTTAAACTCGAGCTCAGACATAATTGTTTCAGGGATTTGGAGGGAGCCACAAAAGATGAAGTTTGGGTTCTGGCCTGCCTCCAGCCATTTACTATTACACAGCCCGTCACAGGCAATGCACGCCTAAAGTCAATCTAACCTACCATGAAAAGTTAATACCAAAGATTTAATAACTATTAACTTAGAAAACAATACACACACACACACACACACACACACACACACACACACACACTGAAAAAAACTACAGCTCATTCCTAAAAAGTGGAATGGCAGGGAAAGCATATGTACATATAGTTCTACTGAATTGTGACCCTGCATGGCAGAAAAGTCCTCTACCTTTTGTAGTACATACAACAAAGTCTCACTTGCCAGCAAAAATAAATATATAAAAAACAATATTTGTTGAATATTAAATACATTTATTTCAGTCGTAAGGAGCGGTAAGGAAGCAGCCTTGCAATCGAAACATAAACAAACTTACTGGGGGGCAGGCAATCTGAATGGAAGCTGAAGCTGGGACCTTAAAGTGGACCAACGTTTTTTTTTTTTTTTTTTTTCCTTCAAGTAATAATCCATGCCATGCCCTAGGACCCTTTAACCATAATGATGATATAAAAACTTACCTTTGATGATCCTGCGCGGCGGCGCGTCTTTTTCTGTTTTGCGCCGCCATCTTTGATTTTCATCTAAGAGGAAGAGATCGTTTGACCTCTTCCTCTTGTAAATCTCGCGCATGCGCAGTAGCGCCGCGTTAGGTAAAGTGAAACGCTACTCGCTCCCGATGCAAGCGGCGCTTCACTTTACCTAAGCGGCGCTACTGCGCATGCGCGCTTTTTTTTATCTTTACAAGAGCCCGCGAGCAGGGGAAAGGCTGAAAGGCGGAGGGAGTGACTGCAAGACAGAGGCCACGCCCACCATGGTGACATCACTCCTGAAGAAACTGAAATCACGCGATCCATGGAGACTGGTATACACGTCTAAACAGTGCAGATGCCAGTCAAAGGACACGGACAAGCGCTGGTGATTCTAGAAAGCAGACGCTGCGAAGACAGAGGGCTGCCAGGATCATCAAAACGTAAGTGTCTTTTTATGTTTGTTTGTTTAAAGCAAAGTTGTTTTTGTGGGTGTTGGTCCACTTTAAGTGATAGGTCAGTCATCCAATCCTGTGCAGTAATGTGACTGTACAGGTCTGTCACTCAAGTCCACGACTGCCATGCAGAGCCCCAGCCATCAGGGGAAGGTTGTAGAGATCAGGTAAGTTTCATGATAAAAACATCCAAATTGTCCACAAAGAGGGTGTCCCAGATACTATGCCATGGCGAAGGCATTACCCCTAATTTATATTTGACCATTTACATTGGATTAGTTCTTTACAATTTTCAAAAATATCTGCCCAGATATAGAAATCAGCTAAAAGACTGGTCATTAGAAAAATAGAGCCTCACCCGGCCAGAGCCAATGACCAGAGGGCTGTCATGCCTGGAGTTCCTCCTTAGCTTTCAGCTGCTCCTTTCTGGGACTTTTCTCTGCTGCATGCAGCTTGACCAACAGATGGCTCTGTTCTGCAGAGTTCCTGGAAATCAGCTTGCATCTGTGACATTACCTGGCCTATATAAGCTGATCCACACATGGCCTCAGTGGATCAGCATTAAATCTGTCTTCTGAACTGTCTACCCGGACTCTGTTTTTGGACTTCTGAACCTGACCCTGTATATATATATATATATATATATATATATATATATATATACAGCAGCCTGTTCGATGTGTGTGTTGTCTTATCACAATTAAACACAGTTTGCTGCATATTCATAGTCTCCCTGTCTTGCAGTTCTCAAATTTCTGGTCACTCTTTAATATAGCATCTCTCCATTGAGAAATCTGTGACAAGGGCATTAAAAGGGGGTCAGGGTGAAGGTGAAAATGGCAGGAATGAGTTACATATTAGTGGAGCTAGCTATCAGAGGAACAGATGTAAAGTGGTGGTACGACCAATGGGAACAGAGAGATGGTTGGTGTACTGGAGAGAGAGAGGGTGATTAAGGGCAGAACCCAAGAAGGAGACAATGGTGTAACTTTGTGATGAGAAGAATGGGAATAGGGTACAGAGGTGAATAGGAATGCAGGGTGTTTATAGGTGTATCAGAAATGGTTGAATTCTAATTTGATGAATATGTGATATGGTGCTGAAGATATCTGGATGAGATCAGGAATCATAAAACCTTAGACAAAGTGTTTCAAAAGGAAATGAACATCGGCAAGAGCTTTACTGTAACTTGCAGTTCAGATGCAGAGAAATGCAGGCCATGTTTAGTCTAGGTGTGACTGTATGATAGCCAGTCTGCTGCATTTCTTATTTAAAGCTTTTGTTCCTAGTGACACACAAACCTGATTCTATTCCAGATGCCTTAAGAGGCTCTATTCAGCAATAAGCTCACTGAGCCCTACAATGCCATCATTATGCACTGCTGCCATAGGAACCAATCCTCGTCTCTCATCTTCATATTTTAATGTATTCCCACTCACTGCTGGGGCTGGGCCAGCGCTCACTGGCAGAGCCATTTTTGGAAAGTGACTCATGTTTTGAGTGACATCAACGCTACAATTCTACAAGCAGACGAGGCGAGGATAGGACCAGAGCTTAGACTTCGTGTAGGAAAGATGCTTAATGTGAAGCGACATTTCTAAAGGTAAAGTTGTGTTGTTTAGGCTGGAGACATATTTTGTACAGGGACACTAAACCATGATCAACGGAAATCCTAGAAGAAGTGATTTCTAAGAACTACTTTTAACAACAGTGAGCTAGTGTCTGTAAATAAAAAACTAAGAACCAACTAAGGTCAGTGATAGAGATGCAATAGCAACAGCAGGGATTCACCTGAAATCCTACAGTCTGGCAGATGAATAAAATTTTAAAGAATAAAATAAAGGAGCAAAAGGTCATCAACACCTCAAACACGTATAAGGACATATTGATAAACATATCTGACATATGGGTACTGCCATGCAGGAATTCTGGGTGCTCATAGGAAATAGGAGGATTGACTGGGAACTGGTGTCAGGATTGGTGGACAGAGTCACAAATTGGAAGCAGACAGAAGTCACAGAATGGGAACATGTGGGCATAGTCGCAGACTAAAAGCAGGTGCGCAGTTACAGAAAACCCGTCTGCTCCTCCAGAGAGGCAAACGGCCGACTACTTGGGGACAAGAGACCTCATGCATATTTCCATCCCTATTCTGACTGACCAGATGGTAATAATGTGAATTCTGTAGGATTCACATTACTAGATTCCTCCACGTTCTCTGTGTGTGTCTGTGATAAATGTTTTCTTTACTCCATAAGGCAGATAGCTTACTTGTCTAGTCATGGATCACATAGAATAAGTTTCAAAAGCTTTATTCTAGTACAGAATCTTGCAATAAAACCCATTTTACAGCAGAAATCTTGACATGTATGTTCAATACAGAAGGAAAACTTGTGATGTAACCCATACAGCAGCAGCAGGTAAAAAGACTGTAACTTTAGAAAAGACCAGCAGTGTGCACTGTTTGGATGCCAAGCTAAAAATGGTTGAGGGAGAGGGGAAGAAGGGAGGTGCTACTTGCATCACAGCAAGACTAAGGGAGCCAGGAAGGGACCAAGGGAATTAAAGGCACACTGCTCAGGTGTAAATAAACATATTAACCAGTTACCTGGGTAATATAAAACACATGTTGTGGGACATGACAACCCCTCTTCTTCAGCAGATGCTTATTGGGGGCTATGCATGCCCAGAGCAGTGCCCTGGCAGTCGCAGACAGAAATCGGATATGCTAGAGGGGACACACAGTAACAGCAGAGTGAATAAGGCGATGCAGACAACAGAAGATTGGAACCCAATATAAAAGGGAAAGCCTAAGCCCAACAAAGAAAACAGAAGAGCTAAGGCTCAATTTAGAGTTCAGTAGACCACTGTCCGCCATCGAGAAACAAAACAATTTATATAAAATAATGGTGCAGGCTAGTGCAGTGGTAAAACAAGTTTCTGTTTACTGGTGAATAGAAGCACAGATAATGCCTTTTCATATGATGAAGATAGCAGCAGATATGGGGATATGAAGAGACATTTTAATATTATTGATGTGTTTTAAAATAAATGAATTTTATTTTTTGTTACATCCATCTTCTTAAGCCCCGTCCTGATTGACACAACATGTTCATGATTTAGATTTAGATTTGAGAACCCAACAATACAGATAATTATTAAAAATGACTTGTGGGATTAAGCTACCATTGGGGTTAAGCTACTATACCATATCAATAATTGGATAAACTAGGCAAGCCGACTGGTGTCCACCAATCTCTGCTTAAGCGCTGGCTCAGGTGGGAAGAATGAATATTTATGTATCCCACTTGCAACTTTAGTGATGGTGTGGTGAGGAACGGGCATATTTTTTTTTATAATAATAAATCTTTATTGAGATGAACAAGGCATCAAGGCACAATAAGATTGACAAGTCATCAACAGTACATTTTCCAAGAGCAAAACAGATGTAATCCAATAGCTTGCCAATCCAACGTTCTCATCCATGCTTTTACATCCGGGAGACTCTCCTGCCCCTTCTAAAAGGTCTGCCTCGACGCCTCTGTCCATCAACTTATCTATTAAAGAACAGGGGAGTGAGTGGTAAAGTGATAGAAACCTAGGGAAGGGAGGAAGACCAGGGCCCCCGTCTCCCCTGGTGCCCCCACCACCTGGCGGGAGGAGGGAGAGCAAGACGCAGACGCAGACGGGAGGAAAACGGGTATATTTTGGAGCCAGGGTGCCCAGTGTTGGCATACAAGGTGGTGTAGGTGTTGACACAGTCCCCATGTTAGCTCATTTGGGTGAGAGAATGGACCCCTTTTCGGTGTGTCACGTCACATGCCATCATCAGGATGTGACTTTTCAGCTCTTCTGCCACTGCCTTCTCCACTGACACTAATTTTACTGTATCCCTTGTACCCTTGTACCTTCTCTATTGCTGATGGTCCTCTGGCCTTGGACCAGCCATGAGCAGGTCGGCACACTGGATGCTGAAACTAATCTGGTGGGTGGGGCCTACTAAAGAAACATCCGTGGCCCAGTCTGAGCTTGAGTGGCCCCTTTGAAGATGCCAGCTGCCCAGCACTTGACCAGGTATGAACAGTGCTGCCACTGGCCCTGCCCCAAGTAATCACTATTCTGCTATGGCAATTCAAAAGCAGGACTCTTTATTTGACAACAACTGTAGATTCTTTATTACTCATCTGGTGGAGATGAATACAGCTAATGGAAGTAATAACACATTTTCAATCTAGTACAAGCTCTCAAGCATAGTTGGTACACACCCCTTCCCCTTGGCTGAAACTGGTCACAGCTGGACATAAAGAGGAACATCAAAGTCTTTTAAATTCCAGGGCCATTCGAGTTCCACTCCTTGGGGCATGCCAAATTGGGTTGCCCCACTGTGTAATACCCCCCTAGAAGCCCTGTTTCACTCACCTTGTCCTGAAACCCACACCACATCTCTGTGCTGTGGCCACAGCGCACCTCTTTGAATGGGCGGTGCGGGCACTTGGCTTTCTTAGGCGCTGCTTGGCAACTTGACCGTCCAGGCAGCTTAGCTGTCAGTGGAGCCGAAAGGGAGCCGAGTGAAAGTGAGCGTGCTGATTGGTTGAGCTCAGCCAATCAGCACACTCTTTCTCGCCTGAGTCTGCACCATGGGAGCAACAGGAAGGTAAGTGAATGGGGCAACCTGGGGGGGATACACACAGCAAGGATGCCCCCAATGAGAGGAACAACACCCTGGAAAGTGAAAATCGGGTGTGTTGTTCCTATGAAGATTGCTCTGGTATGTCATTGGTCTTGCCTTGCTCCTTTTCTTGCTGGGCAGTCTCAATACCAAGGCTGACTTTTGTTCCTTGGCTCCCCAGCTATAAGACACTAGCTAATTGTAGCATTCTTCCTTAAATACCCCCTAGTCCATCCCAGTTACAACACAGTATTAAGCTAATCACCGTCCATGCACATGTCTCACATGGCCAATGACTTACACAACATTTGTCAGGGTTTGTTTAAGAATGCTTGGATCAGTTCAATCCAGTGGTTGTCAAACTTGTCAATCTTGGCTTACAGCTAAACCATATGCTGTCTATGACTCTACGCTCACTGCTGCCATCTTGTGTCTTCTTTTCCTACTGCATTTATTAACCGAAACCTATGTATTTGTATCGGGGAGGCCGATTCATTAATAGCGCCAGGTAGCGACAGATGAGCGACTGTAGCGTGATTTTTTCAGCGCCAGCCAGTATTCGCTGTGCTTGGCCGGCATTAGCTTGATGACAGCGACTCAGTCGGTGTGCGGTAATGTTGAATACGGGCTGGGGGGTCGCTGTTTCACAGGTCCAGCGTTGTATGTGAGCGCCTGACAACGAATGGCCAGAGCGAACGGCTAGCTTCATATTCATCAACAAATCACGCTCCGAATGTGCTGTCGCTGTCCATTCCTTGTTTAAACCCCAGAGCGCTTGCGGCGATGTGTATTAACTAGTTTTTAACCCCTAAACAACCATATTTTTTTAATGTAACATTATATATGTTTTTAGAATCATTTTGTAATATGAATACATTAATCTCAGACCTGTTAGATCAATTCTGCACATATTTTTTTTATTTTTTTTTTTTGACTTAAAAATAAATCCTAACATTGCAGAAGTGGTGTCCAATTTTTTGACATTAAAAAAATAAAAAAAAAATTAATACCAATTAATTATGAATAATTATAGATTGCTCCATTGAAATGCATTGGACATCGCCAGGGAGCGACAGCTCATACCTGGCGCTGTGAGGGAATTTGCAGCGGCGCTGTTCGGTCCAGGCGGCTTCATGATGAATGCCGCGCTAGCCGTCGCTCTCGCCGGCGCTAGCCTCATTTTGCTTGATAAATGCGTCATTGTGACCGCCGCCGGGCGTACTTGAGTCGGTAGTCGCCGTTAGCTGCCGCTACCTGGCGCTCGTCAGACACTACCTGGCGCTATCGCTTGATGAATAAGGGCCTAAGTTCTAACACTTTTAGCAGTACTTAGTGACTGAAAAGGAGTTAAACCTTCCAGACTCAAAGCATGCTGTTACTGTCTCACGTTCCACATTTATTTTAAAATCTAACTTATATTATTTATACAGAGTAAAGGATCAGCTCTTTCAAAACCATTTTCTCATCTGCCTGGAGTTCAGCTTTAAAGACAATTATCAGTTAAAAAATAAAAAACACCCACGCAGACCATCGCTGCTAGTACGGAGCTGCAGATCTCACCTGAAGGCAAAATCCCAATCACCTGTCTCTGATGGAGAGACTCCCCCCCCCAACCATCATCGCTGTGAGCTGGCATGCCCCCCTCCATTCCCTGCAATGGAAAGGGGCGAGGTGTTCATACGCCCCTTTCCGTGTCAGTGAATGGAGGGAGGTGTGCCAGGTCACAGTGACAAAGGAGGGAGGTGTCTCCCAGTTGTAGAGACTGGAAGAGATGCGCGATCGGGTGGGTGAGGAGGGACCTGAATCTAGCTTTCAGGCAAAAGCAGCAGCTCCGTACTAGGAGGAGGTGGGAGAAAAGGTAAGTACAGCATTTTTTTATTTTTTAACTGATAATTGTCCTGAAAGCTGAACTCCAGGCAGATGAGAAAACAGTTTTGAAAGAGATGATCCTGCACTTTGTATGCATGTATTAGATGAAGGGTTGCTGGGGATGCCACCAGAGGCCTGCACGTGCACTGTGACAGGTAAAGGTAAGAATAACTACAATCCCTGGAGTTTAACACAGGGAGGACTTCCCTAATCTGAATGCCCCTGGGAATGTCTTTTACCTGACCCTGGAGTCGTTTAGAGTCTAGAGTTGGGTGTCAGTGATTTTGATCTGCTTTAAGCCTTTGATAGCAGAAAAAAACAGATGAATTTCAAAACCTATAGATCACCCAGCTATTGCATGTTCATGTCAAGTTCCTGCTTATTGAAGATAAAGCCGTTTATTATGAAAGTGAAGAGGATTTCCAAACAAATAATAAAGTGGTATAATCACTGATGGCCTAACTATGAAAAATCACAGAACAAGTGGAATGTTTCCAAGGAAAGTAACCAAAATAAGGAAGAGGCTTATAGGACTGTAATCAGAAGGAAGAGTAATAAACAAACTACTGTAGAGATTGTAAATCCAAGCTCTGGGGTGGCTGTATGTGTGAACCACCCAGCAAATGACTAAGACATGGAGAAAATGACACACGGTGCAAAGACCTGCGCTGCTGCCTGGGGAGAGCCGATATGTAAAGGACATTCATCATCTGATTGAAATGGAAACTAGTATTCCTAATGTGCAAACTGTTATACTGTAAAGTAGTTCTTCTTTACTTGCTGTGTTGCAATGTTGCATTATTTATACTTTATTACTTATTTATAGTTGGTCTTTGAAAGTCAATGGTGGTGAATAAAGACAGAGAGAAACATGGGGCAGCATCTCTGTCATGCTGTAAACACACACACACACACACACACACACACACACACACACACACACACACACACACTGAATAAACAGCTGTTGGAGGAAAGGAATACTGTGTATCTTTCATGAATGACTTACCTTGCCCACGGTGTCCTTAGGCGGCTGGCCAGGGCTTCTCCTGCCCGGCAGCCGCTTCCGCCTCAGGCCTCCTCCCTCGCTCACTGTCATTTGGCTCAGTCAGCTCGTGTCCTCACAGCGCGCCCGCTGAAGGCTGTTTACAGGAGCCAATCCTAGGAGGTCCAGTTCTGGGCAGTACGCCTTTTAAGTTCAAATGGGGCAATCAGCCCAGAGGTCTGCAAGTACGCCAATCAACCCACAGATCCGAAGTGCACCACAGTCACTGCCTCCCTGTCCAATCCGGTCGGGTTCAGTCCTATAAAGGGATTACCACTTCAGTGTGTCAGTGCCTGTGATAGCGTTTAGCTGGCTTTGTGATTTCGCCTGTGATTTCCTGAACTTCGTTATTGACCAATTGCTTGAATGTCGACTACGTCGCTGTCTCATCCCTTTGTACTGTACAGCTCTCTGACCTCCTGGTGTGACCCTTGGCTTGACATCCGACTTCGCTTGATTTCTCCAGAGCACCCGAACTGTTCCAGTACTTACCTGTTCCAGAGCACCCGAACTCTTCCAGTACTTACCTGTTCCAGAGCACCCAAACTGTTCCATTAGTTACCTACTTCGCCCAGTCTGACCGGTCTACCTGTCCTCACTCCCCGTGACCCTACAATCTTTGAGCCACCAAGTCCTGGGGGCAACCGTGTCTGGCGAGGTCGTGTATAGTGTCCCGGCAAACGGGGGCTTGTCTAAAGGTGAAGCTGGCTGTGGAGATTGGGGGCTGCAGGCTCACAACGAAGACAGGTATTCTCGGGGTCTGACATTATCTCTATGGGTTGTCAGATGTGTAGCAAGATGACCACTCCCATGCAGTTCAGGAGCACAAAATCTGCATGCTATTTCACAACATCTGCATAGTGTTAAAGTGGACCAACACCCACCGGTGATCGGCCCGGGAATCTATAAGATTCCCGGGCCGATCACCTCCCTCCCCGCGGGACATCCGAGATCGGGATGTCCCGCGGGGTGAAACCCCCCCAAACACCCCAAACTCCTTACCTCAGTCTGTGAATGGCCGGCGCGGGCACGCGCGCGTCAAGAGGGACGCGCGGGAGGCGGCGGCAGCGGAGCCGCTTGTCCGCGGCTTGTCCGTCGGCGCGGGGAGAGGTTAGTTCGGGGGGTTCGGGGGGGTTTCACACAGCGGGGCACCCCGATCGGGGGTGCCCCACCGAAGTGGACCAGGACCCAGGATAGTCAAAATCCTGGGTGTTGGTCCACTTTAAGTCTTCTCAATAGCTAATGTCACTTATTATCAGAGTGGGTTTTAGGGGAGCAATTTACTACGCTTTGGTTTTCTGATTGGAGGTCCATTTTGAGTATGTTCAGACCCCAGACTCGACATTTAAATGATCTTGATGTCAATTATGTGCAGGACAGAGCTAGCAAAAAATAAAGTGTCTAGCACCCTTTAATTATGACACCCTCTTTTTACTCATATCAGATAATGGCCCCTGCACCCCCCTACAACTTTGATACTGGACGACATTGCATATGTTTTAGTAGAGTAAGACAAGTAGAGCTCTCCACCACAAAATGTACTGTAGATTAGATATCTTTAGGCATGGGGCTGTTTGCTGCCCCCACCGCATTATGCCACTCTAAGTACCGGCCCTTGAGTGCCTATCAGGAAATACAGCCCTGGGCTGGTTAAAGAGCTGCATTCTGTGATTTTTTTTTGTTTGTTTGCCCTTCATCCCAATGTAGTATTTCTCATACCATTATGGAAATAAGTAGTTGTCTTTGCCAACACACTGAGTCAGAGCAATTATTTAAGCAACAGAATGAACTCATAATGGTAACTGTTTAGTGAGGAGAGGTAATTACTGTGCTCCCTAAAGCTTCACACTAGATGCTGAGCAGTGCAACAATATTACCAAATCCTGAAAAAAAATTGTAAAGCAAAAATGTCTTTGGTGTCAGGATTTTCTTGGGAAACAAATAGCTCACGCTACATTGTGGTATTGTGACGAGCGGTGATTCTCTGGGTTTACTCTGCTTTTGTGGAGCAACTGAAAGGCATTGCAAAGGAATATCGTTTGTATCATGAATTCCTATGTATATATGCAGCAGGCATAGTGGCTAGCAGCCAACGTCCCAGAGCCCTGTAAGTCTGCTAGCCCCTATGCCCTTCAGGAAAGGTCCGGTGCTCTTCCAGGCCTGTCCATAGAATAACACTGTGTCAATGAAGATGGTCACAGAACTTTTCTGCACCCAGTTGTCTTAGAGAGGGTGTGAGTATTAGGGCAGCGGGGTCTCACCATAACACCGGTCAGTGCACAGCAGGTGGCATGCCAGCCTCCTCAATGCAATAAAGAAAAAACTGCAATACAAAAAGTTTAATAACTTAAAGTGAACAGTGCTCACCAGGTCCGGATTATGAGGGGGCGCAAGGGGCTAGAGCCCCGGGGCCTCCACCACTTGCCCTTCAAAGAGGGCCCCCACCAACCTTTTGGTTATGGTCTGGTCCAGGAGGCTTTTCAATCTTCGGTCTGATGGGCCTCGGGCCGGCAACATAGCTATCAGCGGCAGTGGGAGGCGCGTCTGGGCAAGCCTTTTTTATTTTTGCAATCCTTCAGCCAAAGCCACCACAGAGCAGGACGGAGAGCAGCAAAGCCGCCGTCAGAAACGATACAGTGATGGGTGCGTGCAGAGCTGTCACTGCACATAAGCCACCAAGCACAGCCACTGGCAGCTCAATGCAGGAAACTGGGTGACTACACAACCCCCCACCCAGAATGCCAAAGCAGGAGTTCCCGAGCAGCACACACCCACACAAGGGTGGCACAAGGGACTCGATCTGACGTTCCAGTAAGTAGGCGGGTGCAATACAACCACCAATCAGTTACTTGGCTGGACTATTATTTTAAAGAAAAAATACTGTATCTGGGGCCTCCACCAGATTTTGTGCCCAGGGGCCTCCACCACACTTAATCCAGCCCTGGTACTCACCCATACTCATCTTCCATCTTCTGTACCCCCCCCCCGTGTCATTTCACTTTCAGTGGGACAATCCCACTTTGAGGCATCTTGTCCCACCGCCCCACCCCAAAATACAGCTACAGCCGCTTTTGTTTTACGGCGCTTTGACACGCATACCACAGCGGCTCAGAACGCGCTGATTGGACGAGCGGCCGCACATGCGCCGTAGGAGCGGGGTGAGGTGAGTTTTTACTTGGGATCTGGGGGGTTTCACATAGCGGGGCATCCCCGATCGGGGGTGGGGGGGGGGAAGTGGACCAAGACCCAGGATAGTCATCTTTCCTTTGTATTCCTTTGTTTTTGTAAAATAGACAAAAACAATAGTGATTTGGGTTTTTGTATACTCCACAGGGGCCTACCAATTTGCCCGTTACTTACCTCGGATGCATGCACAGGCTTCCTTCAATTGTCATTCATGCCAAGGAGGAGTGCCCCAACATGCACCGCAGGTTCAAGTTAGGTAACAAGTGAAGTGGGTGGTTTCACACACCGGGGCATCCCAAACTGGGGAGGGATTTCACCTGGTCCTAGAGAGTTTAAAGCAGAAGTCCAGTTCATGTTTAGCCCCCTTGCCCCCCCCCTCCCCTGGTGTTGTGGCAGGGTGAGGGGTTACAACAAATACATGAATGGTCCGGGAAAACCCACGAGGTGGGGGATGTTGTTCTGTGCAGCCTCTGTGCGGCCACCACCATTGCTGGATTCTCAGGGAGGTAAGGAGTTTTTTTTTTCTAACCCATCCCCCCCCTGTCCTGCATCAGCACCAGAGGAGAGGGGCAGGATGGGGGGCTGGAAATCCACTTTAATGTAAAAGAGAGATGCAGAATATTGTGCCATTCTCACAGGATCGCACATTGTCAGTCCTGCGCCGGAAGCCGATCAGTCCTCCTCGGGCGCATTGTCGCTCAACACTGCTCTGTTGCTGTAGATGAGGACAGGGCGCTCCATTGTCACAGGAATTATGGTACGCCCCTGAATGGCGAGGCATAGTTCCTGTGACGATGGAGCGTCTCTGTACCCAGGCTAGCAATGGGCGAGCAGCCATAGCCTGTGCTGGATGAAAGGTGAGTATAGTTTTGTTTATTTTTTGGCTTTGACTTTAAACCGTAATTTCAGACAAAATCTACACGCCACCCTCTGGTGCTGAGACCCTTTTCTCACCCACGGTCCTGCGACGCTCTCCTGTTCCCTCCCCCCCTCTCCTCAGGGTGGGGATTTTGACTGGGCTTCCGTTTTAAGCAACTACCCCTGAAGAACTTTTCGTACAACCCTGAGGAGCTGTGATCAAAGGCAGAGCACATTATTAAGTGGACCAAAACCCCAGATTTTCACTATCCTGAGTTTTGGTCCATCCCTCTGTGGCACCCTGTTTTGGGGTGCCCCGCTGTGTGAAACCCCATCACTGTTCCGACCCTATAAAGTCACCTTAGTCCAACTCCGCATGCGCAGCCTCTCGTCCAATAAGCTTAATATGCGTGGCCGGAGACGTTGAATGGAATCCTAGCCGCACACATCAGTGGAGCGCCGCCATGCACAGCTATTCAGTTGTGGCAGGCCTGGTCCTGCACAGCTGAAAGGGGATTGCTGGTGATGCCGCAGCTGGCTGTGCATGCCCTGTGGGCTCCAGAGTATTATGGATGAACTGCGGGGTTTCACACATCAGGGCATCCCAGTTGGGAATGCCCCGTGAGAGCAAATCAGCCATCCCTGGAGTCTCAAAGACTGCAGGGCTGGTTTTGGTTCACTTTGAAGTGGACCAGAATCCAGGATTTTGACTACCTGGGTTTTGGTCCTTGTCCACCCCCTAAGTCGCCTGAACAAACTCACCTCTTCCCGAGCCTATGACGCATGCTCGGCCGCTCGTCCAATCAGCTCGCTCATATCCGCTCAAGCCCCTTCATCCAGGACCTTGTCTAATGTGAGCGGATCCGACTGCGCTGGTGGCCGCATTCCCTGCTACCCTCTAACAGGGAGCCTGCCCACCCGGCCATTCACAAATGGGAATTGTTCCATTGCATTTAACTCATTGATGTAGTGAGACAAACACAAGTAGTAAGTGCACACATGTCCAAAGCGGTGGGCTGCCCTAATTACAGCACCCAGGGAGCATTTGGGGAGGTTAGGTGTCTTGCTCAAGAGCACTTTAGTCATGTCCCAGTCGGGAATCGAAGCTGCATTTCTCCCAACAATTAAGTGGGGGCCAACTTAAAGTGGACCAAAGCCCTGCTAAAGGGATAGCGGGGATGCGCCCGTGGCTCACACATGCGCTGTTGGACCGGGAACAAAGGTGAGTTTTCAAGTGACCTGGGGGGTTTTGACACAGTGGGGCACACCAGATCGGGGTGCATCAGGGGGGCAAGTATGCCTGCCCTGGAGTCTCATAGACTCCAGTGTGGGTTTTGGTCCTCTTTAAGCCTATACCCACTTTAGACAGTAGCTTAAAGAACCCAAATAAACTGTTTCTCGGCTACATGTGACTAGCTCCACATACATCCCTGGGCCCTATAGCAGCCACCTATTCACAAACTCAGCAGTAGCAATCAGTGTACAAGCCAGGAACTGGATGTGCTGGACTTCTGATGTTCAATACTAGGGCGCCTCTAGGCCAATATTTAATACAAAGAATGTCAGGTCATGCCCTGATGCTGCGTACATTTGCCTTTTGCCTTGGCTGAAGTTCTTCATTAATTCATGCCTGCAGAGCCCAATTTCAGCCACTTTAACTGTGCCTCCCATGAAGATGGATTGTGGTCACAATGTTCTGTACATGGTGAATACAATAAATAAGTGCAATCTTGATGTAGTTAATTTTTAATTACTCGTTCCTTCAAAAGGATTATAAAAACTATGCAGCAATCTGTGGAAAGTGGGGATGTGCAGAGGCGACCTAGGAAAAGTAACCATTGCTCCAGATTTGTGGTCTTAGTGTCACCTTTATGAGACAGTGTCCCTCTTATACTAAACAGAAGGTCAAAGCCACAATACTGATCCATGTGAAGGTAACTGGGATGCCACATTTAAAGTGACAGGCAACCATACATTTCAAGGCTGTTGCATTGAATCGGGAGCAACCAGTCACATGACAAGTGATGAAAGCTTTATCACAGAAATTGATCTGAATAACAGATAATAAGAGACTATCTTGCAGATGGCAGTAAAATACATGCAGAGGGATATGAGTTGGGTGACGCATTACGGGGTTGTGGGCCCCTCAGTCTTGGTCTTGGTAAGACTAAGGGGCCCACAACCCCGAAACGCGTCGCCCAACTCAGCCAGGGGCAAGTAGCCTTTTACATATATCTTACACTGGGTATTCAGTCTTTTTAAATGCATTAGTAAAAGTTATGTTTTAAAGAGCATTGGTAAGCTGGATACATGTTAATAGCATACTTCGGATTTGCAGATATACCTCCTTGCTCCCAATGGCCCCCATTATGGGAATTTTTCTGAGCTGTTATATTTTTTTGATGCACATGTATGTCCCAATGATGCGGGACACAGTTTAGCCATAACAGTAAAATATGTGCTTTATGTTCCTGATCTAGAAGGAGGACTCTTATCTGTGAAGCATCTGACAGCCAAACGATTCACTGTAAAATTAAAAAAAATCTGGACAATCCTGGACGGCAAGCAGAAGATAGCAAGTGCCAAGCTGGATGATCATCTATATCACCGCAACACAGTGAAGGAAAATGTGAGATTATGCACCCATAAATACAATGACTGTATACATGTCGCAGAGGCGTTTAGGTCACAGACATCCAGAATACATATAAGAACTGCAAAAGATGAATCCGACAAAGGATCGAACAGTATTACCTTGTCCAGTTACTGTTAAGTGTGAATGTTGCATCAAATCCAAAGCTGCAAGAGCAACACTTTCTAAAGTCAGTCAGAATAGAGCTTCAAAACCACTTCACCTAGTTCACAGTGATGTATGTGCTCCCCTAAAAAAGTACCTGATACCTGGAGGCAACAGGTACATAGATATCATAGATGTCAATTCAAGATACACAGATAAAGGCAAGGGGATCTGCACAATACCCTATAATCATTAAAGGAGCTATATAAAGCTCACCTCAAAAACACAGAATCATAGAGGGAGGCACTCAAGAAATTTATCAAAAAAATATATTTTATTCCATATCACTAAATTAATCACTACACATAACCACTACACAATTAAAATCCCTTAAAAAACACATAATGAAACAATACATATAAGACAAACCAACATGGAAGTGTGTAGGCGATGGGGAGAGCACTGGCACACACAAATATCAATCAGCATCTATATTTAAAACACATAAACACAAGTGATCTAATCAGTGCAAATAACAATGTGCAAATCCTGCCTATGATCCGGTTCAAATAACTATGCAAAATGCAACCAATCAATAGATACAAATACCATGTATAATCACAAACAGAACCTACATGAACCTACATGATTACCCAATAACTAAATACCCTATAAGAAATATAAATGACCACAAAATACCTCACCAATGTAGATGCTAGTATTAATCAACCATTAAATTCCTGCGCTGTATTTGGTATTTAATGGTTGATTGATAGAAGTAACACGTTTAAGAGGAAACCTCATACTTCTGAGTGATAATGGAGGTGAATTTGCAAGACACAAAGTACTTAAAGCAGAATGGAATAGAGCATCAAAAGAATGTTCCATACACAACAGAGAAAAATGGGGTAGCTGAAAGAAAGAACCGAACTCTGACTGAAATGATCAGATGTATGCTGACAGACTCTGAACTACCTCAAAAATACCAGGGTGAGGCAGCAATGACAGCAACTTATTTGCAGAACAAACTCTCTTCTAGAACAATGGGGAAAACACCATATGAACTGTGGCCCAAACAGAACCCAAGTGTAAAACACCTAGGAGTTTTTGGATGCAAAGTGCTCATCTACGTTTTAGAGGAAGAACGCATCAAAGGTAAATTACCTGTATGACCTTCATACAAGCCAGTACCAATGAACCTGCAACTTGGGAAGACATATCTCAGCTTTCAGGAGAAGCCAGTAAATAGATAAAGGCTGCAAAGGAAGAGATAAAATCCATGCGTGATACCAAAACATGGACACTTACAGAACTGCCACCTAGAAGAAAAGCCATAGGCTGTAAATGGACTTTTAAAATGAAGTGCAATGCAGATGACACAGTGCAGTGATACAAAGCAACACTCGTAGCCAAGGGATATTGTCAGAAATATGGAGACTTTTGCTTCAGTAGCTAAACATGCTACAGTATGGACCTTACCGACAGGAGACCACTTTAAAGTGGACCGCTGTGTGACCCCCCCCCCCCACGATCGCCGCAGCCAACTCACCTGTTCCCAGCCCCACAGTAGGACTAAGAGCAGCGGCTCTGACTGCTGTATCCTCCGCCTCCCCCTAGCAGTGCGCGTGCCGCGCCAGGCATTTGTGAATGGCCGGTGCGGGCACGCTCCCTGTTAGGTGCCCCGGGGGAAAGGACCAAAACACATGATAAACTATCCTGGGTTTTTGGTCCACTTTAAAGGGGTGTTGAAAATAACAAATTATTTTGGTATGAAGGGGTGTCCTGATTAAATTGATTCAGCAAGCAGCTAATCGGTGCTAATCCAACGTGGGATGCCGCGGCTCTGGTCCATCAATCAGGTGAGTTAGCACCGGTCAGCGGCACAGGACAGAAGGTAAGTACCCTTTTGTTATTTTGTGCATGCTGTATCACTTTAGGGAACTCCTAGGGTAATGTGAACCCTAAATTCAGCATTATACAGTGCAGCTGCTCAGCATTTCCTCATAAGTCCATAAACGCGTACCCATTAATTCATTTTGCCATCTAATTTGGGCTCTCTAATCCCAGTTGGGAGGCTTCGCTAGTGGGAGTTTTAGGTGTTAGATCCAAAGTATTTATTGGCTTTAAAGTGGACAGAAACCGAGCTTGATGGGCCTGGGAATCTATAAGATTCTCGGGCCAATCATTCCCTCCCCCCGGGGCATCCATAATCAGGATGCCCCACTGTGTGAAACCCCCCAGGTCGCCCGCTACACTTACCTTACTTCCCGGTCTAACGACACATGAGAGGGCCGCGCCCGCATCCCCGCTATCCCTCTAGCAGGGCCCGTGCCCACGCCGGACATTTGTTCCTCCGTTAGAGGAAAGGGCAAGTTGCGTCCATCAGCGCACTCAGAGCCGCTGAGCTAAGATGTTGGGTTAGACCTCCATAGCTCAGCGGCTCAGAGTGCGCTGATTGGACAAATGGCTGCGCATGCGCCGTAGGACCGGGATGAGGTGAGTTGATGTGGGAGATCTGAGGGGTTTCATGTAGCGGGGTACCCCGTGGGAAAGGACAAAAATCTAGGATAGTCAAAATCCTGGGTTTTGGTCCACTTTAAAGGGTCATGATAAAGATTGCTACATCAGGACAATTTGTCTATGGGAAAACTCTCTGTGGACTGTGGAGTAGAGATGTTGCTTAAATTTTACGAGGATTGCCAGCAGTCTGTAATGTATCTCCACCTTTCTAGAAAGGCACTGGCTGGGCAAAAAGGCCCCTGTCTATCTTATCTCATGGAAAGGTTTTATATATACCGTGTTTCCCCAAAATAAGACAGGGTCTTATAATAATTTTTGTTCCAAATGGGGCTTATTTTCAGGGTATGTCTTATTTTTTATAAACAATCTACATCTGTTTTTCATTTCAATTCCATAATTGATAAAGCTAGCGTAACATGCAGCCCAACCCCCCATGTTCTTAGTGGGTGCCACAATATGTTAACATTTACTAGTGTCCACAGTTGCTAATGTGAAGTGTATAGCATTTGGCACGCTGTTTACTTACAAGTCCTGTCTCCTGCATGCGGCTTCACAATATGATACATTCTGTCACATCTTGTCTGCATGCAGGGGTATCCCTGGGTAAGAAATTATCCTGAACATGACGGAGGCATTCTGGTCCTGGTCTCCCAGGCATTTGCCTTTTTGACCTCTGTAACTGTAACTAGGGCTTATTTTTGGGTAGGTTGCATCTCCTACTGCTAAACGCCAGCCATGTGAATTTCACGTGCCTGAAGTAAGCCCATTTGTTCCAAACAAGGGTCTCCTATAAGTGGCTACTCCCAGCAGAAGGCAGGGGTAGGGGACACTGTGATCAGCCTGGCATGGCTCATTAGGATCAGTGATGGAAGGAAGTAAGTTGGGAAAAAAATAAAATTAGAGGACTTTTTTCTCTGTGTGTGGTGTGTTCTGGTTAGGGGTCCTTGAAACTCCTATACCAATTCAAAGGGCAGGAGAGGCTGGCAAGTCACCTGCCAGCAAGCGAGTGACTTGCCATTACTCCTTGCCCTATTACCTGCATTTCCAAAACCCGCCCGGGGGGCACAGAAGAGCCCCACAGCTTGTGTGGGCTATGCGTGCTGATAATCTTTAGGGACGGGCACCGACTGCTCGGCCTCCGCGCCTTGGTCTTCCAGCCATTATAGCTGGTGCCCGGGCTGGATTTGCTGGAGGGGGTAGGGGAGCCCATGCTGTTTCTTTATTTAAGGGTTTAACCCTTGATGTGTGCACAGTAGTAGTATTTCATTTGAAAAGCTCACAAAACGCTCTTTTCAGTTTGGGGCGTCTCCTGGGCAGAAATGGGTATTTACAGATACATATGTGGTAGCGTTGTAATCGAGAGGATTGGGGCTTTTACACGCAATATGATTTTCTTGAAAAATATACGTCTTTATTTTAAAAAATGCGACAACATTTAATAAATCTAATTTTTACATTCCTTTTCACATGTTTCACCCAAAAATATTAGGAAAGCTCTGGCAAAGTTACAAAGCTGACATTTCATGTTAAAACCCAAACTTAGACGAAAAAACAGTACATAATTTTCCTGGAAATTCCTGCATCAATCACCCTTAAACATGTAAAGCACAAAATGGTTAAAAAAAACGCTCTGACAACAGAAGGTGGCAAAATCTCTCTCTCTAAAAGACTTCACGGCCATCCGAGTTCCACTCCCTGGGGCATCCTAAATTGGGATGCCCCACTGTGTGAAACCCCTCGGTCGCCAATTTCACTCATTTTCTCCTTGAGCCCTCGCCGCACCTGTGTGCTCCGGCCAGCCTTTCGGAATGGGTGGCACGGGCACGCCGCGCCTGCAAGATGGGCGGGGAATGCTGCTGGTGGCGTGAGCTCGCTAAATGGCTTTATACAGCGAGATCACAACTTCCCTCTTCCTACTGGTGATGCCTCGAGCTATGCAGCAGATCATCCTGCTTGCTTTTCTCACTGTATGGCGACTTGTTGGTGGAAAAGATTAGTATGTCGTCCAGATACATTACAACAAAAACATCTAGGAATTCTCGCAAGAAATCATTAATAAAATGTTTACAGTTGGCAGGGACATTACATAGCCCAAAGGGCATCACTAACTGGGGGGGGGCAGGGGACTCCCATCAGATCATTACCCATGATCTATGAGAATATACCAGTTCACAAGGCTTGAGGGGCTGGCAAGTAACCTGTGGCTAGCAAATGACTTGCCATTAACCCCCCCCCCCCATTACCTGCCTCCCTAAAGCCCGGGGGGGGGAGAATAACCTGCAGCCCACAAAGGCTTTGCAGGCTTGTAGCCTTTTGGGGCCAGGGGCCACCGAGGCTGGTCTCTGCATCCTGGTCTATGAGCCCCCCAATAGCTGGTGCCCAGGTTGGGTTTGCTTGGAAGGTGGGACCCCATGCCAGTTCTTTTGTTATTTTTAAGAGGTTTTAACCCCACACCATATTTTATTTAACCCTTTATAGTATAATATATATAGTATTTTATTTGTAAATGTTATAAAGTGCTCCGTTATAATCAGGAAAAATGGAGCTTTAACATACAATATGGGTTTCTTGAATAAAATAAATGTTTTATTTAAAGTGGACCAACACCCAGGGGTGATCGGCCCGGAAATCTATAAGATTCCCGGGCCGATCACCCCCCACCCCGCGGGACATCCGAGATCGGGATGTCCCGCGGGGTGAAACCCCCCAGAAACCCCAAAAACACCTTACCTGATCCGCCGCTGCTTCCGCCGCCGCCGCCTCCCGCGCACCCCTCCAGACGTGCGCGCGCCCGCGCCGGCCCTCTGTGAATGGCCGGCGGGGGCGCGCGCGTGCCGAGAGTGACGCGCGGGAGGCGGCGGCGGCGGAAGCGGCCTGGACGTTCCTGATCCCCGCCTGGACGTTGGCGGGGATTGGCTGCGGCGCTCACGTGGGAGCGTTGAGAGGTGAGTTTTTTGGGGTTTCTGGGGGGTTTCACACAGCGGGGCACCCCCGATCGGGGTGCCCCGCCGAAGTGGACCAAAACCCAGGATAGTCAAAATCCTGGGTGTTGGTCCACTTTAAATTAAATGAGAGAATTGTAAAAAATATATATTTTTTTTACTTTTTGCACTCAAAAATATTTTAAAAACACTGGAAAAATTGCAAACAAGATACTGCATGTTAAAGCCTAAACTCTGCCAAAAAATATATATTTCATTTTCTTGGAAATTCATGCAAAAATCACCAAGCGCAAAATGATGAAAAATTACCAGTCAACAGAGGGTGACAAAATCTCAAATAGGCTAGCAGTTAAGAGTTAAAAGAGTTAAAAGTACCTATGCATGTTCGGTATTGATCTGTTCAGATTTAGCTTGTTTTTTTCTTATTTGCATATTGATATTAAAATGTGTTTTTATTCTGCTTTTTATTCTTTTTTTAGGGAAACCCTGTGCAACCAAATCATTAATCGAGGGATAACTTCCAGAAAGCTGTGCCCACATCAACAAGCCTGGTACGCTGAGAAAGCTTGAGGTGTGTACTTCCGGAGAATATATAGTTTGTGGGGGTTGGTGGGGGATATTTTGAATGTAAAAAGTTGTTTTTCTTGAAAAACTGCAAGGTGCGTATTGCTGTTGTATTTTATCCTAAAATCTCAGCTGTTTCAGTTCTGGATCCAATTTTCTTTAAAGTAGTAGTAGTCGCTGTGCTTGGCCATGGATCATTGATTCCGAGTGCCTCAGTCTCTGTCCGGAATTGATGAATATGATATGTGAGTCGCTATACCATAACGCCAGCTCAGTGCGACTGACACCACATCATCAAAAAAAACGCCACAAACATCGCCGACGCTCAAAATTGTAGTAATTGTAGCTGTAATTGTAGCCCATAGCACCAAAGGCTGTGTGATTAAAAGCTGTGTTTGAAAATGTATCCACTAGTAACAAAGCGAAAACATATGGAATGATATTGTTATTACATTGTAAAATGAACACTTTAATACCAGACATGTAAGGACAATTCTGCATAAAAATATTACTAAGCCAAAAAGCTTTCGAAAATGTCATTTTCTTGCCCAAAATACATGTCAGAAGGTTTGTGTGATTTTTTGGGGGGAAAAAAAAATTGGGATCAGGAAAGGGATTTAAGGATCGTCCATAGAAAGGGTAGGCGGTACAGGCCCGTGGTGAGCCTTATGGGATGCCCCTCCCACGGCCATTTGCCCCTCGCCCCCTGTCCCCTCAGGCTCCTCTTAGGTCCGCTGCTTCCCCTTCGCTCCCCCTGGGTAGATCTCCGGGGGGTGTATATATTACTATGTGTTTTGCTATGTGTTTGGCATTGGTTGCACTGGTCTGCTATTGCCGCCTCGCGCTTGTATTCTGCTCCGCGGACGGCAGCGACATCGCCTCAGGTGCTGCTGCGCCATCATTGGCTGGCCTTGTCACGGGGGCACGTTTTTGCGCTCTTCGGGGGGGCGGGCCTTGCGGATGACGTTTTCTGCATCACTTCTCCGCGGCCCGCCCCTCGAGGTATATGCGGGCGCCATTTTGGAGCTCCTGTGCTGCGTGTCTGGCGTCCCCCTATCGCGGTCCGTAAGTGCCCCTGCGGGCTGGCTTTTCTTTATATTTCTTTGTATTATGCTTACGGGTTCTTTGCTTTATGTCTTACAGGCGGGTCAAACTTTTTTGTGTTAACTCCTTATTGGACGGCTTTTGTATTGTATATCTCCCACTTCCCTAGCGGGCTATTGGGGCATCCCAGGTAGCTTTATTGGTGTCATTCCCAATTGGCCTATTGTGCCACAATAATCAACATATGGAGGCTTCTCAGGATAATGTGCTTGGGGTTCCTTCGGGACAAGCCTGGCTGTGTGTGGCGTGTGGGGTATCCCCTATAAGTGATGATGTCAGGGTGTGTATACCCTGCCCCCAGCAGATGCTTGCGCTGCAGTCTGGGTTACCTGCGACCGGGCCTGCGCTCCCTCTGGCTTCGCCTACCCCCCCACGCTTACATCTGACTCCTAGTGAGGTGCATACCAGTGGGGAGTCTCAACCTGATTCGGCTGCTTGGGTGGCCAGCATTGAGAGACATATTGCTGGCTCTGGCCCGCGTAAGGCTTCTGCTAAGAAGCGGCATTTATCACTTGGTGTTTCCCTCTTTCCTATGGAGGCTGAGGAAGTTTCTGACGTTACCGGTTATACCCCCCTGGAAGAGGGGGAATTATTTTCTGATTCAGAATCATCTGAGGGGAACAATCTAGGGTGTACGGTGCCGATTCTGGGTCTGATCTATGGGCTTCAGATGATACTGACAGGCATTTATCTCACATTTTTGAAGTGCTCTGTATCTCTCCTCCTGCCATGGCTCCGCGGCAGTAGGGGGAGCTGTTTTATACTGTTAAACCACGCTTGGAGTTTCCTGAACAAACTCATTTTAATAATCTGTTGCTCAAAGAGTGGGAACGGCCTAGCCAGCTCCCCGGGGTGCTAAAGAGTTAGGATAAGCGGTATCCCTTTCCTGCTGAGATGGTTAAATGGTGGTCATGTCCTCCCGAGGTGAATGCACCAGTTCTGGGGTTGTCCAACACATCCATCATGCATTCCCCTGACTCTACTACACTGAGGGATGGGGAGGACAGGCGCATAGATCAGCTGGATTGCCATGCCTTTGCCTGTGTGGGGACTGCGCTGCTTCCGGTCTGTGCCTCTGCCATTACGGCTGTTGCTATCAAGAGCCTGCTCAGGGGTCTCTTATATGGGGCCCCTGATGATGCAGGTAGTGAAGAGTATAGAGCTCTTCTGTGTTGTGAGGAATTTGTTGTATATGTTATTTCTGCCTTGGATGATACCATTAGAATGTGTGGCAGGGCATCTGCCTTGTTGGTGGCGATACGCCGCTCGGTCTGGCTGCGCCAGTGGGCAGCTAACAACGCTGCTAAGAAGGCTCTCACTGGTTTTCCCTTCAAGGGGCTGCGCCTCTTTGGTGAACGTCTGGACTTGTTTGCCAAGGGAGGCAAGTTACCTCAGCGTAGAAGGCAGCCCCGGTCCTTTCAGGGTTCAGGTGCCTTTCTTCCTTTGCTGGAGCCCGCGAAGATTTTTGGGGCAGGGGCAGAGGACGTGGCCGTCCTGGCCCCTCCTGGGGTCCCAAGCCTAAGTCCCCCCCAAGCATGAAGGTGCGCCCTCACCCATTTGGGTGGGGGGACGGCTTCGGCTCTTGGCTCATGTCTGGAGGCGTCATGTCTCAGACCGGTGGATTCAGGAGGTAGTGTCCTCCTGTTACAAGATAGAGTTTGCAGCCTGGCTGCCCCCAAGATTCATCAATTCCCGGTTAGCTCAAAACCCCCTGTCAGCTCAGGGTCTGTCCCTGGCTGTCCAAGGCCTTCTGGAACTGGGAGTCATCTGCCGGGTGCCCTTGAGGGAAAGGGGCAAGGGCTATTATTCCAATCTTTTCATTGTTCCCAAAAAGGATGGGTCCATCAGACCCATCCTGGATTTAAAGCGCCTCAACAAATTTGTCAGATTCAGACACTTTTGCATGGAGACTCTGCGCTCCGCTGTGAATTTCCTTCGCCCAGGGGACTTCATAACCTCTGTAGACATCAAGGATGCTTACCTTCACATACCTATTTTTCCAGGTCATCAGAGATTCCTCAGGTTCGCTCTGGAGGATCAGCACTACCAATTCGTGGCCTTGCCCTTCGGTCTCACCTCGGCTCCCAGGGTATTCACCAAGGTGCTGGCAGGAGTGATGGCTCTGCTGAGATCTCAGGGCATTCGCATTCTTCCCTACTTGGACGACATGCTTATCACTTCTCAGTCCTTCCATCAGGCAGAGCTGGATACTCAGAGGGTGGTGTCCACGCTGGAGTCATTCGGCTGGGTGATCAACCACCTCAAATCTTCCCTGTCTCCTTCCATGGTGAAGTCCTTTCTGGGCATGATTCTGGATTAATCTCAGGTCAAGATCTTTCTTCCTCAGCAGAAGGTGGAGAGTCTTCAAGAGAAAGCTCAGCTCCTTCTGTCTTGTCCTCATCCATCCATCAGGCTGGGAATGCAGCTGGTGGGCCTGATGGTGTCCTGCTTTGAGGCGGTTCCATATGCTCAGTTCCACATGAGGCCTCTTCAGCTTCACCTCTTGTCAGTATGGGATCGGGACCCTGTGTCCTTGGATCAGGTGTTTGTCCTGTCCCCTCTGCTAAGGCGGTCCCTATCGTGGTGGCTGGACTCAAGGAACCTGCGGGGGGGGGGCAGATCCTTTCTGGCGCCTTGTTGGGAGACTGTCACCACGGATGGCAGTCTGACAGGTTGGGGGGCTTTTGAAAGTCCCTGAAATTCCAGGGTCAGTGGGGCCCTCAGGAGGCCCATACCCCTATCAACATTCTGGAGTTGAGGGCGATCAGGTTGGTTCTCGCCCACTTAACCCCACACCTGCAGGGTTGGGCTGTTCAGGTCTGCTCGGACAACCAGACGGCGGTTGCCTACATCAATCATCAGGGAGGGACCCGGAGCAAGAGGGCCCTCAAGGAAGTGTCCCTGATACTGTCCTGGGCGGAGGTGAATGTTCCCTGCATCTCAGCTGTGTACATTCCGGGGGTGGAGAATCTGGAGGCAGACTCCCTGAGCAGGGGGAACTCTCGTTTGGTCTGTTTGCGGCCCGTCACAATCACAAGCTTCCAGTCTTTGTCTCTCTGTCACAGGATCCTCTGGCCTTGGCCTTGGATGCTTTGGCAATGTCTTGGACGAGTTTTCAGCTCCTGTATGTATTTCCCCAGTTTCCCCTGCTGGGCAGGGTGCTGCGCAAGATAGCTCAGGAACAGGTGCCAGCCATACTGGTGAGCCCCCTGTTGGCCAAGAAGAGTGTGGTTCGCAGACATCGTGCAGCTGGCAGTAGATCAGTACGCCCTGCCCCGGGTTCCAGATCTGCTCACTCAGGGGCAGCTACGCCACCCCAATTTACAAACGCTGGCTTTGACGGCCTGGCTGCTGAAACCTCCATCTTGATGGAAAAGGGGCTGCCTGCCTCGGTTGTTAATACCATGATCAGGGCTATGAAAATGTCCTCTTCTTTCATCTACTATAGGGTTTGGCGTACTTACATTGACTGGTGCGAGTCTAAGTCGCTTCCCTGTCGTGTTTTCTATTCCTAGGATTCTGGAGTTTCTGCAACATGGTTTGGATCTGGGTCTTCAGCTCAGTACTCTGAAAGGTCATGTTTCTGCCTTGGCCATTTTTTTCCCAAAGATCCTTTGCTCAGCATCCCCTGGTCAAGACCTTCTTCCAGGGGGTTACTCACGTGCGTCCCCCATGTAAGCCTATGTTACCAGTCTGGAACTTGAACTTGGTCTTATCTGCCCTGCAGGGGTCTCCCTTCGAGCCCTTGCAGGGGGCCCCCTTGCCCATTCCTACCCTTAAGGTAGTCTTTTTGGCGGCTATCACTTCTGTTAGGCGTGTTTCTGAGTTGGAGGTGCTTTCCATCAAACCTCCTTATTTTGAGAGACACCAGGACAAGGTGGTGTTTTGTTTTAAGCCAGATTTTCAGCCTAAGGTTGTTTCTGCCTTTCATCTCAATCAGGACATTGTTTTTCCTTCTCTGTGTCCTAATCCTAGTAACTCTAAGGAGAGGGTTTTACACTCTTTGGATCTGGTTAGGACTCTGAGGTTCTGAACCCTTCAGGAAGACTGGTGCTCTTTTTTTGCTCCCGTCTGGACCTAAGAAGGGTCTGGCTCCAGCTAAGTCCACTATCAGCAAGTGGATCCGTCAGGCTGTGATACAGGCCTACTCTGCTAAGGGGAAGGAGCCTCCCTTCCGCCTTACTGCTCATTCTACTCATGCTATTGGTGCCTCTTGGGCTTTTCAGCACCAAGCTTCTGTTGAACAAGTTTGCAAGGCCGCCATTTGGTCTTCTGTTCATACTTTTTCTAAGTTTTACAAGGTTGATGTTAAGGCCTCAGCTGATGCTGCTTTTGGTCGCAAAGTTCTGCAGGCGGCAGTGGTTTAAACTGTCTGCTGTTACTTTTGGGGATCCAACCCTACCTTACAGACACTGCTATTGGATGTCCCAAGAGTAAGGAATATCTTCTGGAACAGGACGTGCTGTATACTTACAGTTTAGAGCATGTCCTGTTCCACCCCACCCTTGTTATTATTATTTTTAGTTACCTCTTTATGGTGATTGTTCTTATGTTCAATTTTTTTATATAATGGTTATAGTTCTCCCGATCTAATTTTAACTGCTTTTCAATACTGGGGAATTTGTGGGAGGTCTCTGGTATATATGGGGCCGGGAGGAGCCACTTTTCTGTCTCTGCAATCCAGCGCCATCTCCTGGATGTATAACCCAAGAGTAAGGAATATCTTCTGGAACAGGACGTGCTGTATACACAGGTGAGTAATCACAGATTTGTATTATTGCGCAGGTGAGCGGGGCAAACAAGCCTGCGGCCCTGCATGTCTATTTCCACCCGTTTCTGGACCCTCTGTGACTCCCAGCCTCAGCTGTCGGATCGGGTGAGAGTAGAGGAGCACTAGGGTCAAGTGCTCAAGCAGCGCTGCTCCAAGCCGCAGACCCTGTACCACAAAGGGCAGCCGGCCATAGGCTTTATGGTGAGCCTACTAGGGATGCGGAGTTCCTGTCCTGGCTTCTCAGGGGGTGAGTGTTTTGGGGACTATGTGCCTTGTTCTGGTGTGTGGGGTACCCCCCCCCCTGGCCTGGGCGCTTGCCGCTGCCTACTCGCTGTCCTCTCCCCCTTCTCCCCGTAGCGGCGAGTGTTTTTAGCTATTTTTAAACTGTGTGGTGATGACGTCGGCGCGGTCACGTGAGCGGCGTTTTCATGCTCTTCGGGGGGGGTGGAGGATGACGCGTATCGCATCGTCCGCCCCTCAAGGTTCCTCTGCTGGCGCCATTTTGCTTCTGCTGCGCATCTGGGGCCCCTCTTCCTCCCTGAGCTGCGGCGGTGATCTCTGCCCGTGTCGCTTCCTCCTGTGGTCTGGCGGCTTGGTGACTGCTTGTTCCGTGAGTCCCCTTTGGGGGTTTTGTTTCCTTGGGGCATGGGCTGCGGGATGCTTATGTGTTTGCTTATGTCTTTCAGGCGGGACACCTGTGGTTGTGGTTTCTCCCGGTCCTGCTCCTTACCCTCCCTCATCTCCCCTTTACTAATTCTGGGGTCATCCCTTGGGGGGCATCCCGGGTGGCTTTTTATTAGCCATTACCCTGTGATGGCCTATTGCGCCTGTGTTAATCACCATATGGAGGCTTCTGGGGATAGCGTCCTCGGGGGTCCTTTGGGGCAATCCTGGCTGTGTTCCATGTGCGGGGTATCCCCTGTGAGTAACAGTGTCACGGTGTGTGCCGTGTGTCCAAGGTATCATTGCGGCCCAGGCTGGGCTGCCCGCTTCTCTCGCCAGTTCGGTGCCCCGCCGTGCCTGCATTTAACCCCCATTGAGGGGGATACTAGCAGGGGGTCACACTCTGATCTGGCACTTCGGGTGGCTAGCATTGAAAGGCAGCTTGCCAGGCCTGTTCCACGTAAGGCCTCTAGCAAGAAGCGGCACCTGGCTCCCACGCCCTCCCTCTTTACTGAGGAGTATGAGGACATTGATTCTGGTGAACGTTACTCCCTAGAGGAGGGGGAACTTTTCCCGGCCTCTGACTCCTCTGGGGACCAGCAGTTGGGCTGCGACAGTGACTCTGGGTCTGGGGAGGATTCATGGTTCCCCGATGACACGGATAGTCTGTTGTCTCACATTTTTGAAATCTTGCACATTGTCCCCCCTGAGGTGGCTAAGAGGAAGCAGGGTGAGCTCTTTCATCCTGATAGACAGCGTCTGGAGTTCCCTGAGCAGAGCCATTTCACTAATATGGTGCTCAAGGAGTGGGAATGTCCTGATAGATTGCCCCCGGTGTCCAAAGGGTTGGATAAGAAGTATCCCTTTCCTGCTGACCTGGTTAAGCGGTGGTCGGGTTCCCCTGAGGTGGACGCTCCCGTTCTAGGGCTGTCCAACACCTCGGCCATGCCTTCCCCTGACACTACACTGCGGGACAGTGAGGACTGGCGTATGGATCAGCTGGTCTGCCATGCCTTTGCATTTGTGGGGGTTGGGCTGCGTCCGGTCTGTGCCGCTGCCATTACAGCTATTGCCCTTAAGAAACAGCTCAGGCGTCTCCTTGATGGCGCTACAGCTGGTAGGAGGATTATAGGGCCCTCTTGCTTTGCTCTGATTTTGTTGCCTTTATCCTTACTGCCATGGATGATGCCGTACGGCTGGGTGGGAGGGCCTCTGCACTTTTAGTGGCTATGCGCCGCTCTGTTTGGTTGCGGCAGTGGGCAGCTGACGCTGCTGCTAAGAAGGCTCTCACTGGGCTCCCCTTTGCGGGGCTGCGGCTCTTTGGTGAGCGTCTGGATGTTCTAGCCAAGGATGGTAGGCTGCCTCAGCATAGGAGGCAGCCTTGGCCTTTTCAGGGGCCCTCTGCTTCCCTTCCCTCCTTTTGTGCTACCAGAGGAGATCGTGGCTCCCTATTCTCGGGCAGCCGCAGAGATTCTTGGGGATGTGGCAGATCCCGTGGTCGTCCCGGTCTCTCATGGGGTTCCAAGCCCAAACCCCCTCCCAAGGCCCCTCAGGCATCAGGAGGCGCCCTCACCCATCCGGGTGGGGGGATGGCTTCGGCTCTTTGCTCACGTCTGGAGGCTACGTATCTCAGACCGGTGGATTCAGGAGGTGGTGTCCTCTGGTTACAAGATGCAGCCTGGCCGCCCCCAAGATTCCTCAGATCCTGGATGTCTCAAAACCCTCTGTCAGCTCAGGGTTTGCATCTTGCAGTTCAACGCCTGTTGGAGTCAGGAGTAATTTGCATGGTGCCTCCCCAGGAACGGGGTCAGGGGTTCTACTCCAATCTTTTCACGGTTCCCAAGGACGGGTCTCTGAGGCCCATCCTGGACTTGAAGGGTCTCAACAAGTTTGTCACGTTCAAGCACTTTCGCATGGAGACGCTACGCTCGGCTGTCAGTACCCTTCGCCCGGGCGACTTCATGACCACAGTGGACATCAAGGATGCTTATCTTCATGTGCCTATCTTTCCAGGTCATCAGAGATTCCTGAGGTTCACTCTAGAGAATCAGCATTACCAGTTTGTGGCCTTACCATTTGGTACCACCTCAGCGCCTCGGGTGTTCACCAAGGTGCTGGCGAGTGTGATGGCTCTGCTGTGGAATCAGGACATTCACATCCTTCCTTACCTGGACACATTCTGATTGCGGCTCAGTCTCTTCATCAGGCCAAGAAGAATACTCTGGTGGTGACCTCCACTCTAGAGTCCTTCGGCTGGGTGATCAACTTTCCCAAGTCTTCACTGTCTCCACCTGAGGAGGTCATTTCTGGGCATGACTCTGGATACCTCTCAGGTCAAGGTGTTCCTGCCTCAGCAGAAAGTGGAGGTCCTTCAGAAGCAGGCACGGGCTCTGCTTTTGTGTCCCCATCCCTCCATCCGGCAGGGGATGCAGTTAGTGGGCCTGATGGTGTCCTGCTTCGAGGTGGTCCCCTTTGCTCAGTTTCACATGAGACCTCTTCAGTTGCACCTCTTGTCAGTTTAGGATTGGGATCCTGTGTCCCTGGACCAGAAATTTGCTCTTTCCCCACTGGCCAGTCAGTCCCTCTCGTGGTGGCTGGACTTAAGGCACCTTCTAGTGGGCAGGACCTTTCTGGCTCCGTGTTGGGAGACTGTCACCACAGATGCCAATCTGACTGGTTGGGGGGGCTTTTGGAAGTCTCTGAAGTTCCAGGGTCGGTGGGGCCCCCAGGAGGCCCATGCTCCCATCAATGTCCTGGAACTGAGGGCGATCAGGTTGGTTCTGTCTCACCTGACCACACACCTTCGGGGTCGGGCTGTTCAGATCCGCTCAGACAATGGCGGTTGCCTACATCAATCATCAGGGAGGGACTCGGTGCAAGCGAGCCCTCAAGGAAGTGTCCCTGATACTGTCTTGGGATGTCCCTTGCATCTCGGCGGTCTACATTCCGGGGGTGGAGAACCAGGAGGCAGACTCCCTGTGCCGGTCTCGGCTGGGGGAATTGTCCCTCTGCAACAAGGTATTTCACTCCCTATGTCACCACTGGGGTCAGCCGGATGTGGACCTGTTTGCGTCCCGCTACAATCGCAAGCTTCCCAGATTTGTTTCTCTGTCACAGGATCCTCTGGCCTTAGCCATGGATGCGCTAGCAATGCCTTGGACGGAGTTTCGGCTCCTCTATGTGTTCCCTCTCTTCCTCTGCTGGGCAGGGTGCTGTGCAAGATAGCCCAGGAAGGGGTACCAGCCATTCTGGTGGCCCCCTGTTGGCCAAGGAGGGTGTGGTTCGCAGACATCGTGCAGTTGGCAGTAGATCGGTACGTTTTGCCCAAGGATCCAGATCTTCTCACTCAGGGACAGCTGTGCCATCCCAATTTACAAACATTGGCTTTAACGGCTTGGCTGCTGAGACCTCCATCTTGATGGACAAGGGGGTCCCGGCCTTGGTTGTTGATACTATGATTTGGGCTAGGAAGAAGTCCTCGTCCTTTATCTGCTACAGGGTCTGGCATGCTTATATTGACTGGTGTGAGTCCAAGTCTCTTCCTTGTCGGGTGTTTTCCATCCCCAGAATTCTGGAATTTTTGCAACATGGTTTGGATTCGGGCCTTCAACTTAGTACCCTCAAGGGACAGGTGTCAGCTCTGGCAATTTTTTTCCAAAGATCCTTTGCCAATCACCGGTTGGTTAAGACTTTCTTCCAGGGAGTTACTCATGTGAGTCTGCCACGTAAGCCTATGCTACCGGTTTGGGACTTGAATCTGGTGTTGCCTGCTCTGCAGGGTCCTCCCTTTGAGCCTATCCGTGGGGCTGCCTTGCCTATTCTGACTCTTAAAGTGGCCAGGCGAGTTTCTGAGCTGGCGGTGCTTTCCATCAAACCTCCTTATTTTGAGCAGCATCAGGATAAGGTGGTGTTTAGGCTTAAGCCGGATTTTTTACCTAAGGTTGTGTCTGCTTTTCATCTCAATCAGAACATTGTTTTACCTTCTTTGTGTCCTAACCCTGCTAATTCTAAGGAACGGACTCTTCATTCTCTGGATGTTGTCAGGGCTCTGAAGTTTTATTTGGTGGCTACTGAGCCTTTCAGGAAATCTGATGCTCTTTTTGTTCTTCCTGCTGGACCTAGGAAGGGTTTGCCTCCGGCTAAATCCACTATCAGCAAGTGGATCCGTCAGGCGGTGGTTCAGGCCTATTCTGCCAGGGGGAAGGTTCCTCCTTTCCAGATTACTGCTCATTCCACTTGTGCTATTGGTGCATCTTGGGCTTTTCAGCACCAAGCTTCTGTTGAACAATTTTGTAAGGCTGTGACTTAATGTTAAGGCCTCGGCTGATGCTGCCTTTGGTCGCAAAGTACTTCAGGTGGTGGTGGTTTGAACTGCCTGCTGCTGCTTTTTGGGGATCCCGCCCTACCTTACGGACACTGCTATTGGACGTCCCATACGTAAGGACTTCTTGAAGCAGGCCGTGCCATGCAATAGTAAAAAGACAATTCTGTGAGTACTCACCTGTAGAATTGCTTTTACTTCTTCACCCCACCCTTGTTATCGTTATTCTTGGTTGCCTCTTTATGGTGATTGTTCCAAGTTAGTTGGGGTTTATTACCTTTTTTACATTTATTACCTCCCGGCTTCTTGTGTAACTGCTTGTCAATACTGGAGAAGTCTATGGTGTTTCCTGTTTTTATATGGGGCCGGGAGGAGCCACAACTCTTCTGCAGTGCACTGCACCTTGTGGCGGAATATCCCATATGTAAGGACTTCTTGAAGCAGGCCGTGCCATGCAAAGTAAAAGCAATTCTACAGGTGAGTACTCACAGAATTGTCTTTTTTTGTGTGTTATTCATTGTGTGAAGCCTCCCGTGGAGCAAAGAAAGGGACTCGCGGTTGGATGCCCTTGGTAATTTTAATTGGGAGAGTTTTTGAGGCTGTGACCACTTGAAGAAAGAAATATCTGGAAAATATTTAAAGAAACAGCATCATTTTAGTCAGCAATAACAGCACTGTTATTTTCCATCAAGAAAGTTTGGTCTAAGGATAAGTGAACTTTTCTCAGTTCTCCTCACTATATAGAGCATCATCTACCTGAAGTTTATTATATAGAGTTAAAAGATTGTTTGAATTGCACAGAGCATACAGTGTGTTTTAAAGTTATCTCAATAGCCATATATGATAAAGTAGACACAAGTTTAGCCTTTGTTTGAGATATCCCCCCCCCCATATTCTTCAATAGAAAATATAGTAGATTCTTCTACAGTCATGTATTGCCTTAATCCAGTGGCTATATACACAAACTATTGTGTTCAATACTTTGCCTAACATTCAACTGTTAAATTCTAAATTGCTTCTTATTTATCTGGTGTGGTGTGTGTTATTCCATTATTTATTCTACCCCACATGCATATGAGCACTGTTTGTTGTGTTGGTCCACTTTTACCCTTTAAGTGCCAGCCTACCTGGGGTTTTTGTCACCCTTTGTTGCCCGGCTTTTTCACTATTTTGCACTACGCATGTTCAAATTGAAAGGATTTCCAGGGATTTCCCTGAAAAATTATATATTGTTTTTTTCAGCATAGTCTGGGCTTTAACATGAAATGTCTAGTTTGTCATTTTTTAGGTGTATTCTCAAAGTTTTTGGGTGAAATATGTGCAAAAAAATAAAAAAAATATATATTTTTTTACAATTTGTAGTGTTTTTTTGTAATAAAAAATGTAAGTTTGTCAATAAAATCTTATTGCGTGTGAAATCCCAATTTCTTCCGGTTACAGCGATACCACATATGTTTTGGTAGACCCCCTTTCCTGTCCAGGAGACTCCCCCAAACTGAAACTGCGCTTTAGGGGATTCTCAGATAAAATACAACTATGCTATGCACCTTGCAGTTTTTCCAGAAAAACAACCCTTTACATTTGAAATACCCCCAACAAACTATATATTCTCTGGAAGTACACACCTCAAGCTTTCTAGGCTTGTTGATGTGGCCAGTTTTCTAGAATGAATCCCTCAATGTATTCTTTGGTTGCAAAGAGTTTCCCTAAAAAAGGATAAAAAAGCAGAATCAAAGCCACATTTTTCTAAAAAAACTATATACAAACAAGAAAAAACAAGTTTAATCTGAAAAAGCAATATCCCCCGAACAGAACAATACCCAACATGCATAGCCACTGTCATAGGAAGAGTTGCCAAACACCCCAAAGTAAAGCGTGTGCGTAACGGTAATTTTACTTAAAAATTACAGCTCTGCAGACAAAGTGCGCACCTTGCGATTTTTCAACCAAAACAACCCTCTACATTTGGAATTTCCCCCATAAACCATATACTCCCTGAAAGTACACACATTAAGCTTTCTAAGCATACCCAGCTTGTTGTAGTGGGCTCATCTTTCTGGAAGTAATCCCTCAAAGAATTCTTCCGTTGCCCAGGGTTTCCATAAAAAGTGTATAAAAAAGCAGAAAACACCTTTTCCTAAAATATTTCCTAAAAACAAGCTAAGTCTGAAAGTGCAAGGTCCCCCAAACAGAACAATACCCAACATGCATAGCTACTTTTAACCCTTTTAATTGCCAGCCTACTTGAGATTTTGTCACCCTCTGTTGACAGGTCATTTTTCCCCATTTTGTGCCATGTATTGCGCCATTTTTGCTGGAATTTTCAGGAAAATTATATATATTAATTTTTGCAGCAGAGTTTAGGCTTTAACATGAAATGTCTTGTTTGTACATTTTATTCAGTTTTTTACAATATTATTAAGTAAAAAAAAATAAATATAATTTTGTTTTAGAAAATTGTCTCCTTTATTTTAAATAAAAAATGTATTTTATTAAAGAAAACCATATTGCATGTGAAAGCCACATTTCTACCGATTAGAACGGTACCACATATTTATCGGTAGCCCCGTTCCTGCCCAGGAGACCCCCCAAACTGAAACAAACGTTATAACATTTACAAATAAAATACAACCACCATCCACACTACAAAAGGTTAAATCGAGAAAAAAAATGACATAGAGTCCCCCCTCCCAGGGGGGGACCCCATTTTTTGGGGGGATTCTTAAACCCTTAAAATCCCCCCAAAATGTAATGGGGTCCCCCTTACCCATAACCAGCCCGGGATCGGCTATGCAAGGCTTGTAGTAACAGGGCGCAGGGGCCAGCTTAGCCCATGGCCACAGGCTCTTCTGCCCCCCCCCTGAGCAGGTAATTGGGGGTGCCGGGGGTGACTTGGTGCAGGGGGTTAATGGCAAGTCACCCGCTAGCCGCAGCTGACTTGCCAGCCCCCAGCCTTGTGAACTGGTATAGGGGTCTCATGGACCCCTTACCAGTTCACAAGGGGTTAAATGTAAAAAATAAAGGCACTGACACACACACAGAAAAAAATTATCTTTATTTATATTTTTTTACTCTACTCACCTCCGATCCTGCATCCCTCGCCGCTGTCATCTGTCACTGACAGATGCCTGTAGTGATCGGAGCAGGGTGGGTGAGAGGCGAGGAGACTCCGATTGGAGCCTTCTTGTCTCTCACCCACCCTGCACCGCAACTACCGGCATCTGTCAGACGCCGGAGCTTGGTTGAGGGTTAAGAGAAGCGGGATGACGTCATTCCGCTCCTCCCACAAAAGGCGGGGCTAGGGGCGGCCGCCATTAGAGGAGGTGAGGACCCGGAAGGAGGGATCGGACCCCCTTCTGGTGAAGAGAAGACCCGGACGGAGGGATCGGGCGAGGAGGTCAGTGACTGTCATTGATTTTTTTTTCTTTTACAGCGCAACTGTCAGCGGTGAAAACAGGGGGGCGACCAGTTTCAGGCCCCCTCCTAAAGACGGGAGACAGCGGTGGAGGGATCGGATGCCCCCCCCCCCCAGTAAGAGGAGAGGTGAGTTTTTTTTCTTTTATATTTTTACAGTAGCAGGGGGAAATGCCAGGCACATAGTTTCTACGTGCTTGGCACCGAACGGTAGGAGAAGCAACCATGTAGAAACTACGTGCTTGGCATTTAAAGGGTTAAGTCCGGGCAGTGGCACAGCTGGGGTGCTGGAAAAGGAAGAACTTCCTGGGTACTCTAAGTAGGTCGAAAATCATTGAGGCGGTGTCTTAAAGTGGACCCAGCGTGATCGGCCCGGGAATCTATAAGAATCCCCGGCCGATCCAATCCCTCCCCGATGGGCATCCAAAATCGGGATGCCCCGCTGTGTGAAACCCCCCAGGACGGCCAGAAACCTTACCTGAATCCCGATCCAATGGTGCATGCGCATTTGTGAATGGCCGGCGTGGGCGCGCTCCGTTAGAGGGAAGTGTGAGATGCGGCCGCCAGCGCACTCGGAGCTGCTGTGGTAAGTCTCATTGACAAGCATACCTCAGCGGTTCCGAGCGCGCTGATTGGACGAGCGGCCGCGCATGCGTGAGGTGAGTTTTTACGTGCGATCTGGGGGGTTTCACATAGCGGGGCACCCCCAATCGGGGGGCCCCGGGGAAGTGGACCAAGACCCAGGATAGTCAAAATCCTGGGTGTTGGTCCACTTTAACTTTGAGTGGACACGGGAGCAAATGTAAGTGCTGGCAAAGATTCAGTATCATGCATACAGATAGGGCAAGTGAGTTTTGGATTGTTTTTGCAAGGCTGTTAGTCTCCTTTTTGAATTATAAATAGAAAGAGTTAGATTTAAACATAATGGCAGTTTAAATCACGTGCAGCTAATGACCGACCATGAATACCTCCTGCTAGGTTTCTGGTTTGGTCTGGCAGCTCCCGGCAATGTATACATGTTATCAGCTCCCCCGGCCAATCTTGTGCCGAGCCGACAAATAGCAGACAGGGGGGCCTAGATAAGGGTCTTGTCTGGGAGATGGGGAAGGCGTAGAATTACTTTCATTGGGTCCCAGGAGAAAGAAAAGAATTTACTGAAGTATGTGTATATTTTTAACTTCAAGCAGGAGAAGTGGGCAAGGCCAGGCGCATTTGTTGGGAGCAGCACATATCAGGAAGCGATGGGGGAAGGGTGGATGGGAAATAGTGGCACTCCAAGCCTGGCCATTTTTCCCATGCAATGCGGATGCTCATGGTCATAGAGAATGCCTTGGGGATACAACGATCATTAACTCCAGTGACCTTGTTTATTGAGCCTGTTACTTTATTTTTAAGTAGCCATTCCAGGAACGTAACTTCGTTCATTCCACCATCGCACTGCTACGGACAATATATTGTTATGTATTTCTGAAGCTGGAGCTGCACCATGAATACTTTCCCACTGGACATGTAGAAATGAAATAATATCCTTAGAGAGAATGCATAGTTTGTTCAATATATTTTAATGAGGTTCGCTTCTGAAAAACAAAAACATGTCTTTAAATCAATAAACGTTCCTTAAAATGGACCAAAACCCACGCTAGGGGCATCCAAAATTGGGATTCCCCACTGTGTGAAACCCCCCAGGTCACCCCATACACTTACCTTGTTCCCCGGTCCAAACGGCGCATGTGGGAGATGCGGCCGCATCCCCGCCATCCCTCTAGCCAGGCATTTGTGAATGGCCGGCACGACACTCCCTGTTAGAAGAAAGCAGGGGATGCGGTAGCCAGCGTGCTCTAAGCCACTGGCCTTAGGCGAAGGCTTAAACAATGTCAGGTCAGCGCCTCCGAGCGCACTGATTGGATGAGCGGCCGTGCATGCGCTGTAAGACTCGGAAGAGGTGAGTTGGCATGGGCGATCTGGGGGGCTGCACACAGTGGGGCACCCCCGATTGGGGTGCCCAGGGGAAAGCATCAAAACAATCATAGTCAAAATCCTGGGATTTGGTCCACTTTAAAGCAGACCAAAACCATGGTAACCTGGTTTTAAAAGACTCCAGGGCCAGGTTCCAGTTTGCCCCCAGGGCATCCTGATTTGAAATTCCTGTTGTGTGGTTGCCCATATACACACCCTGGGATTCGATCTCAGGGTGCATTCACATGGCCTCTCATGCAATTCGCGGCACTCCTCAAGCTGATGCACACACCCAGCTCCAGCAATATCTAATAGGCTGGCGATGGCTGCCCGCAGCAGAATAGGTGGCTAGCGGAAGGCACCTGGCAACGGTTTCATTTAGAACTCATTGCGGGGCATTAATATGCATCACGGTGTGTTCTGATTGGACAAGAGCCCGTGCATTTGGTGTGGGAGCATAGATCAAGGTGAGTAAAGAGCCAATCCCGGGTATTTCACACACAAGTGCATACCATATCAACAGGCTCAAACTGGCCCACAGGGTTACCAGGGAATCCCCCGGTGAGCCCCTGGACCCAGGCCCATTTGAGGTCCTTTATCACTAAGTCCTGAACCATGTATAGCTTATTTGGTGCACCCCAAGTGCACAGATAAAGACAATACAGTTTGGCATAATGTTCTGTGCATGAGAACTGACTTGTGTGGGGAGGGGGGGCCCTGGAGTCGGTTCTACTGGTGGGCCCACTGCATATCAGGATGCCCCTGTAGTGCGCACCCAGGTAAGTGCAAAACCCATTTTTATGCCCGCTTAATTTATCTCCTAAAAATAAGGGCCATTTTCATGCAGGACCGCAGGTGGGTGGAGCGTTTGGGGTGAGTGGACCTTCAGTTATTTTTTACTTGATGTTTGCTTTAAATTCGACCAAAACCATTCTATAGGACACTAGGGCCAGCAGGTTCCCTACTCATGGGGCATCCCGATTTGTGAAACCCCCAGGATCACCATGTTCAATAACCTATTCAGTGTTCCCACATTGCCTGTGCGAGTTGCCAGTGGCATCCCTGAGGCTGCTAAAAACTCCCTCATTAGTCCCCTTTGAATGGCTGGCGGGGTACACCCGGCATGAAGGGGACTTACCTGTCATTCATGTTCCTAGTAACTCATTCATTTGCATGGCTAGGAAACCTGATATTATATGCAAAATCCTGAGTGAATAATCTGGGTTTTGGTCCACTTTAAAATCAGGCAGGTGCACAGTATTTAAAGTGGACCAAAACCCAGGTTATTCACTCACCTGGATTTTGATCCGCTTTACTTGGGCATTCAATTTGGGATGCCACTTGGTGTGAAATCCCAGGAAACGCTGAATATCTTACATAGATTGCTTCTGCCAGCAGAAAACTGGTGAGGGAACGGGATAACTGCGACTATGGGCTCACCTCCCCGGTATCAGATTTCCTGATTGGGGTGATGCAGAGTAGGTTAGCCTAAATCAAGATGCCCCGTCCAGCTGACCTGCTGTGCATTGCGCCAACCAGGAAGCCCAAGACCAGTGAGCCATACCCGCAGCTATCACGTTCCTTTACTGGTTTGCTGCCCCATGTGACCACCAGCATCAGGGTTACCCATCCCTGTACACCTGTCAGCCTGGCAAAATGCATTGGCTGCTAGTAGTCGCATGAAAATCACAGCAACTGAATCACAGCAACAGTCTCGGACTTCCTGGATGGGAGATGTGTAGCGGGGCATTCCATATCAGGATGCCCCTGTGCTGCAAGTTTAGAGGGGACCTACAGGCAAATATGACTGGAAGTTGTCTATTATTTCTCCAATGGAATGTACCAGATCCAAATTGTGCAAATGGCGCTTTGTGGTAGAGTCACCTTATGGTGGTAGCAGGTTGTACCAGCAAAGACCATTAAAGGGCTAATAGCAGATTTAGGTAAAAACACATAAGTGCAGTGCGGCACACTATTGTGTACCATACCGTGTCTCTGTTAGAGGGTCCCTAGGTCCAGCCTGCATGCAGCACATTTCCCAAAACGCACTGCAACACAGTGCAAAAATGTAAAGGAACCGATTGATTTAAAGTGGACCTAAACCGGTTAAAAAACCACCTCTGGAGCCTCCCGGGATGTCCCTGCTTTTCTTACTAATCCAACGAGCCCACTTTATATAAGCAGAGTTCTCTGCACAAGTTTTTCATGTTAAAGTGGGAATCTATAAGATTCCCTCTCCCTGGGGCATCCAAAATTGGGATGCCCTGCTGTGTGAAACCCCCAGGTCACACATACACTTACCTTCTTTCCCGGTCCAATGGCGCATGTGCGAGCCACGGCCGCATCCCCGCTATCCCTCTACAAGGGCGCGTGCCTGCGCCAGGCATTTGTGAATGGTCGGCCTGGGCAGGCTCCCTGTTAGAGGGCAGCGGGGGATGCGGCCGCCAGCGGGCTTGTAGCCGCTCGCCTTAGACTAAGGCTTAGACGACGTGACGTCAGTGGATCCGAGCGCGCTGGTTGGACGAGCAGCCGCGCATGCACCATAGGATCGGGAAGAGGTTGGTTTTGGCGCCCTGGGGGATTTCACACAGAGGGGCAACCCTGATCAGGGTGCCCTGGGGACATTGACCAAAACCCAAGATAGTTAAAATCCTGGGTTTTGCTCCACAGTAAAGTGTTCACTTGCCAATGCAATGGAGAAGGTGTGAAAGGGGCCTTGGCGATCATGGGCACTGCAAACCCGTAGAGGTTTCTATTTTGTAGGCGGTAACATGGTGATCCCCTATCACACCAACCTCTTGATGAGGAGGAGCACGTTCCAGGTAATGGCTCTGAGTCTTTTTTCCTCTTCCTCTGGTCAGGATCAGACAGATTGTTGGGTAATTGAAGGGTTTCAATTGTCCTTAACAAGAGGGAGAGCCTGAGCTGAATGGTGCCATTGTGTCTCGGCCTCTGCTCTGCCCGTTACTTAAACAGGGTGTGAAATTAGCCGTAACAACACACAACTTGTGCCATGCAGGGAGGGGTGTAAGGGGCAGAATAGCTGACCCAGGGTGTGAACTCTTCTGTTGTACACTCAAGTCACCTAGACAGGCATAACAGTATAGGGGGGGGGGGGGCACAAACAAGAAACATGAGAAAGAGTGTTTTCTCTTAAGGACTAAAAAAATGTACTCCCGGTGCTGAATCAAGCATTTTGGGTGTACACCAGCACTGCAGCTGCATTACTTTAGATTTACTCTTTCCATATCTATTTGCAACTAAAGAGGACCAAAACCCTGCTTGGCCATCCCAGGAGTATAAATCTGCTTCTTCTTGGGGCATCCCAATTTGGTATACTTACCTTGAGAGAGAAACAGGAATGTGGCCAGTGGCGTACTGACGTCACCCAGTCCAGATATCTCAAAGAAAAAGAAAAGGTAGAAGGATGATCTTCAGGTAATTGGTGGGGGGCAGTTTTGGTCTACTTTAAAGAGGAGCAAATGCCCCTCTTAATGGGGCATCCCGCTTTGTTAAAGCCCAAGGATCACCTGGAAAACTCACCTTGCATCTCCGGGCTGCATCCTTAGGCCTTTCTGCAGCTGAGGTACCATGCCCAGCCATTCAGATGGGCGGAGCGCACCATAGACTGCAGGGAGACTGGTGATACACCCGATCCCTATGTTCACCTGTACAGAACACTACTGATTGGACGAAAGCCTGCACATGTGCCATGAGAATGGGGAAAGGTGAGTTGTGTGGATGATCTGGGTGGTTTCACACAGCAGGGAATGCCTCAGGAAAATGGACTTATCACCAGGATACTGAAAATGCTAAGCTGACATATGAGTAGCTTAGAAAGCTGAATGGGGGAGAGCCCCTGCATGAATCTGCAATCTGGAGGATTTCACACAGCGGGGCATCCCAAATCAGGATGCATTAGGGATAGTGAAGATTTTATTCCTCTTGAAAGATTAAGGCATGGGATCAGGAGAAGTTCTTCGGTGACAGGGTGGGGACTGTGGAGAACTAGACATGACTGTGCACATTGGGCAGTGGGTCAGGGCTGTTCCCAGGGGCGGGCTTATCATTTCTGGGGCCCCATGCAAAGTTGCGTCTGGGGGCCCTAATCAAGACAGCTTTGTTATAGCGAAATACAATATTAACACACCCTGTTGGGGAAGTAGCTGTGGCATGCTCACGCGAGTGAACCCAGACTGTTTCACACAGAGGAGCATCCTGCCATTGTCCGTCTATGGCATAGGGAATTGCCCATATGGCTGTCTAATTCTACTCCCTGTAGCATCCCAAACTAGGATGCCCCACTGCCTGAGACCCCATTAAATTGCTGCACCCACTCACCTAACCTCGTTCCAGTGGCACATGCGCAGGTTATGGCCTTAGCTATATCTTTAGTTAGATACATACCTGGGGCTGGCGTCAGCACCTGGCAAGGTGGGGCAGCTGCCGGGGGCCCCCACCCTCGGGGGGGGCCCAATGACATGACCGGCCTTTGGGGTGTGCGACGGCGCTTTACTGGCGGGAGACTGGGAGGGCAATGCCACCACTGGTGCCCACATCTCCTCAAATGGTGGGGTTCCACACAACGGGGCATCTCGATTTAGATTTCAGGGGAGGAAGTGCTGGGTTTTGTTCTGCTTTTAAGTTGCCCACCCCAGCTGATTTCCTATCCCCGGAGCATCCCAATCTGTGATACCCTACTGTGTGAAACTCCCTGGGATCACTGGCATACCCACTATGCAAGCAATTCCCCCACTGAGTTTTGGTCCACTTTACAGGGTCATCTTCATTTGGGATACCCCTGTTTTTGAAAGAACCCCCTGGTTTAAGTGTCATACACAGGGGCATCCAAAATCAGGAGAATCTAGATCTATTTAGACTCCGAGGTCAGGTTTAAAGGGGTTTGGTGAGCTTCAAAGTAGACCAAAACTAGAGTTTTGGTCCAAATAGCTTGATCCTTAGGGGGCATCCAGATGGGATGCCCCTCTGTGATGTGACTCTTCACCACAAAGGGGCCCACTGAGACCATGCCGCCCAAGGGCCCACATAAACCTGGAGCTGGCCCTGCCCAGGACAGCCACCAGGGGCCCGCCATTCAGAACACTACCTCCTGTGATGTCACAGTATCCTGCATAACTGAATTTGTGAATGGCCAATGCAAGCACGCTCCATGTTAGTGGGTAGCGGGGGGTGCGCGCTGATTAGACAAGTGGCCGCACATGCGCCGCTGGCCAGGGAAGAGGTGAGTTTTTTTGGTGGCCTGGGGGGTTTCACACAGTGGGGCACTCTAGGATAGTCAAAATCCTGGGTTTTGGTCCACTTTAAGCTCGCCACTGCGCATGTTCCATGTGATCCTTTGAGTATTGGCAGGGCACATTTCAGGGGCCCACCGTTTCCCTTTGGACCAGTCACACGGGCACAAACAGGGAGGGCAGCGTTTTCCTGGCACCTGCTGATATGAAGAAGCTTCAATGCTCCAAGTCCCTGCAACATGTCTAACCTCCGGTGGCGGAGCAGTGGGGTGTACACCCGGCAATGTGTGGAGGGCGGGCGGGGCGGTGCTGATGCTGCTGCTGCTGTGGGTGATGGCGCTGCAGTGTCGCTCGGCTGCCAGCAGGGGTCGCTGTTTGTCCCGCTGGCCCCGCCCCTCTCTCTCTCCGGGAGGAATCAGTGCAGCTGTTGGAGGGAGTGCGGCTGCGGATTCCTCCGGTCACTCCCTTCATTTCATCCAGAGCTCCGATCCCGGGCGGCCGCTGGCACCTCTCCGCGCTCCATTCCAGGTAATAAGCGGGCACCGCACACCCCACAGCCGCCATCACACCGCGGCCCTCACTGCTGGGGCATCACCGGGGCGGGGAGGGGCTGCAGATGTGGAGTAACGGTGCCGCCACATACACAGGCGTGGTCCTGTCTGCCCAGGGATGCTCACCCGAGCCTGGCTCATGATTGTTGTTTATATGGCGCCATCCTCTGCTGTGGTGATGTACACACTAGATCCAGATTGCCTTTATCGTCACTGATCAATATATATATCTATGTGATGAGCCATTCATTCTATCCATAGCCAGGCTGCTATGCTTGTTTATATAGCGCTTTCATCATCTGTGGCGTTGTACAAGTGCAGAATGCATTGCACATATGATATTACAACCGAGATCCCATAGGAGACAATGTGACGGGTGCAGTGATGTCACTGCTAATTATCTGTAATTAGGATGTGGCTGGATCGCTCCTTCTGCATCCCATAATTATTATGGAACCTGATTGATCTGATCACTTGATTGAATGTAGAGATGTTACAGTGTAGGGATCACCCATTCCTGATTCCCATTATTTTCAGAATCGGTTACATTAGTCACAGTACATGTCACCTTGTTACTGACATCTGGCGTTTGATTGCTATAAAATGTTGATGATCAGATAGATTGCAGGTAGATCTGCTACATAATTCCCAGATCCCTCTGCTGAGCTGGATCTTTTGTTGCATGTGTGTCCTGCTGTCTTATTATCAGGTGTAACCTTTCCCAACAGGGTCTGCCGAACTACAACTTCCAGCATGCCCAACCAGTGTTATTAAAGGATGAGGGCACAGCGGGGAGGGGTATGTCCTCAGCATCTGGGAAAGGCGTGTGGTGGTTGGTTTGTAGAATAAGTAAATGCCAGTTACACTGCGAGATCCAATCCCAGCTAGGTGTTGGTTAGGGGAATATATAAATGCCAGTTACACTGTTAGGTCTGACCCCAGTCAGTAATTGGGTGCAGAATAGATAAATGCACAGTGAGATCTGATTCCCACCAGTGATTGGTTGGGTGTAATATATATAATATATATAGTTACACTGTTAGATCTGATCCCAGCCAGTGGTTGGTTGAGGAATAGTTAAATGACAGTTACACTGTTAGATCTGATCCCAGCCAGCAGTTAGTTGGGGCATATATATAAATGACCGATACACTGTTAGATCTGATCCTAGCTAGCTGTTAGCTGGCGAAATAAATGACTGTTAATGTTAGATCTGATCCCAGCCAGTGGTTAGTTGGGGCATATGTAAATAACAGTTACACTGTTAATTCTGATCCCAACGATCAGTTAAGTGGGGTATATATATACATGGGTATATATATACATGGCAGTTGCACTGTTAGATCTATTCACTGGTAACAACTGAATGCAGTATATATTTGTTGATAATTGTTATGACAAAGGGCTTTTTATTCACACTAAGTACAGTTGATGACCCAACGTTTGATCACTTTAGCTAGATCTGATAATCAGGGGTTATTTGTGGTCTATGAATGTCACACTGTTACATCACCATTAACAGTCTGCAGTATTGATACATATCTGTTGATCAAAATGATTCATCTAATAGTTGATAACTTTGGATGCGTGTTGTTTTTTTAACTTTACAGTCTTTTAAGCATCAGCTGCACCTTAATAATGGCTATCCACATTTAAACAAATTAATCCAATCCACATTTATAAAACCATATTAAATGTCAGTCTGTTACATTACTGCTGTAAACTGTTGGTAGTCAATGGTTTAACTGTTTAACATTGAAGGATCTGTTGCAGCACTGTTATGTTTGATTGTTTTGTCTCCAAATCGTAATTCTATTTATTGCTGATGTCTTTTAATTGTGCCGATCTGTCCCACTGATGAAACATTGATCTTGGATTTTGATGCTCTCTTGGTAGAAATGGTGATCTATTAGTTGTATTGTTGTCAAGCCGTGTCCCTGCAGCCTGCCTTGGTTCTCTATGACTTCCTAAAAGGATCTTTTTTTTTTTTTCTTGTGCACTGTCATCGTGCAGTTGGATAGTTGCCATGGTTTCAGTAACTGCACTTTGGTATTGCCATGGATTTTTAGTCCTGTGGTGGGAAGGCGTTCTCCCCCTCCCCTTTTCACATTACATTGTAGCAGCCCCCTGGCGTTTGGAACAGGTGGATGGATGGTGTTGACATTGACAGGTCGGCATACCCTTTTCAGGTTGGATGGCAGACATGCCTTGGTGTGGCGTGGGTTAATGAGAGAGGCATGTCTTGGAAAGGATCAGCTGGGTGTCAGAAATGCAATGCAGCACCAGGCCTCCATGCGCTGCTGCTGCTGCTGAGGATGATGCAGCACTCTGCAGCAAACTGACAAGCCCAGTGTGTTCCTTGCAGCCAATGTGGGCAAGTGCTTTGGTGCCTAGCACAACCCCACCCTGGGATGGAGGGGCCAGCGCAGGTTAAGTGCCCACTTTCTGATCATGCTGTGCCCAGCTTGCGGTGCTTTTCTATTTACTGCTCTAATGTGAACGCTCAGAGCCATCGCTAGATTGCAGTCCAGAGCTTGTTGTGGTGCCCGGTAATGAAGGTGGAGGGGTGGTTAATTACACTTCTGCAGAGTGAATGCGGTCAGATGAAGGCAGATCCTGCTTGAATTAACCCTCCCTGGGCTGTTTCCATTTAGTTTCTAACAACATCTTGTTTATAGTGGTAAATCTGGTGCCATTTTTTCTATTGCTTACTATAATCTGGGCTGTACTTTCTATTAAGCACTAAAGGGCCTGTGCCTAGGGCGGTACAGGCAGGGGGGTGGTCGGAAATTAACTTTCTGGATGAAATTTAATCTAGGTTGCCTTTTTTCCTTTTGATGTGGGGGCTTACTTGTCTCTTCCCTCTGAACATTTGCAATGACATCCATTATTAAAGTTGGGAAGCGCAGAATGCAGCTTATCCACTGTAAACCACAACTTTTTTGCTTTCAGCATTTGCACCAATTTTGTTTCATAGTGTCCTATGATCCCAATTTTCTGGATGCCCGGCTTTGCATACTGGCAAGTCCTGATAGTCATCTACGTCCACAATCCCTTATACTGGTTGCTGGATTGCGGCCCCGCATTACTTTGCCAGGGGGAGCACTGTGCATTCCAGCCTCAGGGGGACTTTACTGGCTTGTTGGCAATCATGTGGGGCCCCAAAATCTCGGAGGGGGAAGTAGATGGATCCCAGGTATTCGGAGCGGGCATTCACCAATCAGATACCCTCTGTTGCAAGACTCATGACTTCTGTTTAGAGGACTGTAAAGGCTAAAATGGTGAAAAAAAAAATAATACTCCTATTTTCTCACCTGCAGCTGCTTCCTCCCAGTATGGTTCAAAAATGGTAAATAATAAAACGGTTTATCAGAATGGGAACCCCGGTGTCCTTGTGCGCTCCCGCCAGCTCCTGCAGGCAGGGTGTGCCGAGTGTCTGGTATGCCCCCCTCTGTTGCAGGGAATGGAGTTGGCAATGCTCCAGTCACTGTGACTGGCCCTGTCAAGCATGTCGCTTGTGAACATTATGTCCATGGAATCCTGAGTCATGTGCAGCTGAAGAGGAGAAAAGGTGAGTATTTATTTTGTTTTAACAGTGTCTTCTAAAGCAGAAAAAAAACCATAGCGGCCGGCCCTGGACTATTTTAGAATCCCCCTGGGGCCCCCTGGACCTGAACCACCATGGGTCACTGCAAAACTCACCTTTTCCCTGGCAGCCATGCAGTTTAAACAACCCCAGCCTCTCTGGGCAGAGACACGCTCCCACAGCCAGCCTTTCAGATCGCTTGCTCACGATTACCAAGCTCACAGAGCCTTTCGCTGAGCATTAATGTGCACGCCATACGGCTCTGATTGGATAAGAGCACGCGCATGTGCCGTGGGACTGGAAGTATGGTGAATATTGTAGGCAATCTGGGGAGTTTCACATAGCGGGGCAACCCACATGGGGGCAAGGTCCGAAACCCAGGCTAGTGAAAATCCTAGGTTTTGTTCCTCATAAAAGCAGAACAAAACCTTCACGGCACTGCCCTGGAATCTAAAAATTCTAAAAGAGGGCTGCTTGCCCTCCTTCTGTTTAAAATACCCTCTCCCCTCGTTAGCGCAGTAGGTAGCGCGTCAGTCTCATAAAATACCCTCTCATGGGTGTGGCAACACTCGCCTGCTTCCATGCTCCCATGCCGGTGCAGACATCGGCAGCCGCATCCGTGGCCTCTTTGGGCTGTGCACTTGTGGCTACAGAGGCCTATTTTGCTTTGCATAAACACAAACAAGCCATTTCCCGAACATTTAATATGTACACAAAGGCTCTGATTGGACGTGGTCCCGCACATGCACGGTAGGATCGAGAAAAGGTGAGTTGTTCTGAGTGATCTGGGGGGATTTACACAGGGGGGCCCAATTTGGTCCCAGTGGTGTGAGACCGCTGCTTGTGTTTTGGGGCAGCATCCTGATTAGTGATTCCCCCCCCCCCCCCCTTCCTCACCTCAGCACAAAAACTTACCTTATCTGGGGCTGGTTCCATTGCTAGCCGGTCCTGGACTCTATTGTCATGTGCTTTCGTAACTCAGAAGAGGAGTATGGCAGAGCTGATTTCCAGGGTGGAGCTTTTTAGCCACTTTGAAATGATCCTACAGTTTAGGATCATTTAAAGAGGACCAAAACCAACATTTTTAACTTGCATCCCCTGAATTGCTCCCACCATGAAGATTAATTTTGCTAATTTTCACTGCTCCAACTTTACTCTAATCCTAGGTAATGGCGCCTTTTTTGGCTGCAAAGCCCCGCCTCCTCCATTCATTGCCACTGTTGTGTGTGGCAATGATGTCACATGCAATAACTGATTGTCTGCCAACTTACAGAGAGGGACAGACAAAAAAAATCAGTGCTTCAGGCCAATTCATAAAGGGGGAAGTATCCATTTCTAGTTCTACACCCTAAGAAGAGAGTATCGGCGGGGGTTTTGGCCAGATGTATTTCTCAAGTTCAATGGGTTTTGTTCCGCTTTAAGAGTGCCTACAAAGGCATGAACAATAGATACAGACTTGACCAAAATTGATGCTATAGTACCAACATCTTTCACGGTAATGTACAAAATTAAATGTACAAACATTAGTTGTAGAGACAGCTGCTAGTTTAAAGTGGACCAAAACCCACAATTTTATATAGCATTTCTTAAATTGCTCCCCCCCCCCCCATCAGGAGTGCCTCTTGGCAATTTATCCCGGATCCTGCTTTACTCTGCTCCCCACTAATGCTGATGTTTTATCATTAGCTGTAAAACCCAGTCTCTTCCATTTGTTGCCACTGTAGTGAATGGTAGTGATGTCATTGCCACACCTCTGCAATGGTTGACCGTCTGCAATCTTACAATGGGACAGCAACAAAAATCCTTGTTACAGGATAATTCTGTAGGTGTATACGATATATCCATTTCTTGGTGTACACTAAAAAGGGACTATTGGTAGAGGCTTTGGCCAAATGTATTTCACAAGCCTAGTGGGTTTTGGTCTGCTTTAAGTTGCAAGGTCCTTTAGCAGGGGCGGAGGGGCTTCCAATATAAATTGCAGGAATAAAGGTTAGAAATGAAGGTGGGCAAAGCTATGTACTTGGGATCCGAATTTTCTTTTCTCTGTCACATTCCTGCTGGTTTTCATGTCCGATTTTAAAAAGCACTGGGGCAAGAATTCACCCCTATGACTGCATCTGTCGGCCATTTTTGGATAAAAGCATGACAGTGCCATTGGTCAGAGTGACAGCTGTGTCCACACATACACACACAGTAGGCACCACAATGTTCCTCGTGATATGTTGTTCTTCATTCAGGGTCTTTACATAGCCAAAGCTTTGACCATGGCCTTGCAGAACAATTCATTGACTGGGATGGGCCTGTATGACCAAATTGTAGACAACGGGTGGTTGTTTGCCATCATTACGGTGCTTTTAGGATTTAAAGGGTCAGTTTGATGGGTTAGTGGAGTTGGCAGACATGAGGAAGGAAATACCAGAAGAAAGGAAATGATTGTGAGACGTGTCAGTCAACGATGTGACGCTATGGTTAGGGAGGACAGGAAGTAAAGTTCTAGATTACATTTGGAGCATTATTTAGAAATTGCTTAGGATCCTTTTAGGTAAGTTGGCACTTGTCTGAGCACATTGTTTGCAGGGAGTGACCAGAATAAGTGGTTGAGCCCAACTGAAACATTTTTTATTGAGAACTGTAGAGAACTGTAGATATGGAATATTCTGTAGCTCTTGCTAATTATATCGAGGCCTCCAGCTTCTAAGGGCTCTGTCAGCGGTGGAATACGTTCGGCAAGGGTCTGGCCATTTTGGAATGAACATTTGCTTCAGATTAAAAGGTTGTAAGCTTCAGAACTCCCATGTAGATGGATCTAGCACAGGGGTTCCCAACCTTTTTCCATCAAGTGCCACATTCCATTTTGTAAATATCTCCCATAATACTGCGGTGGTCCATATCGGTTGTCAGTCAGCTAAACCTGTGTTAAAACACACAAGTATCTATACATACATTGGCCTTGATTCACGAAGGGTAGAAAAAAACTCAACTGGTAGTAAAAAATTCAATTTATGAGAAAAAAGCTTGAGAATTTCACTGTTAGTGAATCACCAGATAGGAAGACAATGAAAGTCAATGGCACTTTTTACTACAGGTAAAAAGGGAGTAAAAAGTTAAATCTCTTTTTCAGGAGTAAAAAAGTGCCATTGACTTTCATTGTCTTCCTATTTGGTGATTCACTAACAGTGAAATTCTCAAGCTTTTTTCTCATGAATTGAATTTTTTACTACCAGTTGAGTTTTTTTCTACCCTCTGTGAATCAAGGCCATTGTATTTGTTTTCATTACCTTTTGGGTCAGTTTTGTATTTATGAAGCAAATAAACTATAGATGGCAGCAGATCAGATTCAGGGTACAGATCAGTATGTGACCTGGCTGAGTATCAACTTATAGGATATACTTCCACCACTGGTTGGGTATTCTTGATCTAGCATTTCTATGTGGCAGATACTACCAGGCACATGGTAGAACTATTTGTTTAGGCTTGTCATGGCTTTTCCTTTGGATAAGTTAAGACCAAGAATAGGTCTAATTCTCTACTCGTGATTTTAACTGCTTGTCCATTGAAATCTCCCTTGGAAGCCTGAATATCGGGCAAAGTACTCTATCATGGCAGCCACATACACATATCCTAATGCTTTACTAGTCTATGATCACATGCGATGCAATAACAGGGCAGAGTCATACACCAGATATGTTTTTAAACACCAGAGTTTCTATAGGGAATCTTGATGACTGGCAGGGGTAGGGTAAGCGACTGCTCCAGGGCCCATAAGGTCAGAGGAGCTCATCATTATGGCTCCTCGATCTTATTTTTCAGATTTGTGTTCACATGGCATCATGTACATCTAAAAGAATCCAATTGTCTGAGCTGTTTCACTCTTTTGTTGTATCCAGGTGAGTTAAAATGACAGCAAAGCTGTTACTATATGAGTCATGATGAAGCCCAATTTAATGTTTGCACCAGGGCGCAGCCATGTTTAGTTATGCCACTGATAAACAGGTTGCCAAATTGGCTTGCCCAGCATGCAAGGGGGGAAATATAAGCAATGTTTATCATACAACTTGTCTCCAATAATGATACAGTTATCTGTGTTGTAACACCAATGTTTCAGAACCACATTAGGGTTACAAAGCATCAGACAACCCATGATGCACCCTTGTGCCCCTGAAACACTGATTTTTATTACCCAATAAACTACATTGTCATTCAAGGTGAGTGCCAGTGGACATTTCTTTTATTTACACTGGTAATGATAGCGCCATTCATAGCTCTGCAGTATTTGAGCAATGCATCTTGAGGTGCTTTGCTTTGCACTCGGTATGAGGGGGATGCAGCAACCCTCGAGGACCACTGTGGGGAAAGTGGGCTGGAGATCCGCTTTAACGTGAAAACAGAAAGCTGGCAATGTATGTAGGTTACCCGGTTGGTACCAGTATAAGTAGGATAGTGATTCAAGGCCCGGAAACTGTCTGAACCAGGGATTCCAAACCTTTTTCTATTACCGTTTTCTACTTTATGTCAAGTATCACCTGGGTGCTAATCAAGAGTTGTTGGTCAAATATCTAAATAACCATTTCAAGTACATGAAAATCACAAAATGCACATCACCATTTGGAGCAGTTTTGTATTGATGGATCAAATCAGACTTGGGTAAAGAATTAAAAAAAAATTTAGATGGAGCAGATTGGGGTACAGGACTTTCTGCAACCTGGTCGAGTACCACCTGAGAGGATCTCGAGTACCTCCAGTGCTATCCATACCACTGGTTGAGAACTTCTGGTTCACACCAGTTATGATATTGTGCATGTCTCCTGGGGAAAAGTAATGGATGTCCGCGAGGGGTCTGCCTTATAGATCAATCCTGTATGTATTATGTCTGAAGTGGCTGTTGCTTTCACTTCCTCTGACCATCCATTATAGACTTTATAATTAGTTTACTTGTAAACAAGCTTGTTGTCATTACGTGAGTGTGCTCTGCAGTGTGTTACATTGGGTGTTGGTCTTGAAACATTGTAGATTAATTAGGATTTGGCAAGCGCTGCAAGCCTGTTTAGCGAGGCCCTGCTAGAATTTGGTGGAATGGATTAGAGCAGGGTTACGCCACCCTGTTCTCATGAACCACCCCGGCATCTGGAGATTCATAAAAAATGACCCCTTGGTGGTACTTGAGCACAGGATTGAGAAACTGTGAATGTAAAGGTTGAATGTAAAGGTTACTTCCCAAAAAGGTTTGGGAAGTAAAGTTACAAAAACAGACACATGTGAAGGTTCTCATTAATCTCATACAATTTTTGAAATATTTAATAAAGTACATTTGGCTTTTTTTTTTGGAAGAAGTTTCGCTCTATTCAAGAAGAAATATATATGTCCCCAATTGTCGTAATTTAGTAAAACATATATACTAAAACAGAAGGTCCCTACTGTGTAATAACTAATAGCTAACCCCTTGGATCTGGGTTTTTGTAGAATGTAATAAAAATACTTAGACTCCTGGGAACATGGGTGGCTTTTGGGGTGTGCAATCCCAACCTCTCTCTAAGAGGGCACCAGGAGCTCTCAACTGGACCAGGAGGCCCCACTTTTTTCAAAATCCCAACGTCTCTCTCCTTTCTTTTTTCTACTTTAATTAAAAATTCTTGTACCATTTTCCTTCTCTCCCTCTTTCTCGTGTCATTTCTACATTCCCTTTATCCTTTCCTGACACCTTCCTCTTGTCTCCCCCTATTTTTATCTTTCTCATTTTCTACCTTCCCTCCATCACTCTTTTCCAGTATCTGAAAGCTTCTTTCTTTATTTCGTTCCTTTGCTCTTTCATTCTCTTTATGTCTCTCTCTCCTTTTTTCCTTTTATTGACTTTCTTTTCTTTCTCTACATTCTTAATTTGTCCCCACTCTAGCCCTATTCAACTCTCTCAATTTCTCTCCTTTGCTTTCTTGTTTTTCTACATTCCTCCTTTCTCAGTCTCATTCCCTCATACATTCTCTCTCTCTCTCTTTTTCCTTTTCTTGAGCTCTTTTCCACATTTCCTCTTATTTCTCTCGTCTACCCTGCATCTTTCTTTTTCTGCATTCCCTCTATTTCCTTACCCCATCTCTGTCTCCCTTTTTTCTTCTTTTGCATGCTCTCCATTTTGTGCGTGTACATTTGGGGGGTGACACTTACCCAAAGGCCGGCCCTGCCTGGGAATTCAATGTGTTCGATGTTATGGCCATGATGGAAGCTTATCTGCATTGCTGGAATGTAAGGCGGTATCTATGGTGGAGGTAGTGGATGTGTGGAATAGTTCCCAGGCGTGGCAGGATGCATGGAATTCCAGTCACGACTTATTTCCGGCCCTTATCACTCCACCAGGAATTATCTGTCATTGCTCTGACCACTCAAAGTTGATGAGTAGTGGAATCTGATGCTGCTGCACTTTGCTTATCTCTAATGGTCTCCGGTAGGGGTATTGGGTCATATCCATCAATATTTTTCTATGATAATGGAGACAGATTTAGTGGCCAGAGAGTGATTTCTATTAAAAGTGTATGTATGTATGTATATATATGGTTTTTAAGCAAGTGTTTTTCCTAAATTAATGTCCTAACTGGAGTATTGCAGCAACTGTTCAGTGAATGAGCCATACAGGGAGCGGTATGATGGGACCTCTTAAATTGAATGGTGTCACACTGACCCTGTACAGTTACACTTTTAAAACAGTAAGGGTTACAATTAAAGTTCAAATAAATTGAAGAGATTGAGACAACTAGAGATTCCAGTGACCCAATTACTTCATTTCTCTAGTCAATAAGGGGGCTTCTTCCTCATGATTTGGGGAGCGTTCCCTGGCATGTTTGGGGCCTAGCTGCAGTAGGCATAAGAACCGAACAATGGAGCAAATGGCTGGATCTCATCTCCCTGGATAAGATGAATAGATTATTAAAATTGCTGTGGACATTATTAGATTTGGCTTTTGGTTGGGAATTGAAGAGTCTTAGGGTTCATTCCGAGTTCACACCGCAAAGCAAACAGGGAGTAGCACATATGAATATAGAGTAGGTCCCAAATTGGGATCTTTGAAGATGAACAACACTCAAGAAATTGACTCTGGGGGTGCATCCCGATTTTGGATGCCCCCCTGTGTGTATCTCTATGGATCACCTGAAGACTCACATCTTCCAGGTACCCATGTTGGCCGCTTAGCCAATCAGTTTTGCCACATGTCAGTGTGGCAATGAAATCTGGATGGAGTGAGCTCAGCCTGCTGATCCCCACCACTCCTTCTAGCTGTGCCTGTACCGCACATAAGATGGGCACAGCCACAGCTAGAGGCATGCTGGAGATGTGGCTGTGGGGCGGGCAGTTCGATGTGTTGAGTCTATGGGCTGTTCCGGGGGGGGGGGGGGCTTAACACAGCCAGGCATCCCAATTCAGGTAGCCAAATAAAGAAGTGCAGCAACCCCCAAGAGTCTTATAGACTAGAGTGGAGTATTGCTCCTCTTTAATATCAGACCAACAGTGAAATATTACCATTGGTCCAGTTTAAGCCTAGTCATTGGTGACAAAACAAAAAGTACATTGAATAAAGAACTCGCTAAACTCTGATTGGGAAAATTTTAACCAAGCTTCTGCAATTAAGCGGGATGGCGGTTGTCATGTTCAGGGCTCTTGTAGAGGCAAAGCGGCCATCTTTAATTGATTAGCCGACATCTTGTTGTTTTGTTCAATCCGATGTAATTGATAGTTAATAATTCTCCGCTTTACAGCCTTGTAATGAAGCCGGCACACTCCCATCTCTGGATCCACTTAGAAGAGCCGTCTGACTTTTCACTGGTTTGTTTTGGAAAAAACAAAACTCCATTGCAGCGAGTCTGACCCCAGAATCCTCCTCCCGGGATCCGGTCTGGTCCCTGTTGCGCTTGCAATGTTGTGACAGCTGTCTATGGCCTCTTCTTCCATCAGTAATTTTCCCCTTTGCGATTCCTAGACTCGACATGCTAGTTTCCATTACATTGTGGCTATTTGAAGTCTTTCTGACAGTGGCTAAAGTGTCATTTTATTTTTTAAATATCTTAAAAAAGAAAAGAAAAAAAAGTATAATTAATATAAATTATTTCGCCACCACGTTGCTGGCCAGACCGTGCCTTTATTTTTTACTTTATGCTGCCATTGTAGGGTCCTTGTCTATGAGTGCTTTAGCACATTTACATCTATTTATATATACTCTGTGTGGGATCTTCCGTAATTCAGATTGAAGATCAAGACATTTTAAAGAGGACCAAAACCCATCTTTTTGACTATTATCCCTGGCATCCCTCACCCCACAAGCAGTACCTTTTGGGTGATTTCTCCATCCTGTCTCTCCTTTCCCAGCAATAGATCTGGCATTTTTCCTGAAGTTCCATGTTGCCAGGGCCTTGAATGGTAGGACCATCAATTTATCATGCTGCATCATGGCCCAGTGCTCAAGATTTTAACACATTGTTCAATTCTTGTGCCACTGGATCTACTTTATTATATATCTAATGCTTACTCCTGGGGCCACTTTCTGATAATAGGAGCAGAACGTCAATAAAGTCAGGGGAAATGAAAATAGTGATTTATTTTTCTACTCCCAGGTAGAGGAGATTGGCTAATGTGGTGTTGGCTAATTTGGTGTTGTATCACTGGTGGGTTTTGGCCTGCCTTAAACAGATCTAAAGTCTTTTTGAAGCACTGAACTGCTTCTATCTAGGGTATTTTGATTTGGGTTGCCTTTTAGGTGTAATACTCAATAGGAAGCGCAAGAATAAACTGAATTACAAAGAGGACCAATACCATGTCCCGGGAGCAGGGGGGGGCACTCGCCCCGGGTGCAGCAGGTCAGGGGGGCGCCAAAGGGGGACCTGAGAACAGGTGGGGGGCACCATTTCGAATCCTTGCCCCGGGTGCCAGAAAGCCCAGCTACTCCTCTGCCCAGGAGCATCCCAATTTGGAAGACGACGACCCTGGAATCTTATAGATTGCAGGCCATCCCAGATTTGTTTTGGTCCACAAGGATCATTCAGTTTTCACGTACTGATGCATCTTTCAGATGAAAGATTCAAAAAAAGGGGAATAGATGTGCCTAACAGGGTGTCCTTAAAGTAGACCTCCATCTCATCCAGCAAATTCTGCAGCAGCCCTGGGGGGGTGGATTTTGCATCTATATCCTCCACCACCAGACATCCCGTTCTGTGCTGCCTTTCCGCAAAGCACCCCTTTTAAGAAGTCTAAAAATTGAGCAGGCATACCCACTTGGTCTGCACTCCAGTGCCTCCAATAGCATTTGCCAATTCATGGTGTTTGGTGTTGGAACCTTCAACCTCACCGTGAAGGTGGACTGATGTATTCTGCCTGATTTTAGTGCTCTGTTTGAATTTATACAACCTAAATCTGGATAGAGGGTTAAAGCAGTCCTATGGGCATTTATGACTTTTGATCTACTACACAATGAATAGAAAAGTACACTCTTTTCTGTTACAAGCTCAGGGGCTCGCACACTTCAAGCTCCAGACAGGAAATTAATGGAATATGTGTACTAGCAACAGGTTTTCTTCACTGGGAAGTGAAGGTAAAACAGACAGCACTGTTACCCAAATTAACTGTCTACAAATTGTCTAAAAAGGTCTAGGTCTTGACTCTAGGTCCAGCTTAAACCCTTTCATAGAGGGCAGATTAACACACTTTTTTGCAGGGCACCCCCAATCCCCAAGCAGCAGAGTTGAGAATAGATTGGAATGGTGCCAGTTTGTTTCTTGGTAGACCACAGAGGAGACGTTTGAAGTAGTCTAGTTGGCAAATGATTAGGGCATACACTAGAATTTTAGCATTTTCTTGTGTGAGAAAGGAAAGGATTCTGGGGGGGGTTTTGAGTTCTCCTTACAGAAGGGGTCATGGCATGCTGGCACTTGTATTTCTTCAACAGTTTCAGTGCCATGTCACGCCTGTCTTACATAACAGGATATTGGAATGGCAACTGGAGAAGCACTTTTGTTTGCTTGGAATGACATTTGTGAATTCATATGAAATGCTTGTCATTGCTCTCTGGAATAGCTGCAGTAGCAGACATTGGCATGCCATGGCGAAAGAATGTCTCAGGCTGCTAGTTTGATGGACAGCTGCCGGCCTTCATTCCCTTCGAAGCCTCTGTAGTGGCACCAGAGATTGGTGTTGCCCGAATTCTATTGGGGTGGCAGAAAGATCTTGTTCTTGAGGATTCCAAAAACACAAACCTTGGTTCATGTGTTTTTTTTTATTTTATTTTATTTTTTTTTTTTAACATGGATGTCCCTGTCGTGAAGTAGCTTCATCATCTTTAGGGACCTAAAATTTGATTCTCCTATATAACAGGACAAACAGAGTAGTAGACTTGTTTTTTTGGATGTTGTTCAATGAGCCTCCCCAGCTCCAGCTATAATAAAGTGAAAATATGCTGCCTTCTTTATTCATAAAAAAAGGTCACTTACCTGCCACCTCCTACTTAATTCCATGGTGTCCCACTGGATGTGCCAGTCTGGGTGCAGCGATAACTACTTTAAAGCTGACAGTGTATTCCTGACTGGCTCCGCTGGCATCAGTAGAGGACCCTCATGATAGGTCACATGAAGCTGCAATCAATGAGGGAGCCTGCTTCCTCAGGACTGACCGCTGCAGTGACACCTAAAAAAACATAAAAAACAGGCTCCCTCTGCTGCTTCCATTGGCTCAGTCTCTACCACCGTCTCCCAGACGACAAGGGCATCTGTTTACCCCCAAAGATGTGTGACCAGCACCACCACCATCATAACTGAGCCACACCATCCCAGGAAAGATTTCAGCTTTCCATTCCAAAAACTTTGACATGAAAGCAGATGTTGGGCCCATACCACTCAGGAGTGGGCCCAATTTAGAGGATGCCGCTCACTTTAGGTGGGGGTTTGTTTTGTATTTTCAGGATTGACCGCAGGGACGCTCATGAGAGCGCACTGTCAATGCCAGAGCCAATACGCTGAAAGCCCACAGGACTTCATGGGACTGGCTTTAGACCTAGGGGCTGGCAGGTAAATCAGCTTTGTTTTTGGTTTTAATTGCCTGGGCAGGGATTTTAAAATATGAGCATCTCTGAAAGTGAACTTCGCCCCAGAATGGCCCAATGGGCTGTTTGGTCCTCTTCCTTTTAGCATCCCAACTAAGAATGCCAGTCCATGCCCTAGAAATGGGCAATAATCGGGAATAAAGCTCACCCCCTCTGCGTTCTCAGCATATGCAGCAACTGTGCCAAATGTCCTACATGACCAACAGCAGCCAGTAGGGTACTCAAGGCATGTGCGTGTACAAAGTGCTGAGTATGCCAGCACCCACCCACTCCCTGCCGAAGAGCGCTATTGGCTTTCAACACTCACATGGGACTCTCGTTGCAGGAGCTTGGTTGAAGAGAGTTACAATTTCCAGCTTTGGCATTTTCAGGGTAGAGAATGCTTTCTTAAAACAGAAGGTTTTACATGGTGCATACAAACCTAGGATAACAGGATTAAACCCATGATCCTTAGCAGTAGATGGAGACATGCAAATGATTTCTTTACATCTCTTATCTAGTTGCACACCACCGTGATTGCGGGGCACTCCTGCATTCAGGTGAGCGCTCCACACTCGCCTGTGAAATGTTTCCCATAGTAATCTATGGGTGCTTTCAGATATGCTTTTGGCGTTTGCAGAATGATCAGATTGCTACTTGCCAACAGTGTCCAGAGAGTGCGGCGCTAGCAATCCCACTCCATGAGAGTGGAGAGGGAGGACGCCCTTCCACATGCTGACATTAGCGATTGTGGCACACTTGCCCAAAAGCGCGAGCTCCCTGCAATCGCAATGATCTGAAACGAGTCTTAGGCTATTTTCACAGCTTCCGGAGACTGCTTGGATGTAGCTAGTAATAATTATTACACAGCCATATACTCTACTTCTGAACACCTGTTTCAGGGTGTTTCTCCTCCACAGCACAATGTCAGAGATAGATGACTATATGGGAGAGTGCATAATCAGAAGCTTAGATAGGTCATATTGGGAGAGACCCATGTTAGGCCATATAGAGTCATGCCCCACAAGTGGACCAAATGGTTCTACGGCACCTCCGGTCCAATCAGCGCGCTCAACTGTGCTGACAGAATCTCTCCTCAGCTTTTCTATGGAGCACGCCGGCCATTCACAAAGGTATAGCAGGGAGCTCGCACATGTGCCATTGTATCAGAGAGAAGGTGAGTTTATGGTTTGGCATCTTCAGGGATAATTTAGCAGGGATTTCTAAATAACAATTTAGCTGTCATGCTTATAAAGTCTTGATACATATTTTTTAAACTTTTGGCTTATAGACCTTTTTGCTAGAACTCTGATGCCAGTAATTGGCGTTTGCCATGGGGCACTCCCTCCAGTATGGCCCTCCCGCTACACTTATGCACAAATATGCACTGACGTAGTTGGGAATGTTTGGTCCTCCTCTTGGAAGCTGCTAGATGCCTGTGTGCCACAAGTGCTTAAGTTCTGCTTCTCAAAACAATTAAATTATATATAGCGTGTAAACATTTAGGAGCCCGTGGGACATTTTGAAAGGAAAAGGGAAAGGGTGTATTCCATGATATAGCTTACTAACAAAGGAAACGGCCTTTGATGTTTCCTGCTTGTGGTTAGCAAGTGCTGCTGGTTAGGGAGGGGTAGTTAAGCCATTTGACATGTGCGTATCCTACGCTTCCATGGCCAAAGTTAAAGGAACAGCATTCCTCAAATACAATTATCCTGTTTGATTTAAATTCTACGCCGCCTTGCTTTAGTTATGTATGTTGGAGGCTCCATCTGACCATGCCAATGGCCAACACAAAGCTACCTATTTCTTGATCCGGCTTGTCCTCAACCCAGGCTTTGGATGCTCCTTTGACTGGATACAGCCTTTGCTTTCTTTGTGACTTAAAGAGGAACAATAGAGGCCCTGGAGTCTTTTAGATGAGTTCCAGTCACAATTCAGGATGCCCCTCTGTGTGAAACCCCCCCAAAACACTCACCCTCTCCCGAAGCCCTCGCCGCATCTGTGCGTTTCAACAGCATCCCCTTTGACCTCTAGCCGTGCCTGTGCCTGGCCTTCCTGAATGGGTGATGTATTATGCCAAGGCCTCAAGGTGGGTGGGGGATGGAGCTGATGGCGCCACTTAATTCCCTATGGCGCTGCTTGGCCGTCCAAATGGCGCCAAAGGGAGCCGAGTGACAGTGAGCACGCTGATTGTCTAAGAGCGCTGCTCAGCCAATCAGCGCACTGGCTCTCATCTTAGTCTGCGCGATGGAAGCAAAAGGAAGGTGAGTGAAATGGGGGGGTTCACACAGTGGGGCATCCCAATTCAGGATGCCGCTGCGGAGAGGGACAACACACTTCACTTTTCCTTTAAAGTTAAACTAAAGGCAAATCCTATTGTTGTCCCATTGTGTCATTTTGATCGGTGTGCCCCAGGGGGGTGAGTATACCTGTCTCATAGACTCCAGGATGGGTTTTGGACCTCGTTAAAGAGGAACAAAATCTGTGATCTTCATTATCCTGGGTTTTGTTCCTTACTGCCTTTGGGCATCCTAATTTGACTCTGCTGCTTGTATCCCCCAGAATCACTTGTAAACTCACCTTTCCTTTCCACGGCACATGGGCAGGACGCTGGCCAATTGGTGATTCGTATTCCATTCAGCCTCTGCTATGCTGCTCGGAGTGGAAAACCAAGCTGAATGTAGTGTGTGTTGATGGATGCGCATACCCGCACCAGAAATGCCTCACACAGAGGTAAAGCGGGCACATGCTCTGTGGGGGTCACCTGGCAGTGAGTTTACAGGCAATCGTGGGGGTTTCACCCAACGGGGCATCCTAAATAGGGATGCTGCAAAGAGGGACACCACCAGCCATGGAGTCTTATAGACTGCACAATAAGTAGGGTTCACAAATACACGTTATGAAGATCAGGTTAGAAGAAGCCAGGGTAACAGGGAAAGTGCATTTTCTCCTCACTGGTGGACATGGCCATTGGCTCTGTTGTCCGACAGTAAAATGTGTCTGGTTGTGTCGCAATTTCTCCTCATGCAGTCCAGCAGGTTGTGTATACCTCAGGGGTTAGAGTTCCTCCTACACTAAAGATCTCCTCGCCTTCATTAATGCTGCTCCATTGGCTGACGTCTGCGTAGATAATTACTAACACACGCCGTTTGCGCTCTTTCTAAATACATTGCGTTTCTGTTTGGGGAAAGGCTGCTCGGCAGCTGCGGCTCCATGGACTGTTCCAATTAAAAACCTGTTTGTAGTCTGAATAAAAAAAGGAGTTTGATGTTTACAAATGAGCAATTTCATGCCAGATATTATAGGGCTGTTGTGGAGAACACAAACAGAAAAACAGATCCAGTTTCTCGATGGCGTCCTGTGTTGTGAAAAGCCCCCGAAGCCTGGCGTCCGAGGTGTTGATTCAGAAAGACCGGTACTATCCCAGCCCGTTTGCTGCCTAGCTGATTTAAAGGGGAACTGCGGGATGTTTTCAAGTGGATTGATTCACAGAAAGAGTATCGGTCCACTCGGGATGCCCCCAGGCTAATAGTAGGAGCCTCAGAATACTTATCTGCAGCTAGCTGCAATTAAAGCAGTGCAGTCTGATATAAACATAAAATTAAACTAAGTCTCCGATTTGTGATTTAATATAAATAAAACGCTCACCTCACAATGCTGGGCGCCTTATCCTCCCTGACGGGAGCAGCACAGTGCAGCTACACTTCTGCCTTCCGAGCTATCACCACAACTGTGACTGACTGCTTGGCCAACCAAGGCCAATGCATCCTCTGATTCTGCACAGTTATTGACTGAATAAGCAGGGGAGTTTTTCTATTAAACACCCAAATTGGGCTTGGCAATGGGGGGTGGTAAAGGGAGAGGTAGTTATTTTTATGTGGTTGGACTGGGCTGCTGCTTTTAAAGAGGAACAACATGTGGTCTATAAGACTTTTGGTGGAGGGTGCTCCACCTCTTTGTGGGGCATCCTAAATTGGGATGCCCTGCTGTGTGAAACCTCCTGATCCACTTACTTCTTCTATCTCCCCACCGTGTCCACATACCCACTGTACCTCTAGCTAGGTGCGCTAGGTCTCTCTCAATGCCGCCACAACGCGCCAACAGCTGGAGGAGAGCAGGAAGCGGCTAGCGGCTCTCACTTCCTCCAGGTTTCCTTGTTATTCTGAGCTTTGTGCGGCAAAGGAAATCTGATTAAAATAAAGGTGAGTTACGTGCAACCCTGTGGGATACACACAAGAGATCCCAATCAGTATTCCCCACCAGAGAGGAGCAATGCCGAAGAAAGTTGAATTATTGGGTGGTGGTCCTCTTTAAGAGCAGCCTGTGCTGCAATCAGCCCCAGCCCAGGGCTGCACGGGTGGGGGGGGGGGGGCTCTCCAATCGGCCTGGCCAGGAGCTGTACAGGGTGGTGGGGCGCTCTATGGCTAGCCCAAGCCGCAGCTGCACCAGAGAGGGGGCTCTCCGATCTGCCCAGGCTGTAGCTTCGGCTTTTGATCCAGGTACCCCAGTGTGCACACGTTTGATAGTGAGAGGGTGCGTGCATGTGTTTGGGAGTGTGAGGGGTGCGTGTATGTGTTTGGGAGTGTGAGGGGTGCGTGTATGTGTTTGGGAGTGTGAGGGGTGCGTGTATGTGTTTGGGAGTGTGAGGGGAGTGTGTATGTGTTTGGAAGTGTGAGGGGTGCGTGTATGTGTTTGGGAGTGTGAGGGGTGCGTGCATGTGTTTGGGAGTGTGAGGGGTGCGTGTATGTGTTTGGGAGTGTGAGGGGTGCGTGTATGTGTTTGGGAGTGTGAGGGGTGCGTGTATGTGTTTGGGAGTGTGAGGGGTGCGTGTATGTGTTTGGGAGTGTGAGGGGAGTGTGTATGTGTTTGGGAGTGTGAGGGGAGCGTGTATGTGTTTGGGAGTGTGAGGGGTGCGTGTATGTGTTTGGGAGTGTGAGGGGTGCGTGCATGTATTTTAGAGGTGCTGGTCTAGCGGTATAATGTCGCCTAGCAAAAGTCAGAGGAAGGGAGCGCAGCCAGGGTTACCTTTGTCTGAAATATCACTTTAAAGTGGACCAAAACCCAAGATTTTGACTATCCTTGGTTTTGTTCCTTTCCCCCGGGGCACCCCGATCAGGAGTGCCCCGCTGTGTGATCCCGCCCAGATCGCAGAGCGCAACTCACCTCTTCCTGGTCCCACGGCGCATGCACGGCCGCTTGTCCAATCAGCCCTCTCGAAGCCACTGATGTCATGTTGTCTAAGCCAGCGTCTAAGACCAGTGGCTCCGAGCGCGCTGGCGGGCGCATCTCCCGCTTCCCTCTAACAGGAAGCGTGCCCGTGCCGGCCATTCACAAATGCCTGGCACAGGCAGGCGCCCTGCTAGAGGGATAGCGGTCCAGCGGCCGTGGCTCACGCATGAGCCGCTGGACCGAGAAGCAAGGTAAGTGAATGGGGCGACCTGTGGGGTTTCACACAGAGGGGCATCCCGATTTTGGATGCTCCGGGGGGAGGGAATCTTATAGATTCCCGGCCGATTTCTCTGGGTTTTGGTCCACTTTAAAGCTGAACTACACCACCTGACACTTTGCCACAGAGAAATTGCAGGCTGACATGGCCTAGTATTTATAAGATATTACCTGCTCTGTGACGCAGGAATGGATGCACACTAGACTGGCGATAGAGTTGACTGGTAAACTGTAGGTCTGCATTTAATGTGTACCTGCGTTTTGTAACCTAGGCACATCCTGCTGCTTAGAACATTCCATTCTGACTTTTATGGACTGCATACCTCCTGAGCACACAACATAGAGGTGACTGAAGCTCAAATGGAAAAATAGGACAATCCGTGCTTGGCGTCCTTCCCCGGTGTGTGCAGGAGACGTGCTGCCCGTACAGTCAGGAGGGCTCATTGCTCTGTCTGCACCACCCACTTCTTGGCCACCAATTTATAACCCATGGATGTGAAGAACATTGGTGGAATGAAGCTCCTCGGTGGCTGTGGGAGCCTGATCTCTCGCCATGTTCTTGTGTGTATCTGTGCTGGAGCAAGGGCGGCGCAGCGTCTGCTGCATACAGAAAGGTGTGGCCTGGTCCCCAGAGAGCCCAGCTCTCCACACTGCTATGTGCTGGAGACCTTCCAGAGGGCCCAGCAACAAACAATGACATAGTCCCGGGCTGAGTAATTTCCTGCCAATCTGTATGAAACCAGCAACGCTCTCTATCATAAACAGCACTTTCATTTATATGTGTATTAGATGTGATATAAAACAAAGAACCATAACAAAGCTAGTAAAAATCCTGGGGGTGGTCTCCTATAACATCCAGTTTAAATCCTTTGTGTCAGCACGATCCCAATATAGGTTTTATTTTTTGTTTCCCTAAACTCGTATAGCGATATCTACGTCCAGAGGCGTTGGTGGTGGTGCCCTGAGCCATCGGATTATGAGCATCTAGAAAATAGGTAAAGAGAGCTTTCCTTAAAGTGGACCAAAACCCACGCCAATCATAAATTTATAAGATTCCCTGAGTCGATCAATTCCCCCCTCCAGGGCATCCTAAATCGGGAAGCCCGCTGTGTGAAACCCCCCAGGTCGCCCTATTCACTTACCTCGCTTTCCAGTCCAACGAGCCTCGGCCGCATCCCGCTATCCCTCTAGCTTGGTGCATGCATTTGTGAATGGCCGGCATAGGCACGCTCCCTGTTAGAGGGAAGCGGAGGATGTGGCCGTCAGCATGGTCAAGGCCGCTGCTCTTAGATGCGCTGTAGGACCGGGGAAAGGTGAGTTGGTCCCGGCGTCCTGGGGGGTTTCACGCAGTGGGGAACCCCCCGACCGGGGTGCCCCGGGGGAAAGGACCAAAACCCAAGCTAGTCAAAATCCTGGGTTTTGGTCCACTTTAAAGCAGATACGCTATGTGAAACCCCCCAGATCGCTCATAAATACTTACCTTTCCCGGTCCTACGGCGCATGAGCAGGCAATCTGCGCCGTGCATATTAATGATCAGCAATATGGCTCTGTTCAGACATAGACCTTGGCAGTAGTGGCGGGGTGCTGGAGTCCGTCTTCGCCTAGAGATGCTGGGGATGCAGCCGCCACTGTTTACATCCTGATTCAGACAAAGAATCGGGTGGACCTGGAGTCATTTAGTTCCTCCTTAAATAGGGTTATCATTTCCTGAATGATCTTTGTATGCATGGAAGCATTGCTGGCCTGGAAAGGGACTTTACACTTTATATATTGTATAGAATATTGAGGTGGGGGCGTTGGCCATATTTTAGTGAATAACCCCTCTAAAATTCAAATTCCGCCAGTAAAAAAGCGATTTTTTTTTTTTTTTTTTTTTTCCAGTTTCGGTCGTCAAAAAAGTTTAATCATAATCTAAGTGCCCCAATCTGGGATGCCTCTGTGTGTGTGAAACCCTCGGATCAGCTGTTTACTCACCTTAATCTATGCTACCATAGTGCATGTGCAGGCTCACCGGCGTGCATAATTATGCATGGCAAACAGTTCTGAATGGAGGCAATTGCCAGGTGCCTCCTGCTGGCTGCTCCCCTCTGAATGGCTGGTGGCCGGGGCATGCATCAGCCAGGGGAGTGCTGGGGATGCCGCTGGACGCTCGCCCCATGCGTGCATGAGATCAAATCCCCAGATGAGTATGGGTGACCAGAGGGGTTATACAGCTAGGCATCCTTAATTAGGAAAATCTGTAACCCATCCCTGGAGTCTTTTAGACTCTAGAGCCAGGTTTCAGGGTTTTGGTCTGCGTTAACAAATCTACACAAACAATTATTTGTTTTTACACTTAGCCGGGGCAAGTGGAACAAGTCCTATAAATTAGTTTATAGGGGGTGCCCCGCTGTGTGAAACCCCCCCAAGCTGCTAAAACCAGCTCACCTCTTCCCGATCCTACGGGGCATGCACGGCCACTCGTCCGGATACCCCTCTGTGGGAAACCCGCCAGGTTGCCCCATACATTTACCTTCTTTGCCGGTCCAACGGCGCATGTTCGAACCGTGGTCGCATCCCCCGCTTTACTCTAACAGGGAGCGTGCCCACGCCAGCCAAAGCAATTCTAACCAAAAGCAATGCAGTCTAACATACCGGTAGACCTTAACCTGGCCTGGTTTTGGTCCACTTTAACCCTCTCTGTTTACAATAAACCTCTCTCACACCTTGATTGGCTGCGACATCAAGGGTTTTCACACTGAAAATCATCCCAAATAGGGAAGCGCATGGCTGTAGACTCTAGAGCGGGCCGAAATGGGTTTTGGTTTTTTTAAAGAGGAACTTCGGGGGCTCTGGAGTCTAAAAGACTTAGCCGAATGAAAGCGGGTGTGCTGATTGGCTGAGCACGCCTCTCAGCATATCGGTGCACCAGTTTTCGTCAGAGTCTGCGACGTGGGAGCAAAATGAGTATATGGGGCAACATGGGGGGGATACACACAGCAGGCACCCCAATTTGGCACAACACACGGGAAAGTGACGTTTTTAAGTTTGGGGGACCTCTGCCTTAAAATGGTCCTACACACTGCAGATGGGTGTGGGACCACTAATACTGCCTGGGGGAGGGGGTTCCTGATTGGTGATACCTATTCTGAACGGCAGCCTGTCCTGGACCCACGTGACTCCGAACATCTGATTGCTATGGCCCCGCCATGGATGCCAATTGGCTGATGAGCATGGAAGAACAGAGTTCTGGGGTCCTGGATTTTATGTTTGCAGGGAGGGGCATCCCTAATCGCGGTGGAACATTTAGTGGTTTGTTTTTACTCAGATATTTTAGGTTTAGCACATGTTTTTGTGTGCATAGTTTTTAGCCAATTGTAGATGGTGTTTGATTCTACTAAATATTATGTAAAGTAAACTTTTTTTTTTTTTCTTCCTTAGCTGACATCCATTTACTTAGGTTTGTGAGGGAGGCTAATGGCCTGGTGATGGCAGATGGGGTCAGGGATGAAGTACCCTAAACAGCAAATGTTTTCGGAAATGTTTCTCCAGCTGCTTTGCCCAGGGTGTCAATAAAGAGCAGCTCTGGGCTTCAGCAGTGTGGTCGTCCTTTACAGTTTGGAGATGGAGGTTGTTAACCTTCAAGTGACCCTTTCAGGCTGTTCTACAACACGGCATTCCCATGCAGGGCAGCGACGTCCTCCCCGATAGGGGAAATATCGCAGCTGTTCACAGACACATTTGAGTTGTTCGCTAGCCACACTGGTGTTGTGGAATGTTTCTTTTACTTATGCTGTCATTTTATCTTTTTGTTATGCCATTTACGCGCCTCCTTATTTCCATCTTAAAGTGGACCAAAACCTGCCAATAATACAAAACCAAATTAGCCTATTTTTCCACTGATCCTCACCTGGGAGTAGAAGAACAAATTGCCGCCTTCGCTTACCCAGATATATTGTAAACCCTGTTTTTTGGGGGTTCCATTGCTGTGGAAAAAACCACCTAAAAAGTACCACTGTACTTGCCTGTAAGGTGAGTAATGCAGGGGATATTGGCCATAAAGATGGGTTTTGGACCATTTTCATCTGAAAAAGATGGTCATACATAAATAAGAGAGGCTGGGGGGGGGGGGAGGGAGGAATGGATCTTGGCAACAACTGCTTTATTGAAATGAATCCTCTGCATGGCAAGTCAGAAAGTGGGTCAATTCAGTAGGGGTTGAAAAAATTCTTTTAGTAGTGAAAAAACGTTAGGTAATAAAAGCATGAGAATGTCACTGTTGATAAATCACCAGCTAGGAAGACCATGAAAGCCAATGGCACTTTTTACTACAGTGTAAAAAGTTCCCTACTTTTATAAAGAACAAAAAGTGCCGTTGACTAGTTGGTGATTCAGCCAAAGTGACATTCTTATGCTTTTTCATCTAAAGCAGGGGTCCCCAGCTCCTGGTCTGTGGGCTCTACATGTCGGCAGCACCCTGTCAGGTGAGCCCCAGTGGCGGAACTGGCATGGACCAGGGCAGGGGCAGAGCAGATGTTGTGGTACCTGGCTGGCACAGGAACTGGAGCCGACATCCGTGCATTGAACTGCCTTTCATTAATTAATTAATTCATTCGGGGGGGGGGGGGGTGCCCCAGTGTGCAAGTTGGATAGTTTTTGTTTTTTTTTCAATGCTTACTCCATAAACCCCTTATTCTGGACACTCAAGCTGTGGGATCACTGGCAACAATCAATCCAAAAACATCACCTAAGTGTTGCGGGTCCAAGGTTGCATCCCAAAGATGTGAAGGGACCTTGACCTTGAGGAAGTGGTCAGGGCATTGACCATGGAACGTGTGGGGGATACCTCTTACCTCAGGATGAATCCAAAAACATCACCTAAGTGTAGTGGGTCTCAGGGTTGCATCCCATAGATGTGAAGGAACCTTGACCTTGAGGTAGTGGTCAGGGCAATGACCATGGAACGTGTGGGGGATACCTCTCACCTCAGGATGAATCCAAAAACATCACCTAAGTGTAGTGGGTCTCAGGGTTGCATCCCATAGAAGTTGACCACGGAACACGTGGGGGATACCTCTTGGCTTCACATCTATGGGATGCAACCCTGAGACCCACCCAGGTGATGTTTTTGGATTGATTGTTGTTTCACCATTCACTTTACTCCTCTTGCCATTTTTAAGGGATTTATTGATTAGAATTTGCACATTGTTTAGCACAGTGAATGCACTTTTGCACTTTATTGAATGATTTGCACAATTAGAGGAGATTTTTTGCCATGAAATTGCTTAAAATACTGATGGTCATAATTGGATTGTGGGTTCGGGTGGGATGCCCCATATGTTGATATACTTTTATATGTAGTTTTTAGATTGGATTATAATAAAGATGAATTCTTGGGATTTTCTGACTATGTGGATTGATTATTTGTTTGAGGGAAGGTGCTACGGTTTGGTGTTTTTCGTAGTGGCTGCTGGAGTTATACTAGGAAATTTGCTGCATAACATAGATTAACTTCAATCGCAAGAACACCTAGACATTTCTAATTTATAGTGATTATATGATTGATTACTGGTGCGGGATGCCAATTTTGTTTTCATATCCTAAAGGAAAAGGTCGCATATTGCTTGGTTGCTGTAGCTCAAAACGGACAATGACTTCAAACCATGAATTCCGAAGGTCGGGAAGGGAGGATCAGCGGCAGGTGGTGAAGCTGAGGACTGCGCAGTCAGCTGTCCAAACTTTACAGTCGCTGTATATGAGGGTCATCCAAATGGAGGTGTCTGAGCATATGGCACTCAAAAGGTGACACGTGCTTATAAACCCTCTAAATCTCCTTTCCATTACCTACTTTTTCCTTCCAAAAGAAAATGCTGCTGTGCTGCGATACATGTTGCTCCTCTAGGAACAAAATCCCTGGCATAGCTGCCTGACATGACCTCCCCCATCATTCTACTTTAGGGAGCTCATTAGCCACCGAGAACCGGGGTGACCTTTGTTTTCGGAGGATATATTTCTAATGCTGTATGTGACTGGCCATGCTGGAGTCATCTATGTATCTTTATGGTCTGTACTGGTAATAGGGCTGATTCAGCACCATATTTTTTTTTCCTCGCGATTATTTTCCTTGGTGCAATTCAGCACCATATTAAATGGTGCAAATGTAAAAACAAATTGTTGAGCTAAATATGGAGCTGAGGAAAAAAAACATAAGAAAGATAGGTTCAGCCCCAATTTCTGCTAACCAACAGTGATCTAAGGGCCCATCACTGGACAGGCCATACACTGTTCATTAGAGCTGCTTACAGTGCAGCCTGGTCAGCAATGATGCACTGATCCCACAGTTATAGGTAAGGGTCAGACCCCAATCTGGGTTACTTTGTCTTTATGCCCAAATGGTTGCATGTCATAGATGTGGAAAACCCACCTTCATAAGACCATGAACTCTACACCCACCCCAGCCTCCTCTTCTTCACATACACACACATGCATGAGTTTTGCATCCCATATACAGACTCTCCTTCACTTTGCTTTCTATGGAGTGTATATTAATAAGCGGCATAGAAAGCTGAATGGATAGGGAGCAGCGGGCAGCCCTGCAACCACTTCCTCGTGGGAGTGTGCATCAGCTGTTCCTCAGCATTTCAGGGATGTCGCCTTGCCCAGCGAATGCCGGAAAGGTGAGTTTCACATTGGACATACCAAATTAGGATGTCCCCCAAAAAAGGAAGATCTCATGGTTACTCCCTTTTTAAAGTTGACCAAAACCCTCTAACCTCGACTTCCGCCTTGCCCCCCCCCCCCAACACATTGGAGTACCTGGGACAATACTGCTGGCTCTGCTTTAAAGTGGAGTTTTGGTCATTTCCCCCAGGGCACCCCGATTGGCGGACCCCCACTGTGTGAAACCCCCCCCCAAATTGCCCGAAGAAACTCACCTGTTCCCGGTCCTATGGCGCATGCACGTCCGCTCATCTAATCAGCATGCTCGGAGACGCTGACATCACGTCTTCAAAGATGGCGTCTAAGGCCAGCGGCTCAGAGCGCGCTGGCGGCCGCATCCCCCACTTCCCTCTAACAGAGAGCGTGCCCGCACCGGCCGCTCACTAATGGCTGGAGCGGGCAAGCTCCCTGCTAGAGGGATAGTGGGGATGTGGCCGCGGCCCGCACATGCGCCTTTGGACCAGGAAGTAAAGTAAGTGAACGGGGCGACCTGGGGGGTTTCACACAGCAGGGCATCCCGATTTTGGATGCCCCGGGGGGAGGGAATCGATCATTCCCGGGCCGATCGAGCTGGGTTTTTGTCCAGCCAAGGCCACCCGAAAAATTTGAGATCGCTGACTGGCTGATCTCAAATCTGCGAGCTGATATGACAAGCCGACTGATCGCATCACCGGCTTCCCTCTAGTCTTAGGAGATCTCCCACCTCTAGCCTATCTAAATGGGTGGGCACTGGTGGGTGTCTCCGCTAAAAAGAAACTGGGGTTGTTTTTTGAGCCATCTTGGGAGTTTTACACAGGGGGGCATCCCAAATCTGTGCTACTTACACATCCTGCATGTGAATAAAAGTCCATCCAAGCTTTCTGTTTTTTCTATTACTGGTAGAAATAAAAATCAGGGGGACAGGCTTTTGAGTGCACCATTCCACTTTTCCAGGGGTGATCTCCTTTCCAATGCCCCCTGAGGCAGCCGGTGGAAAACAGTTAACCCCTTTTAGCTGCCCTGAGCATTATATGATGGGTAAAAGAATATGGGATAATTGTAATTATAATAATCTATTTTCTCTCCCCTTCTATCTAGCATATCCTTGTGGCTTTTATTTTTACTGGACCATTTTTTTATGATCAGACTTCTGACCTCGACAAAGAATAATTCTAGATTCTCCTGATTTTGGATGCCCCTGTGTGTGACCCTCCCCAGTTCATTACTTTACTCAATGCACTGGTAAATGCACTGTGGGATCACCAGTTTGAGATAACGGCCAAACCAGGGGGCTTCTTTCACAAACAGGGGCATCGCAAATTGAGATGCCCCTGTAAAGCGCACCAAAACCCAGGGGTGGAATTGCTTTATAGTGGGTATGCCAGTGATCCCAGGGGTTTTCACACAATAGGGTATCACAGTTTGGGATGCTCCAGGGATAGGAAATCAGCTGTGGTGGGCAACTTAAAAGCAGAACAAAACCCAGCACTTCCTTCCCTGGAATCTAAATCGAGATGCCCCGTTGTGTGAAACCCCGCCATTCTAGGAGATGTGAGCATCAGCTGTGGTGGTGCCCTCCCAGTCCAGCGACGGTCAAGCGCCATTGCTCACCCCTGTCGGTGGGCCCCCCATGGAGGGCAGGGCACCCGGCAGCTGCCCCGCTTTGCCGGGTGCTGATGCCAGCCCTGGGCTAGGGGCATGGTTGTTGAAATGTAATGGACACGGAGATCAGGCCCTGTAATGAGCTTCCACAGCCCTTCCTGAAATGGGGGTGTATAAAATGAAGGCATAAAGTATTTTATTTAGACTCCATTTAAAGTTAAAAGTCTACATTTCTGAAAAAAAAAAAGTTTGAAATTTATATAGAACCAAAATGCTGAAACTCTGACCTCTGGCCTGAATATATCATGGCAGGTGTAGTGGCCTTTGTTGCCCATCTCAGATGACACCCGTCACCAAATCTGCTCCCTAAAAATAACAGCACACACATGCCTATCCTCAGACAAGGTGACTGCTATTACATCTTTGTTTTCCATAGAGAAGCCTAAGTGTTGGCACATGCACAGAAGCTTATAACTGTCGCCACCCGCTCTCCTGGTGACTGGTTTACTTTAAGGTCTACTGTTTAATTTCTTATTCGGAAAGTGCTGACATTTTATCTATAAAGTTTACTTGAAAGTCACAAAGATGACATTGAAATTCGCTGCTGCAGAGGATTCCGGAGTTCTATTTAAAGGTCTTCTCCAGTCATTCATAAATACTAGACTGACTAGTTCTGACATTTGCCTTCACCTGACCAGTGATCAGTGGAGTCCTTCTGAATTCAGGGCTCTGCACAGTAATATTAATTATGTTAATTCACAAAAATAAAATAAAAACAGAGTTTATTGGCCCTTATATCTTAAAGTGGCCCAAAACCCAGGATTTTGACTCTCCTGGGTTTTGGTCCTTGCACTCTGATCGGGGGTGCCCCCATGTCGCCGAAACCAACTCACCTCTTCCCAGTTCTACAGCGCATGCGCAGCCGCTCATCCAATCAGCGCTCTCAGATCAGTTTACATCACGGCATCTAAGGTGAACGGCTCCGAGCACACTGACGGCCTCATCCCCTGCTACCCTCTAACAAGGAGCGTGCCCACGACGGCCATTCACAAATGCCTGGTGCGGGCACGTGCCCTGCTAGAGGGATAGTGGGGATGCAGCCGCGGCTCACGCATGCGCCGTTGGACCAGGAAAGAAGGTAAGTGTATAGGTGACCTGGGGGGGTTTCACACACAGCGGGGCATCCTGATTTTGGATGCCCCAAGGGGCAGGGAATCAAACGACCCTGGAATCTTAAGAGTTAAAGCGATGACCCTGTAATCTATAACATTCCAGGGCCACTAGATTCCCTCCCCCCTGTGGCATCCAGAATAGGGATGCCTCACTGTGTGAAATTCCCCAGGCTGGTCGGAAACTCGCCTTTTTTTCCCCGGTGCAGCCACGAGCAGTGGCTACTATCCCTTTAGCAGAGCACGTGCCTGCACCAGGCATTTGTGAATGGCCAGTACGGTGCACGCTCCCTGTTAGAGGTTAGTGGTGGATGCGTCTGCCAGTGTGGTGATTGAACGAGAGGCTGTGCATGCGTTGTAGGACCGGGGAAAGGTGAGTTGAGTCGGGCGACCCAGGGGGTCGCATAGGGGCATCGACCAAAACCTAGGATCGTCAAATCCTAGGTGCAAATGAAAATCTTTTTGGGCCGGCCCTGAAATATAAAGGACTTCCAAGGATGGCCGCTAGCCTGTCCCCCAGGGAATCCTTAGTGAAGGGTAACTCTGTAAAACCCCTGGGGTCGGTGGTAAACTCGCCTTTCTCAGCAGTTCGCAACGCTGCGATCGCCGGCCACCACATCCCTGGCTTCCCTGTAGCTGTGCACACTCTCCCACCCAGTCTATCTGAAGGGTTGGGCACGGGAGCGTGTACTCTCACACCCCCCCCCCCCCCTCCCAGGTCCGCTCACACCCTCCCCCCCCCCTCCCAGGTCCGCTCACACCCTCCCCCCCCCCTCCCAGGTCCGCTCACACCCTCCCCCCCCTCCCAGGTCCGCTCACACCCTCCCCCCCCCTCCCAGGTCCGCTCACACCCTCCCCCCCCCTCCCAGGTCCGCTCACACCCTCCCAGGTCCGCTCACACCCTCCCAGGTCCGCTCACACCCTCCCAGGTCCGCTCACACCCTCCCAGGTCCGCTCACACTTTCCCAGGTCCGCTCACACTTTCCCAGGTCCGCTCACACTTTCCCAGGTCCGCTCACACTTTCCCAGGTCCGCTCACACTTTCCCAGGTCCGCTCACACTTTCCCAGGTCCGCTCACACTTTCCCAGGTCCGCTCACACTTTCCCAGGTCCGCTCACACTTTCCCAGGTCCGCTCACACCCTCCCCCCTCCTCCCAGGTCCGCTCACACCCTCCACCCCCCCCAGGTCCGCTCACAACCCCCCCCTCGCAGGTCCGCTCACACCCTCCCCCCCCCTCCCAGGTCCGCTCACTACCCTCCCCCCGCCTCCCAGGTCCGCGCTCATACCCTCCCCCCCCTCCCAGGTCCGCGCTCATACCCTCCCCCCCCTCCCAGGTCCGCGCTCATACCCTCCCCCCCCTCCCAGGTCCGCGCTCATACCCTCCCCCCCCTCCCAGGTCCGCGCTCATACCCTCCCCCCCCCTCCCAGGTCCGCTCACACCCTCCCCCCCCCCTCCCAGGTCCGCTCACACCCTCCCCCCCCCCCTCCCAGGTCCGCTCACACCCTCCCCCCCCCCCTCCCAGGTCCGCTCACACCCTCCCCCCCCCCCTCCCAGGTCCGCTCACACCCTCCCCCCCCCCCTTCCCAGGTCTGCTCACACCCTCCCCCCCTCCCAGGTCCGCTCATACCCTCCCCCTCCCTCCCAGGTCCGCTCACACCCTCCCAGGTCCGCTCACACCCTCCAACCGCCCCCTCCCACGTCCGCTCACTCCCTCCCCCCCCTCCCAGGTCCGCTCACTCCCTCCCCCCCCCCCCTCCCAGGTCCGCTCACTCCTCCTCTGGCCTGCTCTTGAATTGATACCACTTTATATATCATAATGCATAATAAATTGCTTATGAACATGTGACATTGGGGGGGCCAAGACATGGCCAAACTGTTCTTTATTTTGGAAAACTTGCTTGTTATCTATGTTTCGGAATAAAATAAATACCTATTAGTGCCACATCTTGCTATATTTGGGTAATGGGCTCTATTCATGTAGGTGTTGGGTAGGGTTGTGGAACCTATAAAACCTTTTTCTAAATAGGACTTCCAACCATTTGAGGTCCCCCTCCTCCAGCACTAAGCCTGATTCGGGCAGTAAAAGAGAAAACTTGCCTAATTACAGTGATTTCCTGTGGGCCGATATAACAGCATTGGATTGATGGACCCTGGTGTGTGCAGATTTTTATTTTCTTTATCTAGGTCCTTTAGTGACTCCCGCACCCTCCCACTTGCTCTGTAATCAGAAACGCCCTGCTGCTTGGCAGTCCTCTTTAATAAGCTAGAGCCATAAAACTGCAGGCAACACGTTTGTATTTTCCAATCACTAGGCAAGACCGGAGGCAGCCATTTTGTTGGCTGGATAGAATGCACGCTAAGATGCTGCTTTGTTGTTCTGCCTCAGTTTAGACAGGAACAATTTGTTTTATTGAATTAGAAAACCTCAGCCCCTAATAGAGCTGAAAAAACTACCCAGAGTCCCTTTTTACTGCCGTCCGATTTACAGTAATGCAAGGTCAGATTATTCTCCAAAGCAGAATCAATAGGCATCTATATTTCATAGCCGGGGCCAAAATGCGCGGGGTGCTGCGGCAGCTGCTTTGTGCACATTAATATTCCTCTGAGATAATGATCCGTCTGCAGAGCTGTAATGGTTCAGGCCGGTAATGCATCCGCCAGCTCATGCACACGATAAAAATAACCCTTAATAAACCAGCGCCGCCATCATTGGACTTCATACAGCCTTTCATGCGTTTTCTTTAGCATTGTGACTCACTCGGCCATATTTATTTCATATGGTGGCGACTTCGGCTCTAACAACAGACAAAAATATTGAACAAGGTTTTTTCCAGCACAGCAGTCCTGGGCCTCTTCCATAGCGACACAGACACCATCGGGCCTAGTTACGTAAAGTGGATTTACAGAAATGGAAACCAGTCAACAATGTGTGCCAAGGAAGACTTTCCCTATCTCAAGAGTGTCCGGTGTAACGGACGTGGAAATATTTTCTTTTAAAGTGGACCAACACCCAGCTGGATCGCCCCGAGAATCTATAAGATTCCTGTGCCAATCCAATCCCTTCCCGCGGGGCATCCAAAATGGATGCCCCGCTGTGTGAAACCCCCCAGGACACCCGCTAACCTTAACTGAATCCCGGTCCAACGGCGCATGCGCGGGCCGCTGCCGCATCTCGCGCTTCTCTCTAGCAGGGCCATTTGTGAATGGCCGGTGCGGGTGTGCTCCCTGTTAGAGGGAAGCACGAGCTCGGAGCCGCTGAGCTTTGACGCCGTTTAGACGTGCATACCTCAGCGGCTCCGAGCGCGCTGATTGGGCGAGCGGCCACGCATGTGCCGTAGGAACGGCGTGAGGTGAGTTTTATAGGGAGATCTGGACCAAAACCCAGGATAGTCAAAAGCCTGGGTGTTGGTCCACTTTAAAACTGCATCATTTAACGAAACGATTAAAAAACGATTCCCCAGCATCTAAAATGAATATATTTAACATTTTTAATCACTTTTTATTCTTTCCCCCATTGGCCTGCAACACTGTTCAGGACTCTAGGATAGGGGCGCCGCCATCTTGCCTAAGTAGCATCTCATACTGAGGAGGGGAGAGAGGTCAAAAGTGCAGGGGGTGGGGTTATAGCTGTGCTTTGCACTGACAAAGCAGAGCTGGGATCAGGGAAAGGACAGCAATCCCAGAATGCAGAGCGACACAGCCAGAAGACACTTCCTGCTTGCATGCAGCCTGAAACTCCACGGGCCGCCAGCTTGGATGTTAAAAGGCTCATAAAATGCTGTAGATGCAGGTAGGATGCTTTCTGTGGCTTTCTGGGTTTTGAACCTTTTCACAATGTGATTGGAATGGTGCCCCAAGCAGGCATGAAGTGCCATGGGGATATCTAGCTAACCTAAGCGCCATGTTATTGCATGTATGTCACACACCCCGCTTCCACTATTCATGACATATGGGTTATGGTCCAGTAGAGGGCGAACTTCTGCAGAGATGAAAGCAGCTAAGCCGGGTTTACGCCCGGCCATTTTTTGCCCTATTTCTGCCCGGACCATTATACATTAAGCCCAATATTAGCCTCTCAGCCTTGGCTGCAGGTCCGGGTGAGGGTAGGAATCACCTTAATAGGTGTTTAGGGAGCCATGCTCCTCCGTGAGACCCCACATAAGGGGGTAGGCGGAATCTGGGTTGGTGATCCCGGTTTGGGATGCCCTGTCCCTAATTGCATATATATCCCTTACACCATACTTGGTGCGGGATTATCCCCCTTCCGGGTCCCTCTGTTAACCCTCCATGGGGGGGGGGGGCGGACCTTTCCTTTATTACAGAGTGTGTGTGTGTAGTGTGCTTGTGCTTTACATTCCGGCTGGTCTCCGTTTTTTGCTCTCCTGAGGGGAGCTTCTTCCCCTCAGGCTGCGCTGTTAAGGGGGCCGGGCGCGACGCGCGTTGCCGCGGCCCGCCCCCCCTTCTTTTGGAGCCAATTGCGGAGCCCAGCCCACGGCTGGGAACCGCGCTGCTGGTTGTGAGGGTGGGGGGGCCGGGCCCAGGCGCGGCGCGCGATCCGCGCTGGCCCGCCCCTTCTCACTCTTCTGCTATGGCCGGATAGCGGTGGCAGCCATCTTGCTGGACATGTGAGTGCCCTCCCGGGCTCCCCCTTTTTGTGTACTTTACTCAGCATGTCCCCCTTTCGGTCAGGGGACAGCGCTAGTCCTTGTCCCGTTTTTTCCTTTATTTATAGGGTATAAACAATATATCTTTATATTTATAAATGTATATATATATATATATATATATATATATTTATATTTATAAGTGTGTGTGCATGTGCTTATGGCCACTCTTTTGTGTCTTTCAGGAGGACTCCCTGTGCCTTGCTTAAAAGGCGGTTCTCCCGGTCCTAGAGTCCCTAGCAGAAATTTGGGGCACTTATAAATCCTCCCACTTGGGACTTAAGGGGCATCCCGGGTTGCTTACCAGCGTAATTCCCTCGGGTCATTGCGACTACCTTAAAATCAACATATAGAGGCTCCGCAGGATACTGGGCTCGGGCTCCCTTTGGGACAATCCCAGCTATGTGTGGGTTGTGGGGTATCCCTTACGGGGGAGAATGTACTTATTTGCATACCATGTGCGCAACAGGCCATAACGCGGCAGTCGGGACCCCAGGCATCTGGTTCAGTGCCGCCCGCCACACCTACCCCACCCCGCATCATCCATACCCCAAGTGACACTGTCATTAGTGGGGAGTCGCACTCGGAGGTATGTGCCAGGCTGTCCAACCTCAAGAAAATTATTTCTAGCTCAGTGGGCAGAAAGGCCACTGCTAAGAAAAGGCATCTGTCACCGGCTACGCCGGTAATTGATTTTGATGATTATGACTCACCTGATTGGGCTGATTATTCCCCGCTTGAGGAAGGGGAATTGTTTGAGGAATCTGAGACTGAGGAATTGCAGTTCTTTGATTCTGATGCCGGGCAGGCGCTGGGGGATGCTGTTGATACCCCCAGGGTCCTGACCCATCTATTAGATGTTCTGGATATTTCCCCACCAGCGGAGGCCTCTCCGAAGAAGAGGGAATTCTTTGGGTTCTCTAAGCCTAAGCTTGGAGTTTCCAGATCGGGATCATTTTGACAGCATGTTTCTTAGAGAATGGGAGAAGCCGTGTCGTCTTCACGGTGTTCCTCAGGGATGGGATAGGTAGTATCCCTTTCTGATGGACGCGTTGAAGCGCTGGTCTTCCCCTCCCGAGGTTGATGCGCCCATTCTAGGATTGTCCAACACCTCCGTTGTACATACTCCTGACGCCACTACCCTTAAGGATGGCGAGGACAAGCGCATTGATCAGATGGCATGTCATGCCTTTGCCAGTGTGGGTTCTGCCTTGTGGCCTGTCTGTGCATCAGCACTCGTGGCTGTGGCCACCAGGTCGGAGATCAGGGACATGTTAAATGGGTCCCAGCTCAACCCGGACAGCGTTGAATTCACAACCCTTAATAGGTGTGAATTGTTCATGAATTTTGTTTTGTCGGCTATGGACGACACTATTACCATGTGTAGTAGAACTTCGGCCCTGTTGGTGGCCGTGCTCCGATCGGTCTGGCTGCGCCAGTGGGCGGCGGACATTGCGGCCAAGAAGTCACTTACAGCTTTGCCCTTTTTGCGATCGCGGCTGTTTGGAGACAAATTGGATTCTGTGGCGAAGGGTGGGAAGCTACCTCAGCGTAAGAAGCTGCGTCGCTCCTTTAATCCTGCGTTTCGCGGTGCCAGAGGGGGCAGAGGTCTTGCCTACTCTGGCTTTAGAGGTGATTACTGGAACAGAGGTAGAGGACGTGCCCGTACAGCCTCTACCTGGGGTTCCAGGCCCAAGCCTGCTGCCAAGCCAGCTCAACAATGAGGAGGCGCCCTCACCCTTGTGGGTGGGGGGACGGCTGCGGCCCTTCTTCCAGGTCTCGGCCCAGGAGGTCACAGACAAGTGGATATTGGAAGTGGTCTCGTCTGGGTACAAACTGGAGTTCGAGCCCCGGCCTCCTCCCAGATTCCTAAGGTCTCGGGTGCCATCGGATCCTCGGGCTGCGCAGGGGCTCCTGTTGGCTCCTGTTGGCTGTAAAGAATCTTCTGGATATGGCGGTCATATGCCCGGTGCCTTTTTCAGAGAGAGGCCGGGGCTATTATTCCAACCTCTTCACGGTTCCCAAAAAGGATGGCTCCATAAGACCAATCCTGGATTTGAAGCTTCTCAACAGGTTCATCAGAACCAAGAAGTTTCGCATGGAGACTCTGCGTTCAGCCATCGGTTCCCTTTGTCAGGGGGATTTCATGACGTCCATAGACATCAAGGATGCTTACCTTCATGTACCAGTTTTCCCAGCACACCAGAGATTTCTCAGGTTTGTGGTGGGAGATCAGCATTTTCAGTTTTCGGCCCTCCCGTTCGGGCTGACCTCGGCACCGAGGGTGTTTACCAAGGTTCTGGCGGGCATAATGGCCCTGCTCAGAGGCCAGGGCATTCGCATTGTGCTGTATTTGGACGACCTACTCATTACAGCTTCTTCCCTCTGCCAGGCGGAGTTGGACACCAGGAAGGTGGTGGCGATGCTGGAAAGGTTCGGATGGGTGATCAACCACCCCAAGTCTTCTCTCTCCCCATCAAGATCTCCTTTCTGGGCATGAATCTGGATACCATTCAGGCCAGAGTGTTCCTACCCCAGCAAAAGGTGCAAAGGGTTCAGGATCTGATACGTGTTCTCCTGACCAACCCTCGCCCTTCCATTCGGCTGGGGATGACTCTGGTGGGTTTGATGGTGGCCTCCTTCAAGGCAGTCCCCTTTGCTCAATTCCACATGAGGTCGCTACAACTCCATCTATTGCTGAAATGGGACAGATGTTCACAGTCCTTGGATCAGTCATTTCTGATGTCTCCCAGGGTTTGGCAGTCCCTTCAGTGGTGGCTGGAATCAAGCAATCTGATGAGGGGCAGATCGTTCCTGGCCCCTCGTTGGGAGAGGGTTACCACGGATGCCAGCCTGTCGGGCTGGGGAGGTTTCTGGAAAGATCATCAGTTCCAGGGGTTGTGGGGTCCTCAGGAGGCTCACAACCCCATCAATGTCTTGGAGATCAGAGCTATCCGCTTGGTTCTGTCTCGTCTGACACTTCACCTACAGGGTTTACCGGTTCAGGTTCGATCAGACAATCGTACTGCGGTAGCTTACATCAATCACCAAGGAGGGACTCGCAGCAGGAGTGCCCTCAGGGAAGTCTCTCTGATTCTGACATGGGCGGAGAGCAATGTTCCTTGCATCTCTGCAGTATACATTCCGGGAGTGGAGAACACGGAGGCGGACTCCACGAGCAGGGGATTCTCTCACCGAGGGGAATGGTCTCTCTACGGGCCCTGTGTCACAAGTGGGGGACCGGAGGTGGATCTCTTTGCCTCTCGGCACAATCACAAGCTTCCAACCTTTGTATCTCTGTCTCAGGATCCTCTGGCCCTGGCAGTGGATGCCTTGTCCCTTGCCTGGAGGGATCTGGGGTATCTGTACCCCCCTTCTCCATGGTGGGCAAAGTAGTGCACAAGCTGGCGCTAGAGGGGGCACTAGCAATTCTGGTGGCCCCAAGGTGGCCAAGACAGGTTTGGTTCGCAGACGTCGTAAGATTGGCGGTAGATCAGTACAGGCTGCCCCTGTTTCCAGACCTGATCTCTCAGGCTCAACTACGTTACCCCAATTTACAAACGCTTGCTTTGACGGCGTGGCTGCTGAAACCTTCATCCTGAGGGAGGAAGGTTTGTCTGAGGCGGTTATTCAAACCTTGATTAGAGCTAGGAAGAGGTCTTCCTCTACCATTTACTATAGGACTTGGGGGTCCTATATTGACTGGTGTGAGGCTAGGGCCTTACCTTGCAGGGTGTTTTCGATTCCTAGGATTTTGGAGTTTCTTCAATACGGTCTGGATCTGGGGTTCCAGCTCAGGTTTCTGCCCTGGCTGTCTTTTTTTCAAAGGTCTTTTCGTTTACATCATCTGGTCAAGACTTTTTTCCAAGGGGTCACTCATGTTCGGCCCCCTAGAAAGCCTTTGGTTCCCGTTTGGGACCTAAATTTGGTTCTGTCGGCCCTCCAGGGGCCTCCCTTTGAACCGATGCAGGATGTGGCTCTTTCTGTGCTCACTCAAAAGGTTGTCTTTTTGGTGGCTATTACCTCTGTTCGGCGTGTCTCTGAGTTGGCGGCTCTGTCTATTCAGGCCCCTTACTTTGAGAGACACCAGGACAAGGTGGTTTTTCGTTTTAAACCAGATTTCCTTCCTAAGGTGGTTTCTGCTTTCCATCTTAATCAGGATGTAGTTCTCCCTTCCTTGTGTCCTAAGCCTAGCCATGACAAGGAGAGGGTTTTGCACTCTTTGGATGTGGTTCGTTGTGTGAAGTACTATTTGGTTGCTACTTCTCCTTTTCGGAAGACGGACGCCTTGTTCGTGGTGCCTTCTGGGCCCAGAAAAGGTTTGGCGCCCGCCAAGTCTACCATTAGTAAATGGATACGTCAGGCGATTGTTGGGGCCGATTCCGCTAAGGGGAGGGTTCCTCCTTTTAAGATCACTGCTCATTCTACTCGTGCTGTTGGGGCTTCCTGGGCCTTTCAGCACCAGGCTTCTGTTGAACAAGTTTGTATGGCTCCTACTTGGTCTTCCGTTCAAACTTTTTCAAAGTTTTACAAGGTTGATGTGTGGGCCTCAGCGGGAGCTGTTTTTGGCCGCAAGGTTCTGCAAGATGCAGTGGTTTAAATTGGTGCATTTTTTGCTGTATTTGGATCCCCACCCATGACGGACACTGCTATTGGATGTCCCATATGTCATGAATAGTGGAAGCGGGGTGTGTGACATACTTGAAATAATGCCATTTTGTGATTACTCACCTTTAAAATGGGTATTATAAGTATGTCACACACCCCGCTTCATCCCGCCCTTTTTTTTGTATTCTGGATCCTTTATATGGTGAACCTTTTTATGGTTAATAATGTTTTATTGTCTCTTCCTTGTTCCCTTACTGCTGTCATATACTGGGGAATGTGTGGGTGGTCCCAGGTATTTATGGACCGGGAGGGGCTGCTTTCATCTCTGCAGAAGTTCGCCCTCTACTGGACCATAACCCATATGTCATGAATAGTGGAAGCGCGGTGTGAGACATACTTATAATACCCATTTTAAAGGTGAGTACTCACAAAATGGTATTTTTAGGAGCCCTGTATGTGCATGGAGAGATCATTGGCAGTCTGAGACGCTGCTCCCCATAGACGATGACATCGTTGCACAGCATATGGAGCCCGCTCTGCGGTGGAGTCACTGTTCTCCCGTGAATTGATCTGCAGTAGCTTTATTCTGACAGACCTACAATAGAGAAGCTGTAAACAGAGAGTTGCCCTTTAGTAGAGCCGGCAAACTGTCCAACACTTGTGGAAAAGCTGACCTAATGAATCATTTATGTGCATGGATCCGCCTATTGTCCTTGCTACATCGCCCTGCACGCCTGCTCCAAGTTTTCTAGGGTGGGCTCCCATCTGGTTCTGTGATTAGAGCCGAAGTTGCCTATAATTTGTTTGGTAATATGTTTCTTTGCCTTTTTTTTTTTTTTTTAATTATCCCAAAGGGTCATATTTAACATAGGAACTGTGATTTCAGCTTAATGTGGATGTCCAGTCAAAGTGTATCCCCCCTTCATACCATCCTACCCTGGAGCTGAAGCTAGAGGGTGGCTATTACAACAAAAAAAAAAATCCTTACTTTGCCCGGGATCCAGTGCTGTCACCAGCGTTCCTATCATTCATTGGTATACACGGTGCCTGATAGCCACTCCCTATTCAGATCTGCCTGGTGCAGGGTGCACACAGTGCATGGATGCAAGAGGTGGCAAGGTAAGAATCTGGTGATACCCGGCTGTGCTGCATTTAGATTTGCCAACACCAATCTCCGCTCAAATGCATAATCCCTGTATGCTATCATGCCTTATGAAGACCCGATAACTGCTACTATTGCTTTACAACCGCCCCTATGCCAGCACCACTGATTATATAGAAATCATAGTACTTTGTTCAACGCATCTACTATATACAGAATGTATAAAAGCATTTAGGTATGTCAATAGGCAGGGCCAGCTCCAGGTTTATGCGGGCCATTGGGCGATAGTCTGAATGGTGTGGTATGATATTCCATACATGGTGATAAAGTTGCATGTTTACTGATAAAGAATAGAAAGAAAAAATAGAAGAAATGAAAGAAGAAAACAAAAAAAGGAATGGCATAAAAATAGATGGAAAAAAAATAAACAAATAATAAAAAAATAAATGGAAAGAAACCGAAATAAAGAGAACAAGAGAAAGTGAATGAATAAATGAATGAGAGAAACAAAGAATAAAAGGAATGACTGAAAAAAGCAGGGAAGACGGTGAGAAGGAAGGGGAGAAGAAAAGAGATGAAAGGAAAGAAAAATAGAAGGATAGAAATGAATAGATTATTAGAGAATAGAAGATAAAATAATAGAATGAAAAAAGCAAAAGACACAGATGAAAGAAACAAACAAACAAAAGATGTAAAAGACATAAAAAGCCTAGAAGGAAGTAAAGGAATAGAAGGACTGACAGAAATATTAGAAGGAAAGAAGAAACCGAACAGATGATATAAAGAAACAAAGAATAGTTAGAAAAAATAAAAGATTGAAACAAAGACTGATGGACAGTCTCTCCCAATGGCAAATCTGCCCCAGGCTGACAGTCCTTAGCCCTGGTTACTGCATTGCCGTGCTTCACGCATAGAGGCTGCCCAGGGTGGAGGGAATGAGGTGGGTGAGTGGTGCAGAGACCCAGACACCTGCCCTATGCTGATGCCTGTCAGTCGGACACCAGGGGGCTCCATGACGCCCCCACATCAACTAATAAATACAGTTAATGAATATGATGACCTGCGTTGTTTCGGACCAAAGGGATACAGTGCACCCAATTGGAACACAATCCTCAAATAACATCCAATTGGAACAGATAAAGTAATCTGGACGTGGGAAGCCATATGCTGCCACAATTTTACAAGGAAATCATATAAAAACACCTTATATTTTTGTACTTGTAGATTAATCCTAATAAAAGAATTAAGATGCTGTGTGACATGGAGCCATCTTAGAAGCTCCTGAACCATCAAGGCCAGGATTTCCTACTACCACTAATGGTGCTCAAGCTTCCTTTTGGTGGTACTCAAGCCCATTAGGGGGTACATGAAGCACTGAATACAAGCTGCTACCCTAATAGGATGCAGTTAGGTGGCTTAGTCAACAAGCTGCAGGCATTGAATATCTTGGGTGCCAGCATGGCTGGTAGAAGAGTTTGCATTTTTTTGTCTGTGTGGAGTATGGAGTACATACAGTATAGGTTCTCTTTGAAGTAGACCGCCACCTTCCCAGCGTATGGGGGGTGCCAGAGTAAACTGACCATTTTTGGGGGAACTCAAAGTTGGGTTCTTACCACCTACCAGGATAATGGGTGTGGTGGAGGTGATGTTTGGGGTGTGTGGCTTATTTGCAAACTGTTGAGGAACAAATACTTGCAACATTCTTTGCAACTCCTCTGTGTGTAAGTAGATGTAGCCACACCCTGAACTTTCAGTGCCGGCAACAAAGTGACCGCAGCAGCCAATCAGAGAACTCAATTTCTCTAGGTAACCATGGAGTAGGGTAAGAGTTCTCCAATTTACTACCATTAATGCACAAGGGGATGCCCATCTGTGCTCGGAACAACATTTTTTACATTTTTTCTTATGTTAACAAATGTGTGCTTTATGGAAGCAGTTTTCATTACTTCCATTCTATTGCTATTGGCAACTGTACACCAAGATCTACAAAAAGAGATGGGTGACCCCTGTACACACAGAACACTGCTGCTATGGCCTCTGCTGAGGGGAGGGAGCTCAGTCAACCTTATACATGCCCGCAGCAGTGTTCAGTGTGTACAGAGCTCACTTCTCTCTTCTTGTAGATCTTGGTGTACGGTTTCCAATAGCAGCACTTTGCAGGTCGTGAAAACTGCTTCTGTAAAACACACATTTACGAACCCAAGAAAAAAACACTATCCCTTTTTAAAGCAAAACTTGAATATGTCTGGTCTGTAAAGCATGTTGGTGATAGAACCAGCGCTCAGTCAATCCATATATTCCAGTAATTCTGTTCAGTCCTGGATTCAATGGGACAGTCCATAATGTCAGCAATATGAGACATTTAGGCGCCCCTGATGTATTTTGGGGGCTTCAAAGGACTGATGCACCAAAAGTGGGAAACCTTGATCCAGGCCACACTGAAGCAGTAAACTTGGCCACTAGGGGGAGCATTTGCCTAGATTATCAGATATGATCAGAAAAAACAAGAGCAAGGGAAAGAAAGTTGGCCATTTCTATGAAATCCCTTGCTCTAATAAGCCCCTTCAAGCTGTCCATGTAGTAGGAAAATGCCATTGTGTGTTGGTGTCAGGTCCTCTTTGCTGACCAGGGTTTGTTGTGTTAGTCGCTGCATGGCATTGTGTGGCAGGGCTTTGTCTCAGCGCCCCACCTGTTTCCCTCTGTGAGAACACTGGCATGCCATTGTAGTCTCCAGGGCATTGTGTGTTTAGTGGTGAGATCATTTCATTAATTACGTGTGTGGTGAGCCAGGCTGTCGGTTGTGTTTGTGGAATAATAAATCCTTCTTATTCAGCACAGGTGCAACAGGTGGTTTACCAGGACAGCCATACATGGGGAGATTTATTTGACCAGGTAAGCAGGTTTACACCTCAGCCCAGAGCTGGCGTATTTATGCGTAATATACTTGTTACATATACTCTAACACAGGGGTTCCCAACCAGTGATGCTAGAGATCCTATCAATCAGGTGATGCCAGAGATCCTATCAATCAGGTGGTGCTAGAGATCCTATCAATCAGGTGGTGCTAGAGATCCTATCAATCAGGTGATGCTAGAGATCCTATCAATCAGGTGGTGCTAGGGATCCTATCAATCAGGTGATGCTAGAGATCCTATCAATCAGGTGATGCCAGAGATCCTATCAATCAGGTGGTGCTAGGGATCCTATCAATCAGGTGATGCTAGAGATCCTATCAATCAGGTGGTGCTAGATATCCTATCAATCAGGTGATGCTAGAGATCCTATCAATCAGGTGATGCTAGAGATCCTATCAATCAGGTGATGCTAGAGATCCTATCAATCAGGTGATGCTAGAGATCCTATCAATCAGGTGATGCTAGAGATCCTATCAATCAGGTGATGCCAGAGATCCTATCAATCAGGTGGTGCTAGAGATCCTATCAATCAGGTGGTGCTAGAGATCCTATCAATCAGGTGATGCTAGAGATCCTATCAATCAGGTGATGCTAGAGATCCTATCAATCAGGTGGTGCTAGAGATCCTATCAATCAGGTGGTGCTGGAGATCCTATTAATCAGGTGGTGCTGGAGATCCTATCAATCAGGTGGTGCTAGAGATCCTATCAATCAGGTGGTGCTAGGGATCCTATCAATCAGGTGGTGCTAGAGATCCTATCAATCAGGTGGTGCTAGAGATCCTATCAATCAGGTGGTGCTAGGGATCCTATCAATCAGGTGGTGCTAGAGATCCTATCAATCAGGTGGTGCTAGAGATCCTATCAATCAGGTGGTGCTAGGGATCCTATCAATCAGGTGGTGCTAGGGATCCTATCAATCAGGTGGTGCTAGAGATCCTATCAATCAGGTGGTGCTGGAGATCCTATTAATCAGGTGGTGCTGGAGATCCTATCAATCAGGTGGTGCTAGAGATCCTATCAATCAGGTGGTGCTAGGGATCCTATCAATCAGGTGGTGCTAGGGATCCTATCAATTAGGTGATGCTAGAGATCCTATCAATCAGGTGGTGCTAGAGATCCTATCAATCAGGTGATGCTAGAGATCCTATCAATCAGGTGGTGCTAGAGATCCTATCAATCAGGTGATGTTAGAGATCCTATCAATCAGGTGATGTTAGAGATCCTATCAATCAGGTGATGTTAGAGATCCTATCAATCAGGTGATGTTAGAGATCCTATCAATCAGGTGATGTTAGAGATCCTATCAATCAGGTGATGCTAGAGATCCTATCAATCCCTGGCTTTCCTCCAGCTGATGGGCACACATACACACCCAGTGGCAGACGGGGGACCAAAAATCAGTCTGATTATAGCGCCCGTGCCACAGGCCGCACCTCTGTGTATCTGATCCAGCCATTCAGAAATGCCTGGTTTCTAAAAGCCTCAGAGGAATGGTGGGGATGCGGCCGCACATGCGGCGTGGGATTGCTTGCTATGCAAGTAGACCAGGAACCGCCTTAGGGTTTCAGAGCATTGCTAGACACTCTATGAATCTTCCCTTGCAATTTCATAGCCAGTATTTCATATTAATTATTGCAAATATCACACTCCTTTGTGGCTTAAAATGTTAATTCAAGATCCTGAGAGTATTTTTACTTTTCTGGAAAATGCTGAATGGAATCCCAGCAGCACACACGATCGGCACACAGCATCACTCTCATCCATTATTCAGTTACAGCGGCCATGGTCGCACACAGCCCCAAGAAGGATGCTAGTGATGCCACCCCCCCCCCCCCCCCCCCAAATGCCCCTGGAGAGGGAATTGGATGGCCCAGGGGTCTCATAGGCTTTTGGTCCACTTTAATATTTTCTCTATATTGGGTTTTGTTCTTCCAGCCTGGTGTGTATTCCCCCAGGATTACCCCAAAAATTCACCTTTTTTGTTCCGACGATGCTCCATTCTCCACGGTGTTCCATTCAGATTTTTATTGTCGCCAATAGTGGGTGGAGCAACACTGCAATGTGCAGCTGTTTCCTGCCCCCTGTTAGGCAGTGCTTTGTGAGCAAGTTTTACCATCTTCTAAAGTCTGGATTCATGGGCAATCCAGCACCTTTCAGATGATTTGGGACATGGATTAGAAGCTGGTCCTCATTTCCCGGCGTCCAGTTTTAACCCTCCTAACAGAGACCTGTTCCAAAATCATTGGAAACCCTTCCTAGAAGAATTTGGACTGTTATCATAGTAGTGGGAAGAGGAACAGTATTCTAAAGCTGTCCCTCACTCTGCAGGGGGATGTGGGGCTGCTGCTTGTGCCTGTGCGGGGCATCCCGATTGCTGATGAGCATAGCCCCCCGCTAGCTCAAAAAAACGACCCCCAAATACCTCATCTGGGACTGCTTCCACCGCTGACTGGTCTCAGACACATGTGAGTACAGGCGACCAAATGCTATGGCCTGGTCGGGGACTGACATTAGTCGCGAGCAATCACTTGGGGCCAGAGGTTCTGGGGCCGGGTTTGTTTGTGGGGGGCTATCACTAATATGAATGCTCCCCCCGTGCTTTAACTGCATTAAAGTGATCCCATGGTGTGAGATAATTTTCATAGCAATTGTTCATGGTTTGGTGATAGTGTAGCTCCAATTGACAATACCTTTAAAATAGTAAAATCCAGCCAGGACTTTTTTCACAAATTAGTAACAAAGCAGTTTTGTTTATGTAAATTGTCATATGTGGCAGTGATGATAATCACCAGCAGGGGGCAGCATATACCTGTGAAAATGAGAGCTGCAGCCAGAAAGTGCTTTGCACAGGCCAGGAATTCCTGCACGTGTCTTGTCTTCTAGCCTCACATTTCCTATGAATTACACAATGAATATTATCAGTCGAGCTTCCTGTAATGTGTGTGGTGCTTCCTAACCAAAAAACAAAAATGTGCACTACTTTCTTAAAGGACAACTATTCTTAAAGTGGACCAAAACCCAGGATTTTGACTATCCGGGTTTTGGTCCTTGCCCCTGGGGCGCACCGGTCAGGGATGCCACGCCGTTTGAAACCCCCCAGGTCGTCAAAACCAACTCACCTCTTCCCGGTCCTACGGTGCATGCGCGGTTGCTCGTCCAATCAGCGCGCTTTCGGATCCACGTCACGTTGTCTAAGCCTTCCCCCAAGGCCATCCGTTCCGAGCATGCCGACGGCTGCACCACCCACTACCCTCTAACAGGGGGCGTGCCTGAGCCAGACATTCACAAATGCCTGGCACGGTCACATGCCCTGCTAGAAGGATAGTGGGGATGTGGCCGCTGCTCACGCATGCTCCGTTGGACCAGAAAAGAAGGTAAGTGTATGGGCGACCTGGGGGGTTTCACACAGCAGGGCATCACTATTTTTGGATGCCCCGGGGGGGGGGGGGGGAATCGATAAGATTCCGGGGCGAATTACCGCGGGTTTTGGTCCACTTTAAACACCCTGGAAAATAAAATGCTTTTATATGATAAACTAAAAACAGAAAGCTTTTACTGGATTATACATATACAGGTAATGAGAGGTAATGAGAATGGCTTTGTTGCTTTGTTTTAAAGGGCCACTCCAGCCAGCATAGCCATTTCCAAAGTCCCCCGGCCTGCTAACCTCTCCTGGCGCTGACGCAGGGCGGGGGTTATATATAAAAAAAACACCTCCCCTGAAATCTAGCACCAATGAACAGGCAATCCCAGCGATGGGTGCCGCCATCTTTTCTCCTGACGCCCAGAGCTCACCCCCCGCTTTATGTGCAACCCTATGCGCCTATGCACTCGAATACGCAGGCGGGAGCAGGGACAGATGATGGTCAGGGATGGATATGAACAATTTTAAAGAGATTAAACTGAAGCTTTAGTGTTTTAGGGTCGGATGGTGCTGAGGAGAGCTGGACATAGGCTGGGTTGTCTTAACTGGCACTGACCTCGACTGAGGTGGGCTGTTATATATACCAAACCAATAGGGCACCAAAGCAGTGCGGCCTTCTAGGAATTCTTTCCATGCTCCCTATGGTCAGTCTGCTGCTGCCTGAGATTTATAGAAATGATCCTTTCTAAGCTGGATCACTACCAATATGGCTGTTGCTATGGGTCCCGCAGATTCAATTTTTATAAATGACTCTCTAACAGAGGTTTTGGCATCTGTTATCCTCATATGGTTCAGGGGCTAAACCCCTCAACTCTGCTAATTAAACCCTGGATTTTAACTTTCCTGGGTTTTGTTACGCAACCTCGGGGCATCCCGGTTTGGTATACCCTGCTGTGTGAAATGCCCTAGATCGGCATGTGCAGACTCGCCTCTTTCTGGTCCAATGGTGCCTGTGCAGGCTCTTGTCCAATCAGAGCTGCCCACTGAAGTGACGTTATTTGGCGTACAGCTCTGGTTAGTGTGAAGGGGGAATGAGAGTGGCCGCATTCCCTGCTGGCTGGGATGGGAGTGTGCACGCAGCCGGAGGATGCAGGACGCTCCCGCTCCCCATTCACAACAATCAGAGCCTCCTTGCCGAATTAGGTCTATTCAGCGGGTGACTCTGATTGGACAACAACCTGCGCAGGCGTTGTTGGACCAGGGAATGGTGATTAATTATCGGCGCCCTTTCTCACAGCGGGGTATCCCAATTTCGGATGCCCCAGGGGGAAGGCCAGCGGCCATCCCTGGAATCTTTTAAATACCATGGTCTGACCAGGGTGGGTTTTGTTATTTTGTTTTATGGAGGTAAATTCATGTAGCTGATCCACATTGATCTTCTCCCTCTAAATGCACAACAGGCGCTGACCTCGCCCTGCAAGGAGTGACATCATAGTAACAATGACTAAGTGTACACCTCCTCGGCATTGTGTTACATGGAAATGAATCCAGGCAGCCATTTCCATTAATCTCTTATGTTTTCATACGATGATATAGAGGCACTTAGACTGAACTGTTGCCCCAGTGCTTCCAGCCCCCCCCCCCCCCCCCCAGTTAATTCAGACATTGTGTGCGTCTTGCACATTCATCATTCCATGTGGGTTCAACCCTAGTGTAAAAACAAACCATTGGTACGGTTATTATTTATGTTGCCTTTATGGCTGTTTTATTTTTTTAGGTTTGATTTCAAAGGCAATAAAGTGGACTAATTCCCTATCCCTGCGCATTCTAATTTAGGATATCCCACGGTGTCAACCTTGGGATTTCCCATATGTGTGTGTGTGTATATATGTGTATATATGTGTATGTATGTATGTATATATATATATATATATATATATATATATATATATATATATATTATAGCCGAGGGCACATCCTGAGCATTTTGCGGGTGATGAGTGCTCCAGCGCCCAGTCATCCAGATAGGCTGGTGGGGGAGTGCACGTCAGCTGGAGGAAGACAGGATGCAACCACTCCCTGTTTTCAATGTCAGATTTTGTTTCCAAACAGAGCTTTATGTCAGATTATGTCGGGTTGATTCCCCTAAGAAAAAGGACCAAAACCTACGATGGTCAAAATGCCAAGTCTTGCTTGGCACCCCCCCCCCCCCCCCCAAAACAACTTAATCTATTTTGCTCCCCCACCCCAGTTACATTACCTTTTGGATGTTTTCTGCCCTCAATGCTGCTTGGTATTTCTGTTATACTGATTTTAATTTTGTTTTTCCCTGATTTAAAGGGGCTTTGTAGGCATAGTGCATCAACTCAGCAGCTCGCCTCACCATGTCTGCCCTCTCCCTTCCTGTCAGAACGCAGCTGCTTCTGATAGTAGAAACAAGGGAAAGAGTAGGGGCACACTCCCTGAATTCCTTTGCCCTAGACCACCAATAATAGGGCTAAGCTGGTGATCTAAAGCTCTGTATCATCAAACTGTGGACACTGGGAGAGAGGGAGAAGAGTGATGAGAATACCTATCTTACAGACCCCACCCATAATGCTAATTATTATGTGGCATCATAGAGCCAAGGGGTACGCCCAAATATTCCAGGAAATAAATCATAAAGTGAAAGTGTAAACCTTTATGTCCTAGCCATTTCTTCTTCAACTTAAAAATGGAAAACCGTTTAGGACAGTGTCAAACGTAGCCCAGGACATTGGTCTAACAATTGCCCTTGCCTTGAAGTCATAATCGTTTGTGAGTAGTTTTATCCAATTCATTACCAGGACACTAAGGGGAGCTGATACATTTTTTTATTTAACCTTCCAAAGGATGTGGTTGGTCCACTTTAACCAAAATTGGCCAGTACCTACATAGTGTATAATGGACCCAAAAGGGTCGAAGTGGACCACTTGACGAGTGAGGCCTTTTATTTTTATTTTAAAAAGGGACCACCACCCAGGAAATTGGCTTCTTGGGAGTTGTTGCTCTCTGGCAGGACATCCTAATCTGTGGCATGGGGGCATGGAAGAGATGAATGGATCAGGTGATCTGAGGGGGTTTCACACTGTGGATCAGAATGCCCCATAAAGTGGTGGACCCCCCCCCCCCCCAAGAGTCTTAAAGGCTTGAGTGATATACTAGTGGCTGGTTGGCTGATTTAATATAAACCACCAACCTGCTGCAAAAAATCAATGCACAGACATTTCTACCCTCCTGTATTTTACTACACCCACTTACCTGTAATAGGTGTTCAAATGATCCTGACTGCAAGTACCATCTACATTTACTCTAAGTGCCATCGAGCATTTTGGTTGCAATCCAGAAGCTTTAAAATGGAAATGGATTCCTGTGGCTTACTAAATATTTCGAGCATCTGAGAATTAGCAGATGGTTGGCCTGGGAACTGAAGATGATAAGAACTTTAGCTAAGTCATCAAGTTTAGAGGAAGAAGATGTCAGAGGCCTCTGACATCAGCACATCTCAGCTCTGCAATCTGGTAACTGCGTCTATAATGCTCTTTGTAATGGGCGACCAGCAGTGCCAGTGCCGGCCTGTACAGGGAAATCACAGAAAGAAAGGAATATGGGGCGTCGCTTTATGACAAGTCGCTAAACAGACACTTGTGTTCCTGAAGATTCATTAGTGGGTTGTTGACACAAATAGGAGATGCTCTTTCCTCCAGCTCTCTGGAATAAAAATCTGTTGCCTAGTAGAAGCTGTAAATCTTTGACTCTGGCTTCCGTGGCTGTAAAAAAAAAAAAAAACGTTACAATTGTGTTTTTTGTGTGTTAAGGAGGCCTGACAATAAAACAAATCGGTTTTCCCAGCATCCTCTGCAAGGAACGTGTGCAGTATTATAAGTGGTTAGAGGGGGGTTTAGTCATTGTTGAAAGTATAGAGTGTGGCTGCAATAGTTAATACTGGAGAGCATAATTTTCTCATGAATGTATAAGTAGACAAGCCCAATTAGTTTTAAAACTTAAATAAAACGTTCAAAAACCTTGGTATCTACAGACTAGCAACAGTGCCATCTAGTGCACAATTGTTTAAAAACATTGTTATGTCAGCATGCCTTTAACTGATCAACTACTCCCACCTCCTCACTTATTGCTGGATGCCTCCCCCTGAGCAACTACTCCCTCTTTGTTGCTGGAGGCCTCCCTCCTGAGCAACTACTCCCACCCCCCCCCCCCTTTGTTGCTACTTGCTTCCCCCCTGAGCAGCTACTCCCACCTACTCTCTTGTTGCTGAATGCCTTCCCCTGAACAAGTACTCCCACCTCCCCCTTTGTTGCTGGAGGCTTCCCCCCTGAGCTACTACTCTCACCTCCTCCCTTATTGCTGAAGGCCTCCTCCTGAGCAGCTACTCCCACCTCCTGCCCTGTTGCTGGATGCCTCCCCCCTGAGCAGCTAATCCCACCTCCTCACTTATTGCTGGATGCCTCCCCCCTGAGCAACTACTCCCACCTCCCCCTTTGTTGCTGGAGGCTTCCCCCCTGAGTATCTACTCCCACCTCCTCCCTTATTGCTAGATTCCTCCCCCCTGAGCAACTACTCCCACCTCCTCTCCTCTCCCTGGTTACTATATGCCTACCTCTGAGCAACTACTTTTGGAACCTCCCTTATTGCTGTATGCCTCCCCCTGAGCAACTACTCCCAACTCCTACCTTGTTGGATTCCTTCATCTTATCCTGAAAGGTTTTAAGCAATTGTTTCCAGTCATGACAGAGTAAAGGCGGACACATCTGTACATTTTTGCTGTATGCTTCCTGGGGTGGCTCCTGCTTTCTCTTATTTCTTTGTCTTCATCAGCACAGCTACTTCTTTCTTGTGATCCTACCTGCCCTCTTTTTCCTGTAAGCTTTTTCCCCTATGCAGTTTTTTCCACTACTATCTTGCCATATGCTTACCTCCGAGCAGCTACTTCTGCCTCCCCTCTTCTTTGCTGTATGCCACCTTCAAATAGCCATATATCTCTACTTCCACTTTTTGTTGTATGCCGTCCCCTGCACAACTACTCCCACCTCCCCCAAGGAATGCTTCCATCCGCACCACTTTTTGCTGTATGACTTTTAACCACCAACCTCCCACCTTTTCATTTGTTGCTTTATGCCTTGCACCTAATCCAGCCAACTCTTATAGTATGATACCTTCCTCTGAACTATTAATCCTGACCCCTCTATATTTGCTGTATGCTATCTGCCATGCATCTACTACTCCCACCACTTATTGGTATATGTTTTTCCCTGCAGAAATACTCCCACTTTCTTTGCTGTTGCTGTATGACCTCCCCTAGGCGACCCACTCCCATTTCTTCTTATGTCTCTCTGTAAAACTACTCCTGTTCAACTACCCCCTTTTTCATGCATGTATGTCTTACGCTTTATGACTGCTCCACCCTCTCCTTCATCCAGCTGCTTGCTTCATACCTTCCTCTATGTAATTTCTCCTGCTCTATACACCTTCTGGTTGTCTCTGCCTATACAACTCCTGTGTTTGTCTACCCTAGTGACTGCTTTGGGGAGGCATCAGCATTCACTCACTTTTATGTCACCCTCAATAGAACTATGATGATTTCTCCATTCTCTGTGACTTAATAGCCTGCCCCCAAATAGCTCTTCCATCAGTGTAATACTTTCCCAGGCCCTGTGAGTGTACGTTTTGTTTTTGCCAAGGGGCCATGCCCTCCTTATGACTGCCCACTGTGTTTGCTTGCCATGTTCATGCCATCTACGAGTCCTGACCCCCCTGTAACCGCCCTTTCTGATTACCCTCTGTGCACATTCAAGCACACCAAAGATTATATACATAAATGGCACTTGTTTTGAATATACCCTAGCATGATTCGTGGTCATAATTTAATTTCTTTTGACAAAATAGAATCTGTGCGCTTTGATGCTCTTCACACAACAATGCTCCTCTGTGTTCTTCCATTAATAGGAGGCTGTTTACATGGTGCATTGTATGCATGCTTGGAGAACCAGACATTTTCTGGATGCTCTTAGGCGTTAACTGTAACATGTAGGGGAGCTCAATTGTGGTGTTTTTATCTTCCAGATCTGAGTGAGCTGTAGCTGATGAGAGGTTAAGCAAGTCCACAATGACGGCTGTCGCAACTGACTATGACAACCTTGAGATACAACAGCAGTACAGCGATGTCAACAATCGTTGGGACGACGAGTGGGACAATGAGAACAGCTCTGCCCGACTCTTCGAGCGGTCCCGCATCAAGGCCTTAGCAGGTGGGTGCATCTTAACCATGTAAAATCTTATGCAGACAACTGTTGATAAGCATGATAAGCAAATGCTCTTCAACTTGTATAGGAGAGTAGAATTCTGTAGAACCTTTTTTAATGTTCTCTCTACTACAGTTTCAAACCAAATTTACATTAGGATCTATGGTTGGAGGAAGAGGCCCTATTGTACCCTATAGAAGCTATACATTTTACATTGACTTCTGGTCAAGTTTTAGGATGAATTTTGGAGGCTGCTTAAGCGACCAATTCCCCAAATACTTGCAAACTTGGGTTTCTTGAACCTGAACCTTCTAAAAAGGTTTTACTTTTCTCCATTTCATGATCTTGCAGAATGCAACACTCCCATTTTGTCAGATTTTGGTGTTCTGCCTTATTGCTTTCCTCTTATGCAATGTAAAATAAACATTTGTGTTAGGATTGTGCCACCATGCCTGTGATTTACTTATCAGCATGTTGCTTCCAAGTTTCTTATATTCCTGTCTGTCTTGGGAAAGTAGGCTTTCTTGACTTGCAGTAAATTTCCTAGTATCCTTTGCTCACTACAAATCCCAGATTCCTAACTATAACAGGTGGATTTATTAGCAGCTTTGGATAAATAAAGCAGCAGCAATCACCCTTTTCACCTGATTTAAATTCAATTTGTTGTGTTTGCCTTGGCCAATCAGATGATTAGCAAGCCAGAGCGAGGAAGCTTCTGAAATATACATCTGAACACCACTTTAATGTACATTTCTAAGGTAAACACATTGTTGCTATGGAGAGTTTTGTTAACATGGATTTGTAAAAACATAAAAAAGTAAAAAAATAATAGATAAAGTCAGCAATTTGAGCACATCATATCGTCACACTAGATTCAAAAAATGCCATCGAATGTGGAATTACTCTTTAAGAAAAGATACCAGTAGTCTAGGCAAGTGGGCCCATCTTGGTTACAAGGTGCCTAAAGTTTTGCCCTGGACATCCACCAGCAACCAACCTGTATGAACCCTCCAGCACTTGTTTAATTTATTCAGTCTGCAGTGGTATCATCAAAGTTTATACAGAGGTGTAGCTAGGCTTTCTGGCACCCAGGGCAAAGATTCGAAATGGCGCCCCCTACCTGCGCTCAGGCCCCCCTTTGGCGCCCACCTGACCTGCTGCTCCCTGGGCACGTGCCCCCCTGCTCCCTAGCTATGCCCCTGGTTTATACGTTCTTTGCCCAATGCATTACACCTATGTCTATAGAGAAATAAATCCCTACCATAGTTTTGGGAGTGACCATGCCCTTCTAGGTTTAACTTTATCACTATTGCATAGTGTCCATATGGTCAAAAAAAGTGTCACTTATCCCAATATCAACTGAGAGGTTGGGATTTTGGGGTACTGTTTGCATTCCAACAGCAGCATAAATCTCCTCGATTTATTAGCAGAGAGGTGGTTCTACTCTCTTTTTTTCATATATTGTAAATGCAGGAATTGGATAAGCTGCCTTTTTTTAAAAAGTTAGTGTTACTAGCTGTCCTCCATTTATATGTCTTCCTGGCAGTGTTGCCTGTAAGGGCAATGGCTGCATTAATGCTAAAGGAGGACTTAACGTGTAATGTTGGTATTCACTGGGCTCTGCTGCCAAGTGGCCCAGGCCTGTGCTGAAGTAGATTCGGGCATTAAAAAAAAAAAATAAAAAAAAAAAAATAATGAAAAAAATGAAGCTTACCTTACCGGTGCTGGTTAACTGCAGCTAGCGCTTTTGCGTTCTTAGCTCCCGTCCCGACCGTTACTGCTGCTGTACTGATTTGCTTTGCTAGGGCCTCAGTCATGACTCCCAGTGGCTCCCAGATCATCTGGGGAGTGGGTAGCCAGTGCTGCAAAGTTAAGGTAATGCCCAGATCCACCTCTGCACCAAGCTTTCCTGCTATGATCTCCGGTGGGCCGCCTTGTTTTGGGGATGCCTTGCAAGGTAAAAGTTACAAGGAAGAATGCCATCGGGCAAAATTCTACCCCTTCAGGTACATAAGTGTCAGCAGCTGTGGCTTGCATCTTCCATTGGCAACCAGTCGGGCTCACGGTGCCTGACCCTGTAAAAGAATATTTGCAGGATTTGCGGCTTCCTTGTAACGTTTTACTTGTGATCCCAAATTCAGCTGGCTAGTTGGTGAGTATCCAAAATCTTTTTTTTTTTTTTTCACTTCAGGTCCTCTTTTTATTTATTTGTGCTTATTGTTTTCTATTAAAAGCAGACCTACAGGGAGTCAGGGAGGGTCCTGGCTCGTAGGGTCACTGAACTAACCTAACTTACCCCCTTGCCCCATTACTGAGCTCTGCATTACAGAGATATTCTGCTATTTCCTAGCAGAGCTCCATCCAGTGGAGGACAGGAAGTAGCTACACATACGTGTGGTATCTGCTACTCCTCCAATAGGATACATGCTTCGCTAGAGTGCACAGCTATTTTATGTGCCCCATAACAAAAGGGATTTTGTCTTACTAGCGATTTCAAAATTGGAATGTCCCAGTGGCGATTGTTAAACAGAACTGCTTTAATAATTGACAGTACAGCATGATGAAATGACAGCCTCTGCTGTCAATCGGACCAAGAAACTAACCAATGTAAAACTCTCTTCTTTCTGCCCTCCAGGGTGCTATTAAAAGTAATCCCACACTTTGGATCAGTAATTCCACGCATATGCCCCCCGCAAGCCTGATCCATGGAGCCCCAAAACTCACGCCACCCTCATTCACTGCCTAGCCCCACGTGACCTCCAGTGTCCAATCTCATTTCCTGGACACTATAACATCACTGTGCGCCCAAGAGGGATAGGTTAGCTTAGTTTTAGTTTCTGTGTGAACCAGGACCCTCCCTGACACAGTCACTCAGGAGTGCAGAGGTCCACCTTAAAGTGGACCAAAACCCCGGATAGTCAAAAGGTTTTGACTATCCTGGGTTATGGTCCTTAACCCGGGGGCACCCAGATCACCGCAGCAACTCACCTCTTCCCGGTCACATGGCGCGTCTTAAGAGCAGCAGCTCTGACAACTGCATCCTCCGCCTCCCTCTAATAGGAAATGTGCCCACGACAGCCATTCACAAATGCCTGGCGTGGGCACACGGACTGCTAGAGGGAAGCGGAGAATGCGGTCGTAGGAACCGCTGCTCTTAGACGCGCCGTGGGACCAGGAAGAGGGAGTTGGCTGTGGCGATCTGGGGGGTTTCACACAGCGGGGCACCCCTGATCAGAGTGCCCCCGAGGAAAGGACCAAAACCCAGGATAGTCAAAATCCTGGGTTTTGGTCCACTTTAAGAGGCAAGAAAAAAAACCCCACTGCAGTGCAATGAATGACCTCTGTGTCTACTTTTGTACTATAATAAGCACTATTCACTGGATTTTTTCCGTCATGGACATGCAGCCAAATATTTCTAACCACAAGTTCACATAATTGAAATCCATGTTATGGGCTGTTTGTCAAGGTCATGTCAGTCTTCTGTATTAACCTACCGCGTGCTTTCGCATATCTGCCACAACAACGGGAGCAGTGTGGGCTCCAGTCAGCCAGAAGTACATTGTGCTGTGCCACGCACCCTCTCCTGTCAGGTTTGACCTTTGGAATAGAAAATATTTTATAGCTGGGAGGAGCAGCCTGTAGAAAATGCTGTGATCATTCGGTTTACCCAATAGGCCTTCCCCACTGTGTTTAACCCACACCATGCCAGGATCATTTTCATGTAATCAATTCATTATATACAGTAAATAAGCGAAGGCTTGTAAACAGGGCGAAATGTTAGAATAGTGCCCCCCCATACACACACATCGATTTTTACATCCAGAAAAAGGAGGAAATGCAAGAAACTGATGGATGGAGGACGGGAGTGCAGACTAAATGAGAGAGACTGAAGGTGGGAAAGTAGATGGCTGGAGGGTGGGGGTGCAGACTAAATGAGAGAGACTGAAGGTGGGAAAGTAGATGGCTGGAGGGTGGGGGCGCAGACTAAATTAATGAGACTGAAGGTGGAAAAGTAGATGGCTGGAGGATGGGGGTGCAAACTAAATGAGAGACTGAAGGTGGAAAAGTAGATGGCTGGAGGATGGGGGTGCAGACTAAATGAGAAAGACTGAAGGTGGAAAAGTAGATGGATGGAGGATGGGGGTGCAGACTAAATGAGAAAGACTGAAGGTGGAAAAGTAGATGGCTGGAGGATGGGGGTGCAGACTAAATGAATGAGACTGAAGGTGGAAAAGTAGATGGATGGAGGATGGGGGTGCAGACTAAATGAATGAGAATGAAGGTGGAAAAGTAGATGGCTGGAGGGTGGGGGTGCAGACTAAATGAGAAAGACTGAAGGTGGAAAAGTAGATGGATGGAGGATGGGGGTGCAGACTAAATGAATGAGACTGAAGGTGGAAAAGTAGATGGCTGGAGGGTGGGGGTGCAGACTAAATAAATGAGACTGAAGGTGGAAAAGTAAATGGCTGGAGGATGGGGGTGCAGACTAAATGAGAAAGACTGAAGGTGGAAAAGTAGATGGATGGAGGATGGGGGTGCAGACTAAATGAGAAAGACTGAAGGTGGAAAGGTAGATGGCTGGAGGATGGGGGTGCAGACTAAATGAGAAAGACTGAAGGTGGAAAAGTAGATGGCTGGAGGATGGGGGTGCAGACTAAATGAGAAAGACTGAAGGTGGAAAAGTAGATGGCTGGAGGACGGGGGTGCAAACTAAATGAGAAAGACTGAAGGTGGAAAAGTAGATGGCTGGAGGATGGGGGTGCAGACTAAATGAGAAAGACTGAAGGTGGAAAAGTAGATGGATGGAGGATGGGGGTGCAGACTAAATGAGAAAGACTGAAGGTGGAAAAGTAGATGGCTGGAGGATGGGGGTGCAGACTAAATGAATGAGACTGAAGGTGGAAAAGTAGATGGATGGAGGATGGGGGTGCAGACTAAATGAATGAGAATGAAGGTGGAAAAGTAGATGGCTGGAGGGTGGGGGTGCAGACTAAATGAGAAAGACTGAAGGTGGAAAAGTAGATGGATGGAGGATGGGGGTGCAGACTAAATGAATGAGACTGAAGGTGGAAAAGTAGATGGCTGGAGGATGGGGGTGCAGACTAAATGAGAAAGACTGAAGGTGGAAAGGTAGATGGCTGGAGGATGGGGGTGCAGACTAAATGAGAAAGACTGAAGGTGGAAAAGTAGATGGCTGGAGGACGGGGTGCAAACTAAATGAGAAAGACTGAAGGTGGAAAAGTAGATGGCTGGAGGATGGGGGTGCAGACTAAATGAGAAAGACTGAAGGTGGAAAAGTAGATGGATGGAGGATGGGGGTGCAGACTAAATGAGAAAGACTGAAGGTGGAAAAGTAGATGGATGGAGGGTGGGGGTGCAGACTAAATGAATGAGAATGAAGGTGGAAAAGTAGATGGCTGGAGGGTGGGGGTGCAGACTAAATGAATGAGAATGAAGGTGGAAAAGTAGATGGCTGGAGGATGGGGGTGCAGACTAAATGAATGAGAATGAAGGTGGAACAGTAGATGGATGGAGAATGGGGGTGCAAACTAAATGAATGAGACTGAAGGTGGAAAAGTAGATGGAGGTGCAGACTAAATGAATGAGAATGAAGGTGGAAAAGTAGATGGATGGAGGATGGGGGTGCAAACTAAATGAGAAAGACTGAAGGTGGAAAAGTAGATGGATGGAGGATGGGGGTGCAGGCTAAATGAGAGACTGAAGGTGGAAAAGAGAGAATAAATAAGAGTGAAGGTGATAATGAGCAGAAAGAGACCTGGAGAATATGAAGAGAGAGATGATGTAAAAAAGGGAATATGGACACCAAAAGGAGCAAATGTGGAAAGAAAGAGGAGGTAATGTCCTAATGGGAGCAAAATCAGGGAATATGGAAAATAAATGTAAAAGTAGTGATAAAGAAAGATGGTGGGACGCCATTTTAGAGAGATGTGGACCGCACTCTGTGCCACGGCACAGTTTGCATACTGCAAAGGTCGGCCATGCTTACGAATTTGTGTTTTAGGCAGAAGGTTAGTGTCAAATCTGTGAATTCATGCTGACAAGGAACTCTCTTGTTAAGCAGTATCTGATAAACCCCCTCCCCATCCCGATATGGGGGACACCTGGTTTTTGGCCTTTGGCAGCAGGGGATCACCCAAGGGAGTAGTTCAGTAGTCTGGAACCCATCCCACCAGTCCTGATGGAGCACAGCAGCATTGCAGGTGCTTTTTACGGCACATTCGAGCGCAGTGTGGCTGTTGTTTGCATTAGGGGATACATGGCAGCAATCAGTGGCTGGACAATGACCGAATGAAGTAAGAGCAGCCGTCAAGCAAAAGCAGTGTCAGCGTAAAGATGTTGGGAGAGAGGGCACAGGAGCCACAAGTTCTTTGAGCTCAGGACACATCTCAGGAGGAGGAGCGAGCTGTTACGGTTCAGAAGGTGCAGCGATTGGGTGCCTCACCACAAAGACAGCACAGCAGCAGCTCAGAGAGGTATACAACATACACATCAATGTTCTGCAGCAGTAACATACTCATGTTCACCACTTCGGCAGCTGTGCAATACAGAGGCCACGCCCCATTTGTACCACGCTTCTTACTTTATCTCCCCTCCTGAGTGCTCCACCGTCTGGAGGCATCACTGTGCTGCACACATTTGCTGCACCTGATAGACAGGCTTTGCAAGGAATTGGAAGCTCTGCTTAGCCATGGCATCCCCACTCACACTGCCCTGCACACTCCCACTCACAAACTTTCAAGTCTTCGGGGTGCAGATGCCACCAGAGGCTTGCGCATGTGTCGGAGTATTGAGGATCAAGGTTAGCATATGATGAAGCCAGTGGTTTTCACACTGCAGGGCATCTTGGTTCTCTTTTAGACTCTGTGGTCCTCTTTTAGGGGTTAATAACCCCCCTAACAAAAGCTATACATTCTCTGCCCCCCTTTTTCAAGGCAAACTCCCCCCCCCCCCCCAGAAGATACCTCAACCCTAATACTCATCACCACAAGTGCCCAATGGTGTTTGCCAGGTGGGTACACACACGGTTTGAGCCAGCCCTCTGAACTGTACTGGCAGACAGTGGTCACGAGGGGCTGCAAGGCTCTGTGGGAACAAGTAAGTAGGTGAGAACGGATAGGAGGGTTTGTTAGCCAGTGTGAGACATCCAGCAATCCAATTCCCCCTGCTGCCAGTCTTATAGGGACAAGAGTCGAGAATGACTGTTCGTCCACTTTTTAATCCATCCAGCCATTCTACAATGTCTTCTAAAGCTTCCTCATGGCTCCGCCCTTTGTTCCTGTTACCTCAGGAAGGGAGTGGCAGAAACCGCTGCAGACCATTAACATTTCAATGTTTTTGTTCACTTTTTCCTTATCAAAAAGGGGTGTCGGTCTGCAGGCCACCCATAGACCTCATACCAAATTGTCTACGGGCACCTATATTCCTTTTTGCCTGTACATACAGTATAGGTTTTAACACTCACATGATAAATCTTGTCTGATGTCATTGTAAGTTATCGAGAAGTTCTAACTTAAAACACCGGAATTTCTAGAAGGGCTTAATAAAATAATAAAAAATAAACGCACAGAAATGTGTTTTTCATATGGTGAATATTTGAGATGATGTCATTGTAGCGGCCTGTCAAGTGAGCGCAGATCTGTAAATGATTCTCCAGCTCCTATGCTAGCATGCTGTATTTCTGACCTTGGAGCAGAATGTCTCGCTGCGGTGGGACATCTCGCACTCCCCAAAGGCACCTTGCTGATGACTTGATTCTTCTTTTTTTTTTTTTTTGTTAATGGTCGAACTTGCTTTATAAATTATGTATTTAGTTAGAGGAAACCACACAGACTGTTACAAGCAATATTTAATCATCAGCTTTGTGTCTATTTTATTCTAGTTTTAGATTGCTATTTATTGTGAAGATTACATTTCCCTTTGCATATGAAATTAATATGAATAAAATTAATAAAGCCCCCCAATATAAGTTAATTTAACAGGTCACCATGTTACTGCAATCGTCAATAATCATGAACTTTGTGCTGCAGGTGTAGGAATGCAGAGTCAGATTAGAGGGTGTGGGTTCAGCTTAAAGGGTGTGGGTGCGAGGGATCGGCCACTCAACAACTGCAGTCCAAATCGGAGGACCCCAAGTGCCACAGTAGGTTGCAAAGCTGAGCTCCAGCTTGGGATGGTGCTGTGGGATAGTGCTGACCTGTTTGACATAGTCAAACAGGCTGGGTCAGCAAAAGTTAATCACAGGCTTGGCATGAGTTGTAGTCAGACATCACAATGTTCAGCAATAGGCTTGGCACTGGAGATGTGGTCTGGCTGGGTTGGTAATGGTTACACAGGAGGCAATGGTTACACAGGCTTGTCAGCAGACGTCGGACCAGGCAGGGTTGGCAACAGGCTTGACACAGGACACTGGGCAGGCGAACTCCAACAGGGCATCTGAAACACTGTTGATGCTTAGATACGGAAGAAGCAGTGGGCTGAATGGTGCTGGGCATGACGTGGGCAGAACTCCCACAAGTGGAGCAGTCAGACTGGGCTGTGTGGGAGTATCTGTCAATTAAGCCATGTGCTGTATCAACCCCCCCACACGTACACACACCCACACACCTACCTAACCTAAAATGTGGGCCGCATTCACCACTGAGAGTTAATTGGGAGCCACCCCACACCCAAGAAAAGAGCGGATCCCCTGACTCAAATAGCAGAATCTGATTCTCCACACGACCCAACATCACATGAGACAGCCTGGAAATTATGGAAATTGGCACGACAGATAATACAGCACCCCTCTCTTTCTACCCATTAAAGCCTACCTGCCTGTCTGACATTAAAGGCACAGTCCAGGGAATGGCAATAAATGGAAGGAAAAAGCTCGTCTGAAGCCTGTGTCATGTGCCTCTCCTCATGTTGTGAATGCTGTAGCAGGTGTCCGTTTGCCTTTACTTTTCTTTCCATTTTGACCTGACTACACTTCAAATGTGGACACATGCCCGTCCCCTTTCTCTCAGGACTCCCAGTTTGAGCGACCCTGGCAAGTGTGACCATTGTGGCTTGAGGTTCCCTCACATTGGAAGCACTAAGGGAGGGGAGCGGCCACGTGACCACATTTGGAGCTGGCTATGAAGACGCAAAATAAAGAAGGGGCAAATTTTGGAGCCCCGCTTAAGCATCTACAGTTCACTGCAGGTATTAGAGGAGAGACACATTATTGCCATTTCCTGGACTGTCCTTTTAACCAGCTCTGGTTGCCATGTATCAGCCCTGTTAGACCTCCATCATTGCCCCAGAGCAGAGGTTCACAAGCCACATGTGAATCACAAGCTACAGGTTGGAGAACCCTGGTGTACGTGAAAGGCCAGGGAAGTAGCAGCTTATACAAGTTAGTGTGTGAGCCGACGAAAAGCTGAAATTTTCTTTTGAATGGTATGTGGAATATATAAACATACTTATGGGTTTTATCCAGATAAATGCTAATAGGAAGTTCTGACATCATAAAAGGTCTTCTTGCCGCAATTATGTGTAATTGGGGCTGTGTGGGCGTGTTTCTCTTCAAGCTGAACTTTATAATTGCCATTTAGTGATTTTTTTTTTCCCCTAGTTTCCTTACCATCTGCAGCTGTCACGAACAGAGTTTTAGGTTTTCCATCACCTGTCTGTGCAGCTATGGTGTATGTTCTGGTTAAGGAATGTAGTGACGGGGGATCTGGATGATTAATCCATTATATGTGTGTGCACAGTGACTTATGTAAATTCTTTACAAAATATAGAAGATTGCTGTAAATGGATAAACCTTCTTCCGAGCTCCTGCAATTGCCCTCCACATCCAAGCATCTCCATCTCATGTTATGGTCTGCAGTATTACCCGTTTCAGGCAATATCAATCCTATACTGAGGATTGTCACACATAAAATAGGTAAGACTGTGTCATGCTCCTGTTTTGAGCCTCCTATGCACAAAAAATCTTTTGACAGTCCATCACCTGTTATGGTGCATTGTGGGGGAGTTCTAGGATTTCCATTATTTTTTGTTAGCAACCAATGGTCAAGATTTTCTTTTTCGCCCGGTACCCCCCACGGATGGACATTCCAAATCTGGATGTCCTGAGGGAAGGTTGTTGAACAGGCTCGGTGGAGTCAAATGTATGTTTTACTAGATATATACCTTCCCCCAAGCTGCCTCAATCCCTCATAGTCCTGGTCCTGCAGCCCAGCCATTCCGATACCATCGGCCCCTAAACCAGGGGCAAGGAGGAGGAAAGTAGACCACCACTGCTGTATCTTCTGCTTCTGGTGTGGCTTGCTGCTGGACAGGAGGGAACAATCTCCCTTGTGGATTGGATGTGATGGTGCCACATAATTGGCACAATGACCATTTACTTTACTGCTACCAGAGCTGACTAGCACTGGATCTGCTGTACTGCAGGACCTGGGGCTACATTCAGTGCAAGGGCAGGTAAGGGTCTAGCGAATAAATGTTTGATTACTCTGAAAGCTTAATAAGAAACGAAAAGCTTACTCACAGCCCCTGAATTAGCGGGGGACATCCCTATCTAGTATACTCCCCGGCAATCCCATGCTGCATGCAAGGGCTCTTCTCCTGGCCATGTTCTATAATGTGCATATGAACAAACATAGAATGTGGTTTGTTTATGGAGAGGCCAGCCACTTGCCACAGTGCTGAGCGTGACCAGCCGCTCCCCTTCGGCTGTGCCTGCCTGCACCGCCCATTCCGGTAGGCCTGGCATGAGAGCACGCAGCAGCTGAAGGGTTGTCGGAGGTGCTGTGGCTGTTCGTTTGCTGGAAATGTGACTTATATGGCAATCCTGGGCCATTTCACAGGATGCTATGGTCAGTAAATTTACTTCTGGGACGGTCACCAAGGGTTGTGTTACTCTTTAAAGTCCCTGTCCAAAACTGGAAAAAGTGTACTCTATTTTTGTCCTCTGTCCCTGGAAAATGCCAGTGTTTGAAATCTATACACCACCCGCACCAAGTGATATAAAACTTATAGGTTGTTGGAATTGAGTAGCCCAACGTCATGTGCTGGGCTCTATTCACTAACTAACTTCTGGCTACCCCCTCCAAGAATGACTTCCGCACCAACCCCCGGGTCCGGAGAACGACCGCTTCATTTGTTAAAATAGGGAGGGATGAGCCAAGCCTCTTTCTTAGTGAATTAGATTGTTGTGCGGAGGGGTGGATGTCTGTCCTGGCGCGGCTTTTTCCCTCCAGGTCATTCATAAATAAAGACTGGCTCTGGGTGTACTCTATCTTGTCCGCTTTAGTATTTAGTATAAGTATTAACTTAACAAAGCCCTATGGAAGAGCTACGGGGGACTAATATACATGTGAATATACATTTTTTTGTTTTTTTGTTTTAGTTGCCTGGACTGACCTCCAAACAGATCTATACTTCCCAACTTTCTGACGCCTTTTAGGCAGAAGGACTCACCCGCATTGTGGTTATAAATGGAAAACCATTAATATGTTAACGTATCGATAAGGAAAAGTTTTCATGACTTTGTAAATTAACAGAATAATAAAGCTCAGTAACTGGGGGACCTCTGTCATGGCTTCCACTGTTTGCCGATGGATCTGAGCAGCACAATCATATGAATAACACCAATGAGAATAAACACGTTATCCCAGTGGCCCGTGGAAAATCACCGCACACCAATCCTTCATGTGAGGATGTAAAGTGCAAATAAATAGAACACACTCTGTGCGAGCTTTTTGTATGTCAGTGACCACACCTTGCGCTTTAGACATCAAAGGCCTATTTTCTGGCATGTTCTCATCTTGGAGAAAAATAAGTTAAGCCATCAAATTATTGTTTAATTTTTTTGTTTAATTTTGGTAAGGTTCTTGGCAGCCAAACTGTACGACTGAACAAATCAGTGATTAATTGGTGGAGTTTTATTACAAAGTGTGTTTGCTCGGAGGATTATCGTGTGTGTATAGGCATTTGAAACATTTTTGGCCTTTTTTCCAGCAGATTGTAGTTAAACAAAAGGCGTAAAAGTCGTATTATCTTGTGCGTCTGAGCTCTCTGGGGCGGAATCCGGTATTTTGGTTGCATTCCCTTAGGTAAAGGAAATGTGAGTGGGTGGCTCCTGATGTCCCCCCTATTCAGGAGTTGAAGGCCCAATTTCCGCTCCACGGTCCAGCCTATTATTGGAGCATTTCCTTCTGTCGTCATTCCCATGACTTTTGGAATCCTCTTGAGACAAACAGGATGTCTTCCCGGCCTCTCCCTCGCTGCACGGCTGATGGTCATTGTCTTTACAGAGGATTCTGATGACATTTCAGTAACTTCTCTGCTAAGTAGATTCAAGCTATTTTAGGCTCCGGTGAATTCCAGCCATTGATGGATGAGTTTAGGTGGGCATGGTCCCCTTTGTAAACAGACCTACCGGTATATTCCTTTGCTTTCTTATAATAGATTTAGGCAGCATCTTAGATGATTAAGCATTCTTGCATGCTATATGATACATGCTGGTACATTAGGGCCATAAATGAGACCATTAGAGGAGAGCATTAGTGCAGATCAATGCGTTCTGTGGAAGAGATTGAAATATGCAGGAGACGCGCTCTGCTATGGGTGTGGGCAGTTAGCTTTTATGTCCGTATAAAGATAAAAACTTTCCTAAATCAGGCAGTATAAAAAAAATACACAAGTTTTAATGCACGCTGGGACAATCGGCCGTGTATGCGTCATTGGACCAGAAAGAGGTGAGTTTGTTTGGGCAACCTGGAGGGTTTCACACAGCGGGGCACCCCTGATCAGGGTAAGGACCAAAACCCAGGATGGTCAAAATTCTAAGTTTTGGTCCACTTTAAAGCAGAACTATGCTGTCAAAGAGAGGTATTTCCCTATTCAACGGATTTCCTTTTGATAGTCCAAAGCACCCCTTCTGCCCCCTGTTCATTTTATTTGCCACTTCCAGACATCCAGGACCAGTGCTTGAGGACCATGGTTTGCAGTATACACTTTTCCAATAGGAGACGCTCACTGGCTACCGCAGCCATGTGTCTTTGTCTTATGTGAGTTTCAAGGGTGTGGGACCCCCCACTTGTCCTGCCCAAATGTCCTGATTGGCTGCCTCTTTCTGCAGCTCTGAAACCCCGCCCTCCTCACACTCATCACAGTGTCCTTGCATCACATCGCTGTTGCCACACCCACTGTTGCCCTTCATTTTTTTCTATGACAATCCAATGCGCGAATACTTATAAAGATAACTTAGGAACTACAGGGTCTTTGTGAAATAGGATTGTAGTTTAGGACAGTGCAACGTGTAGCCCAAGACAATAGGACAATCCATAATCGGGCTTGCCTTTAGTATAACTTTAAGTCAATGGTTGCCTCTACCAAAATGGGTTCCCATGCATCAGACTTCTGTTTGAAGCTCAAGTTTTTTTTTTTTTTTTTTTTTTGGCTGGAGCTGGACTTTTATATATACCATAGAAGCTGAGCGAGGTTTAATCCTTACATAGAAAGCAATATATCAATTTAAAAGAAAATCATCTTCTGCTGGAATATAAAGCCAGAGGGATTCTGCTGAATAATGGAAGAGTGTGCAGCGCTGTTGAGTGCACGCTAGAACAAGGTCAGCCGAAAAGGACGTCTGAAGCCTTCACTTGATACAGGAGAGGAACATTAAACCACACCAACCACATTAGCAGATGTCTGCCTCCCTGTACATTTAATCAGTTTACCATCCTCCAGGCTACTGCATCTGGAGCTTAAACATGGCTTCTGGATGAGGCGTGACTACTAGTCTGTGTATCCCTGTGTTGACGGCTGCTCGTCGGACCCCCACTGTTACTGTCTGCCTCTGTCTGCTCATGTAAAAGCTGCCCCTCTGCAGTGGGTATCTAGGACACACGCTAAACAAGCCTTTGTATTTTCCAAATAAAGAGCCTATTGTCCAGTATATGTAGCTAATACACATCTTCAGTGTCTTCAGCTATAACTTGATAATGACTGACCTTTTTATTTTTTATAGTACACCTACCACCAAGTCGGAGTCTCTGAAACCGGAAACGTCTAAACCCTATAAAAGCTATTTATAAATGCTTCCACTTGCCTATCTTCTTAGCCAATTTTTTTTAGGAAGTATTATGGCCCCTAAGGGCCATATAGGTCAGGTACATGTCATTAGGACCTTGTTATAATGTGATGGTGGCCTTTTGAAGTGTGTACGTTTTCATTTAGACTTTGATACCGCACCCAACTGTGCTATTTCTGCCTATGGGAATCGCTGGGAGGTAATGCCACACTGTCTATTGGAATAGGATGTGGGGAATGCCACACCGCCGATGGGGAGCATGCCACACCTGAAATTCACAAAAGCTATTTAGGTCAGCACTCCTTAAAAAATCCAATACTTTAATGAAAATCCATATAAAATCATCCCAAAATTGAAAAGACAGCTATAAAAACAGATGAAAGAAACCGATGGAGGTAGAAATTCTCACGTGCTCTAACGCGTTTCGGACAGAGGGAGGTCCTTATTCATAGATAGGTGAGTCAATCAATAATCGCATTTAAATAGACCACTAAATTATAATTACTTACCCCGCGCCACCTGTGTAAGAATCGCGCCCCAGCCGCAGTCCCCAAGCGACGCACACACCGGACCCGCCTCCCGGAAACTCGCCTGCCAGAAGCCCATACACCAATCAGCAGAGCAAACCCCGAAGGAGCACGTCACACGAGGGCGCGCCCGCCGGAATGACGGGAACGCGTCACGCACACCAGAGTGGAAGTCAATGGGAGGTGACGTGCGCTCCAGCAAGGGCAAGCTGGCGCGTCATGAGTACGTCGCTCAAAGCTAGGCGGTCTCCATGGAGACGAGAACGCCGCGAGCCCCAGCCCGGGGACCGGGAGCTAACGCACCACACACACAGGGGGCACAGGCGTAGCAATATCAGAAGAAAATATAATAAACAAATCTGTGGCATACAGTTAATACAGTTAATTGAAAAGCAGCTTGCCCAATATTATAACATGATCATTGACCATCAAACATAATCACATATAGATAAAAATAGATATGCCAAAAAATACACAATGGTCAATTAATGTGGTATACCTGCCTATATGAATATTAAACATGTAATAGTTTATACACAAATGGTGATAAGTAACTCCCTAACATTAACAAGTGTGTGGGTGTCAACCAGACAGCACAAAGCCATACACACATACACACGCTCTAGATTATAAACATCACTAAGGGTGCCTAGAGAGCATCCAAACATATTACAATGAAGTAGCTCTAATGCTTAATGTGATAAAAAGGGAGTACTTATTACTAACTGGAAAGTAAAAAAAGGAAAAAATGAACAGAATAATTAAAGAAGAAAGGGGCTCAACGATCTGTAATAAGTGAGATATCCCACTTGTGATTGAGTCCCTTTGGGAATCGGGTGCCCATGGTGTAAATCCAAAATGCTTCCCGTGCTAAAAGTTTCTGTCTAATGTCTCCACCCCTGGGGCCCACGGTGACTTTTTCTATGGCATTGATTTTTAAGCGGATCACCTCCCCCTGGTGGTTTGAATTAAAGTGTTTGGCAACATTAGAGCTATTTGAGGTGTTGGGTTTGGAAAAGCCCTGTAGATGTTCTGATATTCTAGTTTTCAGCTTCCTAGTGGTGCAACCCACATATTGAATAGAGCAGTATGCACAAGTGATCAAATAAATGACCATAGTAGAGTTACAATTCAAAAGGGATTTAATGGTGAACTTTTCTCCTGTATTGGTAGATATAAATTGTTTCCCTCTATCTACAAATTTACACATACTACATCTCTGGCAGCCACAGGGGAAAAAACCCAATGTTGCTAGCCATGTATTCTCTCCCTTAACTGAAGAGCTGAAAAAACTTGGAGATAATATGTTGCCTAAACTGGGGGATTTCCTACTGACAACCCTAACACCCTTGTCAACTACATCCCGGAGGATAGGATCCGCATTTAATATTGGCAAATTCCTTTTCAGGATACGGCTAATCTCACGAAATTCCATAGTATAGGGGGTGCTAAAGGTCACCCCCTGGAACGAAGTCTCCTTCTTCTTCTTTTTATTCATACCCAGAAGTGATTCCCTGGGCTTGGTAGTGGCTATAGATCTAGCTCTAGAGAGCATCCAAGAAGGATAGCCTCTTTCACGCAGCCTATGCTCAATTTGTGCTGCCTCTTCCTGAAAGGTGCTAATCTGGGAGCAGTTGCGTTTGCTGCGCACCATCTCACACACTGGAATAGAACGAATAGTGTGGCGTGGCATGCCACACCGCCTATGGGAATGGGATGGAGGAATGCCACATGGACTCTATATTTCGGAAATGGGAGGGGAGAATGCAACTCTGCTTGTAATTGGGAGATTTTGCACCTTACCTATTTTTTGGTCTTTGGAGGGGGGGGGGGGGGTGGATTAGCACAATTGGTTCAGAATATTTTTTTTTATGTTCCTTCTCCAAATCATAGGTGTGTCTTGTAGGGTGAAAAATACAGTAGTTCTTAGGTGACATAACAGCTCTCCTATGGGTCACAAAAGGCAGCTTCTATTCAGGAGAATAGAACTGGTTAAAAAAGAGTTACCAATGTTTATTGGCCAGAAACAGGAGTGCCTCTGAATACAGGTTTAAAGATAGCTAGGCTTCAAATCATATTTTGGAAACATCAGTTTTCCTTTTTGTAAATGCTACATTTGCTTTGATATACCTTGATAGTTGACTGTATGCTGTATGTAAATGAATGTTTCATCACATTTTTGGAGCAGTTTTGTACTACTGGAACAAAGCATGCTTGTGTTACTGATAGAAGTCATCAGATCAGGTGGGCTTCAGGGTAGTCTGCTGCCTCATTCATTTTGTGCCCCCTGGGAACCCCCTTAGTCTTGACCAGGGGCTTCTCATTCAGTGGTACTAGTACCATTGATGGTACTTTATCTCCCTTCTGGTGCTTCTCAAAACAACTGGGGCTGGAAGTTGGAGGGTGTGAAGCACTGCAGGCAACCTACCCCACCAATAGGATGTTCTAGGTGGAGTGCAGCAGAGGAGCATCTTGGGATGAGTGCATTGCTGGCAGAAGAGCTTGTGGTGTTGGACCGGTATAGAACCTCCACCTTCCCATGCAAGTCAGTATTAATGGTGTTGAAGGTGATACCTAAAGTGGAACAAAACCCAGGATTTTGACTATCCTGGGATTTGGTCCCTCCCTCCCGATCGGGGGTGCCCCTCTGTGTGAAACCCCCCAGATTGCCCAAAGAAACTCGCCTCTTCCCAGTCCTACGGCGCATGTGCAGGCACTCGTCCAATCAGCACGCTGGCGGCCGCATCCTCCGCTTCCCTCTGTTGCGGGCACGTGCCCTACTAGAGGGGGCCGCGCATGGGCCGTTGAAGCAAGGTAAGTGAATGGGGCGACCTGGGAGGTTTCACACAGTGGGGCATCCCGATTCCCGGGACGATCTCTGTGGGTTTTGGTCCACTTTAAGATGGTTGCAAAATGGATAGTGGAACCCCGATGAATATAGGTTAGGAAACCCTGGTCTAGACTAAAGGAACTTTGTGCAGTAAATGTTTGAACTTTTATTTTTCCATTATTTATGCCTATTGCTTATGGTATCTTTTGAGTGTTTTGTAATATATAAAAATAGATGATTAATAAAGTTTATATTAAAAAAAGAATGAACAAAGTTTAGAACAAAAAAAAGATGTGTATAGCACATCTGTCAAACTGTAGAATTACTCTGCCCCTACCCTGTCATTGTGATGTAGTAATACTTTTCACAATATTGAAAAAAAAATCAAAAATACATATACTGATACCAAAAAAGCACATATTAAAATAACCTTCTAGCTCCTAGATTTGACTTTTTTATTTCCTGGCTTCTACATTTAGCTGGGTGTCCCTGACCATACCTGCTAAGTGCTCCTCTTATCACTGTGTACTGTAAAATAGCAGATGTATTCAAGGCCAACTCTTGGTTGCCTTGCTTCCATCACATAAATGTCTAGGGACATTAAAAACCCTAAGTACAATTAATGCATGCAATACCTTTAAATGACAGAAGGCACTCAAACCATGGAATCTATTTTGGGAGAACAAAAGCAAGTTGAATAACCAGCTGGCTTCTAGATCTCCATTGTTTGGACTGGTTCATCAATCCTAGCAATCTGACAAAATGTATGCATGCCTCCTAAGTTTCTAAATTGGGAAATGACATTTGGGGACAAAATATGGCAATTATCATGTGCTATGTGATATAGCTACATTTTGGCAAATACAAGCTTCTTAAAGTGGACCATCACCCTCCCGTGATCACCTCCCGATCTCGGATGTCCCGCGGGGTGAAACCCCCCCCAAACACCCCAAATCCCCTTACCTTGTCTGCCGCCGCCTCCCTCGCGCCCCTCTATATGTGTGCGTGCCCGCGCCAGCCATTCACAGACGACACAGGCCAAGAGTGACGCGCGGGAGGCGGTGGAGGAGCCGCTTGTCCGCGGCTGTCAAACCGCTTGTCCGTCGGCGCGGGGAGAGGTGAGTTTTTTGGCTGATCGGGGGGGGGGGGGGGGTTTCACACAGCGATCGGGGGTGCCCCACCGAAGTGGACCAAGACCCAGGATAGTCAAAATCCTGGGTGTTGGTCCACTTTAAGAGCACTTTAAGAGCTATTATCTGGATGCCCCTTTGCTGCATAATTAGGAACAAAAGTACAGGAATTTTTGACTTGTCTTCTTCAGACTACCAGAAGGGCTCCACCCTATGTGGATCTTTTTATCCGCTAAAATGATTTAAGAGTGCCAGCAAGGCTCGAGGGATATTTGTTTGAGAATACTTCCCGTTCTATATGCTGGTAGTCCCTTTTTATCAGAAAACCGACAAATATGAGAGATGCCATACTGAAGCAATCAAGTTCAAGTACAGTCTTAAAATGGAACAAAACCCTGGGGTGCTGACCTTGCAGAGTCTTAAAGAGGAGCAATCGCCAGCCTAGAGTCTATAAGACTATAGTGCCGGTGGTCTCACTCTTTGTGGGGCATCCATATTTGGGTAGGTGTGAAACCACCGATGATCGTTCCAAAGCTCACCTTTCCAGGGATCCCACGCTAAATCCACAATCACATCTATTTGTTTGTACCCCTGCCAGCCATTCAGAGACGCCTGGCAAGAGTATGGGCAGAGGAGTGTGCAGTGCGCCCAATGGCATGCTATCCATTCAGCTTTGCTTGCCACTTTGAGCCAAGAGCAGTAAAGCGAAATCTGAATGGAACGCACCAATGATTGGCCGGCAGGCAGTGCATGTGCCCTGGGAATGCAGGAAAGGTGAGTTTAAATGCGAACTGGGGGGATACACACAGGGAGGCACCCCAAATCAGGGTTTATGCTTGATCAAATTGTCAACTCTAATATATAGAAATTCTGTAAAACCGATACAAATTTTAATCAAACTCTTGAAACCTAAAACAATAACAAGGGGTACCATTGCAAAAAAAAAAAAACAAAAATCTGTTTTGTATCCACTGGAGTTCTGTGGTCCCACTCATTAAATCTTCATTGTGGGTTAAAAAGCATGCAACTGTACTCTCCAGCCTCTGACCAGATCAGTATACTACAACCTTATCTCCAGCCACTAACTCTATAGGCTATATCACTCATTCTCCAGAGTAGACTTGGAGAGAAGCCAAATAACCTTAGAGTGTGCTTTTGGGTTGAGGGAGGAAAGAGAAGCTCCCAGAGGAAATCTGCACAAACATCGGAAGAGCAGGGAGCTCAAATGATAAATCTTCAGCTTCTTGAATCCTAATCAAAAACCATCGGGGCCACTCCCTTACAACACCATTACACTCAGTCGGATTCCAGAGAAGAAATATGGGAGTACCACAGTGGCCCCTACACAGCTTCCAAGGGGCTGAGATCAGCAAGCATATGTTAACATTCATTTACATGAGCAAATCTATTACTGACATCTAGCATATACATATAGTACACACACATGAAATATTACAGCTGACATTCCTATGATATTTAATACACATTTCAATCTATTTGGGAGGAGTAGCAAACAGAAAACCTAGCTAGTCAGTAGATCTGGTTTTTGCAGCATAAATGGAGGGGGGCAGCAGGCTTCTCTGCAGCCAGTCCCCACTCCTCTCCCCACGGATTTCACACATTGGGCCATCCCAAATCAGGGTGCCCCAAGAAAAGAGACCATTTGCCCCCTAGTCTTATAGACTCTAGGCTGGTAGCTAAACTTCAGACTCCTGAGTGGCAGGTAACTAAAACCACTTACATGTAGCAACAAGATAAAATTTTTGTTGGCAGTGTCATGTAGAGGTCTAAAGGAAAGCGACAAGCAGATGAGGAGGCTATCCCTCTGCACATAGAGTGAATGGTGTGGCTCACTCAAGGTTATTCAGGAAGTGGGTGGAGTTCAGTCCACCTTTTGACATTGAAAAAGCTGGAGCTGTAGAAAGCGAGCTAGAAGTTGACAGCAACAGCCTTATGTAGCAGTTGCATGGTAGGTAAGGTAGGAAAACTTTGGTTAGAAACTTAGCCTAGAGAACGAGTAGCACAAAGGGTGGAATCCCTCCAACCCCTGTTCTACTTGCAGCTTTTTTGTTATATTCATTTTTACATAAACTTCTGTTACATGAACCAAATTGGTAAACCGGCCCAATTACCAGACTAGTGAAAGCCCTGATGACTGATCCACTTTAAAGTGGACCAACACCCACAGCTGATCGGCCCGGGAATCTATAAGATTCCCGGGCCGATCGGCTCCCTGCCTGCGGGGCACCCCGATCGTGTGAAACCCTCCAGGACGCTCGCAGATCCTACCTGTTCCTCGTTCCAACGGCGCATGCACGGGCCGCCGCCGCCTCTCGCGCATCCCTCTAGCAGCGTTTGTGAATGGCCGGCGCGGGCGCGCTCCCTTAAGAGGGAGCTTGTCCGTCGACGGACCTCGCTTGTCCGTTGGCGGTGATTGGTGGAGCGAGTCATATGGGAGCGGGGTCAGGTGAGTTTTTGGGGCTTTCTGGGGGGTTTCACACAGCGGGGAACCCCCGATCGGGGTGCCCCGTGGAAGTGGACCAACACCCAGGATAGTGAAAATCCTGCGTGTTGGTCCACTTTAAGCATTTGGTGTCTACCTTTAATGCAATTGTATCTGCTCAGTTTCCAAGGCCCAGACTCCATGTTTTTTTTTAGTCTGTCACAAATTGAGATCTCGGACATATCCATCTGCATAGGCATTTGGTTTAAAAAAAAGACATTTCCTTGTTCATGTTAAACGGGAAGCCGATAAAAGGAATTCTATTATCTAGCAAACCGTCAACAGAAATTCCCTTGAAAGCTGAATTCCAAGCGACTTAATTCATTCCACATGTTTTTAATCCATGGCTTGTAAAACCTTCCACATCAACTACTTGTTGTCCACCTGTGTTGATAGCATTTCCTCCGATATATGTATCGACATGCATAATGTATAGGAGGCTCAGGTTCTCTTTCTTAGAAGAGGGATGTTAGAATGGTCAGCAATGTGTCGCATGCAGCATAAGGCACAGTTGTACACAATTTTCTTAGGCCTAGGCAACCTAAATTTCAAGAGGGACTGCTGACAGCAGGCTATCAAAGGGCAGTATGTAGTACTGCACGTACATGAAGTCTCATTGCAGGGTACGCAAAAAATTGGTTTCTCTGTTTCTTTGCCTCATCTACTCCTGTCCCCTCACCCCAGCTCAGCCCCATCCATCCCTGTCCCACCATCTCTGCCCCATCTATCCCCATCCATTTCTGTCCTCCCAGCTTTGCCCCATCCTATCCTGTCCCCCCAGCTTTGCCCCATCCATCCCTGTCTCCTTATCTCTGCCCTATCCATCCCCGTCTGCTCATCTCTGCCCTATCCATTCCCGTCTGCTCATCTCTGCCCTATCCATTCCTGTCCTCCCAGCTTTGCCCCATCCAATCCCTGGTCCCTCAGCTCTGCCCCATCCATCCCTGGCCTCCCAGTTTTGCCCATCCAATTCCTGGCCTCCCAGTTTTGCCCATTCAATCCCTGGCCTCCCAGTTTTGCCCATTCAATCCCTGGCCTCCCAGTTTTGCCCATTCAATCCCTGGCCTCCCAGTTTTGCCCATTCAATCCCTGGCCTCCCAGTTTTGCCTATTCAATCCCTGGCCTCCCAGTTTTGCCCATTCAATCCCTGGTCTCCCAGTTTTGCCCATTCAATCCCTGGTCTCCCAGTTTTGCCCATTCAATCCCTGGTCTCCCAGTTTTGCCCATTCAATCCCTGGCCTCTCAGCTTTGCCATTCACTCACTTTTTCTTCCAGCTCTGGCCATCTACTCCCCCCCCCCCCCAGCTCTGCCCATCCATTCCTGTCGTCCTAGTTCTGTCTATCCATCCCTAAATGGACCTTTACAAGAAGTGGTTGAGTATCCCTGCCCTAGAGGTTTGGGTTTGGCCTAACTTGCCAAACTTACCTGAACCCCTTCCCCAAACTTTGGGGGTGCAATTCTACCTTCACCCATTCCTCACCCACCCTGCTCAGCAGTCTATCAACCAGCTTTTACGGGGTCGGGCCGAACTCGAACACAGAATTCTCGCTGAAGTCCGTGCTCAGGTTTGGGAATAATCTTATAATTTTTTCTCATAAAGTGAATTTTTGCCCCGTCCCTCACCTATCAGAGGGCCTGTGCACACCCTGCCTCCTCCATTGAAGTGAATGAAGGGGGCGTCACTATGACTGACAGAACGGGCAAGAGCTGCAGAGGGGGGGGGGGGGAAAGAGGAGTAGCTTTTTTTTTTTATTTTGCTTTACATACCATTTAACAGAAGGGCTTGCCTAACTGCCTAAATATTCACTATCCTGAGTTTCGTTCCTCCTTTCTAGGACAAACCAATATGGAATGCCCTGCTGTGTGTATTCCCCTAGAACATCCCTACATTTTTATTCCTAAAAGCAGTAGAAAACAATAATCTTGATGTGATTGTTTTCAGTTGGGGCGTAAATATAACCCTTCCTTTTACAGCTCAATATAAAATCAATATATGGTATCTTAAAGTGGAACAAAATCTGTGATTTTGACTATCCTGGGCTTTGTTCCTAGCCCCTGGGACATCCTTATTTGGGATGCCCTGCTGTGTGAAACCCCCCAGATCACCCAGTAAAACTCTCCTTTCCACCTGTCCTACGGCGCATGCGTGGGTTCTCGTCCAATCAGATCCGTACATATTTATTATGTACGTCGAACATTTCTGTTTACAGCAATTGGCAGTGAAAACGGGCTCATCCCTAGGGCTGGGCGGGCACACATCCCCAGGCTATCTGAATGCCCAGCTCAAAGATGCAGGGGATGGGGCCTCCTGATGCTTACATCAGGGAGAGAGCCAAGAAGCAGGTGAGTTTTACGCCACCCCGGGGGTTCACTAACTTCGAGCATCCCTATTTAAGATGCTCCAGAGGAAAGACCAGTGGCTAGCCCTGGAATTTTTTAGATTCCAGGGTCAGCCCACTGAGTTTTGTTACACTTTAATATGGGATCTTTAATAGACTTTTTCACAATTCTACCGTAATATTAAAATAGTAGCACCCACTCAGGGTTGTAACTTTTGGCGTTCGTGACCCTGCTTTCATACAGATGACATTTGGGCAACTGCGGACAGTAAGTAAGGCTAAATCGCTCGATTTCGGGTCTTCAACAACAAATAGGTACTAACCTGATCCGATCCTTCCTTTTCTGTCCAAAATTAATTTATTTTACAGAATGGTGAGGAACAACAAAAAACCTAAATCTATCCCAATAGTATTCTATTTCACATGGATTACCAGTGGGAGGTGCCATTTAGCTTAAGTTGGTTTAATTATGAATAGTACACAAACAACCTTTATACGGCCACACTATAATGTTACTCCTGTGCACTCTCGAAGGTTGAAATGCTATCCTGTCAGGTGGGGTTACCTGATAGAAATACAACTCCTGCGGGCTTCTGATTATAAGGCCACACTGCTAAGTAATGCTTCAGACTCTAATATTTATGACTTAGTTATAGAAGTCTGTCAAGGAGGGTTTTGGTTCACAGGGGCCCTAAACTAACCTAACATAGCCCCTTACACTATTAGTGAGCCCAACATCGGAACTCCATCTGCTGGGGGACAGGAAACAGCTGGGCAACTTCTCATTCTAGTGCAGTCTGTTCCACTTCATATAGCTTTTCATGGCTGGTTTTGGCTTCCCAAAGATCTTTAAATGCAGGGCAACCCAAAACCGGAATCCCCTGGAAGCGATAATAGATTGACTGGAGGTTCGCCTTAAAGTGGATCGGGGGTGCCCCAATCGCAACTCACATCTTCCCGGTCCTACGGCGCATGAGCGGCCGCTCTTCCAATCATGTTTGCAAACCTGCCAAAGCCACCACAGGGCAAGATGGAGAGTCTAGAGCAGCTAAGTCGCCATCAGCAACGCTAAAGTTAGGGGTGGGTGCAGAGCTGTCAATCAGTGGCCGCTCACTGCACATTAGCCACCAAGCACAGCCACTGGCACCTCAATGCAGGGAACTGATTTCTGCTGGACTAGCTGGGCGACTACACTGTTCCCCATCTAGGATGGCAAAGCAGGAGTTTCTGAGCAAAACACACTCGCACAAGGGTCTCGATCTGACGTTCCAGTAAGTAGCGAAGTGCCAGACAACCACCAATCAGTTACTTGGCTGGAATATTATTTTAAAGGGAAAAAAATACTGTATCTGGGGACTCCACCAGATTGTGTGCCCAGTGGCCTCCACCACACTTAATCTACTTATCTATGTATATAGCTATTTATCTCAGGCTTTCCCAACCTGTGGTACTACTACCACTGGTGGTAATCAAGGCCAGGGGGGATATAAAGCACTTAATACAAGGTTTTACTCCAATAGGATGCCATTAGCGTAAAGTCAACAAGCTATGGGCATACATAATCTTGGGATGACCGCATTGCAAGTGTTTGCATGTTTGGTCTAGATAGAGTACATACCATATAGGTTCTCTTTAAAGTCGACCTCCACTCTCCTGGGGTATTAAGTGGTACTTGAGATGACTGAAAAATAGAAAGTGGCACTCCATGAAAAAAGGTTGGGAAACCCTGGTCTATATGAGCAGTTTATTTGTCTGGGAATCAGACTGCATTTGAATTTCCAAGTTCAAAGTAGGATTTTGTCTTTCCAAACTTCACTTTAGACAATTTCCACCCTGTAGTTGCATGTATATTAGGAATTTTAGAATGGAGGAATAAGTGCAATGCCCTATAACTTGGAAGGTGGTGTGACAGTGAGCATTCAGAGGTTTTACATTCCTCAGATCACTTTTTCAAAATTAGTTAAAAACACTCTTGTTTAACAAACAACTTATTCAGCAATAAGAAATGTAATTGACATGGCTCAAGGCTGGTGCGCACATGAAGCCCTTGTGATTCGCCTTGCAGGAACATCGCTTACATTATATTAACAGTAACTGGAACGACCATGTTATATGATTATGATGAACTTCTGAATTGCTCATTATTCCTCTGTCTGGTCACACCTTCAAGAACGTTTCGACCCATCAAAGTGCAATTTAATAAAAAAAGGAATAAATTCAACCAGCTTTACTTTGTTGTAGGACGGCAGAAGCCCTGCTGCCATTAGAAGCTTTCATTTTCCAGGCAGAACCTGCTGTACTGTATTTATAGAAGGTGGGATAGGATTGAATGTATCCCCCAATGTATACATGAATGTACCTCTAGCCTGGAAAAGTGCAAAATAAGAAGGACATTGGAGATGGTCTTTGAGCTGTCAGATCTTCAATCCTGGTTCCATTTAAAGCAATCCTCTATCTAGCAAGTCCTTAGGGAGAAAGAATTTGTACAGTATGTGAACTCTTCTTGTGAGACATAAAAATGTTTGTTTAATGGTATCCATTGTTTCCTTACATTGTCAATCATTTTTCATTTAATAAAGCCATAGTTTAAATTATAGCGCCTGCCCATGCAGAAAAATAAAAAAAAAACGAACACTCCCCTTTTCTCCCCTGCAGCTAATTTTGGTAAAATCAAACTTACTGAGTTTTGAGGTGGAGTGCCACAACATCCCTGTCCACTGTTGATGACCAACTGGCCATACCCACTTCATTCACTGCAAAGGGGCCTGACACCCCCCCTCCTCCATTGTAGTAAACGTGATTGAGCATGGTGGAATAACTGTAACTGACCCGGGGGGCTGGCTGTATGATGTGGTGGCCACTGCTAAATAGCAGAACAGCCCTGTATGCCATGGAACTCGATACATCCGTTACTAGGATAGAAGGGCTGCAGTGGAGAAAAGGTAAGTATTAAAGTGATTCAGCATCCAAAAAAAGCGTGTACTTGCCTTTTGTCCTGCGCGGCTGATTGGTACAAGCCTGGCGATCAGTTAGTCACCTGATTGCAGCCTTTTATTTTTTTATTTCCCTATTGCATGACTTGGGGCAGAATTGTATCAGGCAAGCTTCTTAACTCTAGCACATAAAAAAATAAATGTAATAAAAAAAAAAAAAGTTAATAAAGTTAAAAAAAAAATCACCAGTACCGTTGATGGCACATTTTTGCAGGTGAGGTCCATTATTTTTCAAATTTGGGAAGGATACATATTCCCAGTATGTCACACACCCTGCTTCCGAATATTCATGACACTTGGGTAACTGTCCTGTAGAGGGCGATCTTGCAGAGATGACATGAAAAAAAGGAACCCCTCCCGGTCCATAAATACCTGGGACCTCCCACCATTCCCCAGTTTTTCGTCTCTGCAGTCGGCGAGCAAGTCAGAAGATGGTTGTCTCCTCCTTGCAGGTAGCCGGGGTAACCCCCCGGCCTTTTGTTTCTATTGCTGCCTGAACCTTTTTTAATTTAAACTATAGCAGTATGCCTCCCAGCCTAGGCTGAAGGTCTAGGCAATGGTAGGCTGCACCTTATGGTGTATCTGGGAGCTTGCTCCCCCGTGAGACCCCATACAAAGGGGTAGGCGGTGTCTGGGTTGGTGATCCCGGTTTGGGATGCCCCATCCCTCTTACCCTTTCACCTATTGGTGTGGGTTCTCCCCCCTACCGTGTCCCTCTGTGCCCCTCGGGGGGGGGAGGCCTTTTCTCCTGTGGGTTGTTTTACTTTATTTGGGGGAAAGGTGTGTGGATTGTGTGTGTGTGTGTTTGTATGTGTTTTTGCGGCCGTTGTTGCTGGGCCGGTTTTACTTTCAACAGGTGCAGTTAAGGAGGGGGCGGGGCCGGGCGCTCGGCGTGCTCGTCGCGGCCCGCCCCCCACTCGAGGTCAACTTCTCTGATCACTCTGCTGGCTGCGTGAGGGGGGGCGGGGCCAGAGCCGGGCGCGGCGTGTGCTGGCCCGCCCCTCTTCTTCCGGCCTCGCTGCCTGCTCTGCTGCTCTCCTTCTCATTCCCTCGCTGCTGTGAGGGTTGACGGTTGCCGCTTTGCTGCTGTAAGTAGATTTTATTTGTTTCACCATTTTATCTGTCTTATATGGTGGGTGATGTGCATGTTGACACTTATGTCTGTTCTCATGTCTTCCAGGTGGGATCCCTTCTTTTGATGTTTAAAGAGGGGGTTCCCCTGGTCCTAGGGTCCCATAGTGATTAATTTAGGGTTCCCAAAGATTTAAAAAAAAAAAAAAAAAATCCTCCCAATTGGGACTTGAAGGGGCATCCCGGGTAGCTTAATAGCATAAACCCCTCTGGTCATTACGACTACATTAAAATCACCATATGGAGGCTTCTCAGGATACCGGGCTTGGGCTCCCCTCGGGGCAACCCCGGCAGTGTGTGGGTTGTGGGGCATCCCTTGCGGGGGATAATGTGCTTGTTTGCATACCTTGTGCTCAGCGGGCCATAACACAGCAGTCGGGGGGCCCAGGCGTCTGGGTCCGGGGTCCCGGCCTCATCTCCTTCCCCACCCTGCCTTATCCGTACCCCTAGTGATGTTGTCACAGGTGGGGAGTCGCAATCTGATGTGTGTGCCAGACTGGCTAATATTGAGAAATTTATTTCTGGCTCTGTTGCCAGAAAGGCCTCGGCTAAGCGAAAGCTTTTGTCTCCAGCCGCGCCGGTCTTTGAGTTTGATGATTATGATTTTCTTGACTGGTCTGATTATTCTCCGCTAGAAGAGGGGGAATTATTTGAGGATTCTGAGGGTTCTGGCAATCAGCAGTTTGTTGGTGCCAATACTGAGCAAGGGCAGGGGGATGCTGTGGATACCCCGAAGGTCTTGGCTCACCTTTTTGAGGTTCTGGCAATTTCTCCTCCTGAGGAGGTCGCTCCTCAAAAAGGGGAATTCTTTGGGACTTCTAAACCGCGCCTGGAGTTCCCAAATCAAAAGCATTTTGATGGCATTATTCTTAAGGAATGGGAGAAGCCTACTCGGCTTCCAGGTATTCCTCAAGTTTGGGATAAAAAGTATGCCTTTCCGGTGGACGTGGTCAAACGATGGTCGTCCCCTCCCGAGGTGGATGCCCCGGTGCGCGGGTTGTCCAATACTTCTATTTTGCATTCTCCTGACTCTACCGCTCACAAAGATGGTGAGGACAAACGCATTGATCAGATGGCCTGTTTGTGCTTCGGCGCTTTTGGCAGTGGCTACCAGGTCTGTGGTTAGAGATCTGTTGAGTACCTCCAGGCTTGACCCGGCTAGTGATGAGTTCGCCGCCCTTAAGCGGTGTGAATTGTTCATGTCCTTTGTGCTTGCCGCCTTGGATGATACCATGGTCATGTGTGGTAGAACCTCGGCCTTGCTTGTAGCTATTCAGCGGTCGGTATGATTGCGCCAGTGGGCGGCTGATTTTGTGGCCAAAAAGTCGCTTACAGCACTTCCCTTTGTGGGATTGCGGCTCTTTGGAGAAAGATTAGATTCTATCACGAAAGGAGGGAAGTTACCTCAGCGTAAGAGGCAACGTCGTCCCTTTCGGGGGGCGGCCTCCTTTAACCCTTCCTTTCGTGGTGCCAGAACTGGCAGAGTTTTGGCCTTCTCTACCCTCCAGAGGTGATTCCTGGAGTAGAGGCAGAGGTCGTGCCCATCCAGGTCACAATTGGAGTTCCAAACCCAAGCCCGCTGCTAAGCCAGCTCAGCAATGAGGGGGCACCCTCACCCTTGCGGGTGGGGGGACGGCTGCGGCACTTCTTCCAGGTCTGGGACCAGGAGGTCTCAGACAAATGGATTCTGGAAGTGGTGTCTTCCAGTTACAAGCTGGAATTCGAGATCCAGCCTCCTCCCAGATTCTTCAGGTCTCGAGTGCCTTCGGATCCACTGGCCGCACAGGGGCTTATCTGCTGGACATGGCTGTCATTTGCCCAGTGCCTTCTGCGGAAAGGGGCTTGGAATTCTATTCCAATCTATTCACTGTGCCCAAGAAGGACGGCTCCGTTCGACCCATTTTGGATCTGAAGCTCCTCAATCGGTTTATCCGCTTCAGGAAGTTTCGCATGGAAACCTTGCGTTCAGCCGTCGATTCTCTTCGTCAGGGGGACTTCATGACGTCCATAGACATCAAGGATGCTTATCTGCATGTACCTATCTTCCTGGCACACCAGAGATTCCTCAGGTTCGTGGTGGAAGATCAGCATTTTCAGTTTGTGGCCCTTCCATTCGGGCTTACCTCGGCTCCGAGGGTGTTCACCAAGGTATTGGCAGGAGTGATGGCCCTCCTCAGGGTCCAGGGCATTCGCATTGTACCATACCTGGACAACCTTCTCATTTTGGCTTCCTCTCTCAGCCAAGCGGAGCTAGACACCAGAGTGGTGGTATCCACGCTGGAGAGGTTCGTTTGGGTGATCAACTATCCCAAGTCCTCCCTCTCCCCGTTCAGGGAGGTTTCGTTTCTGGGCATGACTCTGGATGCCTTTCAGGCCAGAGTGTTCCTTCCTCAGCCCAAGATTCTTCTGATCCAAGATTTGATTCAGCTTCTGCTTTCCAATCCTTGCCCGTCTATCCGGCTAGGGATGAGATTGGTAGGTCTGATGGTGGCTTTTGCCCAGTTTCACATGAGGACGCTTCAGCAAGTGTCCGCTGTCATTGGATCAGTCTTGCCTGCTGTCTCCCCGGCTCAGCAGTCCCTTCAGTGGTGGCTAGTGTCAAGCAATCTGTTGAAGGGCAGATCCTTTCTGACCCCTTGTTGGGAAATGGTCACCATGGACGCCAGCCTATCGAGCTGGGGGGGGGGGGGCTTCTGGAGGGAACATCAGTTCCAGGGGTTATGGGGGCCTCGGGAGGCTCATACCCCTATCAACGTTTTGGAGCTGCGGTTGGTTCTGTCTCGCCTGACTCTTCCCTTGCAGGGATTGCCAGTTCAGGTCCAATCGGACGGCGGTCGCTTACATCAATCACCAAGGAGGGACTCGCAGCAGGAGTGCCCTCAGGGAGGTATCTCTGATCCTTGTTTGGGCAGAGGGCAATGTGCATCTCAGCCATTGACATCCCGGAAGTGGAGAACACAAAGGCGGATTCCCTGAGCAGGAGATCTCTCGCCGAGGAGAATGGTCTCTCAGTTCCAGGGTATTTCCTTTGTCACAAGTGGGGGACTCCGGAGGTGGATCTCTTTGCCTCACGTCACAATCACAAGCTTCCTGCCTTTGTGTCTCTGTCTCAGGATCCTCTGGCCCTGGCAGTGGATGCCATGTCCCTGGCTTGGAGGGAACTGAGGATTCTGTACCTGTTCCCCCCCCTTCTCCATGGTGGGCAAGGTGGTGCGCAAGCTAACTCTAGAAGGGGCACCAGCAATTCTGGTGGCTCCAAGGTGGCCAAGACAAGTGTGGTTCACAGACGTCGTGCGGCTGGCAGTAGATCAGTTTTATCTACCCCTTCTTCCGGATCTTATCCCCCAGGGTCAGCTACGCTACCCCAATTTACCAATGCTGGCTTTGACGGCGTGGCTGCTGAAACCCCCATCTTAAAGGAGGAAAGTCTTTCTGATGCGGTGGTTCAGACTCTTGTTAGAGCTAGGAAGAGATCTTCCTCTAACGTCTACTATAGGACTTGGAGGTCTTATATTAACTGGTGCGAGGCTAGGCCTTGCCTTGTAGGGTGTTTTCTATTCCCAGAATTCTGGAGTTTCTTCAACATGGTCTGGACTCGGGGTTCCAGCTTAGTACTTTGAAAGAGCAGGTTGCAGCCCTGGCGGTTTTCTTTCAAAGGTCTTTTGCCCTTCATCCCCTGGTTAAGACATTTTTCCTGGGGGTTACTCATGTGCGACCTCCTAGAAAGCCCTTGCTGCTGGTTTGGGATTTAAACTTGGTTCTGTCGGTTCTCCAGGGGCCTCCTTTTGAGCCGGTGCATGATATTGCTCTTTCTCTGCTCACTCAGAAAGTTGCCTTTTTGGTGGCTATTACCTCTGTTCGGCGTGTCTCTGAGTTGGCGGCCTTGTCTATTCAGGCTCCTTACTTTGAGAGGCACCTGGACAAGGTAGTTTTCCGCTTTAAGCCGGATTTCCTTCCTAAGGTGGTTTCGGCCTTCCACCTCAATCAGGATGTAGTTCTCCCTTCCTTGTGTCCTAAGCCTAGTAATGACAAGGAGAGGACCTTACTTTCTTTGGATGTGGTTCGGTGTGTGAAATATTATTTGGTGGCTACTTCTCCTTTTCGTAAGACGGACACCGTTTTCATGGTGCCCGCTAAGGAAAGGAAAGATCTGGCGCCTGCTAAGTCTTCCATTAGTAAATGGATTCGACAGGCCATTGTTGGGGCCTATTCTGCCAAGGGGAAGGTTCCCCCTTTTTGTGTTACTGCTCATTCTACTCGTGCTGTTGGAGCATCTTGGGCTTTTCAGCATCAGGCTTCTGTTGAACAAGTTTGCAAGGCTGCTACTTGGTCTTCTGTTCATACTTTTTCTAAGTTTTATAAGGTTGATGTGCGGGCCTCAGCGGATGCTGTTTTTGGCCGCAAAGTTCTGCAAGCTGCAGTAGTTTAAGTTTGCATTATTGCCTTTTTGGGATCCCCACCCTTTATGGGCACTGCTATTGGATGTCCCAAGTGTCATTAATATTCGGAAGCGGGATGTGTGACATACTGGGAATAATACCATTTTGTGATTACTCACCTGTAAAATGGTTATTACAAGTATGTCACACACCCCACTTCATCCCGCCCTTTTTTGATTTTCTGGGATCCTTTATATGGTGAACCTTTTTCTTTACTGTTTACATTTGGCTCTTCCTGGTCCCTTTACTGCTGTCTTATACTGGGGAATGGTGGGAGGTCCCAGGTATTTATGGACCAGGAGGGGTTCCTTTTTTTCATGTCATCTCTGCAAGATCGCCCTCTCCAGGACAGTTACCCAAGTGTCATGAATATTCGGAAGCGGGGTGTGTGACATACTTGTAATAACCATTTTACAAGTGAGTAATCACAAAATTGTATTTTTTGAAACTTTGGAAACCGCAGCACCCTGTAGGGTGATTTTTGGGGAAAAGGTAGAACAAACATTTTATGATTGCACTTTCTTGTGCGTTTCAGTAAAAAGCTTAAGGAGATGCAGGTTGCCATTCACACCCAAATGTGTGATTCACCAACTAACTAGCATTCCCCTCATTGACCTCTGGTCCTGGAAATTAATTTCTTCAGTCTAGTGTTACCTTTTTAATTGTACATGTACATTTTGTGCACTGTACAGGGTGCGTATAATATATTATCTCTTGTTTTCTCCCTCGCTGTAAACAGGAAATAATTTCTTATTATTTAGCAACTTCTGCAATGACCTGCTTTCCCTGACTTCACCAACAGCCATAGATGAGTCACTGACCGCTAGATGACATGACGCTGGTATTTCTCTTCAGTTTGTTGCTTTTCAGTGACTATCTGGGCCCTTTTGCACCTTCCCACATTGGTCACGTTGGAGCAGGAATAACAGTGAAATCAGGAAAGGAAACTTCAATAGGCTGTTTCTGCACTTTGCATTTCACACCATGTGCAGTGCTGATAAACTGACCATTTTTGGGGTCCTAAAAATAGGACATTTTATGTTTGTGGGTGATGGGTGTGGTTTAGTGTGTGGCTTAATTACGGGTCACATACTAAGAATATTTGGTTCATAAAAGATGTGGGTGAATGAGCCAATGCCCAGTGGTCCATGCATTCCTCTACCACCATTCAACCAAAGAGTCAGAGCAGTGGTAAACCACCCAGACATCCAGCATTCTGCATTTGGTGGGACAAGAATGGGACATTCTTCCCCATGTCTGAGGCCCACTGGTTCTCCAAAAACTCGGGAAACAAAGTGGGACTGTCACAGAATATTGGGACATCTGGTCAGTTTAGATGCAGAGCATGTATGGTATTTTACCTACAATGCATTGCAGTTCAGGGCTTAGCGCCACCTACTGGTACATCCCTGGGTCCACGCCAGCACCTCCTGGTCTATACCACCACATTTTTCCACTGCTTCCTGCTACTAACTTTCTTCTGGGTCTCCTGATTCTCTAGGGCAGTGGGCAGCCTCACATCTTGGTGCCCTATCGGGCTGTCCCTGTAGCCATGATGTAAATGTAGGTATGACATAAATGTGTGATGTACTAGTGAACTTCATGCAGGCTGAAAGTCAAAATTGTATTTTTATATTTTTCCACTCCAAATATAAAAAAAACAAAAAGGTCATTAATAAGCATGCAAACTGCTGCATGCCTTTTAGGTCATTAATTATTATTAGGTCACTCACCTTACCTTACCATGCCATGCTATGTATCCTGCAATGCTCCCGGGTGCAGCCTTTGTCCCTGCATTGGGCCGTGACAGAGAGTGCCTGGCTTTTCCTCAGCACATCGGACAGCAGTGGCAAGGTGTCAACTTAAAGTGGATGTCCAAGGTACCCCCTGCCCTACATCTATCTCCTATGGGGAAAAACGCTTTCCTTACCCAGGATCCAGCGCGGTTTTCTCGATGCTTGGCTTCTGGGTGCAGCCATCTTGGACAGGAGACTGTACTTTGGAGACTGGACATCCACTTTAGCCACATCACTAGGGATTTCCTCTATCTGGGGCAGTGTTCCTCTCCAATGGGGCTGTGTAATATCCCCTGGAATGGCGCAGAAAAACTCACCTGCTGGAGATCCCACATCACCTCATTAAATCCATACTAATGCTCAGATTTCAGAGTCATAATTAGCATGAATAGAGCACACGCTGCTGGTCCCCCTGCCCCGCTCCGTTGTGTATCCACAAACAAAAGGGAGGTAGATATTCCTCTTCAAAGAGGCACAAAAGCCTTTGGGATGCCCCGCAGCATAAACTCCCCTGGCTTAGCCATTTATTCAGCTCATTCCAGGGTCTCATAGCGGAAGGCCTGCTCATAGCGCACTGGTCTTTGGTCTTTGTGGCAGCGTGCTGCCATGGAATCCTAGTCCTATGTTGCTGGGAGTCCTAAGTCGGGACTCCTCCTAGAGAAGGGTTTTGCTTGCACTAGAGTCCTTTACACTCTATTCCTTGTTTTGGTCCCTTTCTGTATGCTGACTGAAACCCTCCCTGTGCTAGGGAGGATCCTGGTCCACAGTGACACTAAACCACCTTACCCTACCCCCTCATGCCATCCGCAGAATTCCATCTAACTGGGGGCAGAAAACCTCTACACATACTTTGGGCAGCCAACACACCACCAGTAGAAGGCAGGCTGCCCTGCCATGTGCATCTCTTTTCTGGTCCAACCCTCATTCTAAACCTGACCGACCTTAAAGTTTACCAATTTGGTGTTTAGCATAAAATTCTGATGTATCAACATGCTTACCTTGCCCACTAGCTGCAGCTCCATGATTGGTGCCCTTTCTGCCACCAGCACCCCTCCATTGGCATCCATAGCATGTCATGAACAGGAACGGTCAGGCTAGTGGGCCTATAAGGGCTCTGATACATAAAAAAATTTGCTTTGCTCAAAAACTGAAAAAGAAATAAAGCTAAGAACCTGAATGACCAACACCTTTCACCCATACATCAGCAGAGACGGCAACCTCGGCGACCTGCTTACAGGGTGATGGGTGTGGCAGGGGTGTGGTATAGGGGCGACGACTTACTCTTGGCTTTTGTGGAATAAATATTTTTTTTTACAAAGCCTCCAACATTGTGCTCAACATGCACCTAGCGTTTAAAGCAGGACCCCAGGCTATAGAAGACTATACACTGCAGGGCAGAAGCATCAGTGCTGTTTATCAAGCACACAGGCTGCTCACAGAGATACTGAATAGTAAGTGGGGCTCAAAGTGATGCCCCCCCCCCCCCCCCCACACCCTGCATTAAAGCAGCCCTTGAGCCTGTGTAAAGCCTCCTTTCATTCTGCCACAGCAGGGGTTGATGCCAACAGATCTTGGGCAATTGCCAGGGGTCCTGGCATCTTCAGGGGCCCACTCAGGCTCACACTTGGCCATTGTATTATTTTACAGTGGACCTGAACCACCGAGTGTCATGCGTTGCAGACCTTCTCATGGCTTGCAACAGGGGATAATCAGCAACATTGGAGAAGGTAGCATGGAGGGCAATTCATGGAAGCTCAGAATGGGGGGGGGGGGATCCAGGTGACAACTGATAGCAATGATGAAGTCTTTAGTGGCAGAGGAGCAAGCAGTAAGGGCTGAAGGGTGTTTGGTGGCAATAGAGAATGTAACAAGGACTAGAGGAAGGCAATAAGGACTGGAGGGCGATCAGCAGCAGAAGATAACCCATTTGTGGCAGCGGAGCTGAAGGGTTACATCATGTGACACACTACTTTGGGTCCCACTAAGACTCTTCTGCCAAGGGCTCAATACGGCCCTGCTGGGAGGCAGCTAGTCGTGCTGTAGTGTGAAATGAGCTGCTGACAGGGTGACTGAGAGAGGGGGGGGGGGGGGCAAAACAGGACGACTCCCTGGATCACTTATATAATATATTATAGGCATTAGTCGGCTGTAAATCGGGTACACGCACTCAGCTGCTCATCATACACCTTTCTTTAGTGTAACACTATAATATAACACTGCTAGTGTGAATTGTATTATTTCTGTTGATGCCATAATCCTTTACCCTAATACCAGGCCTAGCTCTATATTAGCCCTGAAATGGCTTTCCCTTCAGCATTGTTCTCTTATCTAGAACTGAGCTTGGGGAGTATGCTGCTGCTATGGAGGCCGCTGTTTGCTAAGGGCTGGAGCTACAGTATGTACTAAGGGCTACTCACACTTTGCCTGTAAAGGGCTTTACCAGCACATACCTTTCATTTTTCTGTGCAGTAAGGAGGAACCCATTGCATGGATTTTAAAAGAAATCCAGAAATATATGGAAGGTGTGGATGTGTTTATTTAACTATTTTATGTTGTGCCGGGATTGTGAAATATATGACGCCGCCAAAATAAAACAGCCACACACATGGTGAATAAAGTGGCCAGAGATCTATTTTTTATTTCACTGTTTATTTGTTTTATTGTAGAGCTTAGGTTAGATTTACAAGGTGGCAGGGTTAGCCTGCCATTTAGAAAAGCCCTGATTGCAGCAATAAGAGCCAGCCTGGCCAATAGCTATCAGACTAGGTTTCTTAGCCATTTAATCACGTCCCTCGTACATCTTGCTTAGAAGTCTTCCTCCTTCTGCCCCCTCTGTGGAAATTCCCATTCAATTTGGGATGCCCCTCTTTGTGAAAGAACTCCCCTGGTTTGGCTGTTAACTCAAACTGGCGATCCCACAGTGCAGTCATCAGTTGGAGGAAAGTAATGAACAAAGAAGGGGCAGAGGCATCCACAGGAGAATTTTGATTCATTTAGACTCCGAGGTCAGGTTTAAAGAGGTTTGGTGCACTTCAAAGTAGACCAAAACTAGAGTTTTGGTCCAAATAGCTGGGGCATCCAGATTTGAGACGTCCCTCCGTGATGAGACACGAGTCTTCACCACAAAGGGGACCACTGAGTGCCTTGCTAACTTATACCACCCAGTTTTGTTGGTATTTTTACCTTGCTGCTGACCTGTGGCTCGCCTCCAATCATTGTTCATGCTAAGGCTAAGAAAGCAAGTGCCGGGGGGGGGGGGGGGGTGGTGGTATCAGACTTCTGGACATCCAAAATCGGAATTCTTTTTTAAAATAAAACATTTTATTAAAAATAGAAGTATACACGGCAAAGAAATTATTTTTAAAGTGGACCAAAACTGAGCCTAGCCTGGCTAACCTAGCCTAACAGGCTAGGTACGGTGAAACAAGCACCCCCTGGGGCATCCCTCTTTGGGATGCCCCACAGTGTGAAACCCCGCTGATCGCCCACGTTCCTTGCCTCTCTGACAAACTCACTGCACATGCGTGGCTGGTGGCGGCATCTCGCGTATCTTTCTTTGGCTCTGCTCCAGCTCTGTAACTGAATGGCTGGCGAGCCCGCGCACAGCCGAGAGATGCATGAGGTGCCACACACTGATCTCAAGTGCGGCTAGACTTTCTTTCAGTTTCTTCAGCCGCACATAAATATACGTGGCCAAAGAAGTGGATTGCAGGAGAGACGCACCTGCCCCAGGGGAACATTGGTGAGGTATGTGTACATAGCGGGGCATCCCACACTCTAGATTCCCTGGGGGGGTCAAAACCCGGGATAGTGAAAATCCTGTGTTTTGATTCCACTTTAAAGATGTGTACAAATCATAATCGAAGTATGAATCTAAAATAATAAAATACAAATATTTGGGGTGCAATTGGGATGCCCTCTGGAGTGGAACAACATCCATTATATGTAAAATGAGTGTTGGTCCAGTTTAACCGTATAATAAAAAAAAATGAAAATCAATATTATCTTTTCATTCTCGGGTACAATTCAATAATTACATTAGTATAAGAAATAATTTTACAGCAGGATCAATAATATATTTCAGCTTATTGCCGATGAAGACATATTTAACCATCATAAACTGATGCATAATTTTGACTATCCTGGGTTTTGGTCCCCTGATCGGGGATGCCCCACTACATGAAACCCCCCAGATCGCCGAGCCCAACTCACCTCTTCCCGGTCCTACAGCGCATGCGCGGCCGCTTGTCCAATCGGCACACTCGGATGAATCTGACATCACGTCATCTAAGCCATTGGCTCCAAGCGCGCTGGTGGCTGCATCCCCCGATTCCTTCTAACAGGGAGCGTGCCCGCACCGGCCATTCGCAAATGCCTGACTTGGACACGCGCCCTGCTAGAGGGATAGCGGATCGGGATGCGCCATGGAACCGGGAAACAAGGTAAGTGACCTAGGGGGTTTCACACAGCAGGGCATCCCGATTTTGGATGCCTCAGGGGGAGGGAATCGATCGGCCCAGGAATCTTATAGATGAATGTCATTGATTTTGAAGAATGAGAAAAAGTAAGCATATACAACATTTTATGAATAATCAAAATAAAATGTAGAAGTATAAAGAAAATGAGATTATGAAAAAAATAAATAAAGTAAAAATGTAAATCTTATAATAACTTATAATAAAAGTAATACAAATAATAATAAAAACAAAACCTAATAACAAAAGTACAAGTGCCCCTAAACATGAATGAACCAGATGTATATGAAAGGCTGTTACGCTTTATTACACAGTCACACATGTGCGGTGTATGTAAATAATAAATAGATAAAATAAGTAAAAGTAAATGCAAATCTAACAATAAATAATAATATAAGTAATGCAATTAATAATAAAAAAACCTAATAAAAAAAGTACAAGTGCCCCTAAACATGAATGAAGCAGAAGTATATGGAAGGCTGTTACACCGCACATGTGTGGCTGTGTAATAAAGTGTAATAGCCTTTCATATTCATGTTTAGGGGCACCAGTAATTTTTGTATTAGTTTTTTTTATAATTAATTGTATTACTTTTATTATTATTATTGTTAGATTTGCATTTACTTTTTGTATGTATTTATTATTTACATACACCGCACATGTGTGACTGTGTAATAAAGTGTAACAGCCTTCCATATTCATGTTTAGGGGCACCTGTACTTTTTGTATTAGTTTTTTTATAATTAATTGTATTACTTTTATTATTATTATTTATTGTTAGATTTGCATTTACTTTTTGTATGTATTTATTATTTTCATACACCGCACATGTGTGACTGTGTAATAAAATGTAACAGCCTTCCATATTTATGTTTAGGGGCACCTGTACTTTTTGTATTAGTTTTTTTATAATTAATTGTATTACTTTTATTATTATTAATTATTGTTAGATTTGCATTTACTTTTTGTATGTATTATTTACATACACCACACATGTGTGACTGTGTAATAAAGTGTATGTAAATAATAAATAGATACAATAAGTAAAAGTAAATGCAAATCTAACAATAAATAATTATATAAGTAATACAATTAATAATAAAAAAAAGTTCAAGTGTTCCTAATCATGAATGAAGCAGAAGTATATGGAAGGCTGTTCCACTTTATTACACAGTCACACATGTGCGGTGTATCCCCGGCTGTGGGTTACAATGGCCGTGGTTGCACGGTGACGGCGTGTGTAGAGTAAATTTCTGCCCTCAGCTATGTGACAGCCATTGACTGTGGTGACGGGCGCAGGAGAAAACGCAGTGCTGGCTTTCCATTCGATGGTAATCTGAGACTTTTCCGTTACATGAAGCTCTTAAACAAAAGATTGTAATTCCAGCAGCTTTGTTGAGGAGCGTACCATTGTTTGGGGCTTTGTGCGGCCGGGCTGGGAGAAGCCCCCTGGGCCGGGCACGCTGGGATGCGGGGCTGTGTGCGAGGGGGGCGCAGCCTTTTAGCCTCCATCCTCATGCCTGGCATATTTGTGTGTGGCTGTGTAAGAGCGACCTCTTACCCTCTCCTATTTGCCGTTGGTACAGCCTCCCTGCTTCCTTTACAATGTCTTATGCTAATCAAGTGACATCACCACTAAATACACAGAGTGGCTTCTGATTATATTACACACCAGCAAGGTTCGAGGAGGTGAGCTGCTGCCGCCACAAGCACCAGCACAAAGCCTGGCGACTGCATTGTCCCGCTGCCACACATGGACCCCTCATGTTGAGGTTACATTAGAGCACTGACCCCACCCCCTCCTCTCCTGGAGATGATCCTAAGGCAAGCCTTGCTGGTTCTTGCAGTGCACACAGCCTGACACACGCCTGCTGCTGGATCCTGACTCCACGCTGCTTCCATATTGATTCAGCACTCCTGGAGCTGTCTGCATATTTGTCCTGAACTTTCTGCAGTTTATGAAGCCCATTGCGGTTTGTTTTTCTTCTAAATGGAATTACAGAGGACCTCTAGCTTGTCGGGGCCGCTGTCATCCCCGGGATACACAGCCCAGGTGCCCTACAACTACAACCAGCTCGAGGGCAGGTTTAAGCAGCTACAAGGTAAGCTTTTTTTGTTCCTCCTTTGGCTTGTTGTTTGCAGGGCTGCTATGAGATCAGACCAGAAAGTCTGTGCCGGCTGCCATGTAAATAATGCAAAGCTTTGCCATCTAATCACCGCCATACATACCCAACGTGCCTGATTTGGGGTCACCAGCATCACCTGACCCAAACAGGGCATCCCGGACCACATGCTGCAAATACACCACCCAATTAATATGATTTGGATCACTGGTAATGAATCTGGCATGAGTTGACGGGTGACATTTGCTGATCACGCCCCATGTTGTGGAATGGCTGGACAAGACATGAGGTAAACAATGGAGGGGAAAGGAGGGGTCTTTTGTGTGGAATCTGCCATCTGATGGCTTAGGGGCATCATGGAATAGCCCTGGGCAGTCGCCTGGCAGCCATTAAAAGCCAAGCAGCCCTATCTATCGCACACAGGGTGATTTCTAGTTATTATTAATTTTCATAGTAGTGATATTAATACATTGATATACACGTGTGTGTGTGTATGTATGTGTGTATTTTTTTTATATATATATATATATATATATATATATATATAGCTACCTACCTGCATGCTTGCATACCTACCTACACGCATAGAGTGTTGAACTGGCCCACCAAAGCACCAGAGGATCCACTAGTGGACCCAGTCACTGACCAAAGATCACTATTAGGGCAAGATAGGAGGTTCAGGACTAATACTGTGTTTCTGATTTGTGTGGAGTGTCCTTTGAGTTTTGTTATTTGAGCAACTTACATTTGATATTTGGCTAATAAACATCACATTTTATTTTATGTGACTATCTAATTGTGTTTGAACTTTAGGGTAGGCACCAAAATAATTCCTCTGGTGGGCCCAAGGTGCTCCAGTCCAACAGTGTGTGTGTGTATGTATATATAATCAGTCCAACACTGTGTGTATATATGTATGTACATATATGATTTTTTGTTACTCTGCACACATGCAGTTGTGGCTGTATACAGATTTGTTTTGGGATAAAAATACTATGTATTCATTTAGAAAATCATAATGTCTTCTGATTTGACAGAAGTGCACACGTGTGCTGAAGGAGCCTAAGCAAACTGGCAATCCCAGGGGTTTCATGTAAGGCAGACCAAAAGCCAGGAGGGTGAAAATCCTGGGTTTTGATCCACTTTATTCCAGACCTACGGTCAAGAGATAACTGCTATTTCAGTGTGTCCTGATTTGGGATGCCCCACTGCACATAACACAATGCATGTTTGATACTGGGCAGCACATACCACTTTCTGGTGTCCATGGCCATTCGGGTGCACCCAGACAGGCTTGCACATTGCTGTCCGGCAATCTTATTGGCCAATGATAGCCTGTGGAGGTCAGAGCCAGGGAACCAGAAAGTGGTAAGTACGGGGTGGCCAGCATCTGGCTTGCAGGGAGGAGTAGTCTAAGCAGGGCTTTACCATTTAGAATACCTCCTGCTGCAGACTAAACAAACGTATTTTTGTCTGTTGGTCCACGTTAGTAAAGGTTGATTATATTATATTTGTTAGATGTGTAGATTATGATTGGTGCTATGTCAGTGGTTTTTAGACCATTGGTAGGCTGTAAGCTGTGTGTATCCCCAATTCAGACTCCCTTTTCAATAGATGTGTTTTTCCTTTAGTGTATGGATGTCCGATTTATCTTTTTCACAATCGTTTGCCTGTGTGAATCCCTGTCTTTAGATAAGCGAAGTGAGTGCATAGCACAAAACTTGCTGCTCTAGGAAAAAGTCATTAATGTTCTTGGAAAGATATTTCAGCCTTTTCATTAGGGAGGAATTGCTTACTTTGGCAAGCTGCTGCTTTGCAGTTCCAGTACGGCCGCCTTTCTGTCCACTCACCATAGACCTGGTTGTAGAACTATCATAAACATACTTTCAATGCAGGTTGAATATATGTTTCAGGAAGATCTTCATATTGCAGAGTTTTGGGTTAGGTTAGATACAAGTTGTACAACCAGATTGTATACCCTGATTGGTTGCTTTAAGATCTTAATACATTTTTCAATCTAGCAAACTGCCAAAACGATGTAGTATTCCGGTCTGCTAGTGCCAGCAGGTCATGCAAGATAGTTTTGATCATATTTGATCAGGCTGTAAAGGTTCTGTCAGCCCGAACGCTGACTTTCTACTAGCGATTTCATCCTTCACATTGGCTGAACTTTCTATGTGCTATCAGTGCTCATGACATGAGGGTAGATTGACAGATCCTCTGCTTACTGCTGCCAAGTGGGAAATGCTGGACCCTAATAACGGATGAAATGTAATTACCATAACCTTTTCCAACCCATGAGAAAGGTGTGGCCAGTGGGTGCTATCTACAGATGTGTGATAACCCCGTTCCCATGGCTTGCATTTAGAATACAGATTTAGATTTTTTTTAATGACAAAAACATGTTATATAAGGGACATGAAATCAATTGCCAAAGGGTTATTGTATAATGTGGAGGTAAAGTCAAAAAGGACTTGAATAGGCCTCCTCTTGGGTATACTGACAGCCCCTAGGAATCCCAGCAATGGGCTTCTACCAGGATCCGGTAGTGCAGCAGCCATTGTCTTGAAATCATGGGGCTTGTTGGGCAGCTTGGGCGTCCTAAATTGGAGGCAGCCCTAAAGTTTTATTTTAAAGAGGACCACAACCCATGAAACACTCCTGGTTGGCTCTATACTTGACTTGATCCAGTGATCCCATGCTGCATGTGCCGCCCTTGCCTGGGATCACCTCCAGAGATGCAGCTCTAATGATGAGGTGATGTGAGAGGACAGCCTTGGGAGGCGGAATAGTGAGCGGCAGCAGGCTCAGGGAATATCGGTAGCTGTGACATTGGATGAAAATGTTTGCAGGTAGCATCAGACCTGGCAGGGGCACTTCATGTTTTACTAAGACTTACTTGGAGGAGGCACTTTTGTGGCTTCTTGTTACCTGCCTCCTGGAGACCTGCAATGAGCTTGCTGGATCAGGGATTCCCTCACCTGACCTTCCCACGACAGGGGGATAGGGCACCTTTCTATAGTTCATCCCGATCCCTGCTGTGTACGCTCACCATGTCTGGTAGACCTTAATGGCTGCTGTCAGAAGCATGCAGGGTTGAGGGAGCATTGTGCAGGGGGCAGAGGAATGTGTGTACAGCAGGGATCTAAGATGTGCAGGCACCTTGGGGGTGAGGATCACAATGGGGGGCTAGGAGGTTCACAATGCTCCAAAAGGGGATGCCCCTAGTACAAAGAATTGCCCAGACCTTTCCAAGGGGATGCCACAGGTTTTGGCCCTGTGTCTCTTTGGTCAAAAGACTGCCTGGTTCCACTAGAGACCTGATTCCTGGCCTCACCCACTCTTGCATTTTCTCATTCTTACCACAAGATTGTGGCCCCATGTGACCGCCAGTGGCCATGGGGGTTTACCAGGTGGGCGAAAAGCATGGCACAAGCCCCTTCTGTGAACCTCACTTGCCACTGTAAGTCATGTGAAGTCTCAATCTATTTTATTTATTTTAGATCCAAACATATATTTTGGAATCGCTCATTTAGCGAGGCGTTGCTGATTGTATGATTGGAGCGGGCGGTCGGCCAGGCGTCAGATGATGGTGGACACACCCTCCAATCTGCTGCTTCTTCTGACGGGGCCAGCAGAATTTTGGATGCTTCTGGTGATCATGTCATGCCTATGAGATCATGTATTTATACAAGAAAAGCCTTCATCATGAATGAGCCCATATCTGACCTAAATGCAGCCGGGCTGGAGGCTTCTCATAGGGTGTGTCAGGATCTGCAGCAGCATATAGTCCTCTTGTCAAGCTCTGGGACACACACAGGGTGTGAAAGAAATGATTTTCTCTATTCTCTTGTTTCATTTTTACTGCAGTTTTTGTTATGAGTGAGGAGTTTGATGTTTCCCGCCATTTCCTCTGGTATCTGTCACTGAGGGGGGGAAATGCATCTGTACTCTCGTATCTCACTTTCTATAGTCGCTGAGCCGTGTCAGGTGCTCACACTGCTAATGTGTTACTATTAGGTATTTCCGGCTACCTCATCTCTAAAAAAAAAATATATATATACCGTATATGTACAGTGTAATATTTCTATCTAGGATAGCGTTCTGAAATGTATACACGTGGGCCAGATACAAAAGTGACAAGAAAATCTCACAGTAGACATTAACCATCTAACCAACAAGATGACTCCAAACCCACCAACTCTCTCTGGCCTTCACCCCTAAACTCAGGAAATATATTTTCCTTGTGGAGCTCTCTATGACAGGGAACAGCTGGAAGATAGTGAAGTAAGTTTCTCTCTATTGTAGGGGTCACTGATGTGTGCAGGGGGTTGTTTAGTTTTGTGTCCTTGTGGACCAGGACCCTCCCTCATATAGCGTTGCAAAAGAGGGTTTATGTCCTACTCCCCTATGGCTGGTAGCTGCGGCCTGGCCATAAGCACACATCAACCACAGAGGCTAAATGGCCCATAGTTAGGGTTGCCACCTTGCCAGCATTTTTTTTTTTACTTTACTGGCCACTGGCCTGGTAATTGTGATTGCAGGTAAATGTTTCCCATCATCAGTTACCAGTAAGAAGACAAATATCGGCACCGCCAGACCAGTAAAGTAGGGGAAAAAAATGGCCAGGTGGCAACCCTACCCAGTGTGCAAAAGGGCAGGTAAGTATCAACCTTAAAAAAAAGCGTGGGTACACAGCCTCTCTTCTGCCTAATCTGAGCTATTGAAAGACACCCATTCCCCCACAGCCTGCTGCTCCCTATACTGCTGCCCAAGGCATCCGTCTCACCTCGCCTCATTAGAGTTTCACCCCTGACTGACCCTATCAATTCTTTCTGTAGACTGAAATAGTATGTAGTTTCATTTTTAGTCCCCGCTGGCATTGCAGGGTCAAGAAAAAACTGGTCTGCCCTCTCCCAGTGCCAGTTGTGTCTTACCACCCCTTGTGCAGGAACTAAAAGTTGACTTTGTTCTAATATCAGCCAAGTAAAGTGGATCTAATCCCTGTCTGTGCCAGGGAGGGTCCTGGTCCACAGATACCCTAACCTACCCCTAATGCTATTGAGCCCTACAATGAGACTTCACTTTTCTTTGCCAGGTTCCATCCATTCAGGAACAGGAAATTGCTGCATCTCCAGGACCTGTGCAGAACTGCAGTGTGCATCTGTTTTTGGTCCCCTGTCATACAAATCTCCACAAGGAAAGCTATCTCCTCAATGTTAGGGCTCCTTGGTGACTGAAGGGCTGACCCTGGTAGGGAGCACAAGTATTGCCTAAAAGAATAGTATCCAGTGAGCTGGGCCCCCGAACAATCGGGGCCCCACTCTGCCCTGCTGCACCCTATGTTAGTAGAATTGGCGTCTGATTTAAGATTTCCTTTCATCAATCTTAAATCTGGACCAACGTGTGCACATTTCGATACGCTACACTCGAAGAGAGTTCCTTCCCTGAATTCGGGCTTCCAAGGGATTTGTAACTGGAGTGGCAGGGCCGATTGTTAAAGCGGACCTTCATCCTGAATAAGAGCCTATCTTATCTGCTATGTCTGTGCAAAGCACAGCTATAACCTGCCCCCTGTACTTTATCCCGCTCTCCTCAGTATGTGTGATGCTTTTGAGTCAAGATGGCGGCGCCCGTATCCTAGAGTCCTGAACAGAGTTGCAGCCCAGTGGGGGAAAGAATAATAAGTAAGTAACTAAAAACTTAAAATATATTAATTTTAGATGCTGGGGAATAGTTTTTTAAGGGTTTGGACTAAATCATGGTGAAGGTCCAGTTTAAAGAGAACCAAAACCCCTTATGTTCCTTCCTATTCTAAAGACCTCCCCATAAAATCAGCATCTACCTGGATCCCATAGTGCATGCACAGCTTGGATGCGACATCCTGGCTGCAGGAAGTGGGCAGAAGCATAACTTCATGAGCCTGATCCCCTGTGCAGACATGAAATGCGGTTTTCCTGTCATTTAAACTGAAATGAATATGCCTGCTTTCTCTAAACATCATCACATGATCGCAAAGCTGATTGATAAGGAATAGAAGCAACAATAATGGGGCCCTCTGACATCATGGGCCCGGATTCTGTTGCTATTTCTGCTGCCCTGTAGTTAAACCACCCCTGGGAGTTAGGATTGTCAAAAGGGAGGGGGTAGGCTGGGTGCAGGTAAGGTTATATATAAGTTTTGGTCCTCTTTTAAAGAGACCTAAAGTCAGTAGGTCCGCTATAAGCATCACCTTTCAATATTTGCTCTTGCACAAAATTAAATGGCTGACAACACAGAGCAGTGCAGCCTTCTCCCTGACCCCAATATTGTGTGTAATGTGTGAGCCATGCCAGATGTTGCTGGCTCATTGATATTCATTACTCACCCGACCCCTCCTTCCTCCCCCCTACCCCCCCCCCCCAACCGCTGGTGACTGCCACTGTTTGACATTGCATCACTCATTCAATCTGCTCAACGGCCCTGATCTAGAAGCCAGTGTGACAGGGCTGTCTATATGTACCCGTACCAGACATTATGAAAAGGCTTATTTATAGTACTTGTTACGTATTTTTAGTGGCCTGCCATAGACGAACACTATTGGTCAATGCTGGGATTCAGGAGTCTCTTATCATCCAGTTATTGGAGGCCAGTTAATGTGATGCTGTCCAGATTTTTAACATGTCTGTTCGTTAAATGCCTTATGCAAATTGCACATTGTTGCACAATAAACTAGTCCTCATTTGTCCAAAAGCTTTCAGCCAAGATGGCAGCTGATGCAGAGACCAGCAATGATTTTACCTTATCCAGCTATTTTCTGACCCCTCATCATAAAGAAGTCCAAAAAAGTAGAGTATCTCTTAAATTTGGGACCACCTACAGTGGTAGGTTGCTGAGATTGAGTCTAGCGTTCATGCTCAAAAGTGACCTCCATGACTTAGTGCCACCCCTGCAACAGTGATGGCATTGGAAAGAGTATGGAGTGTCTGGCCTAATGGTGACTGACTGCTGTGGGGTGGACTAATGTCCTTGAGGTTACCTATGAGTGGTGGAACAGGCCTGCACCCTGTGGAACTCTGTTAGGACTTGTATTTTACTGAAGTATAAAGAGCCTAACCTACTTACTGGATGGAATACTGCATCTCTGCCCCATGCAACTGCTGGAGGTTAGCCCACAGCCTGGGGTCAAGTTCACACTAGGGGCTCAGCTATTACATTATAGTTTATGGATTTGCCAGGTGAACAGTCCCCACTGGGTGCTGGCAGATCAATCATTCTATTACCAAAATAAATTGGCCATGGCCTTGTAGCACTTTTTAAAGTGGACCAACACCCTCCCGTGATCGGCCCGGGAATCTATAAGATTCCCGGACCGATCAGCCCCCTGACTGCGGGGCACCCCGATCGGGCACCCCATCGCTGTGTGAAACCCCCCAGAAACCCCTAAATCCCTACCTGATCCTCGATCCAGCGGCGCCCGCCTCCCGCGCGTCCCTCTAGCAGGACGCACACCCGCGCCGGCCATTCACAAACGCCCTGTAAGAGTGACGCACGGGAGACGGCGGCGGGGGCGCTCTCTTGTCCGTCGCTGCCTCCCGCTTGTCTGTTGGCGGGGATTGGCAGCAGCGGTCAAGTGGGAGCGGGGAGAGGTGAGTTTTTGGGGCTTTCTGGGGGGTTTCACACAGCGGGGCACGCCTGATCGGGGTGCCCCCCCCCGAAGTGGACCAAAACCCAGGATAGTCAAAATCCTGGGTGTTGGTCCACTTTAAAGCAAGCAATTATGTTTCACTGTTAAAATATTAATCCAGACCCATAATGACCCCCTGTTGGTGCACCTCTGAACATTGCTGCGTACCACTGGTTAAGAAACAGTGTTACAACAGATCTATAAAATCAGGGATAGAACAGAAGGTCTGGGTTGCACATCATTGCAAATGCATGTTGAAGCTGCAGCACTGCTTCAAGGCGACTCTATGTAAGCGTGAATCTGCTCTATATCTATAAGAGCCCAACATATGGGACATACACACCAATGGGTTGAATCCCTCCCTATGTGCTCACACACACCCAAAAGATACCAATGGGAATTATGGAGGAGGCTGCTGAAAGCGGACCTTCACCCTGAATAAGCGCATATCTTATATGTTTCCCACACACTGTACATACAGATTAACATTAAAAATCATCCTACCTGCATCTACTGCATGTTATGAGCCTTTACACATCCTCTCTGGGGCTCTGCATTCTGGGATTGCTGTCCTTTCCCTGACCCCAGCTCTGCTCTGTCTGTGCAAAGCACAGCTATAACCCCGCCCCTATACTTTATCCCCCTCTCATCTCCTCCATATGTGATGCATCTGAGGCAAGATGGTGGCGCCCGTATCCTAGAGTCCTGAACAGAGTAGAAGCCCAGTGGGGAAAGAAAAATAAGTGACTAAAGACTTGAAATATATTAATTTTAGATGCTGGGGAATTGTTTTTAAGAGCTTGGACTTTTCATTAAATCATGCTGAAGGTCCGGTTTAACCAGGGAAGGGTGACGGGCTTCACAGTAGGTTCCAGATGGTCCTCTTTACAGGATATTCCTTTAGCTGTCATTACTGTTGCTTTTTATTGCGTTGAGTTGTTGTTATACATAGGGGTTATGATTTAGCAGGAAGTGAATAGTTACAGTTGACATTTCCAGGTTATATGTTTGGCCGCCTTGCTGCAGAGCGAGGTCCAGGCTGTGCAGGTGGGGCGGGGGCTGCCATAATCGTCCATACTGAACCTGCTGCACGAAACGGAGTGTTTTATGGCCGGATGGAGCAAAGCTGCTTCTTCTGCTTGGCCAGCTCCTGGGCCGGGACCCAGCTCCGCCATCAATCACCTGTGTCCCGGCTCTCTTTCCAGCATCTGACTTAGAAGAAAGCCTAATGAAAAGCAGGGGGATTTCTAAGGGGTTTGGGGAGGGGATGTTTTTTCAGCAGAGGTCCTGTAACAAAAGGCTGCTTATTCTCACTTCTTAAGGGAGGGGGCTGCTGGATCAACCCATAGCTATGATCGTGTTGGGGGGAGAGTTTTTTTTTTTTTTTTTTAAATCCTGGAAACACTTTGAATTACTCCAGACTAAATTCTTCTCATCATCTGACCTCAGTATGAAGCAATGTTAGCCGTTTTTGTTTGGGGCATCACCTTGGGTGGAGGAGAATTCCGCGTATCAACTAGGCTTGGGAATTCATTCCATTCATTATAGCAGGGATCTTATTTCCAATGTCTGTGCAGATGTTCCAGGCTTGCTATAGTGTAATCTGCCATGTCAGCCCTGACGTTGCTCATTACATGACATGGCCCGCGCCCAGCAGAACTAATTGCTAACCTGTGCGGGTACTCAGTTGTGTAATGTGTCTGGAATGGCTTGATAAAAGATATTTACTATAATCTGTTCTTCAGAAAGGCTAGCGTTGCTGTTAAACTTTCTGTTTTAACCATAAGAACAATAAATCTGTGCAATAGCCTCCCACAGAAGCTTGATAAAGCATCAAAGGATACATTTTTTTTTTCTACTCTTACTATTAGCTGTTATCTGTAAAAAGATTAAAAATTAAAAATAACTTTCCTCAACACCATCCCTTTGGTTGAACTGGATGGACGTACCCTATTTCTCCAAACATAAACTTTAGTTCCAATTCATAATTTAGCTGCCAGGCTTCAGCATTGGCTGTAAAGGAGGGTGAGGACACATCAAAGCTGTACAGGAGGGCGAGGACACCTCAAGGCTGTACAGGAGGGTGAGGACAAATCAAGGCTGTATAGGAGGGTGAGGACACATCAAGGCTGTACAGGAGGGTGAGGACACATCAAGGCTGTACAGGAGGGTGAGGACACCTCAAGGCTGTACAGGAGGGTGAGGACACCATAGGGCTGTACAGGAGGGTGAGGACACCTCAAGGCTGTACAGGAGGGTGAGGGCACCTCAAGGCAGTACAGGAGGGTGAGGACACCTCAAGGCTGTACAGGAGGGTGAGGACACCTCAAGGCAGTACAGGAGGGTGAGGACACCTCAAGGCTGTACAGGAGGGTGAGGACACCTCAAGGCTGTACAGGAGGGTGAGGACAACTCAAGGCTGTACAGGAGGGTGAGGACACCTCAAGGCTGTACAGGAGGGTGAGGACACCTCAAGGCTGTACAGGAGGGTGAGGACACCTCAAGGCTGTACAGGAGGGTGAGGACACCTCAAGGCTGTACAGGAGGGTGAGGACACCTCAAGGCTGTACAGGAGGGTGAGGACACCTCAAGGCTGTACAGGAGGGTGAGGACACCTCAAGGCAGTACAGGAGGGTGAGGACACCTCAAGGCAGTACAGGAGGGTGAGGACACCTCAAGGCTGTACAGGAGGGTGAGGACACCTCAAGGCTGTACAGGAGGGTGAGGACACCTCAAGGCTGTACAGGAGGGTGAGGACACCTCAAGGCTGTACAGGAGGGTGGGGACACCTCAAGGCTGTACAGGAGGGTGGGGACACCTCAAGGCTGTACAGGAGGGTGGGGACACCTCAAGGCTGTACAGGAGGGTGGGGACACCTCAAGGCTGTACAGGAGGGTGGGGACACCTCAAGGCTGTACAGGAGGGTGGGGACACCTCAAGGCTGTACAGGAGGGTGGGGACACCTCAAGGCTGTACAGGAGGGTGGGGACACCTCAAGGCTGTACAGGAGGGTGGGGACACCTCAAGGCTGTACAGGAGGGTGGGGACACCTCAAGGCTGTACAGGAGGGTGAGGACACCTCAAGCCACATAGGTAAGTTTGTCTGTTACTATTACCTGTTATCTGTAAATAGAATAGAAATAGAAAATAACTTTCCTCAACCCCATCCCTTTGGTTGAACTGGGTGGACGTACCCTATTTCTACAAAAATAAACCCTAGTTCCAATTCATAATTTAGCTGCCGGGCTTCAGCATTGGCTGTAAAGGAGGGTGAGGACACATCAAGCCACATAGGTAAGCTTGTCTGTCAGGAGTGAAATGTCTAATCTTGCTGTCTATATCCCAGCCTGCCACCATGCCGGGCACATGCCCGCATCCCCCACTGCCAACTGGCTTTGTGAACATACTGTACTGGAGCCACCATCTGGCAAGCTGACAGCCAGCTATCCCTGAAAATAAGCCCTAGCACCCATTTTTTGGAGCAAGAATTAATATAAGACCTGTCTTATTTTTGGGGAACTACAGTATGTCCTTTTTTTCACTTTTATTTTTATTTACTATGTAACATTCATCCACGATGAACCTACCGGTAATTTTCCAATCCTAGACACAGTGTCCAAATCATCCTGAATCTTGTGCGCATCCCTCCTGGACCATGTGCTGCAAATCTGTTCAGGACTCGGGCGCTGCCGCCTTGCCTCAGAAGCATCATATACGGAGGAGAGGAGAGGGGGTGGAGTGCAGGAGGGCGGGGTTATAGCTGTTATAGCTGGGGGTCAGGAAAAGGACAGCAATCCCAGAATGCAGAGCGGCACAGTCAGAAGACACTTCCTGTCTGCAGGCAGTCTGAGGCTCCATGGGCGGCCATCTTGGTTGTTTAAAAGCTTGGATGTTTAAAAGCTCAGAAAATGCACTAGGTGCATGTAGGATGATTTTTAATGTGGGCAATCTGTATGTACGGGGTGGGGGGGGGGGGGACATATAAGATAGACTCTCATTCAGGGTGAAGGTCCACTTTAAAGTGAAAAAAGGACATAGACAATAAGTTATGTATTTTTTATAATCTGAGATTTTGAGATGCTTTGAAATGTCTCATTTTACACAGTTCCCAGGGGATAAAGGGGGAGATGTTAGTGTGTTCCTCGACAGGGACTTCCTGGCTGTCTTCCAGGTTTTCCAGTTACTATACTGTGTTGTTCAGTGCAGGAAAATGTAATGCATTTCTAGTGCAGTACAAGCAAGCCGCTGCTTCTATTGTTCACACCATCCTCCTTACAGGGATCAGCTGGGCTGTCTATGGCTTGTGCCCCGGCTCATGCCTCAGGGTGTGTCTATGGATGGTTTGGCTCTTTCTAAATTACAGAACCCCCCAGAGAATTGTGTCAAGAGCCGCAGATGGGAAAGCAAATATGTCAAAAAGATTAAAAGCAGTAATCAATAGCAACTACACCAGGAGCTTGAGCGATATTGTGGGAAGGATGTATAAATGCTGAACTTTTATTCTGCCCTGTTATATCTTTGTATTAATGATGCAGTATAAGAAATAAAGTGTAATGTGGTGCAGTTGGGTACAACTGATGTGAAGAAGGACGGTATATTAAGGAGGAGCCCCCACTGCTGCAAATGTTATGAAATGCATTAAGCCAGGGATTAGAACCTGTGGTACAGGTACAGTATCCTACCTTGTGTAAAGCTGGTTAAAAGCCTATGTCCAGATAACGTAGGCATAACAATACACTAGACTACTATGGTGCAAGTACAATGTACGTACAGCCCAAATGCAGGCATAGTGCTCTTTGTTATGGGAGATCAGTGTTACCGTGTACAAGCACCTGGCCCTGGACACGACACTGCAAGGGAGGGTCTAGATCCCATTTAACAAGGCTAAGGAAGCCCCAAAACGGGCCCGAAACATGACCTACTTGGCTTATCCATTGGCATGACCGCTGGTGTGTGTGCTTGCCTGTCCTTTGACTGCTGCCACCATGGGCATCAAGGATGGTTCAATATTTTCAGACTTACTCTGCCTCACATTATTTGTGAGAAGGGGGGTAAGGCCTTATCTATGCATTTGATTTGCCTTCCTGGACCTGGTCATCCAGCCTGTGCGTAAAGCAGATGAGGAAGCGTCTGAGATGATAGTTTTGCGCTGGAAATTGTCGCACCAAGTTCACACCCAAGACCTACTGTAATTCTTTCTTACCTATTTGAATGTGGATTTTTATTTGTGCTATATGCTGCAAAAAGCGAGGCTAAATCACCCTAAAGCAGGTCAAAATCTTTGTGGCCGAAACTAAAAGTTTCCAGGCCCAGCCGCTAGCCGACACCAGATGCCCCATTGTGTGAAACTTCCTGGGGTGTCTGTAATCCTACCTGATCACCGGTGGCCACCTCGTCACACCGACAGTTTTACAATCGGAAACTCAAAATTAAAAAGGGGCACAGGGCTTGGCGGTGAAAACTTCTTTTTTTTTTTTTTTGAAATGGATCACCACCGAGTGGGGCTACTCGAATTTTTTTTTATTTTTTGAGTAAACAGGGGTCAAAGCCTGTGTACACATGTAAGTTCTTTTCTATCCATGGGAAAGTGAAGTCTGGCATATGACTATCTCTTGACTTTAGTGGACGGAGCACATGACTTCTTGAGTGTGACATATGATTAGTCTTAGTGCAACTTTTGTATATGCTTTTAAAGATTTTAAGCTGTAATTCTTTTGCAGATGTTTGGTTGCAATACATTTAAAGACCTACTACAGACAAAGGTCATTGTTACAGTATTACGTCGGGCTACATTTGGCAACGTCCTAAACTGGTTTATATATCAGGGTTTATACGTTCACCTGATGTCATACCCATTAAATCCGGCCCCTCCCATCAACTCAGCAGCAGAAGCAGGACAGAATTGCTAGTCCCCTCCCTCTGCCTGCCTCTCCCTCCTTCTACCTCCTCCCGCCCCTCCCTCCCTCTACCTCCTCCCGCCCCTCCCTCCGCCCCCTCCATCCTACTAGTGCTGACACTGTTGCAGCCAAGAACCCACACCGTGCTTGGTGGAGATGTTAGCACCCTCGGGGGGCTTGATTCTTCCCTCATACACCACTCATGCAGCGTAGGGAGAAGCAACATGAATGGCGCCCTCCTCCTCCGATGCCAGAAAAGAGCAGCACGGCGCCTGCCGCCCAATCTCCTTCTCTCTCCTCTGGCCGATGTTGGCACATTGGGAGTGCTGATTTAGGCTCCAATAGTTGCCTGCAACGTGGAGAGTGTAGAAGCACAGCCAGGGTGTCTGTAGCAAGGTCTGAGAATATCGGACTCCACCCATCATGCTGAATATTATGCAGCATCATAAGCCAAGGGACACCCCCACCTCACTTTCCCAAGGGCAATCATATGGTGAAACTGTAAACCTCCATATACCGGTCATTGCTTCTTCAATTGAAAAATGAAGAATGGTTAGGGCAGTGCCAAATGTAGCCTGATGCAATAGTGTAACAATCAACTTTGCCTGCTTTAGCAGTTTCTAGCATCAGTCAAAACTTTTGTTGGGGAGAGGGCAGCAAAAGTGTTGCTAACCTCACCTAACTAGCTGTATTGTATTGGAGACCAGCTGGCTGGTGTCCTGTTTACTTGGCTGCTCGGCTACTTGGACACAGTATGCACTGTACAAAGGTGGTCCCCACTTTACTCTGCCAGACTAGGTTTAGATTAGTTTGGGACTACATGGCTTAGAAATGGGCCTGGTAACTGCCAGTAAGTGTCTCAAGGACTCCAATACCCCCCTAATGAAGTGTACCTTTTGGACATTTTTGGTGCATAAGCTTCACTTTGCTCTCGGCTGAGTATGTGCCACTGTTGTGATTGGCAGGTAGTGTCATTCCTGCATCTATGTAACTAACAATCGCCTGTCATCTAGTATTGCCACCAAATACATGCCATAGTGGTTTCCCCTCTAAGACACTCTATCGAGTCTTCTCAAGGTAAAGCCACGGCATATGTGCAAGATCTGAGCAGAGACCATAGTTGCCCAGACTCCCTTGGTACATACGTTCAGCCAATTGAGATCGACGCCACACATCAGTGTTTCAGTACAATTCAGTAGGTGCAAATATCCGTTTCCAGTTCTACTCCCAATGAGGGGAGTATAGGAAGAGGCTTTGGCTTTATTCCACAAGTTCAGTGGGTTTTGGTCCACAGTAACCAACAGTAACTATCTTTCTGCTGCTTACAAGCAGTACAGAGATGGGTTAGTGAATATTTTGACAATAAATACATTAACACAAAATTAGTCCCTGTTTACATACTCTGTTGGAACTACTTTTTCATTCTACATAGAAGGTTGGAGACCAGTATGCTCAGCTGGGCAAATACCCAGGTTGTCCTAGTCTCTTGCACCCTAAATTAACTATACCCACCCCCCATCTGCTGCCTCGATGGCAGGTGACTGGTTCAAGCAACCTGTTGAATGCACAACACAAAGCTGGTCCCCCATTTAACCTGAGCTACCTGTATCACTTTAGATAAGGTTGGGACCACAAGGCACTGTGACTTATAGAATAGATTCTAATAGAATCTTTAATAGTTAATTATTTGTCCTGAAAATGGTTCCTTCTTGTCACCTAAATTTTTAGGGTGGTAACCGAGTAAAAGGGTGTTTATGCGCACAACTTTCCAGGGTCAGTTAAGACTTAGCATTGCTAAGGCTTGAATATAGTTTAAAATCAACTCATCTCTTAAATAAGAGTCCTGTCATTCACATACACTGTAGTAAGAGAGACGAGGCTTTGTGCCCAATGTGGAGTCCAACAAAGTGATGGAGTCGCTCCAAGCCGGGCTTGGCCACTGGAATTCTTTATTCGTGCTTGACATCATTGCTGTGATTAGAGCAGACAGGAAATGAGGTCAGTGACTGACACACAACAAATGCTATATAAACACGTTCATAGACCCTTCTGAAGAAAACGTACTGATCCACAAGCATGTTCGGATTTTAGACCTTCATAACTTGTATTCTTGTATTTTATTCTTAAAGAAAGTTTATTGCTTGCTTCGTGATTTATATATTTGGACGTCATCTAGCCAATCTGGTTAGCATCCCAGCTGGAAAATAGATTTGGGGCATTGTAGTGTTTATTCCATCACACTGGACCCTTTTATCAGGAGTTGCATGATAGTCGGATGGGATGCAGATTCGTATGAGGACAGATGACCAGTTCCTCAGAGGCAGCTGCAGATAAATCCAATAAAGTTACTCAGTTACAGTATGCTCCAAATATGCAGTAGGTTTTCGTAAGGTTGTTCCACATTCTGTCTATGGCACAGGGAGTGTCCTGTGATTTGCTCAGGGTAAAAGTTCACATGGGGAAGCCGTAACTTCATTACTGCTGCCCCCCCCCCCCCTCTTTCCTTCGCAGCAGATAAGATTACATAATGGTTAGCTTACAGTATAGCCCAACAGAAATCCACAAATGTACTAGTGCTTATCATTGTACATTGTACATAAATACCCCACCCAGAAAATATTTTGTTCCATGTATTTTAAAGTGTAAAGTTAGATTCCAGGCTAAAGATTAAAAGAAAAAAGAACACTTGCCCTTTTTTACTCGCCGCCTTTATGTCCTAATTTTAGTTAAATAAAACTCACCAGTTTCTGCGTCGTGCGGGCCAGCATTTAAGTTTGGTGGCTGTAGTCAATACACAGCCTGACCGTTCGGCTTTTTCAGTATTTAGCCTTTTTTTTTTTTGTCAGTGATATCTTGTGTCACTTTAGTGGAAAATAAAGACTTGTGCTACAGAATCGCCTTGTGACAGTCAGGTAGCAAGGCCTGGCCCCGAGACTTGGCCTGGCCCTGATTGTCTGAGAATGTTCATTCAAGTGTACAGTCACGCTTCTATTGGAGAGGCCGACACACACAGAACCTTGTACTGCAATGACAGAGGCTGTTGTTCATTAGCCGATCCTCTGTAACTATCATATCTCGGCTCTCACAGTTGTTCTCAATGGCTCTCTGTTCTCATAATGAGGCGAAATTACACAAAGGGGAATGGAACATATTAGATGCTCCCCCTCTTTTTCCTCCTAAGTTTTATTTGTGTATCTCACTTGCTTTTTATCAAATAGTTTTTTTTCGATTATGTATCTCCATCAGAAATGTAGCATTTATATGATATGAATGTTCGGGTACTGTTGAAGTGGACCAAAACCCACGGAGATTGGCCCAGGAGCAGCGGCCACATCCCCACTACCAAAACCCACGGAGATTGGCCCAGGAGCAGCGGCCACATCCCCACTACCAAAACCAACGGAGATTGGCCCAGGAGCAGCGGCCACATCCCCACTACCAAAACCCACAGAGATTGGCCCAGGAGCAGCGGCCACATCCCCACTACCAAAACCCACAGAGATTGGCCCAGGAGCAGCGGCCACATCCCCACTACCAAAACCCACAGAGATTGGCCCAGGAGCAGCGGCCACATCCCCACTACCAAAACCCACAGAGATTGGCCCAGGAGCAGCGGCCACATCCCCACTACCAAAACCCACGGAGATTGGCCCAGGAGCAGCGGGCACATCCCCACTACCAAAACCCACGGAGATTGGCCCAGGAGCAGCAGCCACATCCCCACTACCAAAACCCACGGAGATTGGCCCAGGAGCAGCGGCCACATCCCCACTACCAAAACCCACGGAGATTGGCCCAGGAGCAGCGGCCACATCCCCACTACCAAAACCCACGGAGATTGGCCCAGGAGCAGCGGCCACATCCCCACTACCAAAACCCACGGAGATTGGCCCAGGAGCAGCGGCCACATCCCCACTACCAAAACCCACGGAGATTGGCCCAGGAGCAGCGGCCACATCCCCACTACCAAAACCCACGGAGATTGGCCCAGGAGCAGTGGCCACATCCCCACTACCAAAACCCACGGAGATTGGCCCAAGAGCAGCGGCCACATCCCCACTACCAAAACCCATAGAGATTGGCCCAGGAGCAGCGGCCACATCCCCACTACCAAAACCCACGGAGATTGGCCCAAGAGCAGCGGCCACATCCCCACTACCAAAACCCATAGAGATTGGCCCAGGAGCAGCGGCCACATCCCCACTACCAAAACCCACGGATATTGGCCCAGGAGCAGCGGCCACATCCCCACTACCCCTCTAGCAGGGCCCGTGCCAGGCATTTGTGAATGGTCCTGTGCTGTTAGAGGGTAGCGGTGGATGCAGCCATCAGCGTGCTTGCATCCGCTCGTATTAGACGAGCTCCTTGACGAAGGGGCTTGAACGGATCCGAGTGGGCTGGTCGAGCTGCTACGAATGGGTCGTAGGACCGGGAAGAGGTGAGTTTGTTCGGGCAACCTGGGGGATGTCACATAGCAGGGTGCCCGGGGGCAAGGACCAAAACCCAGGAAAGTAAAAATCCTAGGTTTTGGTCCACTTTAAGGTGTAACAAACCCCAGGATTTTAACTATCTGGGGATTTGTTTTCCACCCAAAGCCCCTCTATGTAAAACCCCCCACCAGATCGCCCAAAACATCGTGCCTCTTTCCGGGCCTACGGCGCATGCGCGGGCTTTTGTCCAATCAGCGCCTTTTGCTGTGCATGCTAAACGTTCGGCAAACAGCACTTGTTTATGGGAGCAAGAGCAGACACCGTTGTTTACATTTGTGAGGGTTTCACACAGAGGGGCATCTTGATTTGGGATAACCGGGGAAGGCTGGGGGCTGGCACTGGAATCTTTTAGAGATTTAGAGGATTTTGTTCTGCCTTAAAGGGACTCTAAACTCAATGACAATAATAAGGCCGCAAACAGCTCACCTGATGTTTGTCTCATGTGCCTCTCCTCCATTTCCTGCAGTGCCAGGTAGAAGCTGCAGCAGGGCTCCAAAGTTTGCCCTGTAGCCCATAAACTAGATATCCACCTATTTTATCTTTTTCTATGGCTAGTTTGTGCTCACTACACACCAATATGGTGTTTCCACAACAGGTTTCTGTGTTTGGTACTGCTGAGTGATAGAACACCCCTCCAAATACCATTCCAACCCAGTGCACACATAAGTGTAATCCTTTACCCACCATATTTTACTGACCTATCCTTTGTGTCTTATATTGTTATATGTGCAGCACCAAATCAAGGCAGTTGGGCTCTATTTTTCTTAAAGAGAACCAAAACCTGTTTTGGCTGGACCTGGAGTCTAAAAGACCGATTTGGGATGCCCAGCTGTGTGAAACGCCTTGTGGTCACTAGTATACTAAACTTGTCATCCCACGGTGGGAGCATGTGTGGGAGGAAGCCAGACATGCTGGCCGCTCTCCACTTTCTATGCTGGATAAACAGAATTCTATGGCTTTCATAAATATGCACATATGTCATAGAGCACTGACTGGAAGAGACCCTGTGCATGTGCAGTGGGATGACGGCAAGGTGAGTATATCTGATCCCAGGGAATTTCACACAGCTGAGCATCCCAAATCATTGTTGAACTTATGCTGAAATGTGGCCATGACCATTCCAGGTTTGCACTGCATTCTGGTTGATCTTGACATTATCTGATGAATGTGTTAGACCAAAAGTTGTACTACTGTATCCACTAAAAACACCTAAGCCCTGATGTATACATGTCTAAGCTTCAAACAAGGCATGTCATTTAATAATATATATATATATATATATATATATATATATATATATATATATGTGACCTTTATATGTTTGCATACAGTCTCATAACCAAACTGTGTACTACTATTAAATCGGACCTTCACCATGATTTATTGAAAAGCCCAAACTCTTATAAAACGATTCCCCAGCATCTAAAATTAATATATTTTTTAGTCACTTATTATTCTTTCCCCCACTGGGCTGCAACTCTGTTCAGGACTTTAGGATACAGGCGCAGTCATCTTGACTCAGAAGCTATAGGATAAAGTACAGGGGGTGGGTTATAGCTGTGCTTTGCTCAGACAGAGCAGAGCTGGGGTCAGGAAAAGGTCAGCAACCCCAGAATGCAGAGCAGCAACAGCACTTCCTGTTTGCAGGCTGCCTGATGTCCCATGAGCCGCCATCTTGGATGTTTAAAGGCTCATAACATGCAGTAGATGCAGGTAGGATGATTTTTAATGTGAGCAATCTGTATGTACAGGGTGTGGGAAACATATGAGATAGACTCTTATTCAGAGTGAAGGACCGCTTTAAGAGTATTTAGAAGCAACATTTATGTGTTGCACTACTTATTTTACTAATTTGTGTAATTTAAAAATACCCCACATCACTATTTATACTTACCTTACTCACGCTCCTGTTCATGAAAAGATAACCTTAAAGCAGACCAAAACCCACCAGTGATGCAAAACCAAATTTGCCGATCTTCCAGTTGATAGTCTTCCCTGGGAGAAGAGAAATACTATTTTTTATTATCCTGACATATTGTAAATTGGCATTCTGTTCTCGGGCTCCAGAGGCATGTTCAAATTCTAGGTGCTGGGTTATTATGCGGTTTGGCAATCACTGGTACTGCCACTCAAACCCCTGTCAAACTGGTATTATCGGATCTATTGCTGGGAAAGAAGAGGAGACAGGATGTAGTACCAAAAGGTACTGCCTGTGGGATGTAGGGGATATTAATAAAGTAATGAGCTTTGGTCAATTTTAAAGTAGAAAAAAGTGTAACTAAATGAATAAGACCCTACAGGAGCACCACTATGAGAATAAACCAAAAGAGCTGGACACCTATACATATATAGTGCTTTTCTAATTATTATTGAGAACATAAGGGGGGGGGGGGGGGTAGTATTTTGGGGCTGGAAAGAAAAAAGGGTCTAAGTCTTAGCTGAGGAAAGCGAAGGGAAACTGGAATATTCTTCCGCAGGTATTGGGAATCTGGATACGTTGTACATTAGTCATGTAGAGAGTAGATGGTGGTTCACATATAACATATGGCTGTTGGTTTGTCTCATGCAATGTGATATTCTGCGCTCATGCTGATGTAATCTAATATTTGCATGGTAGTGTGACTTTTCTGTATAAAGTGAAATGTAGCTGTTGTAAGCTGTTCATAATTCTGCAAATCCACTGCAATATCTTGAAAGAGTTTAAAGCCCACTTTTGGGAAACTTTATTAAGTTCACCACTGCAGATGTTGCCTGGTCCAGGGCTGGGTTGCTCCCCTCTGTCTCATATAGAAGGAGATTGATTGGCAAGGCAATGTCTTCCTCCTGGCTCCACATGAGGCTGGGATAGGAGAGGCTAAGCTTCACTGATGGACCTCCTTAAAGTGGACCAACACCCTCCACTGATCAGCCCGGGAATCTATAAGATTCCCGGACCGATCAGTCCCCTGACTGCAGGGCACCCCAATCGGGGATGCCCCGCTGTGTGAAACCCCCCTGAAACCCCTAAATCCCTACCTGCTCCTCGATCCAGCGGCGCCCGCCGCCGCCTCCCGTGCGTCCCTCTAGCAGGACGCGCACCCGCGCCGGCCGTTTGTGAATGGCTGACGGGCGCGCGCGCCCTGTAAGAGTGACGCGCAGGAGGCGGCGGCGGGCGCGCTCTCTTGTCCGTCGCTGCCTCCCGCTTGTCCGTCGGCGGGGATTGGCAGCAGCGGTCACGTGGGAGAGGTGAGTTTTTGGGGGTTTCACACAGCGGGGGCACCCCTGATTGGGGTGCCCCACCGAAGTGGACCAAAACCCAGGATAGTCAAAATCCTGAGTGTTGGTCCACTTTAAGGCCATCCTAATTCAAGATTATGTTGTTTATTTTTCTATTTAGAAAATGCCAGGTTAGAATTCTTCTCTGTCAAACATGGGAGCTTATACAGAACCCATAATATATATTTAGGATATTTTTGGATAACATGCTATGACCTACATTGGAGGGGTGGCCTCCTCCACTATAGGACCCATGGATACAAGCGTTCTATTTCATGGGTAGTAACACAACATAGGTTGGACCTTGACAGCACAATGACACTGCTGTACTATGAAGCCCCCATTCGTTGTGTGATTGGAAAGACCTCATCATAGCTAAGGCCTGAACATTGCAACGGTAATTCTGAACATAAAAAAGACAAAATAACATCAAATACCCCCCCCCCCATATAAAAAGGATATGCAGACACTGGCTAAAACAATAGTATACAATTTATTCAGATCATGAGACCACACAAAACACTAAGTGCCTTATTTATCAAGGAATAGCGACAGATAGCGACTGGGGAGCCGGCCAGTAAAGCCAGGTACCGCAACTAGAACGCCGGCTCCCCTCCACAATCACACATTTATCAAGCCGATACTGCTTAGCGACTGAGATAGCGCCACCTAGCAACTCATTCATCATTATCCCAGCCTCATCCCACAGCGCCAGCGAACATCCTTGAACAGCGACAGGTATGACCTCTCGCTACTTGGCGCTCTCCAATGCATTTCAATGGCAGAATGTATTTTAATTAATAATTATTTTTTAATATATATATATTTTTTTAAATTTAAAAAAAAATCTGTGAACACTTCTTCCTTTGAAAATGTATTTTTTGGGGATTTAAAAAAAATTTTTTTTTTTTTTGCAGAATTGATATTACAGGTCTGATTTTAAACTATTCAGGTTTGAATATTATTTCAAAATCATGCCATTTTTTTTTTTGGGTGGTTAGGGGGTTAAAAAACTACTTTTAACACATCGCCTACTGCGCTCTGGGATTTAAACATGCATTTCACAGTGCTAGGAATTTTTAAGGCTGATTTTTTAATGAATATGGTGGGTGCCGGTCGCTATGTCCAGTCGCTATCATGCGCTCCCATACAACAGCGAACCTGTCAAATAGCGACTCAGCATCTTGTATTCAACATTACGGCACACTGACTGAGTCGCTATCATCCACCGAACAATGGCCAAGCACAGCGACTACTAGCGGTCACTGTCAAAATACAGCTACAGTCGCTATCTGTCGCTATTAATGAATCAGCCTCTAAGACATTTAGAAATGAAAAAAGGTCCTTCACTGCAATTATTCGTTAAGATCATAAGGTATAACCAGAATTCATTGAATATAATATTTATCTGGGGAGTTAATGATCCTGATAGTGTATAAATGCTGGGGACATTTTGAAACTTTAAGTACATCGAAAGTTAGTATACCAAACATATAAATACTGCAATTTTCAATTCTACATATCCAACAATTAGAAAAACACACACACACAATTAATATTTATACTGCCCACAATAGAGTGCATGGGCACAAGGAATTCCATGCGCTCGCTTGCTTTTTGCAACTTCATCAGGGACTAAAACATTTTGCTGTCTACATTGTAGTTGGATACAATCTATTTTTCCTCTCTGTATTTTCATATTCTGTGTTTAATATATAGTGTCTGTATGTCTAAGCATCCCCTGGTGGTTGGAGGGGATGTACATTTATACTCTTATATGGAGTAATACAATTAATATTTTTTTCTTTCATATAGTTTATAAATTACATTGACAGATTTGTAGATTAGGTTTAAGTCATTTTAAATGTATTTTCTTGTAAACCTTAGATATAAACATATCCTCATCAACTGACATCATTGTCTTTTGTACGACTACCTAGAAGGCTAATCGCTAATGAAGTTTTCAGGGAAAGAATATTTGCTGACAGATGCAATGCAGAGGCCCTAGCTGGAGGCTATTTATGGCTGATGTTAGATTGTGACTTAATAGTTTTGATGTAATGAAACATGTTTGCCAGCTATTAAAATGAAGTGAATCCACGCGTCCCTTTGTGAACAAGATGGTTGCTATTGACGTCTGCTGATTACACTGGCAACTGTTCACTTGGCCATGCATTGCTGTTACTCTTTGTTCACGATTGTTGGCTAAACTGAAATGTATGTAAAAATATTGTGCAGCACAAAGTAACCAGTTTTATACCTGCTGGCCAATCTGAGATGGTCAATGACGGAAATGGCTCAAGAAACTAGTGTCTGAAGGTGCCAGCGAAAATGGCAAAATGACTGATGGTCTGCCAACCCCGCATTTCGGAGCATCCTAATATTGCCTGCCCCACTATAGGTAAAGAGAGTCCAAGCTTTTTGTAACCTCCCAGCGCCCCCCCCCCCCCCCCCCCCCGTGCTAAGCCAGGGACAAAAATAATAAAACAACTCACCTGATCCCCACAAAGCTCCCCTGATGCTGGTGCAGGCGGAAACACAGAGATGTGAGTATTTAATGGCCAAATTTTGATTTTGGCCTTCCTAGGGATTAACTACCATGTCCCAGGGTTGGGCATGTTAGCAACTCTTGATTCATAAATGACAAAATTACCTCAGGGAAAAAGTTATTAAAGTCATACTTTGTCATACTTAGTAAAAGGAAAACTATATTCACCTTTCATTCAGCGCAGGCTATCTCTGCTGGTGCGGTGTAAAGATGCTTACCGGATCGCCCACTATCAGTCCCGCAGGGAGCGCCGCCCCCTCGACACTGCTGTGCAGAAGAGGACTATGGTGTACCCTGCCCCCTCATCACAGGAACTATGGCACGACCTGCTCCATTCACTTCAATGGCGAGGCGTGTGCCCTAGTTCCTGTAATCAGGGTGTTGTCCGCTAAGTGTCATTACACCGCACCAGCAGTGATAGCCTGCACTGGATGAAAGGTGAGTATAGTTTTTTTTCTTTTTTACTAAAGTATGACTTTAAAGTGGAAGTCCAGTCTCCTGAAACCCCTTCCCTGGTGCTGTGGTAGGATGAGGCATTGCAACAACAAAAATAACTTACCTAACCTAGAATCCGGAGCTGTTCCCCTGGGGTTTCACAGATGCATGAAGCAGCATTCTTCAAACTGCATGCCCCCCAGCAAGTCACTTGAATGGGCATCAGGAGCATGCATAGTGCAAGGGATGCATCTCCATGGCTTCCACACGTGTGCTGGTGACAGCGCCTCCCCATCTTGCCTCAGTGTCCGGGAAGGGAGGTGGTTCCCAGGAGTCTGGACATCTAGTTTAAAACACCACTGTGGCATGTTTCAGCTGTTGGCAACTCATAATAAGATTCCCTTTGCTACATGCTACCTGCTGTACTTGCTTCAATGTATTTTGGTTGAGATCCAAGTCTGCAGAAAGCCAGCATAGAAGAGTCTTAAGTTGAGAGCATCCCATAGAATACCATGTTGGTTTCCATTATCTTTTGTTCAACTGAACAAGTGGAGCATCTGATGCAAAACATACATAGCTGGTACTGCAAACAACAAGAGAGGCTTCATTGTTTCAAAATTAAAAATTGTGATAGGAGAGCCCCACCGTTTAGCTTTCATGGGGCGTCAGGAATTCTTATGGTAGCCCTTTCCATCCCATTACCAACTGTTGCAGGGCGGTTTCTTTCCTCTAGGTCAGGGATTCCCAACCAGTGGTACAAGGACCATTTGTGGTACCAGATCGCAGATTAATCTGTACCCTATCTTGATGCCAGCTGCTATCTAAACTTGAACCAACCCTGATTTGCTACAGAAGTACCAAACTTCTCCAAGAGGAGATGGATGCAGATTTTGGTACATTTTAAACAACTTTTATAGGTGTTTGATGTATTTTTCAACTGGGTTTTAGGTTCTGACAAGCTATTACTCTCCACCCAGGTAGTGCCTGTATTTTAGAAAAGTGTTATATAGTATAACCTTGGTATAGGTTGGGGACCCCCTGCTCCATCACTGGGACGGGATGACAACTGCTGGATACACAAGATACTTGCTCCGGTTTGGATAGCTATTTGGAAATGTACAAAGGGACTCGGTTTTGTAAATTTCATCTTCGTGATTAGTCCAGATAGATGATGAACTGTTGGGAAGATGGGCAATGTGCTCAATGTGCTCATTTTAGTGTTCTATAGAAAAGAAGCTAAAGTCAGCATCTCGGAGCAGCCTGGGATCTGTCTCATCATTCAGACGGTGATTTATGATGGTGCAAGCCATGAATAATGTACTAACAGATAAATTGCCTTCTTGTACTACAGTACATTGCTATTACTAATTATTAGCCATATATGAAGGAGTCAGAGTTGGAGCTTGAGTCGGAACCGGAGCCTGATAAAAGGAGGAGTCAGAGTCAGCTTACAGACTCCACATCCCCAGGCGCAATACAGTCAGACAGGCAACGTTCTCCTGGAATTCACTAAACCCTGATTCGTCCATTAAACTGCCAAATAGAGGAGCTTGATTCATCACTATACAGAATATTAGGGTTGATTCAGAGAGAAAAAAAAACACTTTCGTTTTTGTGTTGATCTGTATATTTTGGACTTGATGGACTGCTTGTTGCCGTCCAGCTGGAGAAGGTCTGTAACCATAGTTTTGGTGATAGTTGTGTAATGTGTTGTGTAGTCATAAGCAACAAGGTTAAGTATTGACCAAAATGTAATGTAAGGCCAGGAAGTGCTTACAGTGAGTATAATTTGCTTTTCGAGGTATTGAGTCACCATAGACCAATCTTGGCATGCCCTTGATAGAATACGAATTGAACCTTTCTCTGCTCCCTCTGGCGTGTGTGACCATCCTGGCAGATATTTAAGTCTGCCAAGCAAGGTAGGTGCGCAGAGAGGAAATGCTGCCGGAGGCCATACATGTGTTGTGAGATTGTGGAAGGGGTTTCACTCATCGGGGAATCCTAAATTGCAATTTTCCTAAGGTTGGAAATAGCCTGCCTTATTTTTGGCCCCAAATTCTAGGGCTGGGCAAAATGTGTTTTGCTCCTGTAAAATCTGTAATTCCCTAGTCCACTTCCCCCCTGCTTGTGTTAAGCCCAATACAGGTAAAAAAAAATACAACCCACCTACATGATCGCCACATTCCTTCACTGACCTGTCCTGGAGGTGGGGGGGGGGGGGCGCTCTGCACGGGAGCTGGGACCTTGAGGTACAGGACAGACACCGAATACTTGGAGAAGCTCAGCCATGGCTGCTGCTGATATTGGGTGACTGACCTGTTACTCAAGTCCCAGTCACAGCTGCATTGCAAAGCGATTCCACCAGTCAGGTGAGTTTTTTATTTTATTTTATTGCCTGAACCAGCCCACAGAGAATGATTGGGTGGGTTAAGGAATGGCTGGAGCTCCTTCTTAAAGCGGAACAAAACCTACCAGTGGCTGGCCTGAAATGTAAAAGATTCCAGGACCGGCTGCTTGCTTTCCCCCAGGTCATCCTGGATAGGGGTGCCCCGCTGTGTTAAAACCCCCACACACACCTTTCCCCGGTCCAACAGCACTTGTCCGGGTTCCTGTCCAATGAGAGCCGCCTGCTAAACTGACATAACTCGGCAGGTGGCTCCCATTGTTGTCATCGGGGAGCACACACTGCCACATCTTCTATGTGAATGACTGGGCTCTCCATTATAGTCAATGAGAGCGTTTGCCAAAAGATGTAAACCTAGCAAACGGCTCTCATGGCTGAGCGTCCACACATGCACCCTTGGCCTGGAGAGAGGTGAGTTAAACTGGCCAAACTGGGGGGCTCTACACAGCGGGGCATTCACAATAAGGATGCCCCCTGGGAACGGAACAAAACCAAGTCAAAATTCCGGATTTTGTTCTGCTTTAACCTCCCCTTTTGGTCAGTGTATTTCTTTTCCAGTGTCTGATTTCCCAGTCCAGACTTGTCATTGTGTTTCCACTTGTGTTGCTGGCTTGAAGGGAAATCGGCTGGGCTAGCAGCTTCACAAAGTTGTGGAGATTTTTAGGTAGGGTTGAATCACCCAACCCCAGGTACCCCTGTATCTTCCAAGCCTATCATTAGGAAAAGAGCACTGAAGACAATGGGAATGTTTTTACATGGCACATTCTAACCAAGATTAACTGGACTGCCCATCACTCTTAGCAAGTAGGTGGAGCCATGCAAATCATCTCTTTATGCCTCTTGTCACCATGCTGGGCGCTGAGATATAGCTTTTACACTGCACACAGCCATAATTCTCCCACTTGTGGCAAATGTTTTAGGCCTTTTGGCCCTCATCGGCACAAGACATGAAGATTATGTCTGCATGCAGGTGAGACCTGGGAGTGCCAAGACCAATCGCTTTGGGGAAGACCAATGTCATGCTGAATATAGTGGTATAGGAGGAAACAAAATGGGAATAGAAAATAAGTGGTATGTAGGTGAGCCTTTAGCCCTTTGACAGTGCATGGTAACAGGACTAGCACCATCGAGCCATTAGTGAATTGCCGTAGTGATCCTAAAAATATTTCCTTTCATGGCAGATGTGATAGAATGGCCAGTGCAATTATGATTTTAAAGTGGAACACCACCTGCGATTTTGGCTATCCCGGGCTTTGTTCCGTGCCCTGGGAGCATCCCAAATTGGGTTGCCCCGCAGTGTTAAATCCCCCAGAACACCCTGGAAAACTCGCCTCTTCCCAGTCCTATCAGGCTTTCATCCAATCAGAGACGTTTTCCGTGCATATATAATACTCGGCAAACATTTCTGTTTACATTAAAAAATCACTTCTACATATAAACTGAACTGTAAACCGTCCCATAGATCTCTACGCTGATAATCACCACAGGTCGGTCCCGTGGTTCTCAATTAATTAATAACTGTAAGGTAAAATACTAAGTGCGCTATAATGGCCACTAATAAGACCTGAAAGCCTGCCGGATAGCACAGGGTTAATCACCGCTGAGTGACCTGCACTATATTGTACAGTCTCTCAAACTCTTGTACAAAAAATACACACTGAAGATGTCTGGTTGGCTGGTCTGCTCCCCTCGTTCCAAGTCGGGCAACTAGATAATTTTCAAAAACTTGGAGCAGACCAGCCAACTAGACTGGGGAAAGACACAGCCGAGCCATGGCGGGACTGGGCGAACGGCCAATGACGTACCAGAGTTCTACTTGGCGGGATCGCAAGTGATTTACTAGAAGCTTTGTGTGGAAGATCTGGGTCTCCCTCTGGATTAGGAGACCCAAAACAAGGGTAAGTGGACTGTACAATATAGTGTAGGTCACTCAGATAGCAATTAAAATGGTCATATCCGGCAGGGTTTCTGGCCTTATTATTTTAATATATGTAAGTCTGTTAGAGCCCAGGCTATACTTTGCTGCTCTAACTATAGGAACCTTATGGAGCGCACACAGTATTATAATACAATTCTTGGTTCTGTTAACATGCAGAGCTGGGCAATTGGGAGCACAAGCAGACGCCTCCCCAAAAGCAACAGTTTGGGTGCGCCAGCAAAATGGCTGGGGACGGGAGCGCACTCATGGGCAAAGATCTGGGGATTCGGACCCTGGATGTTTACATCGCCGAGTTCTGCCACTCCTCGAGGGGGAGCTCCACACCGCGTGGCCTCCCGTTTCAGGATGCACCCAGGAAAGGCCAGCAGTCGGCCTTGGAATCTTTTAGATTCCAGGGCCAGCCACAGTGGGTTTTGTTCCGCTTTTATAGATTCCTGTTTTCTGGCCGTGTGGGTCTCTTGTATTTCCCCGCATATTTCAGCAGTGTTTTTTAGACTCTTCAGGTTTATTCTGGCAGAGTAAGTGGTACTGATCCTATAAGAACAGTGTTGTGTTTTTTTTTTCTGCAGTCATCACAGACACGGTGTTACCAGGGCCTTGGCTTTGGACTTATTTGTGCTCCAAAGTAAAAATAAACGTATTTCTGGTTTGGCTTCAGCTGCCAAAACTTGAGAGGAAACGTTCCTCGCAGCTGCTGCGGTTCAGCCCGCGTTCACTTCCTCACGCCGCTGTCTCTTGTATTTATGGTATTCGGATATTTGTTTGATTATGGCTTCCTTTATATGTGATGACAGAGACTTCCAAGCGAGTGTTACAATGTCTTCTGCCTTGGGTTTTATGTATTTATATTACTCATGCTGTATGTTGATACGTTCATTATTGCTGGATGTTGAATCATTTATGGTGGTTCTCTGATGGGCCCTTTTGATATGCATTCAGTTCGAGTATGAAGACTTTGTTAGCAAGAATATGCATATAGGACAATATCGGACTTTAAAGTGGAACAAATCCTGGGATTTTCACTTTCCCTGGGTTTTGATCCTGATACCCTTATGTGAAACCCCCAGATCAGGGTGTGCACTCACCTATCCCCAGTCCAATGGTCAAATCAGAGCTGCCTGCTGAAGTGATGTAATTCGAGGGGGAGTGAGAGCGACCGCATCCCCTGCTGCCCTTGCTTGTGCCGCAGCCTATCTGAATGGCTAGGGCGGGAGCACGTACACAGCCCAAGGAAGCGGGGATGCAGCCGCTCCCCATTCACAACAGTCTGAGCCACCTTCTGAATTCCGTTAATTCAGAGGACGGCTCTGATTGGAGCATTGAACCGGGGAAAGGTGAATGGTTACCAGCGCCCTGGGAGGTTGAGAGGAGGGACCAGCGATTGACAGGTTTCAGCATGACCCAGTGCCTGGGACTTGGAACATGATATTCAGATCTAGTGGCATTGGGTCCTCTTTCCTTATGTATGAAATGCTCACCTCGGGGGGGGGGGGGGGACATAATGCCATAGGAGCCTGAGAATAAAACTGCAAATACAGGATTACCACATGTCAGGCTAAGTGAAAGTAGTGATTTATTTTTCTACTCCCAGAAAAAGGACGATGGCAATTGGCTTGTTTGGTTTTGAATCACTGGTGGGTTTTGCTCTACCTTAAAATAGACCAAAAGAATAAAAAGATTTTAGTCTAGCAAGTTTAACTCACCCCTTGATTTAACATGCCTTGCCACCGCAAGGGGTGAGGGGCTCTTCACAGGACAGTTTTGTGTGTCCTCCGCAGGGAAACTGGGGGAGCGGCTGACTCAACTCGCTGTGCCAATTCTCAGTCCAAAACAACGGCTTTAGCATGCACAGCATACACCCTGATTGGAAAAGAGCCAGCGGATGCGCCGTGGGAATGGCCGAAAGGTGAGTCGATCTGGGGGCCTCACACAACGGGGCCACACTACATCGGGATGCCACAGGGACAAGGACCAATCTGGTGATGTACATAAAAATGAACCAGGTTTTCCGCTACCCGATTTGGGATGGCCAGTGTGAAACCCCCCAGATCCCCACTCAACCCGCCTTTCTGCCATTCCTATCAGCGGGCTCTTGTCCAATCAGCGCTTCTGCTGTTCAAACTAATGCACGACATAAAGCCGTTAGTTTGGATGGAATGTTGGCACAGGGAGTGGTGGCAGTCGCATTCTCCGTTTTCCTCCAGAGGACGCATAACTAAATGGATGGACGCAAAAGCACCCTTGCTGTGGGGATGCGATTGCCGCAAGGGACTAGTGGAACAGCAAGGGTTTTAAGGGTGAGGGGCCTCACACAGGAGGGGGCTCACACAGTGGGGCATCCCAAATCATCAAGCCCTAGAGTCTTTTAGAATCCAGGGCCAGCCAGCCCAAATATTTGTTTACTTTAAGACCTAAAACTGATTTCCTTTTTTTTGTTATGTGCCTTAAAGCAGACCTTCACCTTGAAAAAGAGCATATCTTATATGTTTCCCACACCCTGTGCATACAGATTGCTCACATTAAAAATCATCCTGAATCTACTACATTTACATCTTCTGCTAACCTGAATCTACTGCATTTTATGAGCCTTTAAACATCCAAGATGATGGCTCATGGAGCATCAGGCAGCCTGCAAACAGGAAGTGTCTTCTGACTGTGTCGCTCTGTATTCTGGGATTGCTGTCCTTTTCCTGACCCCAGCTCTGCTCTGCCTGTGCAAAGCACAGCTATAACCCGCCCCCTGTACTTAATCCCGCTCTCATCTCCTCAGTATGTGTGGTGCTTCTGAGTCAAGATGGCGGCGCCCATATCCTGAACAGAGTTGCAGCCCGTGGGGGAAAGAATAATAAATAAGTGACTAAAACGTAAAATATATTAATTTTAGATGCTGGGGAATAGTTTTTTAAGGGTTTGGCCTTTTCATTAAATTATGCTGAAGGTCCGGTTTAAGGGGCAGCAGGTGCTGCTGAATGAAATGAGTAAATTCCACAAACAAGCGGCCACACATATATAACATATTTGACTGCTTGTGCAGAGAACATTATTAATGTCCTTGCTGAAATGTGTCACTCAGATGACATACATGCCATTTCCTGAGCCCACTCACAAAGCAGCCACTTGCTGTGTGAGGCCAGATATGACACACTGTGACAATAGACAGCCTCCATGTGGTTTCCATCATTATTGTCTTGGTAGCTTAATAGAATTTGCATGAAAGCCCCATAGAGGCCACAGGGCTGGGTAACTGGCTGAATTGTCACAGACAACTCTGAACACAAATGTTACAATGTGACATACAGTAGTCCCAACATATTTGGGGATAGCAATCACCATCTATCAGAGCTTTGCTGGAAATGATGTCATTTGCAGAACAAATCCACCAATGGGTGTCTGGCAACTCCATTCAGAAAGCTCTTTCTGTGCCCAGACCTAACTCCCTAAACTCTCATTCAGCCTATACAAGCAAATGAAATCTGCTAGACGTGGCTCCCCTGCAAAGGGAAACTTGGTCAAATTACTGTTCCGCAATACAGGTACTTGGTGGTCTACAGTAGTTCTCGGTAATGTACTGGTTTCCGAGCGTGGTTCCCAGGTCTCCTGGTGCACTCCTGACTCTGTCGTAGGACCTTATCAGTGCTTGACATGCCACCTCTGTTGGAGTGAAGCACAAGGGATGGGGCCACCTCCACCATTTCACCTGCAAATGAATCCTGGAGAAATCCATGCTGCATGACTCAATCTCCAAAATGGGCACCAGAGCTGGATGATGCAGATATGGGGAGGAAAAAGGAGAATACATTTTTTGTTGTTTGTTTTAGCTTGGACAATTCCTGAAATGTCTGCCTGTCATTTTTTACTTTACGGTGGTGAAGTTATATATTCCTACACAGAGATTGGAATACTGCTACCCCCTAAAAACACCCATTTGTTAAAGAAAAGGGTGGAGCCAAAGCGCCCCCCAGCAAATCCAGTGGTTCTTAACCTTTTTACGCCAAGTACCACTAGCGGCAAGAGGTTACCCAAATAATTACCCAAAAGGGGGTGATTTTTATAGATAGTACTAAAATAGGAAGACCATAGGCCTTGGGGCATTTTAAAGCAAGAAGTGAGTCTTGGAGCCAACGCGCCCCCCAGCAAATCCCAGGTTCTCTAATCCAGAGGTTCTTAACCTTTTTACACCAAGTACCCCTAGCGATAAGAAGTTACAAACAATTAGCCAAAAAGGGGGTGATTAATTATAGATAGTTTCAAAATAAGTAGGCCATAGATCTTGGAGCATTTTAAAGCTAGAAACTATTAGGTTTCACTTGTAAAATAATAAACCAGACCAGTCAGACACCCCCTGAAGGTATGGGCCAGACCACTGCCGTGAACCCCCTGGGGTACGTGTACTGCAGGTTGAGAAATGGTGCTCTATTCTACACCGTAATCCCCCAGCAAGCACGTGGATCAGAGTCTATTCGCAAGCCACTTTTTGCTAGGGGATCAATGTGTACATGAGTGAAACCAGTGTCGGGTGGGGGAGGACAAGTTTACTATGAGTAGACCATCCCGTGTGGCGTTACCTACAGGAAATATGGTTCATTGGTCAAGTCTCTAATAATCACTATGGAAACAATAAAAAGGGCTATGGTATTTACATGCCATTTTAAAAATATTGAGGCATCTTTTATTTCATTAGATAAGAGACTTGTGTGGCCTTTTTGTTTCTTATACTCTTGTGCTTATATGGAAATAATGTAAAAGCATTTTTCCAGAAAAAAATTTCAAAATATAAATTGATATATATATATATATATATATATATATATATATATATATATATATATATATATTGGAGCTGTAGACATCTATGTCCTGTTGTTACAGCATTGTTAATAAACATGTTGCATTTATGTATGCGGTAGAGTATTTACGATTGGTTTTGGTGAATGCTGCTTATTACAGTTGAATATCTCTCGGGTTGTCAGCTTTAAAATCACAAGTCGTCTTTTCCCCTGGGGTATTGTCTCAGAGCTTCCTTACGGGCGGCTTCCTTCCTTATGTTACTTTAAGATAACCGTTAGAATCCACTCTATCAAGGCAGCCGTTAGAGCTCCTTCCGCTTTCCTGCCTTGACTTTGCGTAGCGCACTTGTCTTCTAATACCCTTCTTCTGAGGTGACCGGAATATTTGTATTGTATTGTAAGACCTTTAAAAATCAGGACATTCTCTATAATTTAGTTACGGGCATCCCTGAAAAAACCTGTCACCAAAATGACCTCCTTCCTTTAAGTATGCCTGTAATACTAGACTGTCCTGCTTCCTAGCTGGACACCTATTCTAGGAGGAGAAAACTGTTGTAAGATAAAAGGGCAGTACAGGCGGTATGCGGCCCACTTGCCTGCCCTAATGGTAGACTTGCAACTCATTGTTCGCCATCGCTGATTAGCCTCCACTTGTTTGTGTCTGGAATAAAACTTTCTAATGTTCATAAAAACGAAGTTCAATGAAGACATTGTGGCAGTCCTCTTTCTTATTGGTATCAATCCTGTGTTAGACACAAGCTGTCCTGGTTGTGTCTGTAGCAGCTCCTAATGGTCAGAATCCATGTTGGAATAACAAGGGAGTCTTGGGAGGGCTTATATTAAGGTTGTATGGTGCCCAAACATTTCTCATAGCAGCCCTGTCAATAAGCTAATAAGCCAGCCCTGACCACTGAGGTTACAGTGTATGTATACAAAGTGCATTTACAAAGCAAAGACCTGTTCAAGACCAACACATTAAAAATTAACCCGAAGCCCTTAGACTACACTTGAGTGGCAAACTCACAATGCTGTACAGGTGCTATCTTTTCAAGGTATGTCTACTACTTAAAGCAGAACAAAACCCTATTAGCTCGGTCCTAGAGTCTAAAAGACTCCTGGATCAACCAACTTTCTGTCCCGGGGGCATCCCAATTTGGGCTGTGTAAAATCTGGGTCATCTTGTTTACTCACAGTGCTGGTAATCCCACAGTGCATGTGCGGGCTGTAGTGGCTTCCTTGGCTCAAGAGGGGATGTTCAGGCAGTGGGTAGTCAAATGAGGGTTGCAGGTTCGATTCCCGGCTAAAACATGATTAATTGCTCCTGAGCAAGGCACCTAACCCCCCAACTGCTCTTCAGATGCTGTGGTTAGGGCAGCCCACCACTCTGTGCTGCAGTGGGGTGTACTTCCACCTTTCACTTTTAAACCCAGCACCCTTGCCCAGTTAAAAGGAACCCTAAAGTGTCCCCTCCTCCACCAGGGCTACACAGAGCAGCATCCCTTGCTATGTCCCATATCCTATTGAAGTTAACAGGCCAGCAGGCGCAAGAAATGGATTCTGGGACCCGCCGTGCCTCAGCACAGGGAGAGGATTCCACGGAGGCTGCAAAAGAGACTGTTCTCCAGCCTCGATGGGTGGTGAGTCTCAATCTGACAGTGTTACAAAGATTGTGTATGTTAAAAAGCTCAACAAAACTCGAAATTGCCCCAACAAAACAAATCCCAAGGGTATGTGTAGTGTTAGCCTCCCCCCCCCCCCCCCCAATGTGCTTCATTGTATTGTCATGTGATCCAGTTTCTTGCTTTGTAGTTGGAACACCCTGCACGTCCACATAGCCAGCTGCATTTTTGAGATGCTACTTGAGGAGCTCTGTGTCACATGGCTGAAAGGAATATTGTAGTCATTAAAAGTAAAGGCCCAAGTAACCAACCTGGTTTTGTCTAGTTGGTTGCTCATATTGCCCGTGGGTAAGTGGCTAAGTACAATAATCATTCTTGGTTTCCTGTAAAAGGTTGTGACTAGACAAAAATATTTGTCTGTAAATACAAGTTGTTGGCCGTTAACCTAGTCAGTGGTCCTGGATCCAGGGCGATGGTTGGGCGGGCATGAGAGCATCTATTGTAGAATTTGCTTGGCTGGAATGTCTGACATTTTACCTTCCTCCACATGAAATAGTTCAGCCATGAAAAAAAATGCACGTCCTATTCCCATCACCACTGGAGCAGAGGAGGAAGTGAAGGAATTTCCTGTGCCTTGGCCTTTGTTTTCTACATCGGTCATCACAATATGCTGCTGTTCCTTTTCATTTCTTTAATGGAAGACGACTTGAGCCAAGTACCATGAGACCCTCGTCTTAGCAGACCTGGATTTTATCAGGATGAAAGAGCAGGATGAGGTCATCCTGGAGGAAGTGTATTTCATAAAGTGTTGAAAGGACTTTAAAAAAATAGCAAAACTAAAGGATTTAAAGAACAATTCCAGGCTCCGTGAATATGGCTACACACAAGACCTTCCATAACACAATGATAGACTGACACCATTTGTGGCCTGTAACAAATATACCCTCACCAAGTTATTGCACAAGTCTTTAAAGAGGAACTTTGGAGGCCCTAGAGTCTAAAATTTCGTGGTGAGCAGGTGAGTGAAATCGGGAAGCCACCCGCCCCCCGATCCCCCATTTCACTCACCTGCACCTGGTGCCCTCGATGTGCCTCAGCACCACTTCCACATCCCTTCTTACCTCTAGCTGTGCGCCCACCTGCGCCAGGCCTTTTGGAATGGGCGGCCAGGGACTGAGCTAGGAATGCAGTTGGCTGCGCACTTGGCCTTGCTTGGCTGTCTTCAGCTGAGCAGCTAGCAGAGCCGAGTAAAATAGCACAAGCTCAGCCAATCAACACGCTTGTTTTCGGCTGTGGGAGCATCAGGAAGATTAGTTTTTACAGCGTCTTGAGGGGGGTACACTCAGCAAGTGGCCCCACCTGAGAGGAACAATACCCAGAATGGTAAACTTCCCGGATACCATTCCTCTTTCAAACCCTTTCACACTCCGTCTTGCTGCTCAGCTTACCAAGGGGCTTAGGCAGTGGTGGAAGAGACCAACTGCTATGAATGGTCCTACAATCCTTCTTGTAAGTCTTGAGATGTGCCATGGCCAGGAATCAAATCAAGTTCAAATGCTTGGCAGTCAACTGTTGGAGGGCAACTATGCTTACCACAATGCCACCGAATTCAGGTCAACTGCTTGGGAGGCAGTTATATTTAACACTATACCACTAACACCACCGAACTTTGGTCATGAGCTTGCAAGGCAGCTATATTCAATGCTATACCGCCAACACCTAATAACGTAGGTCAGCAGCATGAAAGAAAGCTATGCTGTCCAAACCCAGGTCATCTGCTTATATGCGCTATGCTCCCCACTATACCACCAACACAATCAAACCCAGGTCAACTGCTTGAATAGCACGCTCACCACTTTATCACTAACCTGATCAAACCAAGTCAACTGCTTGGATAAAAGCCATGCTCAATGCTATATACCACCAAGACCAATAAACTAGGTCAACTGCTTGGAATGTAGCTATGCTCACCACTAAACCACCAACCATATCAACCCTGGGTTATCTGCTTGGATAACAGCTATGCTCACCCACTATACCACCAGCACTATCAAAACCAAGTCAACTGCTTAGAAGTTCACCACTATATCACCAACATGCTGGGGGGCATAGTAGTCAACGTAGCTGCCTTCCAAGCAGTTGAATTTGGTTTGATTCCTGGCTCCTCCAAGCTCAACAATGAAGCACCCTGTGGTGTGAGCATTTTAGTGTTCTGCTGGGAATGTGAAGTTGTAATTTGGTCCTATTAACTTTGTTCAATATGTATAAATCTTATAGCTGGTATAATTCTTAAACCGTCTACTATAAACATTAGTAATGTTTACTTCTGCCACTTACCTTCGCTTGGCTGGTGGGTCCTCACTGAATTCTGTAATTGGTGACTTCCCTTTGAACGAAGACATTTTGCCTGGGGCCCACCAGTAGAACTGACTCTGGGGGCTCACCCCACATTTAGATGTGTAATATTACACATCTTACATTTAGGGCCCATGCACAGAGACATTATGCCATACTGTTTTGTCTGTATGTGCACTAGCTATGCATAGTTAAAGTTTTATGAAGGCCCTCGAATAGGCCCCCTGTAAAAAAAAAAAAAAAGGCCCACGGGGGGATTACCTTGCCCTGTGGGCCAGTCTGAGTCTGCTGCCCCACCTCAATGCTCACCTGGAACAGAGCTATGTTACTATTATGTAGTAGTGAAAGGGAGGAGCAGAGACACATTTAGCTGGTGGTGACAGGCACGGCAACTGTTCAATATACAGTATGTTTACATTACTTAAACTATGATAAAAGCGAATGATAGGAGATATAGAAACATATTCTTGCAACTTGGCATTAAAGTGGATCTAAAGTCATTTTTATCCTACCCCCTCCATGCAAAAAATCTTCTGCAGAAAACCTGCCTGGTCCTGTTGTTTTTCTCTCCTGCTCCCATGCCAGAAATGGTTGGCTGTATCTCAAGCCTCTGAAGCTCCTGAACTCCAGGGATGTTGAGTGATGGTCTTGTCGCCTAATCACTGGAGTAACAGGGCCGTCACTGAACCTACCTGAAGGCTTGGCAGACCCAGAAGCCAGGACCAGGTTAGTCTTTTTTATTTTGTTCCCTAAATAGGATTAGTAGGGGCTATAGTAGGAAGTTTTTATAGGCTTTGTGGTATTTTGGAATATCTGAAGTCATTTTTGGCTAACCATTTATCATTTATCTTCACAGATGAGCGTGAAGCTGTCCAGAAAAAGACCTTTACAAAATGGGTGAATTCCCACCTGGCCCGAGTGTCATGCCGAATAACCGATCTCTACACCGACTTGCGAGATGGGCGCATGCTTATCAAGCTGCTGGAGGTGCTCTCTGGAGAGAGGCTGGTAAGTACCTGCTTTCTAACCTTCCAGAATAGTGTAAATTACTGTAATAATGTCACAAATTCGGCCCTATTCTATTCATCAGAGGGCTCATCTGCATTTCCTTCCTCCATACTCTGTGCATCACACTCCTTTGCTGTTGTATTAATTTGCACGGTGCAGTAATAGCCTCCAGCTCCACCTGAGTATAGCCAACAAAGCAGTGATTCTGTGGTCACACTTTTTATAGTCTATGAAGTTACTCCATCATCTCTCATGAGATGTAAGCTATGAATCACATCAATCATAACTTGTTTTACTTGTCATCAGTTTAAATGGGCCAGTGCGGGGAAAAGTTGACAGCCCTTGTGACACCCTCATTTAGTTGGGTGCATTAACAGCTCCTGCACAATTTATTTGTGATTCGAAACCCAGAAAGACCATAAAATTGTTCTAAGATTGTGCAGGGTGGCTAGTTGGCTGACACTCTTAGTGTTGCAGGACAACACTAATTATGTTGGTGGACATAATACACTGTAATCAAGAGACTACAGGAAAGGGACATGTTGAGTGGCTAGAAAGTTTGGTCACCCAGAAAACAGTTAGGCCAGTAACAGGCTAATTAGCTCAAAACCTTTCTCCATGCCTAGGAGTTGAAAGAAAAAGAAAATCTCCTACCTTTTTCCCCGCAATTCAGTGGGGTGGGGTGTTTTCAACCCTGGGCACAGCTAACTACACAGAGCGGTATCCTCCATGCTGTACACACGACCATTAATTGAATTGGGTGGGGCGCTCACGCACATAGCGGGTGCATTCGCCCTTTGGCCATCTTTTGAAGTGCCGTATTCGGATAGGGCCTCCATGCATTAACATACATAAGCCACCCTGGACTGTTACTTTCACAAGGATTACATGGTAACAATACACATCCAATCACCCTGATTGTACATAATTTGTTTTCTTTATTATGTTACAGAAAGTTTGTTGTTTATATATTATATTCCAAGTATACAGCACGTCCTGTTCCAGAATATTCCTTACACATGGGTTATACATCCACAAGATGGCGCTGGACTGCAGAAAAAGACTTGTGGCTCCTCCCGGCCCCTTAAATTGCCAGGAATCTCCTAATTCCCAGAGTCTTTCTGCAGTCTGGACTACGAAGATGAAGATGGCTCTCTTCTGCGCAGGGAGTGGGCTTTGCCTTGGGCCCTGCAGGCTTATTTCCACCCATTCTGGACCCACTGCCTCCCAGCCACGGCTGACGGTTCGGTTGAAGGTAGGACAGCACTAGGGTCAGGTGCTGAAGGAGCGTTGCTCCAGGCCACAAGGCCCTGTACCAAAGGGTAGTCGGCGACAGGCTTTTTATGGTGAGCCTCATTGGGATGCCCCCAGCCCCTTTATCTTGGGATATTTATCCCTCCCTTTTCACGCTGTTGGTTGTGCAGGACCCCCTCATTGCATTCCGCGTGATCGGCACGGGACGCCCGGGGAGTACACTCTGGTGTTTTACTACTGTGTTTTTTGTCACTTGTGTTTGGTGTGTGTGGAGGCCGTTGCACGGCGCTCCGCGGTGGTCGGCGCTTTTACTGTGTTTTTTTATTTAACTGTCATGGCGCGTCACGTGGCTTGTTTTTGCGCCCGCGTTCCGCGTCATGCGCCCGCGGCCCGCCCCTCTAGGTACTGCTGTCGCCGCCATTTTGTGGTCCTTCCATTGCGGTGCTGCGACACGGTTGGTGATCGGATTATCTGTGCGCTTGCCGGCTTGGTCCGTGAGCCCCTTACGGGGTTTTTATCTTTGGTTATTATTGTATGGCTAGGGATGCTTATGGTGTACATTATTGGGTCTTGCAGGCGGGTCCCTTGACTGTGGTTCTCTTGGCCCTGCCTATTGCCAATCTCCCACTTCCCCTAGCGGGTTTCGGGGGGCATCCCAAATAGGGTGGCTGTTTAGCTGTGTCCCTGTTCTGATTATTGTGCATACTTTTGTAAAAATCACCATATGGAGGCTTCTGGGGATAATGTGCTTGGGGTTCCTTCAGGACAAGCCCGGCTGTGTGTTGCATGTGGGGTTTCCCCTATAAATGAAGATGGCAGGGTATGTGTAATCTGCGCCCAGTAGGTACTTGCGCTGCAGTCTGGGTTGCCTGCTACAGGCCCTGGTGTGGCGCCCCCTCTGGCTTCACCTACCCCCCCACGCTTGCATTTGATCCCCAGCGAGGGGCATACTAGCGGTGAGTCTCAATCGGATTAGGCTGCACGGGTGGCCAGCATTGAAAAGCATATTGCTGGGTCGGGCCCGCGTAAGGCTTCTGCTAAGAAGCAGCATTTATCACCCGCCGTTTCCCTCTTCCCTGTTGAGGCTGAGGAATTTTTTGACATCTCGGGTTATGGTCCCCTTGAGGAGGGGTAACTATTATCTGATTCAGAATCATCTGAGGAACAACCTAGGGTGTATGATGATACCATTCTCCCTTTGGAGAAGGCCAATGGTTCTCAGATGACACTGATAGGTTGTTGTCTCACATTTTTGAGGTGCTTTGTATTTCCCCTCCTGCCGTGGCTCCGCTGCAGCAGGGTGAGCTTTTTCATACAGTGAAGCCACGCTTGGAGTTCCCTGAGCAGACTCACTTTAATAATCTGGTGCTCAAGGAATGGGAATGGCCTAGCAAGCTACCTGGGGTGCCCAAGAGTTGGGACACGAGATATCCCTTTCCTGCTGATGTGATTAAGCGTTGGTCATGTCCTCCCGAGGTGGACGCGCCCGTTCTGGGGTTGTCAAATACATCTGTCATGCATTCTCCTGACAATACTACCCTGCGGGATGGTGAGGACCGGTGCATGGACCAGCTGGCTTGTCATGCCTTTGCCTGTGTGGGGACTGCGCTGCGTCCGGTTTGTGCCTCTGCCATTATAGCTATTGCTATTAAAGGGCTGCTTAAGAGTCTCTTAGATGGGTCTTCTGATGAGAGAAGTATAGATCTCTCCTGCTTTGCTATGAATTTGTTTCATATGTTCTATCTGCTATGGATGATGCCATTAGAATGTGTGGGAGGACGTCTGCTCTGTTAGTGGTTATACGTCGCTCTGTCTGGCTGCGTCAGTGGGTAGCTGATAACACTGCTAAAAAGGCTCTCACTGGTTTTCCCTTTAAGGGGCTGCGCCTCTTTGGTGAAAGCTTGGACTTTTTTGCCAAGGGTGGTAGGTTACCTCAACGTAGGAGGCCTTCTCGGCCCTTTCGAGGGACTGGTGCTTCTCTCCCCTCCTTTCGCGCTTCCAGGGCTGGTCGAGGAGCTTCCTTTGCTGGAGCACGTGGAGATTATTGGGGCATGGGTAGAGGATGTGGCCGCCCCGGCCTCTCCTGGGGTCCCAAGCCCAAATCCTCCCCTAAGCCCCCTTAGGCATGAGAAGGCGCCCTCACCCATCCGGGTGGGGGGACGGCTTTGGCTCTTTGCTCACGTCTGGAGGCAACGTGTAGCAGACAGATGGATCCAGGAGGTGGTTTCCTCCGGTTACAAGATAGAGTTTGCAGCCTGGCCGCCCCCAAGATTCCTCAGATCCCGTATGGCTCAAAACCCCCGGTCAGCTCAGGTCCTGCACCACGCGGTCCAAAACCTTCTGTAGTTGGGGGTCATCTGCCCTGTACCTTTCAGGGAAAGGGGCAGAGGCTTCTATTCCAATCTCTTCACGGTCCCCAAAATGGATGGGTCCCTCAGGCCCATCTTGGATTTAAAGTGTCTCAACAAGTTTGTCAGATTCAAGCATTTTCGCATGGAGACCCTGCACTCAGCTGTCAATTCACTGCACCCAGGCGACTTCATGACCTCAGTAGACATCAAGGACGCTTAACTTCATGTACCAATCTTCCCAGGTCATCAGAAATTCCTCAGGTTTGGTCTGGGAGATGAGCATTATCAATTTGTGGCACTGCCTTTTGGTATCACCTCGGTCCCCAGGGTATTCACCAAGGTGCTGGCAGGCTTGATGGCTCTGCTGAGAGCTCAGGGCATTCGCATTCTCCCTTATTTGGACGACATTCTGATCTCGTCCCAGTCCTTCCATAAGGCAGGGCTGGATACACAGGTGGTGGTGACCACACTAGAGTCATTCGGCTGGGTGATCAACCATCCCAAGTCTTCTCTGTTCCCGTCTCTGGTGAGGTCCTTTCTGGGCATGACTCTGGATACATCTCAGGTCAAGGTTTTTCTCCCCCAACAGAAGGTGGAGAGTCTTCAAGCTCAGGCCCAGTTTCTTCTTTCTTGTCCTCATCCCTCCATCTGGCAGGGGTAAGCCTTTGTTACCAGTCTGGGATTTGAATTTGGTTTTATCTGCCATGCAGGGTTCCCCTTTTTGAGCCTTTGCGTGAGGCCCCTTTGCCTATTTTGACTCTTAACTTCTGTTAGGCTTGTTTCTGAGTTGGCGGCACTTTCCATTAAACCTCCTTACTTTGAGAGACACAAGGACAAGGTGGTGTTTCGGTTCAAGCCAGATTTCTTGCCTAAGGTTGTGTCTGCATTTCATCTCAATCAGGACATTGTTTTGCCTTCCTTGTGTCCTAATCCTAGTAACCCTAAGTAGAGGGTATTACATTCTCTGGACGTGGTTAGGACTTTTAAATTTTGTCTGCTTGCTACTGAGTCCTTCAGGAAGACTGATGTTTTTTTTGTTCTTCCTTCTGGACCTAGGAAGGGTTTACCTCCGGCTAAATCCACCATCAGTAAGTGGATTCGTCAGGCGGCGATACAAGCCTATTTTGCTAAGGGGAAGTAGCCACCCTTCCGCCTTACTGCTCATTCTACTCGTGCTATTGGTGCCTCTTGGGCCTTTCAGCACCAAGCTTCTGTTGAACAAGTTTGCAAGGCCGCTACTTGGTCTTCTGTTCATACTTTTTCTAAGTTTTACAAGGTTGATGTTCTGCAAAAGTTCTGCAGGCGGCAGTGGTTTAAACTGCCCGCCGTTACTTTTGGGGATCCCACCCTACCTTACAGACACTGCTATTGGATGTCCCATGTGTAAGGAATATTCTGGAACAGGACGTGCTGTATACTTGGAATAATACAATTCTGTGAGTACTCACCTGTAGAATTGGTATTATAAGTATACAGCACATCCTGTTCCACCCCACCTTTTATCATTGTTCTTGGTTACCTCTGTATGGTGATTGTTCATTTTGGATTCTTATTCATATTTGATTCTCCCGGCTTCTTGTTAACTGCTTGTCAATACTGGGAATTAGTGGGAGGTTCCTGGCTATTTAAGGGGCCGGGAGTGGCCACAAGTCTTTTTCTGCAGTCCAGCGCCATCTTGTGTATGTATAACCCATGTGTAAGGAATATTCTGGAACAGGACGTGCTGTATACTTATAATACCGATTCTACAGATGAGTACTCACAGAATTGTATTTTTTGAGTCTTAGCTGGAATGGAGGTAATGCTGAGCAAGAATTTAATTGTTCAGTGTAACTGTGGTTTAAAAACTAAATAATAAAAACGAAAAACTTTGACAATCCCTATGAGCCCCCCTTCCTGCCTTGGTCCCAGTTTGTTGTGTCTGAAGTTAAAGGCAGACTATTGCGAAAAAATGGCCCAATGATCTATATAATGAATCTATATAAATTTGCTGGATGGCCATGAGGGGTCACTTTTACACCTGGCATCAAATAATATCCAGCCAGGCTTGTTTTATTCTTTTAATGGAAGGCAGAGGAAACAGGGGTGTCATCCCTGGATTTTATTCCTGCCAGGAGAACAAACCACAAGCTTGGTTTGAGTTTTTTTCAGTTCGGGTGTATAAGTGACCCCTCCTCTCATTAGCCAACGTGTTTTTATGGATTTTTAATACTTCACAATTTCGCAATGTATCTCCTTTAAAGTAGTCCTATAAGATTTTCGGCATGCTAAGGCAACCCCCTCGGCTACATCCCCATTTGGGATGTCCAGCAGATGAATACTAAAAGGAAGTTTGAGACTTGGCTAATATACGTTCCTGCCCAGGCTCCGCCATGCATTCCAGAGCTGCAGAAAATCATATCTGTGCTTTCTCCTCCCAACACATGACTACTGGTGACCTATCAGTGGTCACAAGCAAAGAGGGGGAAGTTCAGGATACTCTTTTCTGCAACACTAAACCTGCGACTAAGTGGTAAGTATCTTATATTGTTATTTTGCTCACATATGATATTAGGTGTGGGGCATCCCAAGTCAGGATGCCCCTAATTGGATACTTCAATGTAGAGTTGCAGACACAAACCCAAGATTTTGCGCCCCCTGGATTACCCGAAGACATTTCGCTAGTCATCAGTTTTTTGGTTTTTTTTTCCGTTTATTTCTTCAGATACAGTTGACTGTATCTTCTATGGGTCCTTTGATCAATGACATTTGCTAAGATTGTTTGGCATTTTTTGCTCTCTAACCTGCTAATGAAAAGTTGGTTTGGAATTAGAATTGAAAGAAAAGCTCATTTAATAGTTTACCAATGGCAGTGGCTGGATTCCATAGGAGCTGCATTAGCTGCTATCATCGTGTGCAAAACATGGTATTAAAATAAGGCTAAAATGTTGCCCTATCATTGGGATGTACAATGTCGGGTAATATAAGGTTTGAATGAAAGGAACAATGTTTTACACAAGTGGCTAGCTATGAGCGTCCGCGTGTCTAGATATAATGTCAGGTTGTAGCCCTGGGCTTAGGACAATGGCTCTCTTTAGGGATGGCAGTGCAGCTAGTTCGTCTCCTCCTTCTAGTAGTAGCCGTACCTACACCCAGTCATTTGTGAGTGCTGTCTCGGGGTCACTGCACAGCACAAAGCAATTGTGAAAGATAGCGCTGTTATCACAGGGAGTTGCCTCATGTGCCAAGCGCCTGCATATTGCATCCATTATTCATCAGATTAGGACATGTTTGAATAACCGTCCATTAACACCTTGTTGTCCTGCTCTTGGCTAGCTGCACACTTTTAAGGACATCACAGAACCTGTTAGGTTTATAGTTATCTAAATGTATCACTGAGTGAGGGACTAGCTACCCCCATGCTCATGTAATGGCACAATTTAGTAAATGGTGTTGGTGGCACGCTAGGCAACCTAGGCAACCTATGCATTTGATTTAAATCAGTTGCAGCACAGCTACAGAAGGTTTTGGGAGATGGTATGTTTAGGGAGAGACGAGAGGAACTAGAATAGCAGAGCTTCTGCAGCAAGAGGTTCTTCTTGGTGTGGGAGCAATCAGTTGAGTTTTGGGAGCTGGCAAACTCTCTTTAAAATAGGCCAAAACCCAGACAGAGTCTAAAAGACTTTGAATCCTTCACTAAGGGGCATCCCAAATTAGGATTTTAAAAGGCCCTGGTTTCTGTGTATACTCAATTTCGATCATCAATCTCCAAGCACATGAGCTTGTGGCATCCCTGCCATGGCATGTGGGGTGCTAATTTCAGCCGTAGACAGGGCATGGAGGGGAATATATGGGGAAACCAAGTGTTGCACACTGCAGGGCATGCCAAATTGGGATGTCCCTAGGTAAGGGACTGTAAATGTAATGACAATTTTTAGGCGGCAAGCAGCTCATCTGATTCCTGTCTCATATGCCTCTCCTCCATTCCCTTCAGTGCAAGGTAGAAGCTGTAGCAGGACTACAAAATTTGCTTCTTCATTTAATATTTTTCCTCCAGGACCATGCAAAACCGTGTTCTGAGAGCCATTTTGTCCCTTGGTACTCTGAGGGTAAGCGAGCGTGGCAAGCCACAGTGGTCCCACAGTTGTCTCTGTTGTCCACAACAGAGCCTTCTCATACAATCCAAGAATGATGAAGAAATCCGGTTCGCTTAGAATACATAAGGTAGTTACATATATTGAGAAATGGTTCATTTTACACTGTTCCAATAGGGGATAGAGTGCAAATATGGACTTCGCTTCTCTATATTTCACTGCCTGTATCTATAGAAGCCTCCAGTGGTCTCAGTTATAATGGGTGGTTTGGAAATAATTGTGTCCAGGTGACTCTAACATGATGTCTATGGCATGAGATACTGATCCTCTGTAAAGTCAGCCGGACACGCACTGTGAGCTTTACACATTTGAATAGGTATCATTATAACAGAAAATAGGGTTTGTTTATCCCGTGGTATTAGTCCTGAAGGATAATTAATCCTTGAAATTCATCCATAACTGGACGATTTCCAAATCAGCCTATTGAATCATGAAGATACAAATGCTTGTTTCTACTATTCACACAGGACCCATCCAGTTTTTGTTCGTTTTTCGAAGCCTTTTGTAGATTTATTGCACTTTACCATGAGTATGTTGTGATTTATTCAATGTTATTTCTGCAGCCCAAGCCCACGAAGGGAAGAATGCGTATCCATTGTCTGGAGAATGTTGACAAGGCTCTGCAGTTCCTGAAAGAACAAAGGGTTCATCTGGAAAACATGGGCTCCCATGATATTGTTGATGGAAACCACCGACTGATTCTTGGTCTGATTTGGACTATCATCCTTAGATTCCAGGTAAAGCTGTGTATTATTAAAGAGCGTAACCACCTAAACAGTTTGTTGTCCCAGTCTTACCTGGTTCCTTTTGTTTTCAGTCTTCATTCTGTGCCATTTTTCTGGCTGTGATAATCTATCCCTGAGAAGAGTTTATCCACCAAGTGTAACAACATGCTGCTTGCCATTCTCTGAGCCCTCTCCTGTACATTTGCATACTCCCCTGCTGCTCATTTGCATATCCCCCTGCTGCTCTCTGAGCTGAATCATAGACTGTCAGAAGTGTGCAACCTTCTTAGCTAAGCCATGTTAAAGTGGAACTTCAGTTAAACTATGAACTCCCCACCCTGCCGCCCTACCCTGGCACAGGCAGGATGGGGGTTACAAAGTAAAAAAAAAAACATACTTTATCCAGGGGCCTGTGCCGTCCTCCTGGATGCCCATGGCCGCCCCAGGAAAAGACACCAAGCCCGTACCCTCTGTGTCTGCGTGCGCTACCGCCGCCCATTTACTTGAATGTGCTTTTCATCCAAGATGGCGGTACCCAGGATCTGGTGTGCCCATGGAGAAGGTAAGGGTTTTTCCCTTTGTAAACCCCCCCCCCCCGTCTTTCTTCAACACCAAAGTAGGGTGGCAGGATGGGGGGGGTCATAGTTGGCTGAAGTTCTGCTTTAATGAGAAGTTATTAAGTGCACAAAATGACTTATAGTCCTCCCTAAAGCTAATGTAAACACTTTAGTCCTCAGAATGCAGCCACGCCTACTTCCCAGGATTTTCTGAAGTTAGTTCACTTTGGGGACATATTAAACATTTAAAAAAGCTGGGAAAATTAGGACCATTAGGACAATCTAATTATTTAACGGTTTGGATGATTAGCACCTATCAGTGATGGGATGTCAACCATAGAATGTAAATAAGTATTCTCTGCTTCATAAGACGTCATTTGTTTTTTCCCCAACCTCAAATATAGTTTAAAGCATAACAAAACACAGGAATTTGACTTCCCCAGGTTTTGTTCCGGGGCCCTGGGGCATCCAAATTAGTATGCTCCGTTGTGAGGAAACCCCCAGAAAACCCACTAAAACTCACCTTTCCCTGCACCAATGGCGCATCTGCGGACTCTCATCTAATCACAGCACTTTGCCATGATTACTTCCTTCTTGCAAAGGGCTCTGTTTGAAATAAATGTGGGGCATGCGCTGTTGTATCCCTGGCCTCGTGCACGTTCCCATCCTAGCCTATTTGAATGCGGCAGTGCGAGCTCCTCATTCAAAGCAATGAGAGCCTCCTACCGAATAACGGCAGACAGCTCTGATTGGATGAGAGCCTGCACATGCGACATTGGAGAGTGGACAGGTGAGTTTTTACGGGATCCCTGGGGGGGGGGTTAATTCCCAAATAGGGATGCCCTTGGGGAAAAAACTAGCGGCCAGCCCTGGAATCTTTTTTTGATATTTGGTGCTACTGCATCTACCTAATTATGTTTAGAAAAAATACATTGTTTTTGGCTGATGAAATGTATCTGTATCTTAGATCCAAGATATCAGCGTGGAGACTGAAGACAACAAGGAGAAGAAATCGGCTAAGGATGCTCTGCTTTTATGGTGCCAGATGAAGACAGCTGGGTGAGTGCAGATTAAGAGATTACCACCAAAGATCTTCTTACAGAGTTTAGATTTTTTTTCTTACAGAAACAATTGTGCTGGCTACAAACATGCCTTGCTCTAACTGGATTACCTCGTGCTACCTAAATGACTGGATTGTTAGGCAAAATAAGAGATTTGCCAGTGTGAGAAAATGCTCACACTTTTAAAACCAATAACATAGGTCCTAACTGAGAGTCTGGTCATCCATGTTAAGGTGCTGCTAATTCGGTGCTTTTGATGGGAGGAGGACCTTCTATAAATGGGCATTTCTACTCTAAATTTACACTCACAAATTCCTATATATCAATAAATTGGAGCTGGCAGACAGTTTTCGTTATCTTTGCTGTAGATCAGAGGTTCACAAACTTTTTTTTTTTAATCAAGTACTGCTTTGCATTTTTTAATTATATCAAGTACCCGGATGGCAAGCACATAAATAATTTTTTATCACCTTAAAAAAAAAACAAATTGGGTGTGGACAAAATATATGGCAGCAGATCAGTTTGGGGTACAGGTCAGTCTGCATTACCATTAAGTAGCTTAAGTTGTGTAATAATCAAGGGAAAACAAAATCTGACCTAGTGTTAGAAGCAAGGCTGTGGAGTTGGCAAGCTAAATTTCTGACTCCCCAATGCCTCAATTTTATCTCCAACTCTGACTACTTCATAAATTGCCAATAATTAGTAATAACAAATTTGTGTGAGTGAGACAGGATTTCTGGAGCGGCAACAAAGAGACTGCACAGCTACAGCTGTTGTAATGTCCTCCATAAGCATGGGGCTTTTCTTAGTGCAGAAGAGAAGATTAAGAAACAGACTCTTCTCTACTTTCTCTGTATATTCTTTCTCACCATGACTGAGAGAGCCACAACAGCAAGCAAAAACTGTTAAAAGCAAAAATGCCAGATACAACACAATGGCCAGCAATAGGATTGTTCCTCATTTAATATTGTAAAATTTGTTAAAAGGTTAATACTTAGGGGACAGAGGAGATGGGAGAACTCATAATCTGTCACCAATAGAACACCCTGCTGCTTATCACTGATAATAAACAAGGGCCCTAGACTGATAAAACGTAAAATATATTTATGATTAACATTTCTAAGACTCTTATGAAAGTTACATTTATTATTTAATACTAGTAAGAAATTTACTTTTATGCTGGAGTCGGTTTATTTCTCCCATCTCCGACTCGTTCCGACCTTAACTTCACAGCCCTGGTTGCAAAATCAACAATCCAAAATGACTGTTGGTCAACTGAGCTCTGAAAGAAACCTTGTCCCCTGCTTCCGCAACTTTCTCCTTGTAGCCGCTGGATCGTGACCACTAGTGATTAGTTGGGTTTAGGGTGTATACACAGCACTGTGCAAGCCTGACTTGCAAACTTGACTGCTGACCGTCGACCATGTGGGGCCATAAAGGTTCATGAGAACACACATAGATAGGGAGGAGTATTGGGGCTTCAGGGCTCAGGGGGCCAATAGCTATTTTGACTGTTGGTCCTCTTCAATCCAGCACACTAGAATATTACATTAGGCTGTGAAGTCACCCTAACAACCACCTTTATCTTTTGAAAGTTACAGGAACCATTATAACAGGCAGTTTCGTTTCGCCATCTCTCAAGCCACTGCTCATGCTCCTGTGGTGATAAGGGAGAGGAAGGTGATTTTTGCTTAACTTTAGATGCAGTGCAGCTGTGGGGGACCATGGTAAAGGCCATAGGGACAATTTTAGAGAAATTGCTAATCACTTAGTCAATAGGAAATGTAGTTTTTACCATAATTGGGGTTGTCGGTGGGTGGTGAGTTATTTGTATGGTATTTCATTTTGTTTGACCTTTAAGGGGACCTTTGGTACTATTGTGTGGCTATCTAAAGGTACAAACTTAGCTTAGCGTGGCTACATGTATCTCCATTGGTTATGCTTACGTTGTAAATTTTTTTATCTCGTTTTAGGTATCCAAATGTGAACATACATAATTTTACCACCAGCTGGAGGGACGGCATGGCCTTCAACGCACTCATTCATAAGCACCGGTATTACTTCTTTATTATATAATGTGAAACTTCTTCCTGATGTTTTTTGTATATTCGTTTGGAGGAATGTTTCCCAGCATATTTTTTTCAATGAAGTACTCCTTCATATCACCAATACACCAATACAGAAGGGTGTAGGTGTGCTTAAGGCAACTTATACTGATACATACTGGTAATTAATGTGCTCCATTCGCTCCTAGGGTGCAAGCTCTTCTGCTAGCAATTCCATCATCCCAAGATGCTGCATGATAGCAGCCCGATAACTAGACCTCTTAGCCAACCTGTTGGGTGAACCTGCATTCAGCATCACTAGCAATATCTATAGGACTATGTGCTGCAGAGCGTCCGCTGTGCCTCCTATTGGAGAGTCCTGTAGCAGCTGTCCATGATCTGCTCCTGCAATGCTATAGTTTCAGCTAATGAGCATACTTGCTGATCACATTGGAGGGGTGGCCTGGGGCAAGTAAAATCCTGGGCTAATTTTTGCCTCCTGTCCACTCCTGCCTGACAGTATATAACGTACAATGGTGGTGACAGCAGGGGAAGCAGTAAAGTGAGACTTTGGCTTGGAGCTACCGCCAAGCTATTTGGTTGTGGCCAGTGTGATGCCATTTTCATAATTTAAGCCCAACTCAATGAGTTAAGCAGAAAAGGGGGTTATGCTGTACAACCTCCCAATCTTCTCTTGGGAGGGAGGGTGAGTAAGTGAATAAGATGGGTTATTATAATACTTAGGACTGTCCAGGCAATTTAAAAACACAAACAAACAAGAGCTTACTCACATTTTCTCCCTGTAGCTGATTTGTCCTAGTTCTCGACCATGGCCGGCTGCAGGCTTATGTGGGCCCTCTTGGGCGGCATGGTCTCAGTGGGCCCCTTTGTAGTGGAGAGTCGCGGGCTAGGGATCTATAAATTCCATGGCCAAAACTAAGAATGTCTGCTTGCCCTCCAACCCCCTATTGGACTTGTTTTTTTAGTTTGGCTCCACATGAATGGGCAGAGTATTGAGGAAGAGGGATGGACAAAACAGGAAGGACAGGAATGGATGGATGGAGAGCTAGCTGGGAGAAAGAGGGATGGATGGGCAAAATGAAAAGGACAGGAATGTCTGGTTAGAGCTGGTGTGGGGGGGGGGGGGGGGGTAGATGGGCAGAGCTGGAAGAAAGATGGATAGACTGGCAGAGCTGGAAGGAAGAGGGGTAGATGGGCAAAGCTTGGAGGACAGGGATGGAGAGGTGTAGAGCTGAGGGTAGAGGGGTAGATGGGACAGAACTGAGGGGACAGGGTTGCAGGACAGAGCGGAGAGGACAGGGATGAATAGGGCAGAGCTTGAGGGTACATGGATGAATAGGGCAGAACTGGGGGGGGGGCATGGATGGATGGGGTAGAGCTGAGGGGACATGGATGGATGGGGTAGAGCTGAGGGGACATGGATGGATGGGGCAGACCTGGGAGGGACATGGATGGATGGGGCAGACCTGGGGGGGACATGGATGGATGGGGCAGAGCTGAGGGGACATGGATGGATGGGGCAGAGCTGAGGAGACATGGATGGGATGGGGCAGAGCTGAGGGGACAGGGATGGATGGGACAGAGCTGAGGGAACAGGGATGGATGGGTCAGGGCTCGGGGGACAGGGATGGATGGGACAGAGCTGAGGGGACAGGGATGGATGGGTCAGGGCTCGGGGGACAGGGATGGATGGGTCAGGGGATAGGGATGGATGGGTCAGAGGTGACATACAACCAATGGGGCAGAGCTGAGGAGACAGGGTTGGATGGAGCAAAGAGACAGAGAATGGAAGTGTGTGCACTGTGTGACTTGCATTACCTTCTTCCTGTTACAATGCTAGGGCCAGGGAGCAGGGTAATGACACATCTCTGGAGGCAGGGCTTGCAGGGAGACTCAACACTATTGGGCAGTGCTGGTCCTAAAGTACAGTAGATCAACACACAAGCCAGTGCAGGGCTGAGCAGAGGTTAAGGGGCGGGGCAACTGCACCACCAATGAAACAGCTCAGCCTCGTTACGTGGTTAGTGATGACCCGGCTCGCTAGGGGGAGGCGGCTCAGGGGACCAATGCAACGTTAGTGCCAAAAAACAGTTTAAGTTCTTTAACAACATTGTGCCAGCTGTCAGTGGGCCCCCGGCAGCTGACCGGGCTTGCCGGGTGCTGCTGCCCAGCCCTGTTCTGGTGAATATACTTTTGTTTTTTTTAAGTTGCTTGGGCAGTTCTTTTTAAAGTGATGTAGAGGAGGATGGATACAAAAATTCACAAAAAATATATAAATGTCTCTAACAATGATAAATAAAAGCTCTGGCTTGAAATATCATACAGATGAAGTGTGGGCTGGGGACAGTTGTGATAACTTGTGAAAGGCTTCACAAACGTATAAAGGAGTGGGATGGCTCCTTGTTCTTCCAGGAATTTCCTTATAGGTACATTTACAAAATTGTTAGCAGTTCTGCTAACAAATTGCCGATTTGAGGGGGAGAGTGTCAGAATACATGCAGAATAAATAGTTTCAGAAATGAGCCTTTTCAGAATGGACTGTATATGAATTTGAGGTATGTTAGGGTTTCCACCATGAAAAGCTAAAGGTGTCTATCTACTGGACCTGTGCCAAAAACCTCCCTAATGAGTTGCTCCAATCACCCTGTCTGAAGGCATCAGAGCAGTCGTCTGGTTAAAGCCTCCCCCCTTCCTGCATGCTTTTAAACTATTCATCTCCATCCCTTTATCTGTAGTAGGACGTCATTTTACCACCATGATCTTTATAATTCAGAACACTTGTTGAGGATCCAAGTAAAACATACTCAAGATTAGAGCCAGATTTACATTCTCTCCGTCTGCCATGATGGATGTTTACATTTCTAACATTGTGGGAATAGAATTCTACTCGTGGAAGAGTGTGTGTGTGTTTTTATGGTTCAGAAGGCATTAAAGGGTAATTCCACGTTCAAAATGATGTCTTCGATGTGCTAAGCTTATGTTATTTTTTTTTAATTTTCTATTTGCTTGCAGCTTTGTGTTATAAAAGAAAGCTGTTTTCCATGACAACAATGTGTTTACCTTAGCTATGTACACCAAAGTGGTGATTTCAAGTATATATGATAGACTTACTCACTCTAGCCTGCTAATCAACTGATTAGGTAAGGCATGGGTGATGGAAGCCACATGCTGATAAGTAAATCACAGGCCTGGGGGCACAGTCCTATCACAAATTTGTTATTTTATTCCAAAAGAGGAAAACAGAGGAAGAAAGAACACCAAAAACCTGACAAAGAGGGAGTTTTCCCTTAAAGAGGACCTATGAGACCCCAGGGCAGGCAGAAAACTCACCTCCGTTCTCAGTCCAATGGCCCATGCGTGAGCAGCGGCCCCATGCCCGCTATTCCTTCAGCAGGGCACGTGCCTGCGTCAGGCCTTTGTGAATGACCGGTGCTGGCACGCTTTGTGTTAGAGGTTAGTGGGGATGCGGCCACCATCGCCCTCTGATCCGCTAGCATTAGACGAGCTTGAGCAGATCTGAGCTTGGTTATTGGACGAGCAGCCACGCATGCGTCTTAGGACCAGGAAGAGGCAAGTTTGTTCTGGCGACCTGGGGTGGTTCACACAGGGGCATCCCTGATCGGGGGCAAGGACCTAAACAGGGGCAAGGACCTAAACCCAGGATAGCCAAAATAGTCAACCAGTTGTGTTTTCTCCACTCACAAAAGGTTTTGCTGGAGTTTGGGTTAGGCTATGTTCACACCTAGCCAGTTGTGATTGCAGGTGATTTGGTTTAATCGTTTGGCTTTCCTTTATTTTTCCTATTACAGGCCAGATCTGATTGATTTTGATAAGCTAAAGAAGTCCAATGCACACTACAATCTACAGAATGCCTTCAACCTTGCTGAGCAGCACTTGGGCCTCACTAAGCTCCTCGACCCAGAAGGTAAGAGAAAGAATGTGCCCACTGGGTTCAACAAAGCGGAGAAAATACAGTTTGCCTGTGATTACATCAGAAAGGATATTGGAAAGCCATTGAAGATACCTGTCCTCCACAGGGGAGATCTGATGAGTCTTAACTAATGTAAGATGTAACTACAGTATATAATAATAGGAGATAAAAGGGAAGCAAACGGCACAATTTATTGTTTTGTTATGGTTAGCACCAAGTGCTGTTCCAGAGCAATTATTCACTAAGGCTACGTTCACATCTGTCCAGTCGCAGCATGTGGCAGGAATTCCATTTTCCGTTCGTGCTTGCATCTTCTTTTTTTAAAAAAAAACTCTGTTTCCAGGTCCTATGCCCTACCTTCCTGTGTATTGAATCCCATTAAAATTGATGGGGGCGCAAACGCATGCCATACCGCATGAAAAACCGCACTCGCATTTGCGGCCCCATATACTTTAATGGGGTGCGTTTGCCTCCAGACAGGACTATTAGTGGCCACGTTTTTCTCCTCTCAGCTGCACCAGAGAGGTGTGGGCCATAGAAAGGGGCCATAGAGGTGCATTGCTGGACTTGCCGCAAATGCAGAAACCCATGCGGCACCGTACAGGTGTGAACGAGAGCTTATGCTTTTGGCCCACCAATATCTCCTTTGTGGGAGATGCATTTAAATGGGACTCTTCACACGACTCACCAGATCTTGTGAGGAAGTTGTATCCCTATATCAGTGTTCCTCAAGCCTCTTCTTGTGAGCCACCTACAGGTCAGGGTTTTTGGATCTCCACATAGCTTCTCTATAGCTCTGTCTGAGCAGTGATTTATTTCAGCTGTTGGTGGCTCACAAGGAGAGGGTTGGTGAACACTGCCCTATATGAATCACCAAAGAGTGTTTCAATAGGACTCACCAGATGTATCCTGTGGGAAGTATCTCTATGTGAATCACCAGATCTCTTTTATGGGGTAGAGGTGACTCGCCAGATCTCTTATGGGGAAGAGGTGTATCTTCATGTGACTCACCAGATCTCTCTTGTGAGGGAGATGTATCCCAATATAAATCACCAGGTCTCTCTTGTGAGGAAGATGCATCCCAATATAAATCACTAGATCTCTCTTGTGAGAGATGTATGCCAATATAAGTCACCAGATCTCTCTTTTGAGGGAGATGTATCCCAATACATATCACCAGGTCTCTCTTGTGAGGGAGATGTATCCCAATATATATAACCAGGTCTCTCTTGTGAGGGAGATGTATCCCAATATAAATCACCAGATCTCTCTTTTATGGGAGATGTATCCCAATATATATAACCAGGTCTCTCTTGTGAGGAAGATGTATCCCAATATAAATCACCAGATCTCTCTTTTGAGGGAGATGTATCCCAATATATATCACCAGGTCTCTCTTGTGAGGAAGATGTATCCCAATATAAATCACCAGGTCTCTCTTGTGAGGAAGACGTATCCCAATATAAATCACCAGATCTCTCTTGTGAGGAAGATGTATCCCAATATAACTCACCAGGTCTCTCTTGTGAGGGAGATGTATCCAATATAAATCACCAGGTCTCTCTTGTGAGGAAGATGTATCCCAATATAAATCACCAGATCTCTCTTGTGAGGAAGATGTATCCCAATATAACTCACCAGGTCTCTCTTGTGAGGAAGATGTATCCCAATATAAATCACCAGATCTCTCTTGTGAGGGAGATGTATCCCAATATAAATCACCAGATCTCTCTTTTGAGGGAGATGTATCCCAATATATATCACCAGGTCTCTCTTGTGAGGAAGATGTATCCCATTATAAATCACCAGATCTCTCTTGTGAGGAAGATGTATCCCAATATAACTCACCAGGTCTCTCTTGTGAGGAAGATGTATGCCAATATAAATCACCAGATCTCTCTTGTGAGGAAGATGTATCCCAATATAAATCACCAGGTCTCTCTTGTGAGGGAGATGTATCCCAATATAAATCACCAGGTCTCTCTTGCGAGGGAGATGTATCCCAATATAAATCACCAGGTCTCTCTTGTGAGGAAGCTGTATCCAATATAAATCACCAGGTCTCTCTTGTGAGGGAGATGTATCCAATATAAATCACCAGGTCTCTCTTGTGAGGGAGATGTATCCCAATATAAATCACCAGGTCTCTCTTGTGAGGAAGCTGTATCCAATATAAATCACCAGGTCTCTCTTGTGAGGAAGCTGTATCCAATATAAATCACCAGGTCTCTCTTGTGAGGGAGATGTATCCAATATAAATCACCAGGTCTCTCTTGTGAGGGAGATGTATCCCAATATAAATCACCAGGTCTCTCTTGCGAGGGAGATGTATCCCAATATAAATCACCAGGTCTCTCTTGTGAGGAAGCTGTATCCAATATAAATCACCAGATCTCTCTTGTGAGGGAGATGTATCCCATATAAATCACCAGGTCTCTCTTGTGAGGAAGCTGTATCCCATATAAATCACCAGGTCTCTCTTGTGAGGGAGATGTATCCCAATATAAATCACCAGGTCTCTCTTGTGAGGGAGCTGTATTACCAGGTCTCTCTTGTGAGGGAGATGTATCCCAATATAAATCACCAGGTCTCTCTTGTAAGGAAGCTGTATCCCATACAAATCACCAGGTCTCTCTTGTGAGGGAGATGTATCCCATATAAATCACCAGGTCTCTCTTGTGAGGTAGTTGTATCCCATATAAATCACCAGGTCTCTCTTGTGAGGGAGATGTATCCAATATAAATCATCAGGTCTCTCTTGTGAGGGAGATGTATCCCAATATAAATCACCAGATCTCTCTTGTGAGGAAGCTGTATCCAATATAAATCACCAGGTCTCTCTTGTGAGGAAGCTGTATCCAATATAAATCACCAGGTCTCTCTTGTGAGGGAGATGTATCCCAATATAAATCACCAGGTCTCTCTTGTGAGGGAGCTGTATTACCAGGTCTCTCTTGTGAGGGAGATGTATCCCAATATAAATCACCAGGTCTCTCTTGTAAGGAAGCTGTATCCCATACAAATCACCAGGTCTCTCTTGTGAGGGAGATGTATCCCATATAAATCACCAGGTCTCTCTTGTAAGGGAGATGTATTACCAGGTCTCACTTGTGAGGGAGATGTATCCCAATATATATCACCAGGTCTCTCTTGTGAGGGAGATGTATCCCAATATAAATCACCAGGTCTCCCTTATAGGGAAGAGACATTTTCATTGTACTCACCAGACCTTTCCACTTTCTCATCACTTTTGATTTCTCAAGTCCATGTTCACCTTTTCAATTTCTTTGCCCGTTTCTCATTTTCCCTTTTTATTTTCTAGATATCAGCGTGGACCATCCCGATGAAAAGTCCATCATCACCTATGTTGTCACATACTATCATTACTTTTCAAAGATGAAGGCTTTGGCAGTGGAAGGGAAACGAATTGGAAAAGTAGGTTTCGTAGACCGAATATAAACTTTTATTTTTCCTTTTTTTGTTACTGACTTTTTTTTAACCCCGACAGTCCCTTAGATACATTTTTTACAGCTGCAATAATGTACAAAAATATTTTCTATAGTATTGTCACTACTAATTTTAAATGATATAGGTCATGAAAATATGTCTCATGTCATAAATACAAATACATTAAACATAAGAGGCAAGAAGTTTACCTATATGCCAAGTGTAGAATGCTTTGCCCAGCATGTTTTCATCTTCTAGAATGAGAAAGAAACAGGGGTGACCGGTCTTGAAACATGGCATTCTGCAGTGGTATGTTTCAAGCCTGTTTCCCCATTTTTTCTACTTCTAGAAGATGAAAACATGTGGAGGACAGCTGTCCTCCAGTCTCCTAATGCCAGCCTGTGGGATACGCTATCAGTAATGACTTTGCACTTGGCATACATGCTATAGAGGGGAGCCAGCCGGTAACAGGCCCGTGGCAGGAAGGGCCTCGGGCTAGTGGCTGTGTTGAGTGTCACTCTAGGCTTAGGGCACGCCTGGGAGCAGCAGGTCAAGTATAGCTCACTGTCATTTCATTTTCTGCTGGAGGAAGGGGCACTGGCTTGCAGCTGGGCCTAATGCCCCGGCCCCAGGGGCCCCACTATGACTTTTGCTATGGGGCTCTATTGCAATACAATTAAGCTTTTTTTTCAGCACAAGTTTGCTCAGGAGACGGTCATCCAGCACGTCACGTTCTCCTCTGTAAAAGCATAATGGTACATTTCTAAACCAGCATTTCTTTGTACAAGTTTAAATAACTGCTCCAATCGGAGGCGTTTTCCGTGACTATGTAATTTAGCAAACTGCCCTGATAGACTTCAATGTAGAGCGTCAGGCGCTTTGTCCCCAGTGTCATGCGCTCCCACCACAGCCTATCTGATTGACTGGGACAGAAGCGCGTGCACAGCCTGAGGATCTGGCCGCTCTTGCTCCCTATTGTAAACAATTAAAATGACAAATGGTTTTGGACGAGAGCCCGGGCATGTGCTGTTGGACTGGGGAAATGTAAGCATTTACTGAAGATCTGGGAGGTTTCACATAGGGATGCCCCGGGGCAAAGTCAGTGGCCGGCCGTGGAATCTTTTAGATTGGTGCTGGACGACCTTGTGCTTTAATACTGGACCATTTCTCACAATCTCCTGGAAACTGAAGGTGATTTACAGCAGCCTAAAATAAAATGTGTCAAACTGTTCATAATATTTTGTCTAAGACGAGAGGGCACATGTGTTATATTCAAGCATTTGGGTAATCCCATCTACCATTATGTCTTCAGGTGTTGGACAATGCCATTGAAACCGAGAAAATGATTGAGAAATATGAGTCCCTGGCCTCCGACCTCCTTGAGTGGATCGAGCAAACCATAATCATCCTGAACAATCGCAAATTCGCCAACTCACTGGTTGGTGTGCAGCAGCAGCTTCAAGCTTTCAACACCTACCGCACAGTGGAAAAACCACCCAAGTAAGGACAAAAGGAGCAGGCGGGTGGGAGGAGAATGGGAGTAAATATTAACCGCCTGGCTTCTTTTTTTAGTGTATGTTTTGTTTACCTGCTGTATGTGGACAATAACGGGAAGTGTTAGACTTTTGATTTTATTTGTGGTCAGGTAAATGATCTACTTTCACTTAAAGTAGACCAACTCCTCCCAAAATCCAGCCCTGGCATTGACCACGACTTCCAATCAGCTGCACAGGACTACATATGAGTATGTGGTATTTATTGCTTTTGCCCAGACAGTTCCTTTAAAGTAGATGCTTAAAAAGATCTACTGACATGGGCCCCCAGGGCATCCTGATTTGTTATTGTTGATGCTCTGGGAGCCTGAAAACAGGATTTAAAGTGGACCAACACCCAGGATTTTGACTATCCTGGGTCTTGGTCCACTTCGGTGGGGCACCCCCGATCGGGGTGCCCCGCTGTGTGAAACCCCCCCGATCACCCTAAAAACTCACCTCTCCCCGCTCCCAGCGCCGACGGACAAGGGATTTGACAGCCGCGGACAAACGGCTCCTCCGCCGCCGCCCCCCCCCTCTTGACGCGCGCGCGCCCGCACCGGCCATTCACAGACGGCCGGCGCGGGCGCGCGCACGCCTAGAGGGGCGCAAGGGAAGATAAGTTAAGGGGGTTTGGGGGGGTTTCGAGATCGGGATGTCCCGCGGGGAGGGAGGTGATCACCGATCACCCGAGGGTGATGGTCCACTTTAATCCTCACTTTTATAAATTCCTGGGCTATGGTTGCTGCTGCCTGCATGCCCCCTTTTCCATAGGTGACTAGTTTGTGTGGCGCACGCCTGCTGGGTGACCTCTGTTGGTTGCCAGCAGTCATGAGCAATTTTAGAATGTACTGGAGCAAGGAATGAGTGATTCAAGGGTGGGGGGGGCTAATGTCCTAAAACATGTTAGGGCTGCTTAAAGGGGAACTCTTTAATATGCAGCAGCAGGGCAGACTGGACCACCAGACTGGATCGGGCTCCCCCGCTGTGCATCGGCGCCACTTATGCATCCCATGTGTCCGTAAGCAGCCTATCAGGACAGGCGCCAGCTGAGCACATTACTATGGAACCGCTGTCCTTGTCTGATAGGCTGTTCCATGGCGGCAGTGGAAGGATCATGAGGGAGTCCAGTAATTTATGACTGGAGTTCCTCTTTAATAGTGTCCCTAGGGATGTGTCACATGCCCAAGAATGGGTTGAAATACTGTCCCTCTTCTGGGTCCAGTGATGCAGCTGACAGCAATGACCGTAGAGGAGTTAAATCTCATCCTCTGCTTCCTCGGCTCTCCTTGTGGCTGCAGGCCATTAGCAGCTATCTGCTGCAACCCAGTAAGTCAGCAGCAGTCACGTACAGAGCCAGGTAGGCACAACTGTTTTGGGATTTTATATTTTCCATCCATTCTGTCTTTCTATAGAATTATTGATATTATAATATAATTTATAGGGCTAGCATTACGCCCTTACATTGAACCCTTACAAGGAACCCTAATCCTTGAAGAGGAACACCACCCAGCATTTCACAAAGCTAGGTTTTGTTCCTCTCCAGCGGGCATCCTGATTTGTGGTGCCTCGCTGTGTGAAGTGCCCCATATAGCCTCCTTCACTAATCTCGCTGGTGATCCCATGGCACATGCACAGACTCTAATCAGCGGCCATTGCTTCATTCGGCTTTACTAAGCCGCTCTGATGTCAGAGTGACTTAGTAAAGCTTAATTGACCTCTAGCAACTAGCCACTCCCCTTCGGCTGTGTATTCCTGTCTAAATTGTAAAACCCGAGGGATAGGGAATCGGCCTGTTTGACAGGAACTCATTTCTTAATAACTAAACATAAAAGGCCAAATGGTTTATCCTATATACAAACCCCAAACTTTAGAATTGAAGCAAATGTACACTTGTCTGCCTTGTGCTATATTACCTGTGTAACTATCTGCTTTATGTGTATGTTTCTAGATTTACAGAGAAAGGAAACCTGGAAGTTCTACTCTTCACCATACAGAGTAAGATGCGGGCCAACAACCAGAAGGTGTACATGCCAAGAGAGGGCAAGCTCATCTCAGATATTAACAAGGTAATGGTTACGCCATTCCCATAGCACAAGCAGGCCTCTGGGTTTGCTTTCCGTGCCCGTCTACCCCATTAAACAAGACCATAAGTCAAAATTGACTTTTGGGTGGGGGCAGTAGCTTTCCTATTGGGGATCACTACATAACCCTCTGAGTCGCAAATTGCCATGCAGTCAAATCCGGCATCGGAAGAGCGTGCAGTGGCATCTCCGATACACTAGCTCTCCTCAAGACCACATAGTGTGCCAATAGGGACACACTGAGCAGAGATGCCTCTGCAAATCCTTACTGTTGCTTCATTTAACTGCTCGGCGCTAGAAGTTGGCATTCCCACTCCGTGCACCTGGCAGACATCATAGTCTGCTGACAGGGATTCTCTTCTGTTTCCACATTAGACTGCGGGAAACGCCAAGAGGTGAGTTATGCTGCTCAGTCGAACTTTTATATGTTTGGTCTGCTATGGGGTAGCATTTCCAAATATTTTAGCATATAAAATTAAAAAAAACTCACCCAATTGCTGTGACCCTACTCCACTGCCACAGGGTATTGGGTGATTGGCCTGTGCCTCAAGTCCATGTCATCACACTTTTTTTTTTTAACTTTATTTCCTGAATCATGTGTAGCACGGGGGGGTGTAGCGGTGGACTGCTGCATCTCAAATGCCTGGACATCTTCTTTACAGGCCCACTTGACATGATTAGTAGCGTTGTGCTTTGAATCTGGGCCAAAGCTAGATTCGACCCAAACCATTCTAATTCGCACTCGGTTCGCCAGTCTTAGATACTGTCAAAGATCCAGGTCAAATAATTCAGATTTCCACCCAGAGATTCTGGCAGGTGGCTTGCCGGCCATCACTTCCCTATGATCCGGTATAGGGGTCCCTTGGACTCCTTACCAGATGACGAACAGTAAAACGTTGCTACGTCTTCCTACATCTGTCCCCCGATGGATGGACAAATATATTGTATTATTTTCTTTTTTAACTTTGAACTGGTAAGGGGTCCATTGGATTCCCTATACCAGTTCACAAGGCAGTGATGGCCAGGTCTACTCTTTGTGGCATCTGGGAGTACCAAATGCCGCATACTGGGGACTAACAGTCCGGAGGGCTTCCAAGCCACTTTGTCCTCATGGATGGTGGCAAACATGGAGGGTTAAATACTATCTTTTACCCTCCAGCTTCCTTCAGTAGCCAAACCAGCATTGTCTGTGAGCCTTTCAGACTACATTATTACAGCAAAAAATACTAGTGATTCTAATTGGGTATCGCTAGCTGCTGTCCTCACAAGATAACCAGCAGCAGTTATGTAGTGCCTGGCCCTCCATACTGTCTGACTTGTTTTCCTTTTGATAAGTTTCTCTGAAATAAAAACTTTCATTTTTCCTCCCTATGTCCAGGCCTGGGAACGACTGGAAAAAGCCGAACACGAGCGAGAACTGGCACTTCGAACTGAGCTGATCCGTCAGGAGAAACTGGAACAACTTGCCCGTAGATTTGATCGCAAGGCAGCTATGAGAGAGACCTGGCTGAGTGAGAACCAGCGCTTGGTGTCTCAGGTAGGATTAAATGGCTGCAAACAATGCTGTCATTGTTAACACATCTTAACCACTTGGCCTGCTCTGAGGTGCAGAAGAGAGGTGGCAGGGACCATGAGGTTCAGTTTACTTTACAGCTTAGACCTTTTGTGGAACCAACAGCTGCCAGGTACTTGCAGTATTTTTTTTTTTTGTATAGCCAGCCCTTCAAATTCACGGGAAATAATCCCGGAGAAGCAGAGAAGTTGGAAAGAAGCTGGTAGCTTGAGGGTCTTCACTACTTGGGGCTGCAACACTTGGTGGACAGCTATCATGAAAGTTATGCTGTTATATGACAGCCTATAGAAAAAAAATATTTTACGAAGTCATCGTCCAGACACTGCTGTTTCGAGCCAGGTGAGAATTCTCACTCCTATTTTAAGAGCGAAAATTGCCATTGACTTTCATTGTTTACTGGGTGTAAATTTTCACCTGGCTCTAAATCAGCCCCAAGGTGAACAATGAAAATCACTGGCAAGAAGTGAGAATTCTCACCTGGCTCTGAATCGACCCTTAATATAAAATGAAGTTTGCAATGCAGAGAAAACATACTTTATTTTTCATGTTGGTTTCTACATTTCCCGGGAGTTGGAGGTGTCCTTTTTTTGGGTGTACTGCCTGTATTCGCATGAGGCTTTCCCTATTGAGTGCAGAGAGGGAGGGGGAGCTCAGAAGATTGACAAAAAGGGGGAAGGAGTGATTAGTTAGCAGCCAGGAGGGGGGAGGAATAGAGGCATCAGGGCCGGATTAAATGTGGCTGTAGGTTTGCAAAAACAAAAAAAGGCTTGCCCACACACACCCCCACTGCCACAGATCACTTTGTTGCTAGTCCTGCGGCCCGTCAGACCAAAGACTGAAAAGCCTGCTGGACCAGACCATAACCCAAAGGTTGGTGTAGGCCCCTTTTGCAGGGCAAGTGATGGAGGCCCCAGGGTGTGCACACCCCTTGCGCTCCCGTCATAATTTGGCCCTGAGAGGCATACATTCTGAATGGAGGGAGTGCTTCCAGGATGATCACCTCAATTGATGGACAATGTCCAGAGGAAGGGAGACAGGGGGTCTGCATGGTAAGATTTAAACCCTGCCTGGACAAATGGCAGATGATGGGTCTGCTCATAAAGCTTTTAAATAGTGTTTTCAAACACACAAATCACTAGTATTGATCTATCATATGTTTTTCAGTTTGGTACCTGTTACAACACATCAAACTTGTTCCTCTAATTCCTGTCCATTTAGAATCTCATTGCACTCCCTACAGTAGTGGCCCAGTGTTTTCAAGCTTTTGAAGGGTTGTTTGGGGGTGAAACTTGCAGCACATAAGAGAAAAGTAAGCTGCACGTCGTTCATCATACCTACCAACTTTTCAGGGTGGGAAGGAGGGACAATTGTTAAATTAGGCCACGTCCCCTATTGATAGATAGGAGAGAGGTTGCAACAGTTACAACAATATAAACGCATTGAACAGGCAAATGAATCATTCATTGATGCAGATCTGCATGTTAAACCCTCAGAGGGACAAATGAGAACAGCAAGGGATGGGGGGCATGGACATAAAAGAGGGACAGTCCCTCTAAGTCAGCGACACTTGGGAGGTATACGTTCATGTGTTCACTAAAAACAGCAATGTTAACCTTGAATGGTATAAGCATGGGTTTCTGCACCTTGATCAAAACAAAACCTATTCTCACCTTATTACATATCATATTACAGGACAATTTTGGGTTTGATCTTCCTGCTGTTGAAGCCGCCACAAAGAAACATGAAGCCATTGAAACAGATATTGCGGCCTATGAGGAGCGTGTCCAGGCTGTGGTGGCAGTGGCACGTGAACTGGAAACTGAAAATTACCATGACATTAAACGTATCACTGCCCGCAAGGACAATGTTATCCGACTCTGGGAATACCTGCTGGAGCTCCTCCGGGCCCGTCGCCAGCGCCTGGAAATGAATCTTGGACTTCAGAAGGTTTTCCAGGAGATGCTTTACATTATGGACTGGATGGACGAAATGAAGGTAAAAGTCCTCTGGGCGATACAGAAGTGAATCAGAATTGTAATGGCCAACTCCTTTTACTAAATGCAACATTCCATACTCCCTCATCTACACTAGTTTGAGTGTAATCACATCAAGTCCCTAAACAACCCAATAGATACCATCTGTCTCCTGACAGTGATTACCATTATGTCGATGATATATGTTATTGTAAATAAGCACAATTCTAATTTATTGGCGATTAAAGATATTATTGTGCTAATTTGGTTGTGTTTCTCTCTTCTCAGGTGCTTCTCTTGTCTCAGGATTATGGGAAACATTTGCTGGGGGTTGAGGACCTGTTACAGAAGCACGCCCTGGTGGAGGCAGACATTGCCATTCAGGCAGAAAGAGTGCGTGCTGTAAATGCATCGGCTCAGAAATATGCCGTAGGAGGGGAAGGTAAAACCACTTTCCTTGGCACATTAACCTAATGTTTGAGACTAAAAGTGTTTTTAGAGCAGAAAATTCAGATTGTCCTAAATATAATATAATGTGTAATTGCTAAAATGTGTCCACCCGGAGCATAATGGAAGATGCATAGGTGTACAGGGATTACCTTTCAGTAGCTTGGACTTGTGGGTGGGAAAAGACAGGCAAGCAAAGTAAGGAGACCTATCCCCCATTGCACAAGCATTGGTGTGCCCCACACAGTTTGATACAAGATGCTAGGTTGGGCTCTAGAAGAGGGGATAAATCTTAACAACATTATTTAGCAGCAAACCAGGATAAATAATCTGCATGGCAGGAAAGCAAACATTGATTTGTTTTTACATTCAGCCTGGAGAATCCCTTTAATTTAACGCAGGACCTAACATCATAAATCAACCATCCCCCTCCCATCCTTCACCCCAAGCTTTGCAGTGATAAAAAAAAAATATAACCTGGTAGCTGCTGGCGACCGATTGTGGATTGGGCTTTTGGGTTTTGATCCACTTTAAGCTGCATATTGAATGCATACAAACACATTTTTCAATATGGTTGTATTTGTAATAATTTAAAGAAAGAGATTGCTTTTCTAACATTTCTATAATCTCCTCACAGGTTATAAGCCCTGCGATCCACAGATCATCCGGGATCGTGTAGCTCATATGGAATTTTGCTACCAAGAACTGTCACAACTGGCAGCCGAAAGACGTGCACGTTTGGAGGAGTCTAGGCGACTTTGGAAGTTCTTTTGGGAAATGGCCGAAGAGGAAGGTTGGATCAGGGAGAAAGAGCAGATCCTGTCTTCTGATGACTATGGAAAGGATTTGACCAGTGTCATCCGTCTTCTTTCCAAACACAAAGCATTTGAAGATGAAATGAGTGGACGAAGTGGTCACTTATTGCAGACAATAAAAGAAGGTGAAGAGATGATCGCAGAAGAGCACTTTGGATCTGAAAAGATTAGAGAGCGCATCAAGGATATCCAAGCGCAATGGGCTCACCTTGAGCAACTGTCTGCTATTCGCAAAAAACGCCTGGAAGAAACTTCAAGCTTCCACCAGTTCCAGGCAGATGCTGATTACATTGATGCTTGGATGTTGGACATCCTAAAGATTGTCTCCAGTACTGATGTTGGACATGATGAATATTCTACTCAGTCACTAGTAAAGAAACACAAGGATGTAGCTGAGGAAATTGCAAGTTACAGAGCCACCATTGATGCTCTCCATGAGCAAGCTGCTGCTCTTCCTCGGGAGCAGTCTGAATCTCATGAAGTGCAGGGCAGGTTGTCTGGAATTGAGGAGCGATATAAGGAGCTGGCGGAGCTTGCACGGCTTCGGAAGCAGGCACTACAAGATGCTCTTACGCTATACAAGATGTTCAGTGAAGCTGATGCCTGTGAGCTCTGGATTGATGAGAAGGAGCAGTGGTTGAATCATTTACAAATCCCTGAGAAGCTGGAAGATCTGGAAGTTATTCAGCACAGGTAACTCGTTTTTTCAGTGGTCTCGGTACTCCTGGCAATGCACGATGGTGGGAAAGTAGGTGGTGGCTGACAACTTTTCTGTTTTTAGATTTGAAGGCCTGGAACCAGAGATGAACAACCAGGCATCACGGGTGGCTGTTGTGAACCAGATTGCCCGTCAATTGATCCACAGTGAACATCCAAGTGAGAATGAAATTAAAGCACAGCAAGAGAAGTTGAACACCAGGTAGGATTACATTACGTTTTGTTGTGTGGGTGATTTTCTTTTACCGCTAATGGAGAGGGTGTGCTAAGGCTTGATACACCCCCCCCCCCCCCCCATTGCAATGAATATAGAGGGTATAAATGAAGAAAAACCATAATAAAAACCAATAAATATAAGCCGGCCAGTTGTCCCAATATGCGATATCCCACGGTGCATGCACTCCACACAGCAAGGTGCAAAGGAAATCCTCCACCGACAGTGCAAACTCTTACCAGCTTCAAATCAATAAAACACTTGTCAAGTGCTCTTAAGCAGCATTGATAAAGCTTCCATATATATCCACTTCAAAATGTATATAGCTTTTAATCCAATAAAGCACTTTTCAAATACTCTTAGGCAATGTTGATAAGCCTTCCATGGACATCCACTTCAAATTATATACTTGTCACTTATAGATCAGACCGTGTACCATTCTATTCGGCTTAAAATGAAAATTATGTATTAGCACGGACACTTGCGGATGTTTGCTCCTGAAGTAGCCCAGAAAATATAGAGGGGTATGGTAGTGTCCCTTTTTTGTTTTTGGGTGATCGATGCGTGCAAGATAAATGCAGTTTTCAGGGTCTGCAAGGCTCATACTTTTTTTTCTCAATTTTTAAATGTCAAGATGCCAATCCCACAGGGTTATGTGGGTTTAAAATAAATAATGAGAAAAAATATATATAGTAGCTCAAACCAAAACGTATTAACATGTTTGTTTTTTTATTTTTTGTAGATGGGGACAGTTTAGAGAACTTGTTGACAGGACGAAGGATGCTCTCAGTTCGGCACTTAGTATTCAAAACTACCATCTTGAGTGCAATGAAACCAAATCTTGGATTAGGGAAAAGACCAAAGTCATTGAGTCCACTCAGGATCTTGGAAATGACTTGGCTGGAGTCATGGCTCTCCAGAGGAAGTTAACTGGTATGGAACGTGACTTGGCAGCCATTGAGGCCAAGCTGTCTGACCTTCAGAAAGAGGCTGAAAAATTGGAAGCAGAGCACCCAGACCAAGCTAAGGCTATAATGAATAGACTTGCCGAGATTAATGAAGTATGGGAAGAAATGAAGACCACCCTTAAGAACAGAGAAGAATCTCTTGGTGAAGCCAGCAAGCTTCAGCAGTTCCTCCGTGATTTAGATGACTTCCAGTCCTGGTTGTCAAGGACACAGACGGCAATTGCTTCTGAGGACATGCCAAACACACTAGCTGAGGCTGAGAAACTGCTCACTCAACATGAGAACATTAAGAATGAAATCAACAATTATGAAGAAGATTATCAGAAGATGAGGGACATGGGTGAGATGGTGACACAGGGTCAGACAGATGCACAGTATATGTTCTTGCGCCAGCGCCTTCAAGCTCTTGACACTGGATGGAATGAGCTTCACAAGATGTGGGAGAATAGGCAAAACCTTTTATCCCAGTCTCATGCTTACCAACTTTTCTTAAGAGACACCAAACAAGCTGAAGCTTTTCTTAATAACCAGGTATGTACAATTTTACTCGTATTCTTAAATTGCAGTTGCCCTAGACATAGATAAACTTTCTGCCATAGACAATGATTGGATATGCAGAAAGATTAAGCAATCAGTTCGTCTCTGTCATCAGCCTGAGTTGCCTTGAAGTTGATAGACTTTAACTTTGCTTTGACCTTTAAAGAACAATGTGGAAAGATGAAAAAAATAGGAGATATCCAACTAGTACATGGGAAGTCAAGAGTGTTATACAATATTATACATTGCCAGGCCCTAGGGGAACAGTGAACTTTTGGCCTACCCAACATTTGGCCCAGATTGCTCACACTGGACCCGCAAACCATGAGTGTGTCATTGGTGGATCTCTACTTTATTACCCTTATAAGATACTATGTGTTGTCAAATGTGTCCAGAACTTTCCATTTGACTGAATTGATCCCAAGGTTAAAAAATATTTTTATTTTAATAATTTTCTCAGAAAAGCATTAAAACTGTGACCCCAATATTGCAGAAGTGTTGGGTTTTCATTTAAATTAAAAAACATACTCTTACCTTTTGGTTAGATTAAAAGGTGTGAGGGGTACATTCCAGCCAAGAATAGCCTGTGACCATAGGTCACAAAGTTCAAATATAAAAATACATTATATAATAAACAATAGGGGGATCTCAAAGAGTTCCCTGAAGTACATCTATGATTATATCCAACATGGTGCCTACACTCTATTATAAAAGTATTAAGTCGTATTGGAGAGCTGTTTCAATTTGACTCACAATAAAGTTAAATTAAAATCCCTCTGAATCTGATTCAGTTATAAGATGGAGAAACGTTCCAGAGATGCAGAAGTTTTCCATTGAGTTAAAGACATATATCACAGTTTTGTAAACCATAACCCCTTTTATGGGGCATTCAAAAAAAGTTTGGAGAACTCTTTCATAATTGTATTTATCTTATAGGGGTTTGTAGTAAGTGAAAAATGTATTTAGCTCTCTGCACCTGACCTGACAGAGCTTCTCCACCTCAAAACCCAATAAGGTGCAGAGGCTTTAGGAATCAGGTTGAGAGCTTGTAACATCATTGTGTTAGCAAAGTTTAATATTCTTAGTATACAGTACGTCCTGCTCCAAATCTAATACTTACAGTTGGATATACTCCGCCAGATGGTGCTGGACTGCAGAGACATCGAAAATAGGCTCCTCCCGGACCCTCAAATACCTGGGGACCTCCCACAAATCCCCAGAATTTCTCTGCAGTCTGGCTGCGAAGGACGAGAAATTGGCTCTCTACTCGCAGGTGAGCGGGGTTATTAACCTGCGGCCCTGTAGGACTATTCCCACCCGTTCCACTAGTAATATGCCTCCCAGCCTTGGCTGCGCTGGTCGGGTGAAGGTAGGCAGCACCGCCGTTGGTGCTTAGGAGCGCTGCTCCACCGCAATCCCCCACCAAAGGGTAGGCGGTTCAGGCTTATGGTGAGCCTCTATGGGATGCCCCTCCCGCACTATTGCCCCTGCCTATCGGTGGGCCCTATTTAAGTGGCCGCCGTCCTCCCTCATCCTCCTTGTAGTCTTCGGGGGAAAAGAGGGGGGGGGTGTATGTGTATAGATATGTATGTTATGCAGTCTTTGCTTTCACTTTTCACATGTCTTTATTCTTGTGTCAGCCGCCGCGCTGACTTCTCTTTATTGCTTTAAATTTACCACCGCCACGCGCTGACTTGGTTTCGCGCTTGGCGGCGGCATTACCTCAGGCGCCGGTGCGCCATCATTGCCTGTTGGCCTTCTGGCTTCGCGCTCTTCGGGGGGGGCGGGGCGCGTTCCGCGTCATTGCTATTACTGGCCCGCCACTCGAGGTATACCGACGCCATCTTTTCTGACTTGGTTGGCATATGCGCGACGGACTTCTACCTACCACGGTACGTAAGTGCCCTTGCAGGCGACTTTATCTGCTTCACTTTTGTTGCGATGTACTTAAGGTCTTGTCTGCTTATGTTTTTCAGGCGGGACAAACCCTTCTTGGCTTCTCCCGGCCCTGTTTTTAGTATATTACTTGTAGGTCTTGTATAAATGATACTCCCACGTCCCTAGCGAGTTATTGGGGCATCCAGGTTTGCTATATAGCGTTATTCCCTATCGGCGTATAGCGCCGCTATAATCGCCATATGGAGGCATCCCAGGATAATGTTACCGGGGTCTCTTCGGGACAAGACCGGCTGTGTGTAGCGTGTGGGCAGCCTCATGCTGACGCTGACAAGGCGCGGGTCTGTGTACCCTGTGCTGAGCAGGTGTTTGCATTGCAATCTGGCCTGCCAGTGGCTGCACCTCATTTCACTTCACCTACTCCCCCAAGCTTAAATCTCACTCCTGCTGAGTTGCATACTAGTGGGGATTCTCAGCCTGATGTGTCTTCTAGACTGGCTATTGTTGAACAGATTATTGTGAAGTCTTTAGCGCGTAAGACGCCCTGCTAAGAAGCGGCACTTGACGCTTAATGTCACTGTTTTCCCTATGGGAACTGAGGAGTTTATGAATCTGTGTGGCTATACCCTGTCTGATGAAGGGGAGCTCTTTTCTGATTCAGGCTCATCTGATGAGAGACCAAGGGGTCATGACTATTCTGGCTCTGACCCCTGGGCCCTGGATGACACTGACAGATTATTGACCCAGATTTTTGAGGTTCTGTCTATCTCCCTGTTGAGGCTCCCAGGCAAAGAGGGGAGCTTTTCCATACAGCAAGATCACGTTTGGAATTTCCGGAGCAGGCACATTTCCATAACCTTGTGCTCAAGGAATGGGAACGCCCCAGTAAACTTCCCGGGGTTCCAAAGAGTTGGGGTAGGAAGTATCCCTTTCCTGCTGAGGTGGTTAAATGTTGGTCATCCCCCCCCTCCCCCTGAGGTGGATTCCCCGATCCTAGGGTTATCTAACACCTGTCATGCATTCCCCTGATTCTACTACCCTGCGGGATGCCGAAGACCAGCGTATTGATCAGCTGGCATCCCACGCCTTTGTATGTGCGGGGACGGCGCTGCGCCCGGTCTGTGCCTCTGCCATTACTGCTGTGGCCACTAGAACCCTTATCAGAAATATGCTCGACAGTGCCCCTGATGATTTGCCTTGTGAGGTGTTTAATGCACTCTCCAGTTGTGATGTTTTTGTAAATTTTGTCCTATCAGCATTGGATGACACCATCAGAATGTGTGCCAGAACTTCTGCCCTCGTGGTGGCTATACGCCGCTCGGTTTGGCTGCGCCAGTGGGCTGCTGACAACGCTGCCAAGAAGGCCCTCACTGGTTTTCCCTTTAAAGGACTGCGTCTGTTTGGAGACCGCCTGGACCTTTTTGCTAAGGGAGGCAGGTTACCCCAGCGCAGGTAGCAACCTCGGCCCTTTCGGGGTCAGGGTTCCTTCTCCTCCCCTTACCGCGGTGCAAGACAGGGAAGGGGGGTGTCTTTCCCTGGCGGGAGATTTCTGGGGTAGAGGCAGAGGATGTGGACGTCCTGGCTCCTCCTGGGGTCCCAAAGCTAAATCCTCTCCCAAGCCCCCTGACCCATCTGGGTGGGGGGACGGCTGCAGCACTTCACTCACGTCTGGAGGCTTCATGTCTCAGACCGGTGGATTCAGGAGGTAGTCTCCTCCGGTAACAAGTTGGAGTTTGCTGCCGATCCCCCTCCAAGATTCATTAGATCCCGGATTCCTCAGGACCCTGTGTCAGCTCAGGAGCTAGTGCAAGCAGTGCAAGGCCCTCCTGGAGCTGGGGGTCATCTGCCAGGTCCCTTTAAGAGAAAAAGGCAAGGGTTTTTATTCCAACCTATTCACAGTACCCAAAAAGGATGGTTCTGTCATGCCCATCCTGGACTTAAAGATTCTCAACAAGTTTGTCAGGGGCAGGCGCTTTTGCATGGAGACTCTGCGCTCTGCCATCAGTTCCCTGCGCCAAGGGGATTTCATGACTTCTGTGGACATCAAAGATGCTTACCTTCATATTCCTGTGTTCCCAGGTGATCAAAGGTTCCTCAGGTTTGCTCTGATGGATCAACACTACCAATTTGTGGCCTTGCCCTTCGGCCTCACTTCAGCTCCCAGGGTGTTCACCAAGGTGCTGGCTGGCGTGATGTCTCAGATGTCAGGGCGTCCGTGTGCTTCCCTATCTGGACGACATCCTCATCACTTCCCAGTCTCTACATCAGGCAGAGTTGGATACTCAGCTGGTGGTGTCCACTCTGGAGTCATTTGGATGGGTGATCAACCACCCCAAGTCCTCACTGTCCCCTTCCTTGGTAACACAATTCCTAGGAATGAATCTGGATACAGTTCAGGCAAGGATCTTCTTTCCTCAGCAGAAGGTGGACAGTCTGATTGCACAGGCTCGGTCCCTCCTAGCTTGTCCCCATTCCTCCATCAGGCAGGGGATGCAGCTGGTGGGCCTGATGGTGGCGTGCTTCGAAGCGGTCCCTTATGCTCAGTTCCACTCGAGGCCTCTGCAACTTCACCTATTGTCTGTATGGGACAAGGACCCAGCGTCCCTGGACAGGGTCTGTGTGCTCTCCCCCCTGGTCAGGAGGTCCTGTGGCTCTTGTGGTGGATGGACTCAAGGAACCTGTTGGGGGGCAGATCCTTTCTTGCCCTTTCCTGGGAAACGGTCACCACGGATGCCAGTCTGTCAGGTTGGGGGGTTTCTGGAAGTCCCTGCAGTTCCAGGGGAGGTGGGGCCCTCAGGAGGCCCACACAACTATCAATGTCTTGGAGCTGCGAGCGATCAGGTTAGTTCTGGCTCGCTTGACTACTCATCTTCAGGGCCTGCCTGTTCAGGTGCGCTCGGACAACCAGACGGCAGTTGCCTACATCAATCATCAGGGAGGGACCCGGAGCAAGGGGGCCCTCCAGGAAGCGTCTCTGATCCTGACTTGGGCGGAGGCCAATGTCCCCTGCATTTCAGCTGTGTACATCCCGGGGGTGGAAAATCACCTGGCGGACTCTCTGAGCAGGGGGACCTCTCGCCAGGGTCCCTATGCAGCAGGGTGTTTCAATCTCGGTGTCACCGTTGGGGCCAACCAGATGTGGATCTGTTTGCGTCCCGCCACAATCACAAGCTTCCAGCTTTTGTCTCTCTGTCCAGGGATCCTCTGGCCCTGACCTCGGATGCGCTAGCAATGTCATGGAAGGACTTTCAGTTCCTGTATGTCTTCCCCCCCCAATTCCCCTGCTGGGTAGGGTTCTGCACAAGATTGCTCTGGAAGGGGTGCCAGCAATCCTGGTGGCCCCCAGGTGGCCAAGAAGAGTGTGGTTCGCAGACGTGGTACAGCTGGCAGTAGATCAATGCGCTCTGCCCTTGGTGCCAGATCTGATCACTCAGGGCTCACTACACCATCCCAATTTACAAACTCTGGCTTTGACGGCTTAGCTGCTGAAACCTCCATCTTGATGGAGAAGGGGCTGTCTTCCTCAGTTGTGGATACTTTGATTAAAGCTAGGAGGAAGTCTTCCTCTTCCATTTATTACAGGGTTCGGCGTGTCTACATTGACTGGTGTGAGTCTAGGTTTCTTCCCTGTCGTGTGTTCTCTATTCCCAGGATTCTGGAGTTCCTGCAGCATGGGTTGGAGATGGGGCTCCAACTCAGTACTCTGAAGGGTCAGGTTTCTGCCCTGGCTATTTTTTTCCAGAAGTCCTTTGCTCAGCACCCTCTGATCAGGACTTTTTTCCAGGGGGTCACTCATGTGCGTCCCCCACGTAAACCTATGGTGGCTGTTTGGGTTTTGAACTTGGTTCTGTCAGCCTTGCAGGGTGCTCCCTTTGAACCTGTGCAGGATGCTGCCTTGGCCATTCTTACGCTCAAGGTTGTGTTTCTGGTGGCTATCACTTCTGTCAGGTGTGTGTCTTTGAGTTGGCGGCGCTGTCCATTCAGCCCCCCTACTATGAGAGACACCAGGACAAGGTGGTGTTTTGTTTCAAACCTGATGTTCTGCCTAAGGTAGTGTCTGCCTTTCATTTGAATCAGGATATTGTTCTTCCTTCTTTGTGCCCTAATCCTAGCAAAGCTGAGGAGAGGGTTTTGCACTCTTTGGATGTGGTTAGGTGTCTGAAGTACTATCTGGTGGCTACTGCACCTTTCAGGAAAACTGATGCTCTTTTTGTGGTCCCTTCTGGTCCTAGGAAGAGTTTGGCTCCTGCCAAGTCTACTATCAGCAAGTGGATTCGTCAGGCTGTGATTCAGGCCTACTCTGCTAAGGGGAAGAATCCTCCCTTCCGCCTTACTGCTCATTCCACTCGTGCTATTGGTGCCTCTTGGGCTTTTCAGCACCAGGCTTCGGTTGAACAAGTTTGCAAGGCCGCTACTTGGTCTTCTGTTCATACCTTTTCAACGTTTTACAAGGTTGATGTTAGGGCCTCAGCTGATGCTGCTTTTGGCCGCAAGGTTCTGCAGGCGGCAGTGGTTTAAACTGCCTGCTGCTGATTTTTCTTGGGGATCCCACCCTACTTTATGGACACTGCTATTGGATGTCCCAACTGTAAGTATTAGATTTGGAGCAGGACGTACTGTATACTAAGAATAATACAATTCTGTGATTACTCACCTGTAGAATTGGTATTATGAGTATACAGTACGCCCTGCTCCAACCCACCCTTGGTTTGCATTTTCTTGGATCCCCTGTATGGTGATTGTTATCATTGTTATAGTTGATAGTTTGGATTGTTAATTCTCCCGGCTTCTCCTTAACTGCTTTTCAATGCTGGGGATTTGTGGGAGGTCCCTGGGTATTTGAGGGGCCGGGAGGAGCCTATTTACGATGTCTCTGCAGTCCAGCGCCATCTGGCGGAGTATATCCAACTGTAAGTATTAGGTTTGGAGCAGGACGTACTGTATACTCATAATACCAATTCTACAGGTGAGTAATCACAGAATTGTATTTTGAGTGAATTGAGCTTCTGGGTAACTAGAGAAAACCTAATGTTGAAAACAAAATAAGAATATTTGTCAAGAATCATTTGGTCAAGTCTGTGGTCGCGCTCTATAGACAAATCTAAGAAGAATCTACAGTCATATACTGTTTAAAATGATTAACCAATCATCTTGAAAATGTAAGACCCCTTTGCCTTGATTTATATTGTTTTTTTATGCTTTCCTAAAAGGAATATGTCTTGGCTCACACTGAAATGCCTAGCAACTTGGAAGCTGCTGAAGCTGCTATCAAGAAACAGGAGGATTTCATGACTACTATGGATGCCAGTGAAGAAAAGATAAATGCAGTTGTAGATACAGGAAGGAGACTGGCTAATGATGGCAACATTAATTCTGATAAAATTGAAGAGAAGGTTGACTCTATTGATAGCAGGTATAGAGATCATATATTTTTATTCAACTTATCAAAGCCTAGTTTTGGTCACCAGCGATGGTACCGCCTAATACTGTACAATATAATTTATTACAAATCCAAAACAAATTTAAGGTTATGGGTGAAAAAATGCATAGACCTATATGACAGGTAGATATTATAATTTATGTTTTAAGTTCCAGTTTGGGTCTGGGCTGTTCCAAGGTAGTTTTTGGATCCAACTTTCACAATCTGGGTGTGGGGGAATATTTCCTGGTGCTCATGTTAAAAAATGTATAACATGGCAGCTGCTTAAAACCACGTCTTTTAATATGTCAATAGCCCCTTGTGACTGGGGTAGCTTTAAAACCTACGATTTGATTTGTCCTTTATTGTGGAAATATACTTCACAATAACCAGTAAATTATTGCTTTCACATGGGCAACCACGTAGGTCTGAACCTTGTCTTTATTTATTTTTTATGTCATCTCTTTATGTGGATGTCCATTCTATAATTATTATAGTAATTCAGTTGGGTGCTATTTTAATCCAAACTTTTATTTCATTGTTTTAGGCATAAGAGAAATCGCGAGGCAGCAAACGATCTTTTGTCCCGACTGAAGGACAACCGGGAGATGCAGAAGTTCCTGCAGGATTGCCAAGAGGTAAGTGATGTCCGCCACTGCTCAGCAATGCTGGGGGAATTCTGGTATGATTAAGAGCCCTAGCGGCTCGAAACGCGTTACGGGTGTCTGACAGGTCCAGAGGCGTCTGGGTCGCTACACTGCTTTATTCAAGCTCAATTTCTTTTGCACATTTCGGCTTTTAAAACTGGAATATTAAAGGTTATATTTTAATAAGAGGCTAGACAAGACTTTGACGCTTTTGAGGAGGATTGCCTGGGATCTCCTTTTCCGTGCCTTACGGAGGTTGTTTGTGAGCTGGCTAACTTTTGCAATTTTCCAATGCTGGGGGAATGAGCAGGACAAATGGGCAAGTAACTAGGGCTTAACTTCAGATTCAACAAAAGCAGATCTAGAGCATGGTTTCCCAACCTTATTTGTATATCATGTGCCACTTACTGAAGTAGAACCTGAGTAGCATACATGGGTTGTGTGTTGCCTTAAAGTGGATCGAAAAACATGCTGAAATGTTGGGGAATATACATATGCAGTAAATTGTTTGGCTTAAATGGGCAGTCCAAGCAATGGCAATAATAAGGTCACCTAAATCCTACTCATGTGCCTCACTTCCATTTCCTGCAGCACACTATAGTTTCTGTAGCAGGGCTCCAAAGCTTCCTTTAAATTCTATTCCTCTATGACCATCTCCATATGTGATTACATTATATGTCAATCCCCTGTCCCTCTGTGAACCCAGCATGGTGATCCATGGGGATACGTACAGTGGGGCATCTAAAATCAGGATATCCTGCCAGTGAGGCACAACACTCAAGAATCAGTCATTTGGATGGTGGTGGTCCTCTTTAAAGAGGAAACTTTTGTAACCTGGCTCTAAAATCTAAAGGTCTGCAGGGTATTGCTTTCCCTTGGGAATCCTGAATAGGGAATCCATCATCTGTGATCCCGTGGTACAACTATGAGCCTCTTGTGGTTACATGCACTGGTGCATGGCATTTCTGGATAGCTCACATGGGTGTGCATAGCCAAAGGAGAGCGGCCAGGAGCTAGATTACCATTCAGGTTTCTTTTCATATGTAAGGCTAGTGAACCTTATTGGAGGAGAGCATGTAACTGCTGCTGTCACAGTTCATTCTTTTCCCTTGATATTTGCGTATTAATGATGTATAGATTCTACAAGCTTCATGCATTTATTTATGATCTCCCTTTGAAGATTAAAGATGCGTTTATCAGAGGAAGCTTTGAACAGATCTCGCTATTGGTCACTTTACCTTTCTGTTAATCTAGAACTCTTTGTATGTTTTCATTTGTCAGCACAGAAACTGAGCAGTGTCTGCAGTCTGCTGCTCTTATGTAAGAGAAATTGGTGTTTTATTGCTCTTCGTAAAGGCATGGATGTTTAATATACTGCACTCCATATTTATCATGAAGCAGAGATAAAATGTTCCGTGCCGTTTTCATTTTGTCGTAGATTTAATATGCTCCAGATGTTTCAGACAGTAGATTTTTATTAACATGGCGTACTTCTTATGAGTAATGATGGCTTCTCTCTCGTCTTCCAGCTGTCCCTGTGGATTAATGAGAAAATGCTCACTGCTCGGGATATGTCTTATGACGAGGCCAGGAACTTGCACAGTAAATGGCTGAAGCATCAAGCTTTTATGGCAGAACTGGCGTCCAACAAAGAATGGCTGGAAAAAATCGAGAAGGTAATGCAGTGGAACTATTGTGCGTCAGCGATGCTGGAACGAATATGACTCGAGCTCGGAAAGGGCTGCAATTGCGTCAATTACCAGGTGCACGGTGCTGAAGCCAGGTTCCAAAACACTTGGGCCACCCTCTCCCCTATAAACCTAACTCTAATGTTGGTTCCACGGGACCTGAGGGTATCACTAGCTCAGGGGCCCTGTATGGGGTTATAGTCAAATGTCTTTTGGTACTTTTGTGCTTTTAAATGGCTAGAGGTCCCTTTGCACTAATAGCATAGCAACATTCCCATTTAGAGTGCCCTGGTGCTATTCACCATGCTGCATCCTGGGTCCCGCAACCCAATACTTAGTTCTTCTGTGTTATGTTATACAGCAGCCAGACACGTGAGTGCCAGCAGCCAATCCAGTTGGGGGAGTCATGTTGGTGTCATAGTGAATGTGGGGGTGCAGCGATCCAGGCTGAAAGGCATACTAAATGGGGATGACTGCCAGAATTAGTGCAGGAAGACCTTCAGTCACATATGATTGGAAGGTCCTCTCGTACTTCTGTTAATGCACTTGCTGTATACCGTACTTGCCTAAAAGCCTCAATACATTGATTTTCAGCACTAAGCTAGTGTACTTTGTGTATTTCTGTACTCTTCACTCTGAATAAGAGTCTATCTTATATGCTTCCCACACCCTGTACATACAGATTGTCCACATTAAAAATCATCCTACCTGCATCTACTGCATGTTATGGGCCTTTAAACATCCAAGATGGCGGCTTATGTAAGCCGCCATCTTATCAGGCAGCCTGCAAACAGGAAGTGCCTGCTGACTGTGCTGCTTTGCATTCTGGGACTGCTGACCTTTACCTGACCCCAGCTCTGCACTGTCTGAGCAAAGCACAGCTATAACCCGCCCCCCTGTACCTTATCCCACTCTCCTCAGTAAGTGTGATGCTTCTGAGTCAAGATGGCGGCGCCCGTATCCTAAATTCCTGAACAGAGTTGCAGCCCAGTGGGGGAAAAAAGAATAAATTAGTGACTAAAAACTTAAAATATATTAATTTTAGATGCTGGGGAACCGTTTTTTAAGAGTTTGGGCTTTTCATTAAATCGTGCTGAAGGTCCGGTTTAAAGGAGCACTATCACGAAATTAAGTAATGTTAAAAATCCATATAAACACCTTTGCTAATTAGGAGGGGTCACTTATACGCCTGAACTGAATACAACTCTCACTCAGCTTGTGGTTTTCTTCCCCTGGTAGGAATAAAATCCAGGGGTGACAGGTTTAGTCTATGAGGGGTGACCGAGCCTGTCACCCGTGATTTCCTTTTCCTTCCATTAAAATAAAAAATATAAACCTGGCTGGATATTTCCTGATGCCGGTTGTATAGGTCACCCCTCCACTTGCCATCCAGCATATTTATATTGATTTTTATTATTGAGACAATTTTGGCGATAGTGCTCCCTTAAGAACAAGTGTTGGACCAAGTGCTCCCCCAATTTGGGATGCTTGTTGTCTGAATACAAGAGCAGTGATATATGTACCAATTCACATGGAGCTGGCCGCTGACAGGGCGCACATAAACTGCTGCACACATATGGAAGCTGCACCTCCACCAAAGCTATGCATTGGCAGAGAGCACAAGCAGATTTGGTAAGTATTGCCACAGAGGAGTTTACCAAGGGGATCTATAGTCATTTGTGGCTGGAGGTATGCTTTACATCAACTTCTTTTTATTTCTGGTAACTACCGTATATACTCGAGTATAGGCCGACCCGAATATAAGCCGAGGCACCTAATTTTACCACAAAAAAATGGAACAAGTTATTGACTCGAGTATAAGCCGAGGCGGCTTTTTTCAATTGGAATTGGAGTTGACACACAGAAAGAGAGACACACACACACACACACACAGACACACACACACACACACAGAAAGGGACACACACACAGAAAGAGACACACACACAGAAAGAGACACACACACAGAAAGAGACACACACACAGAAAGAGACACACACACAGAAAGAGACACACACACAGAAAGAGACACACACACACACACACACACACACACACACACACACACACACACAGAAAGGGACACACACACAGAAAGAGACACACACACAGAAAGAGACACACACACAGAAAGAGACACACACACAGAAAGAGACACACACACACACACACACACAGACACAGACACACACACACACACACACACACACACAGAAAGGGACACACACACAGAAAGAGACACACACACAGAAAGAGACACACACACAGAAAGAGACACACACACAGAAAGAGACACACACACAGAAAGAGACACACACACACACACACACACAGACACACACACACAGACACACACACACACACACACACACACACACACTGTGGGTACCTGCTGCTGCTGCCGCCGCTCTCAGACGCGCAGGTGTCGGGGGTCAGGGTTTGGCCGAGGTTACCCTGCAGAGGGGCAGCGGGGTCCCCCTCCCCTCCTCCTCCTCCTCCTCCTCCTGCCGCCGGTCGCTCCATTCAGCTCCGCCTGGCAGGCGCCAGTTGCCGCCGTTCTCACACACTTGGACCAGTGACCCGACCGGTTTTCTCGGCAGTCGATTGATCAAGTCTGAGGTTAGCGTTCTCATCCACTAGCGAATCCCATTAGCGGGCTTCGATTGATCATGGCTGCGCTGTGTGTGTGTCTCCTGTACGTGGCACTGGAGCCTGCGTCGCCGGCACTATAAAAGCGTGATGACGACATAGGCTTTCCCTTTCCTCAATCAGCAGCGAGGTAAGGAGATGGCGGCTTTACAGTTTAGATAGAGGAATCCGCCCCTGGACTAGAGTATAAGTCGAGGCGGCTTTTTTCAGCCCAAAAAGTGGGCTGAAAAACTCTGCTTATACTCGAGTATATACGGTAATCAGAAAGTGAGGCTAGATCTCCACTGCACAGCATTTCAGTAGGAAGTAATGTCTCCTACCCAGCTGGGTAGCCTTGGCCTGCTAATCGGGCGTTATGAAAAGCAGGAAATATCTGTAATAAGATGATTATAAATACATAAGTTAATAATAGAGTTGGAAACCAGTCTCATCTTCTGTAAGCGCAATGGCTTGAGACAAAAAGCAATTGTTTCCTACCTTATGGTACAATGGAACAAATAAGATCACATAAATATGTTTCAACTGAATTGCGCAGAACAAACTAATTAGCCATATTAGAGGTTTACCAATGGATAGCACATTGCTTTTTAAAGTGGACCAAGACCCAATTTTAAGAAAATTGGTGGCATTTCAGTTACTTATGCCCCCCATCCATATACCCCATGTAAGCACCATTTGTCTTACCTACCTCTTACATCTTACCCTGTGATTAGCTGCTAATGGTCACATGGTCCAGAGCCCTTTCGCCATCCAGAACCCCGAAAGAAGACTCCAGATCACATGATAGCTGGCAACCAACCGCAGGGAGGAAGCACAGTGCAGGAAAAAGACCCGGTCTAGCATGGGGTGCATGCCCCACACTTACCCAGCAGCAATCACAAAGTCTAAAGAACTAAGCTGCACCATGGATTTGTTTACAATCAATTATAGTCCATTAATCAGCGATCAATGAGGACTGTCTGCGGACAGCTTTTGACTGATCCATTCAACGTGTCTGTAGATCCCACCAGCTCCATCAACATAGAACTGCAACCAATAATCTGCCTGTTTCATAGGGGGAATCTTTTGGCCTTGAATGTCAAACACAGATGGTTTAGTTAGTGGCAGATCAGTTATCCTCTCATCTAGTAGAAAGACACCTAGAGGACCACTAGATGAACACACTTACATCTACATTTTTATATAACCAAAATGCTTGTTCTTAAGGTGCATTATATGTAAATTCTGCTCTAGTCTTTTGCAAAACATTCTGAGTAATCTGCCTTTGTCTTGTAGGAAGGAAACCAGCTGATTGCAGAGAAACCAGAACTGGAGCCCATAGTGCGGGAGAAGATGACCACTCTGAAGACCATGTGGGAAGAGCTGGAAACTACCACACAAACCAAGGCCCAGAGGCTCTTCGATGCCAACAAAGCTGAACTGTTCACCCAAAGCTGTGCAGACCTGGACAAGTGGCTTCACGGCCTGGAGAGCCAGATTCAGTCTGATGACTATGGCAAGGATCTCACCAGCGTCAATATCTTGCTGAAGAAGCAGCAAGTGAGTTCTCCATTGGCTAATGGGGCTTTTTGGTTTTAAATTAAACTTAATCAATGGTATAGCATTGATTTAAAACACTGGTTTAAAGGGATAGCCCAATGAAATAAGGCAGCATAGATAGATTTCACATCCCCCACAAAAAATGAGTACAATCATTTTTTCTCCTGTTTCACGTACATTAACACATTTCCCCATTCCTTTAGTCTTTATCTTTTCCACATTCCCTCTGTTTTCCCTCTTTTTCACATTCTCTCCGGCTTTCTCTGTTTTCCACATTCTCTCCAGCTTTCTCTGTTTTCCACATTCTCTCCAGCTTTCTCTGGTTTCCTTCTTTTTCACATTCTCTCCAGCTTTCTCTGTTTTCCACATTCTCTCCAGCTTTCTCTGTTTTCCTTCTTTTTCACATTCTCTCCAGCTTTCTCTGTTTTCCACATTCTCTCCAGCTTTCTTTGTTTTCCTTCTTTTTCACATTCTCTCCAGCTTTCTCTGTTTTCCACATTCTCTCCAGCTTTCTCTGGTTTCCTTCTTTTTCACATTCTCTCCAGCTTTCTCTGTTTTCCACATTCTCTCCAGCTTTCTCTGTTTTCCACATTCTCTCCAGCTTTCTCTGTTTTCCACATTCTCTCCAGCTTTCTCTGTTTTCCACATTCTCTCCAGCTTTCTCTGTTTTCCACATTCTCTCCAGCTTTCTCTGTTTTCCACATTCTCTCCAGCTTTCTCTCTGTTCCACATTCTTTCCAGCTTTCTCTGTTTTCCACATTCTCTCCAGCTTTCTCTGGTTTCCTTCTTTTTCACATTCTCTCCAGCTTTCTCTGTTTTCCACATTCTCTCCAGCTTTCTCTGTTTTCCTTCTTTTTCACATTCTCTCCAGCTTTCTCTGTTTTCCACATTCTCTCCAGCTTTCTCTGTTTTCCTTCTTTTTCACATTCTCTCCAGCTTTCTCTGTTTTCCACATTCTCTCCAGCTTTCTCTGGTTTCCTTCTTTTTCACATTCTCTCCAGCTTTCTCTGTTTTCCACATTCTCTCCAGCTTTCTCTGGTTTCCTTCTTTTTCACATTCTCTCCAGCTTTCTCTGTTTTCCACATTCTCTCCAACTTTCTCTCTGTTCCACATTCTCTCCAGCTTTCTCTGTTTTCCACATTCTCTCCAGCTTTCTCTCTGTTCCACATTCTCTCCAGCTTTCTCTGTTTTCCACATTTTCTCCAGCTTTCTCTCTGTTCCACATTCTCTCCATCTTTGTCTCATTTCAACATTTTCTCCATCTTCCTTGCTTGTCCACATTCTCTCCATCTTTCTCTCTTTTCAACCTTCTCTCGATCTTCCTCTCTTTTCCACATTCTCTCCATTTTCTCTTTGCCACAGTCCCTCCTTTTTCCACATTCCATGCTTTCTATCTATATTTTCCACCCCCTGGTTTCTTGATATCCCCTCTGTTCCATCTCTATGCCCTCTATTTGATTTTCCTTTCCATCTTTTTGCATTCTCCTTCAATTTTGCTCAAACCCTCAGTATATTTTCTCACTCCTCCTCAGTGTGCCCAGTGCGTGTCTGCCAGTCCCTACTGTCCTCCCTGACACGTCTGGTCCCTGCTTTCTTCTTCACCTGCCCAGCTCTTGCCATCCGTGCCATTTAGGTATTCCTGTTCCCAGAAAGGAAGTTTATGTCACCACCTTCTATCCCCAGCCTAGTGCCCCAAAACAACCTGTGTTTCTTTTCTCTTATATTCCACAAATTAAATACGAATGGGTTAACTCTCAACCAAAGGGCAGGACTTCAAAATAAAAAGGTTTGGCACCTCCCCGTCTACATATACCCCCGGCTTCCTTCCCATATCCAGTTTCATTCTTGCACCTGGTGCTGTTTTTGGAACAAGATAGCCCTATATGTAGCGATTGTGCTGCAGCCATAGTACTTTCCAGGGTTAGGAGACAGCTGCCTTCTTCTGAGTGCATCCCGTCCAGTGAATCAAGTTCTGGCTCAGGATTGCTCCTGAGATCTTGTTTTGAGCCCCTTCTCCCTGCTCCCAGTCTCCAACGTCCGCTGGAATTATCAGAGAGACTGGCTAGGCGGGAGAGTCCTTGTTTGCACCCCTATGGAGTCTGGATGATAATTCTAATGCCAGGACTCCTAAGGCAGAGAGAAAATTCTACAGATGAGAATCACAGAATTGCAAGCGCAATATCGCAACAAACATAAATTGGATGCAGTCTGATGTTCAAATGGCGGCTGTATGGTTTCCTGGTCATGCTGCAGTTCCTCCTGGTGCTTTCCAGTGCATTCAGTTACAGTACACACAGCTCAGAATCAAGGGCCATCCTTGTCAGTTCTAATAACTGCAATACATCTGAAAGCACTAAAAGCTAAACTGCCACATACACCTCATGTGGCAGTTTAGCTTTTAACGGAATGAATCACCACTGGAGGGCACCAGGGGGTGCTGCAGTGCCAGGGAGCCATAAACTGCCTTTCAAACAGCAGACTGCATCCAGTTAGTATTTTTATAAATATTCAGCAAAGGTTTTACTAATAAAAGAAACACAGGCTGTGTTGGGGCACTGGGCTGGGGATAGAAGGTGGCTTTCTGTGTATTCGTTCATTTCCGCCTCTGCTGACTTGCACAGCTTTAATTCACTTTGTACAAAGGGGTCATGTTGGGTTTTGCCATGACCCTCTATCTACGAGGCGACAAGGGCATACACATAAAGGTCAGAACATTAAAGTGGACCAACACCCAGGATTTTGACTATCCTGGGTTTTGGTCCACTTGGGTGGGGCACCCCGATCAGGGGTGCCCCGCTGTGTGAAACCCCCCAGAAAGCCCCAAAAACTCACCTGTCCCCGCTCCCACGTGACCGCTGCAGCCAATCCCCGCCGACGGACAAGTGAGGTCCGTCGACGGACAAGCGAGCGCGCCCGCCGCTGCCTCCCGCGCGTCACTCTTACAGGGAGCGCGCCCGCGCCGGCCGTTTGTGAATTGCAGGGTGTGCGCCCTGAAACGAGGAGCAGGTAGGGATTTCAGGGCTTTCTGGGGGGTTTCACACAGCGAGGCACCCCCGATCGGGGTGCCCCGCAGGCCCGATGCTGATTGGCCCGGGAATCTTATAGATTCCCGGGCCGATCAGCATCGGGTGTTGGTCCACTTTAAGGCTGTTTCTGCACCGTGAAAAATTTTTATTCTTACTTTTTTGTGAGAAAAAAAATTTTGGGATTTTTTTTTTTTTGTTTTCCTCAGTGCATCTCAGAATCGTTTTTAGCTGTGCAACTTTTTGAATAACTTGCACAGCTAAAAACGATTCTGAGATGCACTGAGGAAAAACAAAAATCAAGAATTTTTTTTTTCTCACAAAAAAGTGAGAAAAAAAATGGTGATGAATTGCACGAGGAAAAATGTCCAAGTTTTTTTTTCTCACAAAGAAAGTGAGTGGAAAAAAATTCAGAATCAGCCCTAATGTTCTCCTGAACAGGTAAATATAGACGATCTGGACCCAGCACCAGCTACTATAGGGGACAAGAGGTGAGTACTGGCTTTTTATTTTGCGCTCACCCCCAAGCCCAATATATAATGTCAAACATTTACATATTTGTTTTTTCCAAATCATTTTTCCGTGATGTATAAACTCTGAAAAGCTTGGGGAAGAATGGAGGGCAATGTGCTTTGCTCTCACCCCCCATATCCGCCACAGACTATAAACAGCTTCTGTGCACACTTATTGTGCCGCTATCTCAGACAGCTTGGGCGGAATGCGATCTCTGAAATGTCACCCAGTGAAAGGGATCTGAAGAGGAGCTGTACACTGAGAACAAGTCCCCACACAGAGCTTTCCTGTCTCTCAGTCCCCATCTTGCTCGAGCCCCATGTTATATTTAGTTCAGACATGAGCCAAATTGGTGCAGCCGACCCGGCTACAAACGCTACAAACAGCCCTCCAGGGACAAAGGCTCTGTGTGACATTGAAAGCTTATGTGAAAATCATTAGATCCATTATGGCAGCCACACCTTGCGGAAACAGAGCGCCACCATGTGCTGATGTGACACATTGCAGCGTTCTCCATGAATTTTGTTTTTAGTGGCCCCAATGTCGCAGCTCCTTCTGGGTCCTCTGAAGGTTAGGGTTTTTTTAAGAGGATTATGGTATATAATTTTACAGTATAAAGATATATAGAAAAGAAAAACAAAACACAAATATGTGCTCAGATAAGCCCTGTGTTTTTTTTTACTTACCAATAACAACAGTACTGTTCCATACCTACCAACTTTTCGGGGTGGGAAAGAGGGACATTTGTTAGAGTAGGCCCCGCCCCCTCATTGAAGGATGGATAGGACATAGGGTGCAACAGTTAAAACAATAGAAACACTTTAAATAGCAAATGAATCATTTATTAATGCAGATCTGCATGTTACACCTCAAAGAGGGACAAATGAGAACAACGAGGGACAGGGGGACACCGACTCAAAAGAGGTACAGTCCCTCCAAATCAGGGACATTTGGGAGGTATGCTGCTTTATGTAGAGCAACAAACATAGATGTTCTCATTCTTTGTATGCAAATGTAATAATATGAGCGAGATTTACATCCAATTACAAAACAAAAAAGTGGGGTTACAGAGCCGACCAATTAGCAAAGAAGATACAAATCAACAATACAAATATATATATATATATATATTTGATCCGAAGAGCACTCTGTTTCCTGGCCACAAGGTGGCATCAGGCGAGTGAACAAGAGAACAGTAATGCAGCAGAGCTAAATAAACCAGCATACATCTGCAAAAACATAGGTACAAAAAGCAAATAGGAGACTAAGGGACACCTTTCCCCAACTTTTCTGCAGATTTTTAACCCAAAGAAACGGCAACACTTGCATCAACATCCTAATGAGTATTTCACAGAATTGTATTTTTCCCATCCATGCCCTGCCGGGTTGTTGATCTCCAGCCTGATCAGCCCCAGCCCTGCTTGCTGTGAAGCTGCCATTCTTCTGCTGACAGCGCGGTCCCTTCCAGCTTCTGTGTGCACCCTTGCTTACAGTCACAAAGGACCAGGATCCTTGTTTAATTGATCAGAGGGACATACCACATGTCAAGATGATTCCTCAGGGCATCTGGATTCGGGATGCCACAACTGTGTATAGTCCCCTGGATCGTCTAGTATACTCACCTCACCGGCGATCCCACAACCGCACCCGGCTTTCCCTCAGCTGATTAACTGCACTTCTGAAAAGCTGGGGCAGCAGGTTATGCTCCTTCAGTCTGACATCAGAGCGGCTTAGTAAAGTTGAATGGAGCATGAGCTGTACATTGTAGGGGAGACCTTGCATTCGCAATGGGATCACAGTTTGTTTTTAGACTGATTTGGGGGATTTCACACATCAGGGCATCCCAAATCAGCTTATGTCGGGTTGACTCTGGACCCCATGTCTGCTGGTGACCAATCACAGGGTCTGATTTCATAGAGGGAGTGCAGATCGGTAAATGTGATCAAAACTCTTTTTTTTCATAAAATGGGTGTTGAATTGTGTAAGTGATGAATGTGAGGGGTTAAAGCGTCCCCACACCATGGGATTGCATTAAATGACACTGCTCATGTCAGGGGTGGGGGCATCCCAAAGCATGTATGTGCCTGCACAGTGCGCCACATAACCTAGGCTTGGCCTAAAGCAACACATTTTGGCATCTAGGGCTGCAAGAGATCAAGTTTGTCGGAGGCAAGGTCATTGTTTTTTTATATTTGGCCAGACAACCCCCTTAATTAGCTGGATTATTACACATTCATACTAAACTTAAGCATAAGTGCCAGCAAAGCTTCAGCAGGATTCTAACAGTGGAAATGCATTTTCGTGTTTGTTAGATGCTGGAGAATCAGATGGAGGTTCGCAAGAAGGAGGTTGAAGAGCTTCAGAGTCAGTCTCAGGTCCTGAGCCAGGAGGGCAAGAGCACGGATGAGGTGGACAGCCAGCGCATTGTGGTGGAGAAGAGGTTTGTGGAGCTAATGGCCCCACTGACCGAACGGAAAAAATATCTCCTGGCTTCTAAAGAAATCCATCAGTTCAACCGGGATGTGGAAGACGAAATTGTAAGTCACTAACTTCTATTCTAGAAAACTCCTGTATGATCAAATGATAAGCCCGGCCATTCTAGATAAAAATGATGCCTATCTTATTGGTGGATGTATTTTGTTTTTCAGCTCTGGGTGGAGGAGAGAATGCCTCTGGCAACATCTACTGACCATGGACACAACCTTCAGACTGTGCAGCTACTGATTAAGAAAAATCAGGTCAGTGTACAACTGTTACTTGTATGACTTGGGTGGGGGTGGGGTATTATTATTGTGAATCATGCTTTGTTTTCCCCTTTATAATCCTATTAAATGGTACAGTAATTTTCTGTTTCCAACCTGCCACATGGGCATCCCGACTTGGGATGCCCTGCAGTGTGAAACCCTCCTGGAACCGCCACAAAATGACCTCTATCCCCCATCCAGACATATCGGTGGCATCCCTGCTCTGCACCCGGAAGACAGCATTGTGACTGACAAGTTTCCTGCTGCGTGAGCGAGCTCACCTATAGCTATAGGGAAGGTGCGCCCTTGCTGGCACAGATGCAGTATTGGGGAGGAGGAACTGCTATGACCGTGGTCAGGTCATTATATACCGTACACAGGACCTACCACTAAGCACCAGGGAACACTGGGGCTGCAAAAGATGGTGCCGGCATTCTCCTGTGACCACAGTGGAGGAAAATGGATATAGCTGTCAATTGCAGGTTTGAGGTTGCCTTTAGATAATATCTATATGCAGGCTGGCATAAAAGATGGCTGTATTTAAAGAGGAGCAATCGCTTGCCTAGAGTCCACACTACACTCACCTCATGCCATGGTAATGAAAGAAAGGTGAGTTTTCGGGCAATCACACGCATGACAGGGGGGGTGGGGTTACAGCATAATAAAAAAAACAGCTTACCTTGCCTGGGAGTAATCCCAGCGCCATCTTTAAACTGTTGCACAGAGCGTCACCTTTTCTATGGGCAGAGTGGTGGTCTGTGCGGCCGCCGCAGGAGCGTTGGTATGTAAGCTATTTTTTATTTTGTAACCCGCCCTGTCTGACTTCCACTTTAACCCCCTTTCTGACATATGACATATTATTATGTCATGTTTAAATGGAGTTTCCCACTATGGCCTTGATTCACTAAGAGTTGAAAATAAAATTAATGGTAGTTAAAAAAAATTCAATTTATGAGAAAAAAGCCTGATAATGTCACTGTTAGTGAATCATTACTCTTGAGAAAAGTATTGACCTTTTTACCCCTTTTTACCTGTAGTAAAAAAGTGCCTTTGACTTTCATTGTCTTCCTATCTGGTGATTCAGTAACAGTGACATTCTCAGGCTTTTTTCTCATGAATCTAAATTTTTACTAACATGAGGATCTTTTTCAACTCTTTGTGAATCGATGCCAAAGTGTTAGTTCCTGTGAAGCATTTACAGGTTTTATAAACTTCCTAAAAGTTGTTTTGCATATGTTAATGGGTGCAGTTTTAAAATAGTGTCTTGTTTCAGGGTTTTCTGACATATAGTGCCCTTAGACCCAATTTCCCTTGGCTCCCTTCAGCTCTGCTTGCAGCTAAGCAACTGAAGGAAGCAGAGTGAGCTACCACCTGTATTCCCCCCTTGGTTCCTAGCTGTGGCCGCCCCAGTGCCACTCAATCATAAAGGCCTGGCGCAGGTACGCGGACAGCTCGAGGTGAGTGGGAATATGGCCACGGTGAGGGCTGGAGCAGTTAAGTGAAATGGGCTACCTGGGGGATTCACACAGAGGGGCATTCCAATTCAGGATGCCTCAAGGAGTGAAGCTTGGATAACCCTGGAGTCTAAAAGACTCAGAAGTTCCTCTTGAATTGCACCTATATCCAGAGGGAAGTATATGTAGTCACCTTCTACCCCCAGCTCAGTGCCCCAAAACGGCCTGTGTTTCTTTATTTGTACCTCAGCCTTTGCCCCGTACCCCAGCCTTTGCCTGCAACAGCACAAACTGGATGCAGTCGGCCATATTGCTCCCTGGCTGAGCGGCCCCGCCCACAATGATGATGCAATCAGCACACACTGCTCAACAATGCAGAGCGCTTCAGCCTAACTGCCATTATATGAACGGAATTAATTAGCATATGGCAGGCCATTCACCATAATACTACTTCCTGTTGTTTTTTCCCGGATTTTATGGATATTGGCCAAAGGCTGAGGTTAAAAAAAAAAAACACAGGCTGTTTTGGGGCACAGAGCTGGGGATGGAAGGTGACCACATAAACTTTTCGGAGTATAGGTGCACTTTAAATCCCAAATCTTACTATGGCAGGAAGGGGTTAAAGTGGACCAACACCCAGGATTTTTACTATCCTGGGTTTTGGTTCACGTCCGCGGGGCACCCCGATCGGCCCCCCGATCGCCCTAAATAACTCACCTCACCCCGCTCCTACACAAATGGCCGGCGCGGGTGTGTGCACTGCTAGAGGGAAGCGCAAGATGCGGCAGCGGCCCGCGCATGCGCCGTTGGAATGGGGATAAGGTAAGGTTTCTGGGCTTCCTGGGGGGTTTCACCCCGCGGGGCATCCCAATTTCTTATAGATTCCCAGGCCGATCCCCCCTGGGTGTTGGTCCACTTTAACACTCTCCCCTGGAGCATCCCAGTTTGGGATTCCTCTACTGTTGATCCTTAGAAAGCCAAAACAGGGCATTAATGGTGGAAGGGACAGGAAGTAGCTACACATCTCAGTGAAGCAAGTCTCCTATTGTATCAGCTGCAGATTCTGCACATATGTGTAGCCATTAAAGTGGTACAAAACCCACGTAACTTGTGAAATACATTTGACCAAAGCCCCTGCTGATACTCTTTTCTTAGGGCTTAGAACTAGAAATTGATATTTTCACTTATCAAATCGCCCTGAAACACTTTTTTTTTTTTTTTTGCTCTCCCTCTCTGTAAGATGGCAGGTGATTAGTCATTGCATAAGTGTGGCAATTACATCATTGCCACACACAGCAGTGGAAATGAATGGAGGAGGCGGAGCTTTACAGCTAAAACGGGCGACATTATCTGGGATTAGAATGAAACAAAAGCAGTAAAAATAGGCAAATGTTACTATTCGTGGGGTGAGCACCTCAGGGGATGCTAGTTATAAAATGTGGGTTTGGTCCACTTTAACTACTCCAAACTGTCTCCTAACAGAGACACCTCTGCTAGATAAAAGTCAGTATCTCACTCATAAAGGGCTCACTGATGTCATGAGGGTACAAGAGAGAGTGTAGGTCCACTACAGGGGGCAAAAAGCTGGCTGGACGTTTCCTCCTTAATGGCAAAACCTGTGGAAATTGAGTTCCTGTCTTGGCGTATCGCTGGTGGGGGGGGCACCGCACACACACATAATGGGGTATATTCTTAGTATACAGTACGTCCTGCTCCAGATAGAGTACTTACACTTGGGTTATCCTCTGCCAGGTGGCGCTGCACTGCAGAGACATGTAAAACAGGCTCCTCCCGGCCCCTCAAATACCCGGGGACCTCCCACAAATCCCCAGATTTCTCTGCAGTGCTTACTGCGAAGACATGAAATATCACTCTCTCGCAGGTGAGCGGGGCTATTAGCCTGCAGCCCTGTTGGACTATTCCCACCCGTCCTTCATGTGATGTGCCTCCCAGCCTGGGCTGCGCTGGTCGGGTGAAGGTTGGCGGCACCGTGTGTGCTTATGGAGCTCTGCTCCACCGCAGTCCCCCACCAAAGGGTAGGCGGTATAGGCTGATGGTGAGCCTTTATGGATGCCCCTCCCGCATTATTGCCACATACCCCGTGTAGCGGTGGGTCCTGTACAAAGGGGCGCCATCCTCCCTCATTCTCCCCGTAGCCTTCGGGGGGGAAAGAAGGGGGGGGGGGGGTCAGTGCGTATAGTGATTACGTGTATGACTAGATATGTGGTGTCAGCCGCCACGCTGACTTGTCTGTTTTTACTATTACATGGCCGCCGCCACGCTGACTTGTCTGTCTTTTACTATTACATGGCCGCCACGCGCGTCTTTTCCCTCCTTCGGATGCCCGTGCTGGACGGCGGCGGCGCCATCATTGGCTGCTGTCTTAGAGCTTCGCGCTCTTCGGGGGGGGGGGGCGGGGCCTGGTTTGGCACGCTCCGCTCTGGCCCGCCCTTCGAGGTTCGCTTGGCGCCATTTTGATGTGTAGTCGCGCGCGCGTGTGTAACGGTCCCCCCTTCCGCGGTCTGTAAGTGCCCTCGTGGGCGATCTTTATGCTCATTGCTTACTGTGCATGGTTCTGACGCCCCTTATTCTCATTATGTCTTTCAGAGGGGTGAATCCAGTGGCTTCTCCCGGCCCGGTGTAATTGTCAGTTGGGCCTAGTATAATTACTCCCACTTCCCTGCGGGTCATTGGGGCATCCAGGGTAGCTTACGGCGTCAATCCCTACTGGCCTATTGTGCCTATTAATCACCATATGGAGGCATCCCAGGATAATGTGACCGGGGTTCCTTCGGGACAAGCCCGGCTGTGTGTAGCTTGTGGAGTGTCACCTATCAGCGGTGACAATGCACGGGTCTGTGTTCCTTGCGCACAGCAGGCGCTAATGGTGCATCCCGCCCCTCCGGTGGCTGGGCCTACACCTCGCCTCACTTCACCTACTCCCCCAAGCCTGAGTCTAACCCCCAATACAAGCGGGGATTCTCATCCTGATGTGTCTGCTAGACTGGCCAGTGTTGAAAAATTGATTGCTAATACCTTGGCGCGTAAGGCCACCGCTAAAAAGCGTCACTTAACCCCTGATGTCACTCTTTTCCCTATGGAATCTGACGAGTTGTTGCATCTATATGGCTATACCCCCTCAGACGAAGGGGAGCTGTTCTCTGACTCAGGGTCATCTGACGAGAGGCCCAGGGGTCATGACGATTCTGGCTCTGACCCCTGGACCCCGGATGATACGGACAGGCTGCTGGTTGAGATATTTGAGGTTTTGTCCATCTCTCCCCCTGTTGCGGCTCCCAGGCAAAGGGGTGAGCTCTTTCATACTGCTAAGGCTCGTTTGGAATTTCCTGAGCAAACCCATTTCAATAACCTTGTGCTTAAGGAGTGGGAACATCCCAGTAGACTTCCTGGGATACCTAAGAGTTTGGACAGAAAGTATCCTTTTCCTGCTGATATGGTCAAGTGCTGGTCATCGCCTCCCGAGGTCGATGCTCCTATTCTAGGGCTGTCTAACACCTCTATTATGCACTCCCCCGATACTACTAGGCTGCGGGATTCTGAGGACCGGCGCATTGACCAATTGGCATGCCATGCCTTTGCATTTGTGGGGGCGGCACTGCGCCCGGTTTGCGCCTTGGCCATTACTTCTGTGGCGCTCAGGGCTCTGGTCAGAAATGTACTCGAGGGCCCAGATGAATTGCCACCTGATACGGTTAATGCACTGTCTAACTGTGATGTGTTTGTAAACTTTATCCTGTCTGCATCGGATGATACCATTAGGATGTGTGCCAGATCTTCTGCCTTGGCGGTAGCTATACGCCGCGCGGTGTGGCTGCACCAGTGGGCTGCTGACAATGCTGCTAAGAAAGCCCTTACTGGGCTTCCAAGGGGCTACGCTTTTTCGGGGACCGTCTAGACCTCTTTGCTAAAGGAGGTAAGTTACCCCAGCACAGGTGGCAATCTCTGCCCTTTCGGGGCCAGGGCCCCCTTTCACTCCCCTACCGAGGTTCTAAACAGGGAAAAGGGGTGTCCTTCACGGGGGCTCGTGCAGATTCCTGGCATAGGAGCAGAGGGCGGCGTCCTGGCTCCTCCTGGGGGTCCAAGCCCAAAGCCCCTCCCAAGACCCCTCAGGCATGATGGGGCGCCCTCGCCCGTCAGGGTGGGGTGACGGCTACAGCACTTTGCGCACGTCTGGAGGCGCCACGTCTCAGACCGGTGGATTCAGGAGGTAGTGTCCTCTGGTTACAAGATAGTTTGCTGTGCGGCCCCCCACAAGAGTCATCAGGTCCCGGATCCCCCAGGACCACATCTCCGCTCAGGTCTTGACGCAGCCGTGCAAGGACTTCTGGATCTGGGGGTCATTTGCAGGGTCCCCTTAAGAGAAAGGGGCAAGGGGTTCTATTCCAACCTTTTCACAGTGCCCAAGAAAGATGGGTCTGTCAGGCCCATTCTGGATTTAAAGATCCTCAACAAGTTTGTCAAGAACAGGCGCTTTCGCATGGAAACTCTGTGCTCGGCCATCGGCTCTCTGCGCCCAGGGGATTTTATGACCTCTGTGGACATCAAAGATGCTTACCTTCACATCCCTGTGTTTTCAGGACACCAAAGGTTTCTCAGATTCGCGTTGGAAGATCAACATTACCAATTTGTGGCCCTGCCATTCGGCCTCACTTCAGCTCCCAGAGTGTTCACCAAGGTGCTGGTGGGGGTGATGTCTCTGATAAGGTCAAGGGGCATACGCGTGCTGCCCTACCTGGACGACATTCTCATCACCTCTCGCTCTCTACAGCAGGCAGAGTTGGACACTGGTGGTGTCCACCTTGGAGTCCTTCGGCTGAGTGATCAATCACCCCAAGTCCTCTCTGTCCCCTTCTACGGTGACCCCATTCCTGGGAATGATTCTGGATACGGTTCAGTCAAGGATATTCCTTCCTCAACAAAAGGTGGAAGCTCTAACTGCGCAGGTGAGGTTCCTGCTCTCGTGCCCCCAGCCCTCCCTCAGGCAGGGAATGCAGCTGGTGGGCCTGATGGTGGCGTGCTTCGAGGCGGTGCCTTTTGCTCAGTTCCATTTGAGGCCTCTGCAACTTCACCTTCTGTCAGTATGGGACAAGGACCCAACGTCCTTGGATGGGGTCTGTGTGCTTCCCCCCTTGGTCAGACGGTGCCTTTCGTGGTGGCTGGACCACAGGAACTTGCTAGGGGGCAGGTCCTTTCTGGCCCCCTCCTGGGAGACGGTCACCATGGATGCCAGTCTGTCAGGATGGGGGGGAATCTGGAAGTCCCTGCGGTTCCAGGGGAGGTGGGGCCCTCAGGAGGCCCACTTACCCATCAACATTCTGGAACTGCGGGCAATCAGGTTGGTACTGGAGCAGTTGACCAATCACCTGAAGGGTCTGTCTGTGCAGGTGCGCTCAGACAACAGGACGGCGGTTGCCTACATCAACCATCAGGGAGGGACCCGGAGCAGGGGGGCCCTCCAGAAGGTGTCGCGGATTCTGACATGGGCAGAGGCCAATGTTCAATGCATTTCGGCTGTGTATATCCCGGGGGCAGAGAATCTACTGACAGACTCTCTGAGCAGGGGGACTTCCCGTCAGGGGGAGTGGTCCCTCTGCAACAGGGTATTCCAGTCCCTGTGTCACCGTTGGGGTCTACCGGATGTGGATCTGTTCGCATCCCGTCACAAGCTCCCGGCCTTTGTCTCCCTGTCTCAGGATCCTCTGGCCTTGGCTCTGTCCATGTCCTGGAAGGAATTTCGGCTCCTGTATGTCTTTCCTCCATTCCCCCTGCTGGGCAGGGTCCTGCGCAAGATTGCTCTGGAAGGGGTGCCAGTGATTCTGGTGGAGTGTGGTTCGCAGACGTGTTACAGATGGCAGTAGACCAGTACGTCCTGCCAGATCTGCTCACTCAGGGTCCCTTACGCCATCCCAATTTACAAACTCTGGCTTTGACGGCCTGGCTGCTGAAACCTCCATCTTGATGGAGAAAGGCTTGTCTGCCTCGGTGGTGGATAACATGGTGCAGGCTAGGAAGAAAACTTCTTCTGCCATCTATTATAGGGTATGGCGTACCTACATTGATTGGTGTGAGTCTAGGTCTCTTCCCTGTAGGGAGTTCTTAGTCCCTAGGGTTCTGGAGTTTTTACAGCATGGGTTGGAGTTGGGTCTAAAACTCAGTACTCTGAAGGGTCAGGTTTCTGCCCTGTCGGTCTTCTTTCAGAAGTCTTTTGCTCAGCATCCCTTGGTTAAGACCTTCTTTCAGGGGGTCACTCATGTGCGTCCCCCACGTAAACCTATGGTCCCTGTTTGGGATTTGAACTTGGTTTTGTCTGCCTTGCAGGGTGCTCCCTTTGAGCCTATTCAGGATGCTGCTCTGGCTGTACTTACCCTCAAGGTTGTCTTTCTGGTGGCTATTACTATTATTACGGTCAGGCATGTGTCTGAGCTGGCGGCTCTGTCTATTCAGCCCCCATACTATGAGAGACACCAGGACAAGGTGGTGTTCCGCTTTAAGCCAGACTTTCTGCCTAAGGTGGTGTCTGTTTTTCATTTGAATAAAGATATTGTTCTTCCTTCATTGTGCCCTAATCCTAGCAACGCTAAGAAAAGGGTTCTGCATTCATTGGATTTGGTCAGGTGTCTGAAGTATTACCTGGTAGTCACTGTGGCCTTCAGGAAGACTGATGCTCTTTTTGTGGTCCCTTCTGGGCCTAGGAAGGGTTTGGCTCCTGCCAAGTCTACTATTAGCAAATGGATCCGTCAGGCTGTGATTCAGGCCTAAGGGGAAGAATCTTCCCTTCCGCCTTACTGCTCATTCTACTCGGGCTATTGGTGCCTCTTGGGCCTTCCAGCACCAGGCTTCTGTTGAACAAGTTTGCAAGGCCGCTACTTGGTCTTCTGTTCATACCTTTTCAAAGTTTTACAAGGTTGATGTTAGGGCCTCAGCTGATGCTGTTTTTGGCCGCTAGGTTTTGCAGGCGGCAGTGGTTTAAACTGTCTGCTGTTACCTTTTTGTTGGGGATCCCACCCTACTTTATGGACACTGCTATTGGATGTCCCAAGTGTAAGTAATCTATCTGGAGCAGGACGTACTGTATACTAAGAATAATACAATTCTTTGAAATACTCACCTGTAGAATTGATATTATAAGTATACAGTACGTCCTGCTCCACCCCACCCTGGTTTTTGCATTATTCTGGATCCCCTGTATGGTGATGGGTATCATTTTTATAGTTACCAGTTGGTGGTTAAATTCTCCCAGCTTCTTGTTCACTGCTTTTCAATGCTGGGGATTTGTGGGAGGTCCCTGGGTATTTAAGGGGCCTGGAGGAGCCTGTTTTGCATGTCTCTGCAGTGCAGCGCCATCTGGCGGAGGATAACCCAAGTGTAAGTAATCTATCTGGAGCAGGACGTACTGTATACTTATAATATCAATTCTACAGGTGAGTATTTCACAGAATTGTATTATTGCATTGGGAGATTTGCAGGAGCGTGCTCATGCCTTCACAAATAATACATTGCATTTTGACCCACAACCTTTCCTGGTTTGGCCAAGACCTGTGTCCTATTTTCACTACATAGATGACATTTTGATAATTTGCTCTACAAGTCGAGAAAAATACCTTCCAACTTTATCAGGGTGAGAAAAGTGGGCTTTAATTAAGCCACACCCCCTTGTTAAAGGGATTGGATAGGAGAACTTAGCTTTAATTAAGCCACACCCCTTGTTAAAGGGATTGGATTGGAGAACTTAGCTTTAATCAAGCCACACCCCCTTGTTAAAGGGATGGATAGGAGAACGTAACAACAATATAAACCCTTTGAATAGGCAAATGAATCATTTATTGATGCTGATCTGCATGTTACACCTCAAAGAGTGACAAATAAGAACGAGGGGCGGGGGGGGGGGGGGCATGGATTCACAAGAAGGACAGTCCCTCCAAGTCGGGGACACTTGGGAGGTATGCAGGAAGGCCTAAGGTTAGGTGGGTCAGGTAATATCGCTAGCTGAAGTTTGCAGTAAATCCCATTTTTCTATTGGGCTTTGGTCTGACCCGTTCAAAACTTTCGTAGAAACATTTCAGAGGCGCCTGGAAACGACATTGTTGTTTTTAAGAGAGACAAATTCTCCTCACTTCCTTCCTCCCGGCATTAACAGCTACACCCATGTGTAAACACTAGTAGCAGAGCTGTTTCTTTACCCTCTCGGCTTGGGGCCCGCGTTTCCTTTCTCTAAGATGTCTGCTGGGCCTTTTGTGTTTGCACTGTTATTTTTCTTAATGAAAAATTTCAAAGAGCTGACATTGCTGCCCTCCATGTTTGTTTTAGTAACAGAACTGCAGTTTCCTCCCATGAATTAACCCTTGTGTAAGGATACAGTGCTGGTGGCGTCCTCCATTGTCCTTTTGGAATGGTACATTTATTCTCTGTACCACTGAAAGGATTCCTGCGTATGTTTTGGGGTTGTGTTTGGTGTAGAATGAATATAGCAGATTGTTTTACTATAAAGCGGAGCACAATCCTGCAGAATCCGGCCTGGTGTCACTGTGTGAATGTCCGGGATGTCCCACTGTGTGAAAGCCATGGGATTCCCCTTAATCCGCAGCACCCATTATCCCATGCATGCCCCCAACAAGGTATATCTGAATGGCTGGGGGTGGGAGGCATGGCAAACAATCTATTCTTATTGGAGGAGAGCTCATGCATGCACCATGGAAGTGCAGATCAAGGTAGGATTTCTGATGATTCCAGGGGTTTCACACACGGGACATCCCAAATCAGCAGGGTGAAAATCCTGGGCACACTAAATAAGGGGAACAAAAGTCACATGTTCTCCTAGGGGTTGCCAATTGTACAAAGCCATGCAGATGTGGATTATTTCCAGGGGATGGGCATGTGACTGAGCAGCTAAAACAGGCGCCTATGAGACTCCAGGACAGGCAATCCCCCCCCCAGGGGCATTCAGATTCAGGATGGCCCGCTGTGTCAAACCCCCCAGGTCGTTCGAAGACTCGCCTTCATTCCCGGTCCAATGGCGCATGCTTAAACAGCAGCCGTATTTCCCCATAACCCTTTAGCAGGACGCATGCCTGTGAATGGACAGCACGGGCACGCTCCCTGTTGCAGGGGATGCGGCTGCCAGTGTGCTCGGATCCACTCGCATTTCATGAGCTCTTGGACGAAGGGGCAGGAGCGAATCCGAGCGCGCTGACTGGATGTGACTGGATGTGAGGCTGTGCATGCGCCGTAGGACCGAGGAAGGGTGAGTGAGATTGGCCGACCTGGAGGGTTTCACACAGCAGGGCATTCCCGTTTGGCAAGACCTGGGGGCAAAGACCAAAACCCAGGATAGTCAAAATCTTTGGTTTTGGTCCACTTTAATGTACAGCATACAGCTCTGTAACAGAGCTCCGGCTTAGGGAAGCAGCAGTGGAGGGGGGAGTGGGATTGTCAGGGTTATTAGCTACTCAGGCTTGGTCATCTCCTTATTAGCTCCCTACATGTTGTATGTCATGCTTTCCACACCTAGAGAAAGTGTGTACATTAGGCTATTTGATTAATTATAATGTTAATTAATTAATGTTCATTTATAATACATTTTCTCTACAGACTCTTCAAAAGGAGATCCAAGGCCATCAGCACCGCAATGATGAGATCTTCGAAAGAAGCCAACACATTTTGGATGACAACAGCCCCAATGCCGAGGCTCTGAAGCAGCGCCTGGCGGATCTCCAGTCACTATGGAACCTCCTCAGTGAAGAGATAGAGAAGAGGCACAGGAGGCTGGAGGAGGCGCATAAAGCTCAGCAGTATTACTTTGACGCTGCTGAAGCTGAGGCTTGGATGAGCGAGCAGGAACTATATATGATGTCTGAAGAAAAAGCCAAGGTAATGGGCCTGAACCTTGTAAGCCTTTCACTTGAGGTTCTGTAACAGAGGGACAAGCCACCTTAGGGCGAGGCCTATGTTATGCTTAAAGGGTTACTAAACCCCCCAAAAACAAACAGGCACTCAACTTTTCTCCTGTGCAGCAGCTGCAGCCCTGTCCACTGCTCGGAAACTGAGAGGTCTGGGGGCGGCGTGGGGGTGGGGGGCAATTTCTGCTTCCCAACAAACAAGAAGAAGCTCGCTCACTATTGGTCTGAGCCCCTCCGCTTCCGTCGGATCGCTGGTCCCTGTGCGCTGTCCTTTCGTTGCAATGGAGGGGCGGGCCTGGACATTGCAATGAATGGATGATGCTGCGTGACTTACAGGAGGAACGAGACTTTGGCAGCACCACTCTCGGAAACTGGGAGGCAGGAGAAAAGATGTGTCTGTTTTTTTTTGGGAGGGGGTAGCAACCCTTTAATATAGGGTACTAACCCCCCCATTCAAGAGTTCTTTCTTAAAGTGGACCAACACCCAGGATTTTGACTATCCTGGGTCTTGGTCCACTTCGGTGGGGCACCCCCGATCTGGGTGCCCCGCTGTGTGAAACCCCCCCGATCACCCTAAAAACTCACCTCTCCCAGCACCGACGGACAAGCGATTTGACAGCCGCTTGTCCGTGGCTCCTCCGCGAGGGAGGCGGCGGCGGCCGGAAGCTAAGGTAAGGGGGTTTAGGGGTTTTGGGGGGGTTTCACCCCGCGGGACATCCCGATCTCGGATGTCCCGCGGGGAGGGAGGTGATCACCCGAGGGTGATGGTCCACTTTAAAACAGGATTTATACGGCACATACAGACCAAGAATAGCAGGATTTAAGGCAGACCAAAACCCACATTTTTAACCAGCATCCCCTGACTTGCTAGCCCCATGAGGAGTAACTTTTGCCAATTTTCACTGCTCCTACTTCACTCTAATCCCAGATAATGGCGTCTGTTTTAGCTGTAAAGCCCCGCCTCCTCCATTCATTGCCACTATTGTGTGTGCCAATGATGTCATTGCCACATCTATGTAATGACTGATCATCTGCCGTATTACAGAGAGGGACAGCAAAAAAAATGTGTTCCAGGACAATTCAAAAAGCAAAAATATCCATTTCTAATTCTACACCCTAATAAGGAAGGGGCTTTGGCCAAATATATTTCACAAGTTCGGTGGGTTGTGTGGATCTTCTCTCTATGTCTCTCATTACTATGCAAATTATATTTCAAATTAGGTGGTGAGATAAATGTTAAGGGTTACATTAATGGAGCACTATAGCAATAATGTCATATATTTTAAATGAATAAATATGTTTTAATATATATAAATAAATATGGTGCTTAGAAGGTGTAGAGGTTACATATGGCCCCTGCATTAAGAAATGCACCCAAGCCTTGTTCTTTTTCTATTAGAAGGATAAAAATATCAGGAGTGACAGGTTTTGAATAGACCATTTTGCTTTCGGGCAGGGGGCTTTATCCAGCCTGTGCCGGAATAACAGCTTATTGCTTTTTAAAGGTGCCTTTATCCTCCATGCAACACTTTAAACATAAGTGTACAAAATGGAGTAGAGTAGGTTTAAAGTGGACCAAAAGCAGCCCTAGATTCTTCAGGGCCACCAGATTCCCTCCTCCCAGGGCATCCAGATTTGGGATGCCTCGCTGTGTAAGACCCAGTCCCCTGTAAAACATACCTTTTCCCTGATCCAACGGTGCATGTGCCGAGTGTGCCACCAGCTGCAACCCTAGCTGCCCATCAAAGTCTGGTGTGGGTTCATGCACAACTAGAGATGAGCAGGGATGCGGCTTAGGGCTCCAGGAGAAGGTGAGTGAAATTGGGGGTTGGGGGGGTTTCACGCAAGGGACAAGGAAGTTCCTCTTTAATGGAATTGTGGATGAGCCAGACTAGGATGGATCAGCTGCCATGTTACTGAAATAGGGGTAATTAATGATGTTAGCAACATGGCGAGTTTGGCTAATGCCCACCCCACACCAATTTTATTAATTGTTGATGGTTATTAATATGTTTTTTTTTTTTTAGTGGATGTCATACTCTGTTTGGCTTATTTGACTACAGGGGGCGAACACACTGAAGGCCTGGTCCTGGCGGGGGGGGGGGGGGGCTTCATCCTACAGTCTTGAGGGGTTATTTTTTTATATATATTTTAGGTCTGCTTTAAAATATCTGGTACCTAAGACACGCGTAGTTGATCTGCACAGTAAAGGACAACACCCTTCATTTCATGATCTCATTGTGGCGGATTGCTTCTGTTCCACATATCCGCTTTCCGCTGACCTCTGGCATTGTATTGCAGGATGAGCAAAGCGCTGTGTCTATGCTGAAGAAGCACCAGATCCTGGAGCAGGCAGTGGAGGATTATGCCGAGACTGTGCACCAGCTGTCCAAGACAAGTAGAGCCCTGGTGGCCGATGGGCATCCCGAGAGGTCAGTGCTTTTTGTCTCATGCTTGTGTACACGGAGGGTCTTGGGAGGCGATTTCTACAGCTTGAATAGTCTGGCTATGATGGGAACTTTCCTAGAGATTGGTCAAGACTTGTGTCCATGCATAACAGTTGCCTAGAGCAACCAATGAGGTTCATTATTTTATGCAAATCCGGGTTGTGCTCTAGTTTTTGTTTTACTAAATCTTTTTTGGCTATTTTCTTTTTTATTTTGCTGGACCGCAAACACTAAAACAAAATAGAAACTAGGCACACTTTTAGCACAAGAATCTCTAGGCAAAAGTGCATTCTGCACCCGTGCTGGTTTCTTTATACTGTAAGCAATATAATAAAGGTTGGCTGTTTGGTTTAAAGAGACAGTCCGGGCAAAGCCTTCCTGCTTTGTGCTCCCTTCATGCTGGTTGTTTGGGGCCATTTCTTTCATTCTGCTTTAGATTTCCTGAAAAGCCCTAATGAACTTGCTTCCTACCCCTGAACTCCTCACATAGTGTTGCAGCATGCTGTGTTGCTTTTTGGCTCTTTTTCCTGACCAGTGTCATTCAATGAGGGCACGCTGCAGGAGAAGGTCGGCAAGAGAAGTTCCTTAGGAATTATCAGCAAATCTAAAGCACTGCTGAATGAAGGATATGGGCCCTGGCAACCTCCTTGATTTGAGCAGAAAACAGGCTAATTGAACCTTTTGCCTAGACTGTTCCTTTTAATATAAAGGCTTGTGGCTTTAATTAGCACATTTATTTAGTCTTAAATCTTTGTGCAAAGAACATTCAAAAGGTATTTACAGAAAGATTTTATAATACTATATTTCACATTGACCCAAATACAGTAAGTAGTCCAAAATATTCATCCAGTAAAACTGAGTATTGACTTGCTGAACAGGAATGTTATTTTCCCTTCTTATATATTAAAATAGACCGAAACCGGACCTAGCTGATTATAGACCAGTTTGACCCCCAGCACTGGGGCATCCTAATTTGAAAAGCCTGTGGGCGACAAGCCCACAGCACATGCACAGCAGGTGGCAGCACCCCTCGCATCTCATCATCTTAGGCTGTGTGTGACCGCGCCCGCAGTAATTGAATGGCTGGTGTGGCTGTGCACAGCCTAGGGATGCAGGAGGTGCCCAGCACCGATGGCTATTACAGCGGACGGCAGGGTGACACACAACGGGGCATCCTAAATTGGGATTCCCTAGGGGAATGGACCGAAACCTGGGATAGCAAAAATAGTGGGGGGTAAGCACCAAAACCAGGGATTTAAAGGGAATATTCACAGTGATGACAACTCTAGGCCTTGATGAACGTTGCAGCACACTTCTTACTCTGTACTTATATAAGCCCAGACCAATGCGCCCATTGGCACCTCAGCCTGGTTCCCTACTCCACTATACACACCCAGGAAATCTATTGACAAAGTGAGAGTAGCTGGGAGCATTGTGCTGTAAAAGTGGTCCTGGTCTGGTGGGGTCTTTCAGAAAAGTCCATGAAAGGTTCAGATTAGAGGGCATCTGTAGTATTTAGGTTAGGATTTGATTTAAATGTAAGGTTTACAATTTGGGTTTAATAGCTAAATGGGGACAGGCTTCCAACTGGAGTCAGTCTGGAGGATGTGAGTATAACACAGTGGAGCTAGGTTGTGATACAAGGACACATTCAGTGGTAGTCATGGGACAGGCTTCCTTTGTAGACTGTAGGTTCACTTCAGGCCAAGGTTTAAAGCAATCATTTGGGGAAAAATGCAGGTAAAATGACAGTGCCTCCATCAGCCCCTATTTACTCTGCTGCTGCACCCTTCCTGAGAGCTGCTCTTCTTGGTCTTAAAGGCTTTTCTGTGACCAAGGATTGGAACCAAGGACCTTCCACAGCCCTAATAGTATTTTTTACCCCATTTGTATTTCTAAAGTTGAAATAAAAAAGGGTTGATTGCAGTTGTTCTTTTAACTTTTTTGTTTTTTTTTTCCGGCACAGTGAACGTATCAGCATGCGTCAGTCGCAAGTGGACAAATTGTATGCAGGTCTGAAGGATTTGTCGGAGGAGAGGAGAGGAAAACTGGATGAGAGACACAGGTTATTCCAGCTTAATCGTGAGGTGGATGACTTGGAGCAATGGATTGCGGAAAGGGAGGTGGTAGCAGGTTCTCATGAGCTGGGACAGGATTATGAACATGTTACAGTAAGTAGCCTGCATTGTCCTCTAGTGTTTATGTGGAGCCAGTCATTTGTTCATTTTACTTTCCTGCATTTTCAATGCACATAAAAGCTTCTACAACCCTTGAATGAGAAGTCGTATATCAGAATTAAAATGATACAAGTATCATCCTCAAGATTCAAATGTCAAACGTTTCTTCAGACAATACATTTTAAATAATGCTTCTGTGAGGGATGGGCAGGCTGAGATTTGTGCTTGAAGTGCTTGAAGTTGCCCATAGCAATAGGCATGGGATTGGCTGCTCCAGGCTGTTCCCCAGCTCACCCATTAAATCACTTAAAGTGGACCAAGACCCAGGATTTTGACTAACCTGGGATTTGGTCCACTTCGGTGGGGCACCCCGATCGGGGGTGCCCCGCTGTGTGAAACCCCCCAGTAACCCCCAAAAACTCACCTCTTCCCGCTCCCACGTGAACGCCGCAGCCAATCCCCGCCAACGTCTAGGCGGGGGTCAGGAACGTACAAGCCTCTTCCGCCGCCGCCGCCTCCCGCGCGACACTCTCGGCGCGCGCGCGCCCCCGCCGGCCATTCACAGAGGGCGGGCGCGCGCACGTCTGGAGGGGCGTACGGGAGGCGGCGGTGGCGGAAGCGGCGGCGGATCAGGTAAGATCTTTTTGGGGTTTCCCGATCTCGGATGTCCCGCGGGGTGGGAGGTGATCGGCCCGGGAATCTTATAGATTTCCGGGCCGATCACCCCTGGGTGTTGGTCCACTTGGTCCCTGGGATCGTCCGTAAACTCGCCCTTTCTCTCTCTTTACCCACAGCACCTGCAAGGGCCGCTCTGCGGAGCTTATTCTATTCAGATTTCCTTTACTGTACTGAGCTCAGTGCGGAAAAGGAAGTCTGAATGGAGCGATCATAGTCAGCCGTGTCCAAGCATCTAGCTGTGTGCTTGCCCTTTCAGCCATTGAGAAAGGCCTGGTTCGGGCACGCACCAAACCAGAGATGTGCAGGGGATGCAACGTGGGCACGTGGAATCGGGCGATCCCTGGTGTTTCACACAGGTGGCATCTCAATTCGGATGGACTCGAGGGTGGTGTTGCTCCCATTTTAACTGTATTATTCTTACCTTGAACTAAATATTGTATACAAGACTCATTACCATGCCTTACCTGTAACTCCTCTTTCACCAGATGTTACAAGAGAGGTTTCGGGAGTTTGCACGTGATACAGGACACATTGGACAGGAACGAGTGGACACGGTTAACCACATGGCAGATGACCTAATTAATTCTGGACATTCTGATGCCGCTACCATAGCCGAATGGAAAGATGGTCTCAATGAGGCCTGGGCAGACCTCCTGGAGCTGATTGACACCAGAACCCAGATACTGGCTGCCTCATACGAACTACACAAGTTCTATCACGATGCAAAGGAGATCTTTGGCCGCATCCAAGATAAACATAAGAAGCTTCCAGAGGAGCTGGGCAGAGATCAGAACACAGTTGAAACACTACAAAGGATGCACACCACATTTGAGCATGACATTCAGGCACTAGGCACGCAGGTGAGCGCTACAAAAGGCTCTGGTGTCCACAGGAGCAGGGCCTGTTTAGACAATTTGGGCAAAATTAAAGATGGGGCCCCAAGTTCTGAAACTTTTTTTTATAAAAATCTGACATCCTGCTCAAGCTGTTCCAGCTTTTCTCAGCAACAGAAAAGCTCTGATGGAACCAGGTTAGACAGAGGGAGCGCACATCGGAGAGTCGGAAGAGGGGTGCTGCTGAAGAGGCAGTGTATAGTACTGATGCACATAAAAATAGGTCTGCAAAAACTGGTACAATTGCTACAGTAAACCTCTTTTGTATGGACATTAGTGAACTCCACACTGCACCCTGGGCAGAGCTGTTGCCCTTTGCTAATGGAGACCCTTGACCATTGCCCTATTTGCCACCGCCTAACATACACCCTGGCCCGGAAAACCTCTACTGGTTTTTGCTGTGAAAATTCTATCACAATATAAAAATAAATCCATGTTCTTCTTATATCCAAGTATCCCTCTGTTTATTCCTTTTATACAGAGTTTAAAGCATCTGCAGTTTCTCATGTAGGGAGCTTCATAGTTTATCTCTAATAAGTACTGTCACTTTATTTTCCTTATCCCAGCTGCTTCATTTTGTTGTGGGGTTTACACCTGCTAAGTTGCTATTAGCAAGTCAGATATTTTTAATACTAGACAATAAACATTTTTGTAAGAATAGGCCCTCACATTTTTTAATCAGGCATGTTCAAGGATGAGGCGATGACCAGGCCCAGCTTTAGGGTCACCACCACTACTGAACAACTTTGTTGTATTTTTAGATCATTTGGGTTAGTTAAAGTCTGGTCAACACCCAAAATAAATAGAAAGAGGTAGAAATTAATTTCTTTAATAATTGGTTGTGTAGTTTGGTGACAAACCAAAAGATATTGAGTTTTGACGAGCTGAACTATTGTCCCAATACTAGATAAACAGTATTAACCAGTTGACATGTATCACTTGTGTTTCTTAGGTGAGGCAGCTCCAGGAGGATGCTACACGGTTGCAGGCTGCTTATGCAGGAGACAAGGCCGATGATATCCAGAAGAGGGAAAGTGAGGTCCTGGAGGCCTGGAAAGCATTACTGGATGCTTGTGAGGGCAGGCGGCTTCGGCTGGTGGACACAGGAGACAAGTTCAGATTCTTCAGCATGGTCCGTGACCTTATGCTTTGGATGGAGGATGTCATCCGACAGATTGAGACCCAGGAGAAGCCAAGGTATGCATATGAAATTCATATGCAGGTAGCTACTGTAAGCAGAGTCTCGGCACCATGGCCACATCCCCACTCAACTCTAGCCATGCGGGTACCCGTGCCGGGCCTTTCTAAATGCAGGGATGTGGCCAACGGTGCTCGGTTTTATTCAGCTACTTAGCTGCTGAGCGGCAAGGAGAGCTGAATGGAGCCGAGCATAACAGAGCGCACTGGCTGAGTGGGCAGCTCAGCCAATCAGTGCACTCAGTTTCAGCTGTGCCTACGTTGCCGGAACAGGAAGGTGAAGTTTCCTGCACAATTCGTGGGGATATACACAATTTGGGATGCTCCATCTGAGAAGAACGATACACAGGAAGCAGAGCTGATGTCCCATCTTAGCATGAGAGATCCAGCACAAGGAAGAGAGTTCACTTGGGCTTGTTAGAAATCGCAAAGCAGGCTGAATGAAAGATGAAGCTCCTCACAGTCTGCATGGGAAGAAAGCAGGCTAAATTAAGCTTTTTCCTGGAATATCCCTTTAAAGTGGACCAAAACCCAGGATTTTGACTATCCTGGGTTTTGATCCTTTCCCCCGGGGCATCCCGATCGAGGGAGCCACGCTGTGTGAAACCCCCAGATCGCACAAAGAAACTCACCTCTTCCCGGTCCTACAGTGCATGTGCGGCCGCTTGTCTAATCAGCGTGCTCGGAGACGTTGACATCACGCCATCTAAGATGGCGTCTAAGGCCAGTGGCTCCAAGCGTGCTGGTGGCCGCATCCCCCGCTTCCCTCTAACAGAAAGCATGCCCGTGCCGGCCATTCACAAACAGCACTTATGTGAGTAGTGATATTCTGCCCGCCGGAAAGCCCCACTCAATTGAGCGCTGTGGCCAATCGTGGCGCTGTATTCCTGGCGAGGACCAAAAATATGGGGAGTTCTGAGCTCCAGCATTGTGGATGCCATCCCCCTCAGACTGTCTTATTGTGGTGGGGGGCAACACGGGTGTTGGTCCGATTTAAAGACTTGTGGACTTGTGGTCCGGACATACATGGCTGTATCGGAAGTTGAAATCATATGGCGGAGATACTCAGCTTCTGCAGTTGTACCTGTGGGGACATTAGACTCATTGTGACCTTCATAGCTTGGAATAGATGGGTAATGCTATCTGTCCTTGTATTGGGTACTGTGCAAATACTTTCCATTCTAGGAAAGCCACTCTTTTCCATTACCTTTGATTAGATGTTTTTTTGGTCTCTTTAGCTCCCCTATATTAAGCCTAACATGGGTCTCTCCATGTACTGGCTTAGTACTCACCAAGTCTCACCCCCCATACAGCCAGAAACATTCGCCCTAGTGCTGATGAGAGCCTGAAGCTCGAAACACGTGTCCATTAGTTGGATGTGTATGACTGTGTAAATTTGAAGCTAATCCTTGGCATTGCACCCTTAGCTTTTCTAAGGGCCTTGGATGGCACATAGACATAAAGAGATGATTTGCATAGCTCCGCCTGCTGCAAGGATAGATGGGTAATGCTATCTGTCCTTGTATTAGGTACTGTGCACATACTTTACATTCTAGGAAAGCTCCTTTTTTCCTTTACCTAAGTAGAGGAGTAGAGTTTTTTTTGCTCTCTTTACCCCCCATATTAAGCCTAACATGCATCTCTCCACATAAGCGACTCTGTTTTGACATCTGATGTCAGATTCCAGATTGAGTCCAGTCATTTGTTATTTTCCCAAACCTTTTTTTCGCCATCGAGTTTGAGCTGTCATTATACTTTACTCTCTTTTCATCCGCCATGTTCAGGTTCTCTAATAATAGGCATGCCCAGTTGTTTTACGCTAAAGGAGTGCAGCAAGGAAAGCCTTAAAACTCTTTAGGTTACTGAATATATCTATTATATTCATTTCACCATTGAACGCAATGCTATGAGTAGCTCTTTAAACCTGTTTATAATATAATTCTGTTTATTTTTCTCTCCCCACCCTGCACCCAGCACCACATGCTGTGTCTTCCAGCACTTTCCTCCAGATTTGTTGGATTAATTGTCCTCTCTGACTTTTTGTAGGGATGTTTCTTCTGTGGAACTGCTGATGAATAATCATCAGGGCATTAAAGCAGAAATTGATGCCCGCAATGACAGCTTTACCACTTGCATTGAGCTTGGCAAGTCTCTGCTGGCGAGGAAGCACTATGCATCAGAAGAGGTGAGAGGCCCGGATAATTTATAGCTCTGCTGCATTGCAGATCCGCATGTGCCCGGCTGCTGCGGAAGGGAGCGCCGTCATCAAGAGGAATTCTGCTGTAATGCGATTTGCAAAGCCTAGCACTCATATTACACTGTAATTGTAGCTCTGTTACTGGGGATAGAATTATGTCTCTGTGGTGTGTTGTGCACATTTAGAAAATCTAACACTTTCTATAAAACCCTGCCTGGTTGATGGCCATCAGTAAATGGTCAGGTTTTGGTATCCTAGAACATAGCTGAGGTATAAAAATAGCCTAACAACTGAAGTACATGGCACTAGTGTCATAAGAATAATGTCATTGATTCGGACTGCGTCCAGGTTTTGTGAGGCCTTTCCGCTTTCTGACCAGTTTGTATATTTGCACAGTACTCCAGACTGTTTTTACACTTACAGTGGACCAATCATTATGCATGGTGGCCCTGGCATCTCCAAGATTCCAGGGCTGGCCACTTTAGTGCCAGTGCTAGTGCTATATGAACCCCCAGATCACCTGCATTCACTCACCTTTTTTCAGGCTCCCTAACCATGTTTGCCAGCCACAGCCGCATCCCCGGCACCCCTGTTGCTGAGGCGCACTCCCGTACCCAGCCATTTGGATAAGCTGGGGTACAGAAGCACGCCTCTAATGAGGAGTCAGGGGCCCACTCCCCTTGCATGCTCTGTGTGTAATCAGGGCTGTATTCATTAAGATGCACGGCACTCAGTGTTGATTGTACGAGAGCATGCTTTGTGGGACCATGGAAAGGTTAGTATTTGTGGTAAACTGGGGGGGGGGGGGTGATTCACACAGCGAGGCATCCCAAATCAAAATGCCCCCGGGGCCATATTTGGTGTTCATGCTGCCCTAAGCACTTCAAGTGCTGGTGCCCCCCTTTATTAAATAACGTTGAGCCGGGCCAGATCCAGGTTTATGCGGGGCCCTTGGGTGATAAAGCATCAATGGGCCCCTTGTGGTGTGATATGAAAAAATGAAGGAATGCCCCTGGCTGGCAGTCCTTTGTCCTGGTCACTCTACAGCCTGCATAGGGGCTGCCCAGGGAAGAGGGAATGCGGTGGGTCCTCCCAATGTGTAGCGGCCATGACACCTGCCTGGGTATGCCTAGTGCTGTTGCTGTCTGCCAATATAAACAAGTGTACTTTTATTATACCGTAACTTGTATTATAGATTACCTACACACAAGTGTCACATGGCCACAGCAATAAAGGGGAGTGGATCAGGATGTAGACCTAAACCCGTTGTGCCCTCCCCCCCTGTGTGTGTGAATAGATAGATAGATAGATAGATAGATAGATATGTCTATATATCTATCTATCTATCTATCTATCTATCTATCTATCTATCTATCTATCTATCTATCATCAGCACCCCCCTTGCAGGTGGCCATCCTAGGCCCTGGCCTAGGTTTGCCTGATGGTAAATACAGTGCAAGGACCAAAACCTGGGATAGTGAAATTCCACTTGGTCCACCTAAACCCTAAATCTGGCTCTACATTTCTGTTCTGGAATTGTCAAGCTGATGGGCAAGGTGAGTATTGAGAGTGAGGAAGGAAGCCCTCTGTGAGCTGGAAGGTAACACCAGTATGGCAGCAGTGAAGCCCCAAGCCTGACAACAGACCGGCACTGACAGGACACCCAGGCATCTAAGACACAACGTTGACTTTACTGGAACCCCCTGCAATGCGACATAGACTTGGCGGCAGGGAGGGTCCTGCTTTTGAGACCAGAGAGTGAGATGTTGGGACACTAGGCTGGGTTAACACAGTACCTTAGGGAGCTGGATGATGAATAGCATAATTTGTGAACGGGCCCTAGTCATTCGGTGACAAGGAAGCCAGGTCAGAACACAAAGAATCTCAGGATATCTGGATTACTGAAGATAACGTGTAACTAGGAACATACAGGAATCCACAAATCGCTGAACATTAGACAGCCTGTGATAATGTCAGGTAACTCCTTTAAACTAAAGCCCACATGTGAGAAATTCTGCAATTCGGGTGCATAAGAAATCCCAGACGCAGGCTGCCTGCTTGAATGGGATTCAGGCTTCCACATGGATCCAGAAGTATGTGCAAAAATGTAAATACTAGAGAGGCGTACTGAGTAATATCTGCGAATATTACTGTATGTTCTGCAGCAATCTGACACAAACCTGGATATAATAAAAAGCTGCCGGATAAAAAAAACGAACCACGGGGTGCTCACAGAACACCTTATTTTGCCCCTCTTGAGACTGGTCTGTATACATTGCTAAACCAGTGAATACTTTACTTGGAATACTTGCTGTTCATGTGGGTCCTCTGTAACAAATATGTCCATTTTGAGGCAGCTACACTTTAAGAATGAAAGAGGAGTCTACTAGTCCTCTATAGGATAGAAGATAATCTGCTTAAACATCACAATAGATGGTCTGATTGAAGATCTAGTTGCACTCATTCTCAAAACATATATAGGTGCAGGGAGGACATCTGCTTGTGATTTCCAGAAGATGAGAAGGGGGTATCAACACATAGGGGCAACTTGTGAGTGCAAGTGTCGAGGAGGGTCAGTTCTTTGATCATCGTAAAAGGAAGTTCAGCAACACTATTGTCTGATTTAACAATGTAAAAGTTCGTGTTATAGTAACATAAAGGCATAGAAGTTAGTGTTATATGACATTTCTCACACTATATAATATAGATATATTATATGGTCAAATAAACTGGTTTTAGGTGCTACAGGTTTTAACAAGACGGTTGTCACCTCAATTTACCAAAACCAATGGAACGTACACAGACCAAGTTACTGACAAATCCCAAATGTTAGCAATCAGTCATGATTCCAGCATCCGTCCTCAAAGTCTCCAGACTCCAACATACAATTCTTGCTCCCAGTGACGCATTTTGGATCACAGCTGACCCTTTGTTTAAAATGATTTAAAGTTGGGAATCACCTAATTCCTTATGTTTTATCACTGATCAGCAAGGTTCATGTCCAAATAGCCGATAAAACATAGGGAATTAGGTGAATATCTTTGCCTGTATGGTGAAGGTGACAGCATGGCATATCAGGACTGTATGCCACAGCTGTTGCTTCCCCTTTCTTCTACCGTCTAAATCTACACACATCCTCAAACTATGTACCATTTTTTTTCATCCTGGAATTGCTTTCTTTGCATCTAGATAAAAGAAAAGTTATTGCAGCTGACCGAGAAGAGGAAAGAGATGATCGACAAGTGGGAGGACCGATGGGAATGGCTGAGACTGAGTAAGATGTTGTTTGACTTGAACATGAGTTCTCCTAACACATGCTTGTATCTTTCCTTTCTGTAAAATTTTCTCGCAGCGGGTATGCTGTCTTTACATTTTGAAGGTTGGTTAGATGTGGATGCATAATCCAACCTTCCTAGGTGTCTTGTGAACTGGTTGATTACTTATTTTCCTGAGAAGCACTGACAGTGGACTCATCAATATGAGATCTTGTATTTAGTGATACACATAACGTCACCTGAGAATTAAACCGATAACACAATATATCAGATCATGCATGACTTGCCCCAGAGTAGCTTGACCTTTTACACTGGGAACATGTATGCAAATGACTTGTGGGGGAAACAGTAGCCTTGTCATTGGGTCACATTCAGGTAATAAACAATTATCATCCTTTTGCCAAAACCAAATTGGACCCTAAAACAAAGCTATAGATTTCACTTAGACCACACATGCTCAACCCTTCTCTTCAAAGGCCACCAGCAGTCCAAGATTTACAGATCTCCACAGGGTTGGAGCACCACTGACTTATGCTGGGTTTACACAAGCAGATCAATTGGCTGTTTGCTCAGTGACCGACCATACAAATCTTCTGCGAGCAACTTTGAACAGACGCCGAAGATTTTCGGTCACTAATGCGATCGCTCGTTCTCATAACAAAACACTTTTTTAGGGCGACTTCTGTTTGAACATTCCAGTCGTCAAGCAATGAACGAAACATTTTTGGTCTGCCGAAAAGATACGACTAACCAATTCTGGTTCATAGCTTGATTGCAGCTGCTGTTTCCACAGCGCGTATATTGCTAAATTGAGGTGGCTTTAACAATTTCTCACTCAACACTCGTTCTGTGTAAATGAACCATTAGACTATGAAGGTGTCACCATCATGATAATGGCCACGATTTATCCTGATGTAATGTATGGATTCTCTGAGGCTACCTTTACCAAACTTCATCACAAATTTTAAAAAGGACTGTTACAGTTTCACTCATCATGACTGTACTCTTACTAATGGACAACACTTACCCCATAGTTCCTGTCTTATTCCCATTTAACATATGTAGACCTGTGTTTTTTTCATCCATCTTTTCTTCTCAACCATCAGCTTCTGCATTAAGAATTTATTTTTTGTTTTCTCCCTCTTTTTGGCTCACAGTCCTGGAGGTGCACCAGTTTTCCAGGGACGCAAGTGTTGCAGAGGCCTGGTTGTTGGGACAGGAGCCATACCTGTCAAGTCGTGAAATAGGCTACAGTGTAGATGAAGTGGAAAAACTAATCAAGAGGCATGAGGCGTTTGAAAAATCAGCAGCTACCTGGGATGAAAGGTTTTCTGCCTTGGAAAGACTTACAACGGTATATATATTTTTTTTTTTTCTTTTCCTAAACGAATAGATTACAAACCACTGAAACTCTCTCCCAGTATAATCTAAATACAAGCGAATAGTCTTTAGTTGTGATTGGCAATAATATGTGACGAGGGTGCAGCCGGCTGGTCACATCCCCGACACACTGTTCGGGCATGCACCCTCCCGTGCCCAGCGACCACAGGGGAGCTGGAGATCTGGCCGCTGGAGGAATAATACATTTAATGTATCCTCTTTTTATATTTTTATTTATATTTATTTCCAACCTTTGCTTAGCAGATCCCTCTCCAGCCCTGTTGTACCCAACTTTAACCCATGCAATGTATAGTTAAAAGCATAATAAGTACAACCTATGTGCATAACCTCTAATGTATCACCACAGATTGATAAGGAAATGCAGGTTTTGTAAGAAAATAAGCTTTTGTAATGTTAATGTGTCACAAATCCAACACCATGACATAATCAAAGCAGAGATGAGCAATTTCCCCATCACAGACCCAAAGACTATTTTCCCCTTGTGCTCAATAGGATTAGAAAAATGAAACAAAAACAAACCTGGTCCCAGCTCTAGCTGAATTCAGGAGGGGGGGGGGAGTTGTCTACAGAATTGACATCTACTTTAAAGGGTTGGAAAGACACCTAATAAAAGTAGTACCTTACCACCTACAGGCCTAATTCCTTGGCTGGCTGCATGTTCTCTATCCTTAAAGTGGACCATCACCCTCCGGTGATCGGCCCGGGAATCTATAAGATTCCCGGGCCGATCACCTCCCTCCCCGCGGGACATCCAAGATCGGGATGTCCCGCAGGGTGAAACCCCCCCAAACACCCCAAATCCCCTTACCCTGTCTTCGGCGGCGGCCGCCTCCCTCGCGCCCCTCTAGACGTGCCCGCGCGGGAGGCGGCGGCAGGGGAGCCGCTTGTCCGCGCCTGTCAAATCTTTTGTCCGTCGGCGCGGGGAGAGGTGAGTTTTTGGGGTGATCGGGGGGGTTTCACACAGCGGGGCACCCCGATCGGGGGTGCCCCACTGAAGTGGACCAAGACCCAGGATAGTCAAAATCCTGGGTGTTGGTCCACTTTAAGCTGTCCGTTCAGATGCAGACGGGACACTTTTTTTGGCCTCTGTTGCACTTTTGAGCATCCAACACTGACACATTGTGTGCCCCCTGTTGCCAGTCTATGAGCAAGCCTGCACATATCAGAACAGACATTGCAGGAACAGTGGGGCCATTCTTCCATGATTATACCTGGGGGTGTTAAGGTTACTTTGTTTGGATCTACAAACCTTTTAAATTCTTTAATCAAATATCTGTCCAGGTTGCCATTTTGTTTGGGTTCTTCTGTAACATGTTGTTAACCCCTGGACATCCTGATTTTTTGGGTGCTATTTTTTATCTTTTATTTAAAATTTGCGTCCTAGTTTTCATTGGTTGGGTAGTTATTTTCTAAAAGAAATAAATCAATATGTAAACCCAAGTATATTTCCAGTGAGGCTAATAGTCTGTAAGACTGTAATTAAATCCTGTTCCATTCAATCTCTTAGTTGGAATTGTTGGAAGTTCGCCGACTGCAAGAGGAAGAGGAGAGGAAACGGAAACCTCCCACACCTGAGTTGAGCCCCAAGCTCTCAGAAGAAGGAGAATCCCCACAGCAATGGTGAGACACTTGCTCTCTTTTCATGATGTTGTCCATAGTTTTGAGTCTTCAACCTTGACCACTGTCACATTTTTCTTTAAAGGGATGGAACAAAAGAAGGAGAACAGGTTTCTCAGAACGGATTGCCATCTGATCAAGACTCACCAAGGGTTAGTTACCGATCCCAAACCTACCAAAACTACAAAAACTTTAATAGTAGAAGAGCAGCTAATGACCGTCAGTGGTCTGGACTGTGAGCCCTTCAACCCAGAACACACTATTATGGTGTTTTACCACCCTAAGTTCCACTGAAATGTGCTGTTAATAATGTTTATTAAGTGTAATGTTATGTATGTGGGACTTTACTAATGACAGGTATTACTAGTTATCTCATGTTCTAGACATGTGCAGGCAATTGCTGCATCTTTGAATGTAGCCATTTTATTGGATCAGTGGTGATATTGGTGCCTTTTTGGTAGGTTAGGTCAAGTTGTGCTAGTGAAAAGGTCAAACAAATGTTAATGATTGAAAGCAATTGGGGAAAGGAATGTAGAGGTGCTTCCCATAGCAGCCTGCCTGCTAGCTTTTATTTAATATATGCATATTATAGGAAACCCTGATTGGCTGTTGTGGGCATCACCTCCACTGGTAAATGTTTAAAGCCCAACTACAGCCACAAACTTTATTCTTAATAATTACCTCAAAACACATCAGTGGCGGTGTCACCAGCACACAAGCACCATATTGTTTGCTGGGCCCTTCTTTCAAATCTAGTAACACCAATGGATTCTCTAGCAAATGTGATGCTAGATCTTCCCAATGGTAACTCTAAAGTAGTTCTAACTGCTCTTCAGTCTGGAAAAACTCTGTAGTTACACTTTAGGTTGTAGAGTTTCCTAGGATTCCTCCACAGTTCCTCAGCTTGGGGTTTTTCTTCTACTTGAAAACACAAATATGGTGGCCTGTATTGCCTGCCAGTCTTGGTCTATCTGGGCACGTGTGTTGCCTTCACTGAGTAACTGCAAAAAGCAGTAACCCATGGCAACCAGGCGGTTGTCATCTGTTTACACTGAATTCATTTTTTGGATGCTTTTTACTTTGCTACAGTAAAGTGTCACCTTTTTCTGTATAGTGTGATCATATAATGAATGCGGGGCCTTGTAGTAAGAAAAACTTTGTTGACCTTCTTTGATGGTTTCAGTATAGTTTTAGAGTAGCTCTTTAAAGTATCCTGGTAAAATGAGCACCCTTGCCAATATAATCTCGCCTTACCCCGACCTAGCAGAGCACATCCCAGACCTAAGCTTTTTTGGACGTCTTGCTCTCCCCTGAAACGTTTTTTGCCAGGGAGGGTCCCGATTGACAGGGACACTAAACTAACCTAACCTACCACTTTACGCCATTAGTAAATAAAAGGGCTCCATCTTGCTCCTCCAATGGGAGACCTTCTTTCCTGTCCCCCATCATAAAGAGCTCCATGCCCCAAAGGACAATCATTGAAAAGGGATTTAACATTATCAGGTTCACCTTAAAACAAGTAATTTTAAAGGCCACAAACAGATAGAAGAACATACAGTCTGTAGATATAAAGACATGACATTATATTGGGATAGTTGCTCAATTTCCATTTTAAATTCAAAAAGCTAATGTATGCTGAAAAATTTCATATTCTTACCACCCTGACAAGAAAATAACTAGGTGAGGGGCCTTATGCTTACAGCTTCTGTAGCTTAGTAAGTTGGAACATTTTTGCAGAGATAAAAGTGGACCTACACTTGGGCTTTTAACCTGGCCCGGTCACTTTCTGCCAACTTTAGGCGATACCACCTTAGGAGAAATCGCTGCACGCTGCAGTAATGCACGTCTCCTTTTGAAGAGGTGAGGTTGACGCACTGCTAGTAAATGGTTCACTAGCGGGGTGATGGGTGGGGTCGGTTTTTGTCACCATGGACCAAGACCCTCGGTAGAACAGAGTTATAAGTGGTTTAGGTCTGATTTAAAACATTAAGGTACCACAATAAACCTCCCCTTCCCCCATTCCTGCAGCTAGCGATACCTCTCCTCCATAAGGGAACAGAAACCGCAGCACACACTGCACTACATAAGTATTGCTTAATGCAGGGTTGTGGGTAATGCGGGGGGTTGTGGGTAATGCGGGGGGTTGTGGGCTTTTTCATCACAGTGGACCTAAACAGACCTCAGGGTTGAAGGTCCACTTTAAGACTTAAGCAGGTTGCTTTTAATTTCCATCCTATGGTGGTGGCTACATAGTATAGTTTAGTTGTTAAAACCTATTTTTGGAAATGAAAAATATATATGCAAATTTTATTTAAAAGTATTTATAAGGCAGCCTGGGCCTCTGTACAGTGAGGTGGGGGTGTGCAGCGGTCTAGGTTTTTCATTGCTGCACTATTAACCTGCTCTATGTCAATAATTAATAGTATGAAGTTATGATACGTAACAATGTTACACACTTTATAGCGTTTAAATATATTTTATATTGATATTTTGCACATAATATTAACTAATTGACCAAGATGCTATCAAAGATGAATGTATATTCCATGGCTGCTCCTATAGATTATTTTATTGTTTTAAAGTGCTTTTATTATATTGGTCCCTCTGGGGGGCTGGGAAGGTGCTGTGTGTATGTGGGCTGAGGATAGTGAGGACGGCTAATGGTTTATGTTGTAATGACATGCAATCTGTGCCTGTACATAAATCGCTTAAAGGCTACATGCTTAAAGCAGACCTACACCCATCAGAATAGGGAAGGTTAAACCAAAAGCCACAGAACACACTGCAGCAGCAGGCGCATCCTACCAAGGAAGGTAATGGCTGCTGAAGTATATGTGTCTGGTCTCTGGTCAGAAGGGAAACCTATCCTGGGCGGGGATTATTTCTCATTAATGGACTAGAATAGAGGATAGATATACTCACTGCAGATTTTTAGCCTTAGTGGGAAAGAATTTCCATGGAGAGTATAGTTCTGCTTTTAAAGTTCCTGTCCAGGCAAATACAAAAAAGACACCTGTGAGCCCATAGGCTCAATACATAGTTTTGTAGGCTGAGCCAATCTGATTTTGGTGCCAGTGGTGTTTGTTCCTGCTGCCATTCCTGAGGGAGCTCCTTTGCTGTTAGGCTGCAGGGGGACGACATGTGAGCGTCCACCTCTGATATGCTGTCAGTAGTGGACACTCTGAAAATGAGCTTTGGAGCTGATAGCACTGCCGCCTAGCAGGACTACGTGGGATGGAGCCAACAAGCTGGCAGTTAAGGCGATACTGCAGGCAAAGATAATTGTTACACCATTGAGTCGGGCTACATTTGGCACTGTCCTGAACTGTTATCCATTTTTAAATTGGAGAATTAGCCGAGATATCGAGGTTTACATTCTTTTTACTTTTTCATGATTTCTCTTCCTAAAAAGTGGGTGTGGCCCTTGGATCTGTGATGCTGCATAAAAATCGGCAGCAGTACTGGATTATGAGGAGGGTACAAGGGGTGCGAGCCCCGGGGCCTCCACCACTTGCCCTGCAAAGGGGGGCTCCACCAACCTTTGAGTTATAGTCTGGTCCAGGAGGATTTTCAGTCTGACAGGCCGCGGGGCCAGCAACTAAGCAATCGGCGGCAGTGGGGGCCCCCGTGCGCCTGGGCAAGCCTGCAGCCATGGTCCACTTTTAATCTGGCACTGATCAGCAAAGTGATGAATCTGGAGGCGGAGGAGGCAGAGGGAGGAGCAGGAGGAAGGGCACCAGCAATCCTGTCCCACTCTGCTGAGCCGATTCAAAGTGGGGATGAAAAAGAGAATGTCATTGGCTGAACCTGTAAACCACGATATCGTAGCCATTTCTATTTCAAATTAAAAACGAAAATCTGTTGAGGACAATGCCAAATGTAGCCCGACACCATGGTGTAACCATTACCTTTGCCTGCTGTATTTCTTTAAGAGTTTTTTTCTTTGTCTGTATAGTTCCTCTAAGTTTTTATATGATGTGGTCTCTGCTTAGGAGATGGGCAAAAACTGAAGAAAAACCATCCCTCTTCCACTGGGCAAACCTTTGTCTTTGTACTAGTGATACCCATTCCAACCACAACTTTTTGCTTTAAAGTGGACCACTCACCTCAATGGCCGGACCTGAACTCTAGAAGACCCCAGGGCCCCTGGTGCATACCAATATGGCATGCCCCTCTGCGTAATGCCCCACTGTGTTAACCCTCCATAGGGGCCTGCAAACTCTTTACCTTTCTGCCGGTCCTTTGTCGCAATCGTGGGCCGCAGCCACATCTCTGCAGCTGTGCGCTGTCCCACACCCAGCCTGTCAGATAGGCGAGGTGTAGGAGCTTGCACACAGCAATGCTGATGCTCAGTCCCTTAGTATACACAACATAAAGCACTGATTGGATGAAAGCCTGCACGTGTTCTATGGAACGGTGAATTGGTAAGTGGTGAGGCTAATCTGGGGCTAATTGGCTAATCTGGGGGGCTTCACAAATAGAGATGCCCCAAATAGAGATGCCCCAGGGACAAGAACCCAAATAGAGATGCCCCAGGGACAAGAACCGATCGCCAGGATAGTGAAAATCCTGGTGATCGGTTCACTATAAAGCTTTTGCCAACCACCATTAAAAGGAGGTAGTTGGCTGCCCTATCCCAGACACAAAACATTGAAATAAAGCATCTGCTGATGTAAATGTTTGCTCTGCTGGTGGTAACATGGACTGGAGTTCCATATACCTGTGTCTATTGCCCAGGGGATGGGGATTTGTGTTGCATACCTCGCATGCCAGACTTGGTCTTAAAATCAAAAGATTGAATGACCTGAAAACAAGAGCATATCCTTAAAGCAAGCATCTATAGGCTGTAAAAGCTGTCAGTGCTAGTAGCGCCATGATAAACCTAAACCTTCCTCGCATTCCTGCATCCAGACATGCGTGCCAGAGATGTCATCCCATCTTGGGTGTATCACCCATCCTGAACACAAACATATTTAGCTAAATATACCCTCTATTGCCCTACTCATAGGAACTTGTCCCTCGAACCCCTGTGTAGTAATCCTATGTGCCTCTCAATCCTTCATCCAGGAATAGAGGATTTGTTTTGCATGCTTGGGATGCCACTACCTAAAAAAAAAAATCAAAAAAAGTGTTCAAAATAACCTGTGCTGAATACAAAAAACTTAAAGAAATAAAGTAATCCTTAGCTGTAAAAGTACCCAAATGTAGGGGTTATGGGTCACAATTCTTGTGATGTCAGCCTCCATTGTAATGGGTGGGGATGACCTGTCAAATAAATAAACTGCCATTGGCTTTTAAAAACTGTTTCTGCTGAAAGATCACATGACCTGCACGCCTGAACCCCCCCCCCACCACACCCCCGCTTGTGATGCCAGTAAAAGCTGTTAGGGAGGTGGGCAGTTGACCATTCTGCATCAGCATAGTGCCTACACTAAAGGCTCTTCTGATTTAAGCAAAGATGATGGCCAGAAAACACTATATGAAGGTACAGTTGTCTTGAATGTGATATGGGTGGTTTTCTGATTCTTTGGATTTGGGCTTGGGTACTATTCAGTCTCAGGTTAGAGCATTGCTTGGGGTCATCTGTGGATGTGTGAGGCATATGAGTAGGGTGTGGGTCAACAGAAATTCCTCTGTTCATAAGCCATAAGCTGTGTCTGTCTCCATTGTCAGCCAGAGCACAGCACTAGTATTTGGGCAGTAGACCAAAAAACTTCTCCATAATCACATCATGTAGGTCTCCTGTTATTATCCGTAAGTTTCACTGCTGTCCAGGGGTGGACTGGGGCCAAAAACTCCCGGGATGCGCAGGGATCAATGTTGTCACCCTTAAACTAAACCAGTAACCGGTGGGTCCTTCCCCCCTCCAGAGTCTAAAAGACTCAAAGGCTGACCATATAAGTACCGCTTGGGCCCCATTGTGTGAGCCCCCCCAGATCACCAGCAATGGCCTTACCTTTCCACCGGTTTCTTTGCCATATCTCCTCCATCCCTGCAGCTGTGCGCATTCCTGCGTCCATCCATTCAGATAGGCAAATGGGAGGTGTGCACTCCACAGGGAAACCGGGGATGTGGTTTCCCCTGTTCCCTATTCCGATGCTCTGTCTAAACCAACGCATTAGTATGCCCCAGGTAAGGAAGCCAATAAACGGGATAGGGGAAAAAAACCACCATTCATTTGTCTTTACCAGACCAAGATCCTGAGGAAGCACACCCATAGGGTGAAACTAATATTTTATAAACTGAACGTCATAATAAACACGTAACATACGAGCTGGTGCTCCATATATATGAAACCTACTATAACTATACAGAAACACCAATTCAGGCCATTCTTTTATTCATTTTTCCATTACAATCAACGGGATAGTCAAATTCTGGTCATTGGTCCACTTCAAAGTGATGGCAATAAAGCCTTAGTATTGTAGGTGCAGGGATTGGTTTAGTCTTCACAGCCATAATGCTGAAGGCCTGGGGCTACAACATTGCAAGGACAAATCATGGGTAGGAGTAAATACGGCCCCTCTTATTGATGGTAATGAGGCCTTAGTATTCCATGGGCTGGTATAGGCCTCACAGCCATTGTGGGGAGCATTACGGGGGCAGAACATGGGCTGGTAGGTCTTGGCTAGGTGGTATAGTGGAGCTGTGTATGAGTGGAGACTTGAGAGGCAGGTGTGGAGATGGGAGCAGAATAAAGTGAGTTCTGACACAGGAGTTGGGTGAGATGGGAAGGATGCAGACCACAAAGTACCGCTGCCCACCAGGAATACTCCCATTTCTCCTTAAGGCCAGTCATATCCTCATTGCATGTGTGGGCTGCTATGGCCTAGTGGTTCCATCAGCTCCACACACACAGATGGCATCCTTCCACATTGATGGGAGAGGAGTAGGCCCAATCACATTAGTTGCTATGAGCAACAAGAACTATTTTCCCTCAGAACCTGGAGAATTGAGGCCCATTTATTATTGTGAGTGTGAGAAGGAACTGGAAGCAAGTTTGAGAAGCGCAGTTTGTTCCATAAATATGTATTTCCATGTTCCTTTTATTTATCTGCGTTTTATCACTAATGTATATTTTCATGTGTTTCTTAATCATCAGCATCCATGTATTCTCTGCCTTTTCTTTTTAACAGTAAAGAGTTTCTTCTTTTTCACAGCACATTTCTTTTTCTCCTGTCAGAAAAACAATGATATAGGCGCTTATTTATGTTTTCTGAATGTTGTTTTTATTTTTTTCCTCAGCAAATTGGATCTCTGCCTTTTGTTAAATTTAGTAGAATAAAATTCGAATAAATCCCTCTTATGTTCTAAATATATTGTAAATTGTACCTGCGGCCTACACAGGAAGGAGCCATTTTGTTCGACAGGCCAATTTGAAAAAACAGAAGAAAATGTCTCATCTGCCTTTGTTGCCCATGACAACTAATCGCTTTTCATGTTTTAAGGCATATCGGCAAATGAAACAGAAAACCTGATTGGTTGTTATGACCCCTTACCTCATCCGTGATGAGGCACATTCCACAAAATGGCTGCCTGCTGTGAGGCTGATGTCAATGATGCCTTAATTCATATATTTATTTTGTGAAACAGATTTATCATTTTTATTTAAATATGTTTAACTGACGATTTTGTTTTGATTTTAAACATTTCAACATGTGTTTTGCCAGTAAAAAGGTTTAATTTTTTATTTGTTTTAAACCCCCAAATACTTACTTATTGGGTGCAGAGACTCCAATGTGTATGAGCAGTGGCACATGTTGAAGTCGCGCTTCCAGCCATCATATTATGCATGTCACCGCTGATCACATGACCGCACGTCACTGACCCCATCATACACAACTAACCTCTATACATGTATGACATCACCACCGTTGTGTGTTAGACAACCGTCTACCTTTGTTTCCATTGTTTGTGCTACATTTTTGTTTGCATGCTCCAAGCATGTCCACATTAAAGTTTATTTGCTTGTTTATATCTACATGTTTTGTGCTTTTGTGTATTTGTATGTTACTTTTTCACCTGTGATTTGTTTGTTGTTGACACAGCTAGAGAAGCCATTTTGTTAACTAAGTTTATTTCATAGTTTCATGATTTTACACCTATGCTCAATAGAATTTATGTGGTGCCGCAACCAAGGGCATCTGTAAAGGGCGGCAGCTGAGAAACTAGAAGGACCTGAGTCCTATTAGCTGCTGGGTGCCTCATTTCAGTGCCATCTGCCTCGGTGTGGACAGCACATACTGTACCCTGGCCGGCCTCTGTGTCCCTGATGCATCATGTGAGTGTCAACCACTGATATGCTACCAGTGGTGCTTGCTCATATATGCACCAGGGGTCATTTGGTAGCATGTTCTCAGTTTTGGGGTGTATCAGCGCCGCAGCTTGCAAGACTATGAAGGATTGAGTCTATGAGCTGGGAGGTAGGGGAATTTTTTTTCAGTTCAGCCAATCCATTTATCTGCTGTGAGACCACCATACAACTTCTACCTATCTAAAGCCAGGAAGTGGCATTGTAGCCTCACGTCCTGTTTGGGGTGACCTAAATAGGAGGTTTGTGCGCCAGGGGTGTCACAGGCAGCAGTAAGGAGTCATTGGCCCTACAAACCCCTATTTTGTTTGGTCCTGATGGCACCAGTGTATTTGGGTGAATTTTCCTCATTTGATGACCTCACAGAAAGTGAACCTCCAGGCAAAATAGACTGGATGTCCTCTAACTGTGGCAGTATGGGGGCATTCCAATTTGGATTCTGCACATACATGCCACCCCTCAGGAAGCCCTAGACCAGCTATTCACTTCTCAGAACTCCAACCATATTCCAATGTGGTTTGCTGCCCCCATGTGAAAGCCAGCAGCCAATCGGATTCTCCTTGTAGACTTGCACATAACTGGGCGCCTGCGAATATGTGGCCAAAAAGGTGGATGAGATAAATATTGGCTGCCTAGTCTCCTGCCTTCTTTATGGGGGTGGGGGTGCATTTGGGCAGTGTGCTCTTCTGTTGCCCACGGTTATAGGACCTCCATTTTTTTTTTTGACTTGAGGTCCTTTTTAAAGAGGACTAAAACCCATGATTTTGACTATCTGGGGTTTTGGTCCCTGCCCCTAGGGCACCCTGCTGTGTGAAACCCCCCATGTTGCTCGGTAACTCACCTTTCCCAGGTCCTACAACACATGTGCAAGCCCTCATCCAATCGAAACGCTCTGCAATTTCAGCTAAGGGTTGAGTCTAGCAAAATGATGTAGCTGACACCGTCTGCAGCTCGCACATGCAACGTTGGATTTGTTACACACAGCAGGGCTTCTCGAATCTGGATGCCTATCTGGAGGGGGGGTCGATGTAGACTTCAGGGCTGCTCTTGGTCTACTTTAATGGGGCTGGGAGGGGGATCAAAACAATTTGGGCAATAACAAAAAAAATAAAATAAAAAGCTCACTAGGTCGGGGGGCACTGGTGGGAACTAAATGCACGCCGCATTCAGCCCGCTTGGGAGCCAATAGTGCAGAAACCATTCTGCTTTAGCCTATAGGACTCTCTGGCCCAGCAGGCAGTCAGGTAAGTAAAGATTTTATTTTATTTTCTTGACCACACAAACTCTTAAAACAAATGTTCTTTATTTTTCATGTTAATATACTTCTGTAGATAGTGTTCATGTTATTATTAACTTACATTACATGTACTGTATATAGCATCATCAGATTCTGTAGTGTTACCAAATTCCTGTTCCGTACATGTTGTTTTGTGCTGTCGCTTCATGTTAGGAGATCAGGTGAAGATTCTGTGTAAAGGCAGTTAACCAACCTTCCCCATGTTCAATGTAAGGGCTCTTTCACACTGCATGTGCCTGCCTCAATATTCACTTTGGTCAATTATAATCCATGAAGCCATTTATAATGGTGATGGTAACCAAGTGAATGGTGCAACTGCTTAAAGCTGAACTCCATGCAAATACGAAGCGAAGATCAGAAACCTGAACCTCTGCTGTGCATGTAGAAATACTGTATCAGTACCTTAAAGGGTAAATCCACTTTGGTGGACGTTCCAATCAAGCTCCAGACCAGAACTGTTGCAGCATGAGCTTACCAGCAGCCACACTCTTTGTCGATTTCTTACTTAAGGGCCCGGTCTCTCTATGGTCTGTCTCCATGCTGGATCCTGTGGAGCCTTAGAGAATAATTATGACCTAGGTCTGGTTTTGTGCTCCCATACACACCCCTGAGGCTGGAAGCTGGAACTGGGGGACAATGTGTTGAGATCACTAAGACATCGTGCCCACAGGAGATGATAGACAGCAGGGGAGCCTTGTGCTTTAAAAGTCATTCTGGGCTGGGGGCAGTTTGGAAAGTCCACCGACTGGACTTTCACTTTAAAGGTCAACACTGAAAATGTCATCTTAGAAGTCTAGGGCCAGTAGGGTAGACTTGGAACACAGCAGGGACAACTGCCCTCTCCTGTGAGGAACCTCTGGTCCTTGTCAGTGTTGCTTTCCGTGCTTGAAGTTCAGCTTTATATTAACCTAATTTAGGGCGATTATTGGTGCGGGTTCATGTGTGTGGATGAGTCTTTGGAATTCTAATTCTCATGAACCAAATCCACAAGTTCCAGTTGGACTCATGAGATCCCCCACCCGCTTTCCATAAGAAGAGTTCTATTGTCGTTTTGCTGCCTGCTATTAATTACTCAAGCAGCATTTGGGTTTTTCATGGTAAACTTAACCTTAGCTGGAGATCCCTGGCAAAGCGCAGTAGTGTGCTCTATACACCATGCCTCCTCAGTTACCTGGATGCCGTTTAGTCTTCCCTATTGATTTGACTTGCAGCCATTGGTTGGTTTTAACCTGATCTGTAAATTTACCATGGTTCTCCTTTTGCCAGGCTGATCATACCCTGACATGTTATATCCAAAGCTGAAGTAACTGTGCTTACAAGTGATGAGATTTCTTCAGCCACTAACTAGCCTCAGTCAAAAGCTTTTTTTGACTAGATGACAACAGTCAAACCTTTTATTCTGGTCCCTGTCTTTAAGTTCTAATGACACTGATGGTTTTTCTGGTACAACACCTTATCAACTATCAGAAAGTCACTCTTTACCTGAACAGTGGGAGGCTACACCAATATATTTGGCTGGAAATGGGCCCTGAAGAACGTTCCCTTTCCCATAGAAAAAGAGAGGTTTGCCTATATTGGATGATCACCAAACACCTACCAGAATTAGGCTGAGGGTTGTAATTGCATTATAGTTGCAACAAACTGATGGCTGATCTACGTATCTATAAATGACCACTTCCTTAAGCTTTTTTCGATGTACATAGATTTTGTCCAGCAACCCCTCATCTTGGTAAATGCTGAAGAGCACCTAGGGACTGATGGCCCTTGTGGTGACCTGCTGGGCAACTGAAGTAGTGACCTTCTAATGCCTTCTCTAGAGGGTGTGCAATGGCTGATGCCTCTCACATCTGGCATTTGGTTACTTTATTCTTCAGATCCTTCCCAGAGGGATTCTGGTGCATGGTTGAGGGTGGCCACTCCATGTTTATTACATAGGGGAACTCTAGTATGGGTTAAGATTTTGTTTTACCTGGAGAACAGCTTTTAGCCCCAGCTTCCTGCTTCTTGTCGGCACAAGCTAGGACTGCCATTGTATGTGATGTACTAAGCACAATATGTAGCACAGAGCTTCTGTAACTTGCTAATACCACACTCCAGGCTGCTACAGTGATACTAAAAGACAAAGTTATAAACCATGTTAAGTGTAAGGGTGTCATATCTGTAAAGCAAAATTACTAGGACTCCATATTATATGAATGGCTTCTGAGGAGGACGTCTCCAGCTTGACCAATCAGCTGCTGGATAACGTGGCTCTCTAGACCATCCCAATCACAGCGGGCAGCAAGCAACATGACCAGCAAAGCACAAGATGGGCAAGGCCTTGGTTCTGTCTTTGTGTTGGGGGTAAATAGTCGTGTGCTGTTGAGTGACTGTTGTGGTCTCTTCCATCCCCTTCCTAACCTCAATCCAGTTCACTTCATGATGACCGATAAAATAACTTGTGGTATCGAAACAAAAATTGTGTCTCACTATATTTAATTTCCTGTCTACTTTCCTAAGAATCTGACCTAACCGGGATGGCGGTTGTGGAAATGCATGGTGTTAATTCAGTTTAATCTTTGCATGTGTTTTTGATTTTGTTTTACCGCTGGTAAAAAGAGCATTTTCAGACGCTGCTGCTCTGACAATGCTCGTGAGGACCTCTGTTTACTATTATGGATGATCTGTCATACTGTGATATTTAGCAGGTCATTGGGTTTATTGAATGACGTGCATAGGAAGCAGTAACTCATCAGGATGCTTTATTGGATTTGTTGCTAAGGGTTACTGCATCCCATTGCCTAATAGGCTGTTCATAAATTAGACACATGGTAATCGGGACAGTATGATTCCATATAAAAGAAGAAAGGATTGAGATACAGCTTTAATCCAAATTTGCTTTTCCCCAATTACACAATAGCTACTAATCATATTGATACATCTAATTCCACTTCCTCAATGTGTACTACTGGGGTCTGGTGGAAAAGCAGATTTGCTGTACTTCAGTCCTTTTTTTTTGTTTTAGACAAACTGTAGACAGCCATGGTATATGGTTTGTGTGCTGCTACCTTGTCTCTTGCTAAATATGTGTCCAGATTATGCTTTGTATGTGACTGAATCTGTTCTCTGCTGCTCCTTCTAGATTGGAGAAACAGGTGAAGGCAATGAAATGGTCAATGGATCCACAGAGCAGAGGTCAAGTTCAAAGGAATCCAGTCCAATCCCATCACCGACTGCTGACCGCAAGGTGAAGTCGGGAATGCAGCCGCAGACTGCCTCCACACTGCCGGCCAAGACCCAGGGGGTTTCTTCAGCTCAATTTGAAGGCTTCTTACATCGCAAGCATGAATGGGAGAACCACAACAAGAAGGCTTCAAGCAGGTATGGTGGACATCATTTATTAGCCCAGGGCAGGGTACTGGAGCCAAATCACTAATCCATATTTATCTTTCTCCACTAAATAGAAGTAGGCAACCTTATACCTATGAGACCTAGCCCCGGTTGAGGATGTTCCCGGTGGCCCCCTGAACTGTCTATTGACCAGCTCTGATTTCAAATAACCCACACCTAAAGGGTGCTGAATCTTAAAAGGTCCCCCCCTACATGAGGGTAGGAGGACCGTAGTGGAGACAGTATATCTGGGAAAAAACGAATAGGAGCTAAAATCGCCCTAAAGATGAGATGGGATAGAGCTACGGGGACTCCTTCGAAGTCCCTCACAAAAACCCAACAGAAATGCAGCCCTAGGGTGAGAGGAACCTAAAGTGTATTCAAGCAGAGGCACTGGTCAGGTGGGAGGTAGGGGCATACAGATTGAACTGGGTCTCAGTACTAATACTTTGCTAATTCTACCTGTAAGCTGTATGTATCTATACTTTCCTGTAATGTCTGTATTGTTAGTATATACTTGTACCCGTTTGAAAACTAAATAAAGAATTAAAAAAAAAAAAAGGTAGGCAACCTGTTACTGTACATTGAATTTCTCTCTCTCCATTATATATATATATATGTATATATATATATTCAAAGGGCCTGCATGTTCAAGTGTCAAAATGTTAAAAATCAGAGGAACTACATATGACCAAGCCATAGAGCAGGTATTAAATGGGGGCCCCAGCATTAGTTATGCAGTATCCCCTTTCTTGTCCCTAGGATGCCTGATTTTAACTAGATTGGATATAGACTACTAATCATTGGCACAGCAAATACAAATTGTCCTTTGTTTATCTATGTGAAGACTTGTGGGCACATATCTCATAAATAAGATGTAAGGGCAACAATGGTGAGGCCCCTCAACCTTATGGGTCCTGATGCAATTGCTACCTCTGCACCCTATGTAGCTACACCCCTGCCATCACCCCTTGGGATATCACTTATTTGTGTGTCCTCCTGAGGGCTGTTTGGAGTGTAGGTTTCCGTGTAGCTTTTTGTGTCTAGTTCCAGTGGTATGTCTGTACATGGAGTGAGGCCGAGAGGAAAGGTTGGTCCTAGCTTCTTGTTATTACCTGTTGCCAGGGCCAAGCACTGCAGTAAACTCATATTTTATGTACAGTACTATGGATCTATAGAAGAAATAAAGCAATTTACTACCTTTATTTGAAGGGATAGGTATTGCCATGCCTAGGGCATAGCAGCCGGGGATCCCATGTTGTAATGCCTCTATACTGCCAGGATTAGGAAAGCATGAAGGAAGTAAATTCTGTAGAGACTTTACTTGCTCTTTAAGGGCCTTTTCCATGCCCTAGCCAGGTCCTGGAGCCTCATACTAACATTTATAATTCTGGGTATGCGTCTGCTTTCGCATCTGATTGCCATAAACAGAGCCATTTGCCGAGCATTATATATCCATTAACCTCCCTGGCGTTATGATTATATGTGCAATTTTGTGCACAAAGCGTTACTATTACGTTTAAATCTGCCGCCCAGTTCCGCCCCCATGAGCCTCTGCGGCTCACAGAGACGGAACCAGGAAGTCAGACGGACGCATCTGCCGGGGCTCTCCCCTGCGATCACAGCGGGGACATCGCTGGATCGCAGGGAAAAGGTAAGGAGATTGCTCCTCTGCCTAATCTATCCCGAGCGTGACTCGGGGTTACCGCTACTTGCAGCGAAAATTAACCCCGAGTCACGCTCAGGAACACCGCCAGGGAGGTTAAATATGCACAGAAAATGTCGAGCATGCTCCCTAGGACCAAGCTTGTATGTGGGATGTTGGAGTTTCATACAGCGGAACATTCCAAATCGAGGAGGAGTTCTGCTTATAAATGGACCAAACCCAGAATTTTGACTATCTTAGGTTTTGGTCCTTGCCCCCGATCGGGATGCCCCGCTGTGTGAAATCTCCCGGGTTGCCAAAACCAATCACTTCTTCCCGGTCCTATGGCGCATACAGCGGGGCATCCCAACTTTGGATGCCCTGGGGGGGGGAGGGAATCGATCAACCACTTTTAATGACTTTTCTTTTTTACATCACCCTATGACCCACCTGTATCACCTTTGCCATTCAAATCTCCAACATGCGACCTTGCTCCCTTTCAAAGGTTTCTACAAATACTGGAGGATAAGGGGAGGCATAGTGGGCCATAAATATCTGATTCAGCCACCCCAATAAAATTAAAATATAAAATAATTAGCAGGTAAAACTGCTCTCGAGTCACAACTGGAAGTTGGCTGGGCCCCATACTGGAGTTCCGCTTGTACTGCCCTGTTGGTTGCCCTGCATATATGATGTATTAATTCAGTTGTTCAATGTGTTTCCTCCAGATCCTGGCATAATGTATATTGTGTGATAAGCAATCAAGAAATGGGATTTTACAAGGATGCCAAGGCCGCATCCTCTGGTGTTTCCTATCATAATGAGGTCCCGGTCAGTCTGAAGGAGGCAGTCTGTGAAGTGGCCACCGACTACAAGAAGAAGAAGCATGTATTCAAACTGAAGTGAGTGCACATCTTCCAGAATATCTCCTGCAATCTCTGTCAAACTAATTACAGTAAATCAATGCATGTGATTAGTAAGATGTCATGATTAATACGTCACTAACCAATAAGTGGGGTCTAAAGGCGGCCAAACAAAAACGGTGATACTTTTCAGGAGAGACCTAAAGAACTTAATTTGTACAGTCTGGAGGAAAGAAGGGAGAGGGGGGACATGATTGAGACCTTTAAATATGTGAAAGGATTGAATAAGGTTCAGGGGGAAGTGTTTTTAAGAAGAAACCTAATGAAAGAACAAGCTGCTCAACCTGAAGATCAGGAGAAATGTTAAAAATATTATTTTTACTGAAAGAGTAGTAATGTTTGAACCAATAGAAGTGGTAGCAAAACCAACAGTAAGTGAAATGAAAACATGCCTGGGCATACAGCTATCCTGAGATAAAGGGTCATATACACATAAGGGCAGACTAAGGTGGACAATGGGGTCTTCTTCTGCCGTCAGCCTTCTACGTTTCTATTGTATAGTTAGGATATTCTAGGATGTTTAACATCAGGCATTACCCTCTTGGTGTGTAATAAATTATATATATATATATATTTTTTTTTTTTTAAGGTAGCCAGTAGTAGACATCTTTGGACAAGCAATCTTGTTTAGAAACAAGCCAATTAGTTTTATTTACCATTAAATGGCCAGTTCAGGCAAAGGGTTAAACCTCACGCTGTCTTTCATTCAGCGGTGGTTTAGATTTTCTGTTAAGCTCTAGTGAACTTGCATCCTCCTGCTGACGGCCTCACAGCAGGAGGATGCAAAAGTGTTTGAATATATAATGTATATATCGTTATTGTAGAGGTAACAGCATACTATCAAGGCTGGGCATCAATATAATAACCCCAGAATTCTCTCTCAACTGGAACCCTTGTATCCACAAGTACTGCCTGAGAACCAGAGAGATAAGCCCCTCAAACACTCTCCAAGCCCCCTGCCGCTGCGCTCTCCTCTATGACTCTGTCTGTGACCAGTGTCATTCTCCTGCAGTATTCCCTTGACCCCCTTACTTATCTATACACACAGCCAGCAAGATGCAGGACTCATTATCACCCATTTAGCTGCTGTGGCTGGGGGACCCCGAGGGCTTTCCAGCAATTGAGGCCCAGCCCCAGCTGTGCCCTTTATTCTTTTGCTCATGTATTATAATGCTTAAAGTGGACCAACACCCAGGCTGATCGACCGATCAGATCCCTCCCCTCTGGGCATCCGAAATCGGGATGCCCCGCTGTGTGAAACCCCCCCAGGACGCCCCATTCACCTTACCTTACTCCCGTTCCAACGGCGCGGGCCACGGCCGCATCTCGCGCTTCTCTCGAGCAGGTGGTGGCCGTTGGTGAATGGCCGGCGTGGGCGTGCTCTCTGTTAGAGGGAAGCGCGAGATGCGGCCGCCAGCGTGCTCGGAGCCGCTGTGGTTGTCCGTCCCTTGTACGTGCATACCACAGCGGCTCTGAGCGCACTGATTGGAAGAGGCCCGCGCATGCGGCGTAGGAGCGGGATGAGGTGAGGTTTTTCTGCCATTCTGGGGGGTTTCACACAGCGGGAATCGGGGTGCCCCGCGGAAGTGGACCAAAACCCAGGATAGTGAAAATCCTAGGGGTTGGTCCACTTTAATGCTACTAAGTGTTTTTTAAATAACAGGCGGCCCTTTCTTTTTATTTTTGCAGACTGACTGACGGCAATGAGTACCTCTTCCAAGCCAAAGATGATGTAAGTATTCTTCTTATTGCCTTTGTCTGTTATTGTTTTATGTAAAATTGATGTTGGTCTTGTTTAAAGGGAAAATGCACTTGTGATTGAATTTTTGAAAGTGTATATTTTTGTGTGGCAGAATGAAGTCTTAAAAGTGCTGAGCTCATCTGGCATTTTTTTTTTTTTTTTAACTCTAACGTTAGCAAATGTTTTATGGAAGCACTTTTCACTGCATTGTAGCTGCTTTCCTGAGCACCAGACTATGAGCTCTAAGCTGCAGGGGGCAAAAGGGGCGAAGATCCTTTTGTTTTTTGCCTGGACAGTCACTTTAATATAAGGGGCTAAAAGTGACCAAAGGGTACAAAGTAAAGAGCACTTTTTAATAGATTAAATCCAAGCTTTTTTGACCCCCCGCCTCCCTACCACTCTGCTAAGCCTGATTTGGGCATTAAAAAAAGAAAACTAGTCACTAGAAGGGCGGGAAGGGCAGGTGGAGTATTACAAGATGCTTGGACTTCCTCTTTAATACAGAAAGGATTTACAGATGTAGCCATTCTAAATTTTAGAAGCTCAGCTCAAGTAATTGCGTTTTATTAGCTTAGGAGCCATTGTGAAATTGTCAAGACTGCTCACTGCGTCATCAAATTGTATTTAATTTTAAAGTGGACCAAAACCCACAGCGATTGGCCGATCGATTCCCTCCCCCCCGGGGCATCCCGACTGTGAGTGAGCTGCGTCCACATCCCCGCTATCCTTCTAGCAGCGCGCCAGTCATCTGTAAATGGCCAGCATGGGCACGCTCCCTGTTAGAGGGAAGCGGGGGATGCGGCCGTCAGTGCGCTCGGAGCCGCTGGCCATAGACGAAGGCTCCGAGCGCACTGGCTGGACAAGCGGCCGTGCATGCGCTATAGCAGGGGTCCCCAACCCTGTCCTCAAGGCCCACCAACAGGCCAGGTTTTGCAGATCTCCACAAAGATGCACAGGTGGAGTAATTAGTGCAGCTGCAGAGCAATAGAGCTGGCTATTTGGAGATCCAAAAAACATGACATGTTGGTGGGCCTTGAGGACAGGGTTGAGGACCACTGCACTATAGGACCAGGAAGAGGTGATTTGAGTGATCTTCCGGGCTTTATGCATCACCGATCGGGGGGGGCCCGGGGGCAAGGACCAAAACCCAGGATAGTCAAAATCCTGGGTTTTGGCCCACTTAAAGAGGAACATCTAAAATTAATATATTTTAATGGTTTGGGCTTTTCATTAAATGATGCTGAAGGTCCAGTTTAAGGCTAGTGATTCTCAGTGGTGGCTGTGTTGTAGATAAGGTTTTGGAGTAAGATACCACATTTTGCCAATGACATGGGGTGGAAAAAAGTGAAACCTGTTGTGAATGAAGCCTGGTTTGTGGTGTTTGGTAGCTCTTTACCGGCCTAGGTAACCTTGTACGTTGTCCCACAGGAGGAGATGAACACATGGATCCAGGCCATCACAAACGCCATCTCAGCCGACAAAACAGAAGTGTCCCTGAGCACGCATAGCACTCCGGCCTCCAGCCGCGCCCAAACCCTGCCCGCCAGCGTCACCGTCACCACCGAGTCCAGCCCTGGCAAGCGAGAGAAAGACAAAGAGAAGGACAAGGAGAAGCGCTTCAGTCTGTTTGGCAAAAAGAAGTGAACTCCGACCTAAAATAAACTAAATCATACAAACCACTGCACTTCTATTCCATTTTTCTTTTCCCTTTTCAGTGAAATGTCAGCATGCGAGCTCAGAACCGATACATTACTCTGTGCCTAATGTTCCCCCAACATTAACGTTATTTATAGAATGCTGATAAGACACAAAAAGCTTTGAGGAACATCAGGTGGTTACACTAAAGGGAGGACCACGTTTTCTTTCTTTTTTCAGTTTTTTTTGTTTTCTACAAAAAAAATAAATAAATAAAAGTGAATACAATTTAAATATTTAAACATTTCCTCAATTTTGTGAGGCTGTCTTGAAAACAACCCACACTTCAGATTGATAGGACGCATGGCAGCGGTGCTTCTAATGATATCGAAAATGTCCTTTTCAAAGACTGTAAAAGGCAAAAAAAAAAAAAAAAGATCACCTACATATTCATCATTACCATTCACATGAGTGTGAACACGACCGTGTACATACTTGTCGGGCAACTTGTGGCCTTCAGCTATTGAGGAACTACAAGTCCCAGCATGCCCAGCTGTTTGACTGTAGTTCCCTTTACCACACACAGTCCTCTAGTTACCAAATAACTTCTGTGCACTTGGCTTGGTAACAGAGCGTAGACACTTTTTTTTTTTTTCAGTTTTTTTGCCTAGATGCTTTGGTGCCTAGACATCACAGCACGGCTTTCTAACATCATGAGAAATGTTGGTATTTTCAAAAGGTTCTCCATCAAACATCTATTTGCTAGAAGAAGGGGGCTTTGCGTTTTTATAGGAGAACCCTTATCCTTATTTCTGGTTGCGCAGGGGCGGTTCTACCTTTTCCTCTTAATTTCAGTGGTAGCTCCGCCCCAGAGGAGTTTCCAATAAGGGTTTGTACATACTGCCCTCAGCTATTTCAGGACTGTAATCTCTAAATAGCCCCCCTTTTTGTTTGTGGAATGAGTTCACCTCTTTCCGGAGAACCTGGTGATGGAAAGGATTAGTGGTTTTAAATACTCTTGTAATATTAAAGAAAAAAAAAAACTTTTTTTTTTTTGTTTATATTTTTTTTTTCTGCTGAAATACACTATATTGTATGTTTCTGATTTAATTTCAGTACAAAATATAATGAGAACTAGCTGTATATTAAAACCCTTTAAAGGATCCTCAATGTTAAATGTACAAGTGAAATGACGCATTTACTGGAACAAAAAATAGTAATGTTACTCAACTGATTACTTGCTTGTCGGCTACAGCACTGTGTGTTATCATTTTGCTACCTTATTTTGCTATTGGATACATAGTGTGCATTTCTCTGTCACTGTAACTATTGTAATGAAAAATTGACATTTTACTGCACAATCAGAATGACGTTTATTAGAAATAATCTCCTCTCAAATACTGGGCCTATAGTCCTGGAAATGGCTTTCAGTTGAATGGAACTGTACCTCTAGAGGCGGGAGGCTGCCTTAAAGACCTCCGGCTGTTGCTAAACTGGGGCCTTCTTCCTTTTTCTGCCTGTCTGTGCTCATAGGGGGGTGCTGTTTAGCTACAGCTGGGGTGGCTCACAGGTTGCCGCGCCCTGCTCTAGATTCTACCCTATCTGTGAAATATATGCTATGTCATTAAATGCTTTTAAAAAATGACAGTTACTGGAGGATGTCGGTTTCTTTCATTGCTTTTTCTCTTTACCTTGTAGAGCCACAAAAGATTGTTAAAGAGGAACAAAACCTGGGAATTTTACCTCGGGTTTTGTTCTGTGCCCCACAGTTCGCTCACTAAAACTCACCTTTCCCCATTCCAACAGCGCATGCGCGGTCTCTCATCCAATCAGAGCACTTTGCCATTTTTCCATCCTTCGGCGGAGGGCGCGATAGTTGAATAGCTGGGGTGGGAGTGCATGCTCAACGCCGGGGATGCGGCAGCACGCGCTCCCTATTGAAAATATTCAGAGCCTTCTAGTCAAAGATGTAGTTAAAGGATAGCTATCGGGAAATTGTGTAATATTAAAAACAGAAATTGTTGGATCCACCCCATGCGATTGGGGTTTATCCTAGATTTGCCTAACCCTCCACAAAAACCGAAAAAACAAACTGAGCCTAATTGCAGGTTCTTGTATAATCTTAAAGTATATATAGAGCGGCTGGTCTGTTGTGTGACTCTTACAGGCAGAATACTGGAGTTTCTGACTGAGGTATAGTAGACCCTCTCCCCAATCAGATAGTTTTGAACAGAGCTCACTACTTCCTAACCACGCCTTATTTACAACTACCCAATAGCGTTATAAATGACATTAATTGCTTTATTAGTAACACAATCACTTATTACATAAAAACAGGTCTGTGCTCCGGCCGAAGCACAGACCATATGTTAAATTAAAACCATTTGTGGTGGATTACAAAATTAGCATAATAACAGCAAATTAGCAGCACAATTATGTTTATCCTTGCAGAACAGACTAGTTTCGCTGCACTGAGCTTCGTCAGTGTCTGCTTGGACTCTATCAATTTGCAATTTGCATTTCTCCACAGTAATCTAGTATGTGTAGAAAAATAAACACAAAACATTTTCAATTAACCACCATGCTGTGTGTCACCATCATGATAAAATAGTATTTATGCATCAAAGATTACTATTTTATCATGATGGTGACACACAGCATGGTGGTTATTTGAAAATGTCCCTACAATTCCCTACACATACTAGATTACTGTGGAGAAAGTGCAAATCGATAGAGTCCAAGCAGACACTGACGAAGCTCAGTGCAGCGAAACTAGTCTGTTCCGCAAGGATAAACATAATTGTGCTGCTAATTTGCTGTTATTATGCTAATTTTGTAATCCACCACAAATGGTTTTAATTTAACATATGGTCTGTGCTTCGGCCGGAGCACAGACCTGTTTTTATGTAATAAGTGATTGTGTTACTAATAAAGCAATTAATGTCATTTATAACGCTATTGGGTAGTTCTAAATAAGGCGTGGTTAGGAAGCTCTGTTCAAAACTATCTGATTGGGGAGAGGGTCTACTATACCTCAGTCACAAACTCCAGTAATATTAAAAACCCATATAAACACCTTGGCTAATGAGAGGAGGGGTCACTGATAAACCTGAACTGAATAAAACTCCTGCCAAGCTTGTGATTTTCTTCTCCTGGTAGAAATAAATTCCAGGGTTACTTGATTACCTCTTTCTTCCCTCAATAAAATAAAAAAACAAGCCTGTCTGGATATTTCTTGATATACAGCATATTTATATAGATTTTTATTATTGGCCCATTTTTTCGTGATAGTGCTCCTTTTAGGCAAAGGACTCTGATTGGACAAGAGCCAGCGCATGTGCTGTTAGAATAGGGAAAGGAAAAGAAAGGCGCCCTGGAGGGTTTCGCGGATCAGGAATCTGGGAAAGGCCAGGGACCAGCCCTGGATTCTTTTAGATTTCAGACCGGCCACTGGTGGGATTTGAAGGATAAGTATCATTTGCCAGCTGGTCTGGTGACAGGCTGAATATTTTAACATCACAGACAAGTCTCTGCCTCACTGCTGATAAATCAGTTACATTCTCCTACTGCAGAGTAAACATAGCACTGGCCATTACATTGAGATACACTGTGACAATTGTTATCACAAAGTGTATCTCAAATGTAACAGCCAGTCAGTTTTGTTTACTCTGCAGTAGGAGAATGTAGCAGATTGATCAGCTGAGAGGCAGATAAATGTCTGGGATGTAAAAATATTCAGCCTGATGCCAGAAAACCTGGCAAATGACACTTAGACTTTAAACCAAGTTTTGGTCCATTTTAAAGAACAACAGACTTTGGGGCAAATATTCCAGTTTGGGATGCCCCACATATTGAAAACCCAGTGTGAAAACTCGCTTCCTTCCTCGATCCCACAGCACATATACAGCCCTCAGGCAGGATCCCCATTCGCACGCTTGCTGGGGGGCCAAATTTTAATGTCTGCCAGTGGGGCTGCAAATGCCAAAGGGAGTGGGGATGCTGTAGGGTGCTGCTAAGCTTAGCCGCAATTGATGGATTGAGGTCAGTTTACAGGGAAACCAGGGGTTTCAAACTGCAGGACATGCCAAATTTGGATGCCCCTAGGAAAATCTGTTAAATAGGGCCAGCTCATTTTTTGGGGTTTTGGTCCACTATAAGCTGCCCACCAATGCATTGTTTTTAAAAGCTTTTTTTTGCAAATCAAATGAAAGCAACTCAATTAGCCACCCTGAGATGAGAGCTCTTCGTGCAACTTGTTAGTGTGTGCCTACCTGAAAATCCTGTACCAAAGAGCAGGGTGATTTTTTCCCCTGGGCCATCCCAATTCAGGATGTCAGGATGCTGTGTGAAACCAAGTGACATATGCTTATTTCAGGCCACGAACCCACAGCACATGTGTGTATAGTGATAGCAGGAGATTGTGTGGCATAGGAATTAATCAGCTGAGCTTGCTCTATGGCACCTCACGGTATCTCTTGGGACCTTTGCGGGACTTGCTTCAGAGAAATTCAGGCCTGCTGGACACAGAGCGCTCATAGCAAGGAAGCCGGGTCTGAGCTAAGCTGAATGACCCTGTGAGTTTGAGGCCTGTAGTGAGTCTATGGCAATTCTGCTGGGTATCAAAACTATTCATACACTTACATTTAAAACTAAAGTCTCCCAAAGAACTGAATGACAGAATGATGTCACTGCCGCCCAGTCTCACATGCGCAGCCACTCTTCACTACATAAGTACGCCGTAACCCTCTCATTACTCCATGGTTACTTTAACCCCACTTTAAATTAAATGATACACCTTAAAGTGGACCAACACCCAGGGGTGATCGGCCCGGAAATCTATAAGATTCCCGGGCCGATCACCTCCCACCCCGCGGGACATCCGAGATCGGGATGTCCCGCGGGGTGAAACCCCCCAGAAACCCCAAAAAGATCTTACCTGATCCGCCGCCGCTTCCGCCGCCTCCCGCGAGCCCCTCTAGACGTGCCCGCGCCGGCCCTCTGTGAATGGCCGGCGGGGGCGCGGCGAGAGTAACGCGCGGGAGGCGGCGGAAGCGGCTTGGACGTTCCTGTCCCCCGCCTGGACGTTGGCGGTGATTGGCTGCGGCGTTCACGTGGGAGCGGGGAGAGGTGAGTTTTTTGGGGTTTCTGGGGGGTTTCACACAGCGGGGCACCCCCGATCGGGGTGCCCCGCCGAAGTGGACCAAAACCCAGGATAGTCAAAATCCTGGGTGTTAGTCCACTTTAAAGTGGACCTGCATCTACTGCATGTTATGAGCCTTAAAACATCCAAGATGGCGGCTTATGGAAGCCACCATCTTATCAGGCAGCCTGCAAACAGGAAGTGCCTCCTGACTGTGCTGCTCTGCATTCTGGGACTGCTGACCTTTACCTGACCCCAGCTCTGCTCTGTCTGAGCAAAGCACAGCTATAACCCGCCCCCCTGTACTTTATCCCACTCTCCTCTCCTCAGTAAGTGTGATGCTTCTGAGTCAAGATGGCGGCACACGTATCCTAAAGTCCTGAACAGAGTTGCAGCCCAGTGGGGGAAAGAATAATAAGTTAGTGACTAAAAACGTAAAATATATTAATTGTAGATGCTGGGGAACCGTTTTTTAAGAGTTTGGGCTTTTCATTAAATCACGCTGAAGGTCCGGTTTAAAGTGGTCTCACACCCACTTACTAATGAATGGGTGCAGGGTACCGCTGTGACAGGCTTGTAGAGGCATCCAGATTGCTGGAGCCCCCGGCACAATGATCCCTGCAACACCCTGAAATCCTTCGCCTCTACCCTAGACCGAAATGCTGTCCTCCAATTGTCCACTGGTCTTTCTCGACTGCCGGTCAAGCCCGGCCCATGTGACTGCCAGCGTCCAATTGGAGGACACACTCCTGCCAGCCAGGCATTTGTGAATGGCCAATGTGGGCATGCTCCTTGTTAGAGGGCAACGGGGATGCAGCCGCTGGAGCCAAGTCTTTAGACATGTTTACATTACAGCAGTCAAGCTGACTGGACGGGAGGCCGGGCAATGCACCTTAGGACTAGAAAAAGGTGAGTTTGAGTGGGTGACCTGGCGGGGCATCCTACATAGAGGTGCCCCAGGAGGAAAGGACCAGAACCCAACATAGTCAAAGTCCCAACTTTTGGGCAACTTTAAAGTGAACAGTACTCTGAAACCCTTTTCATCGCTTCACTGATGGTCACTTTAGTCCTGCTTTTTCACTGAATGGTATGCTATAACTCTCATTGCTTCACTAAGGCTCACTTTCCTCCTGTTTTGACTAATAAAGGTAACTCTCTCAGTGGAGGTCATGCTAAATATTTGGGGAACTAAGTTTGACTTTGAGTGTGTTTCTGGGTGTAAAGTGAATCCCACATCTGAGTGAGCACACAAACCCTTCAGGTGAGGCCCATCATTATTCCAATGTAGTACAGATTTTACCCCAAGGGTTTTGCAAAAACATATTGGGAATTCTTTAGCATGCTGCTGTTTCCAAACTTTAAAAAAAATATCCTTACTGTACTGGAAAAAATTATGGGCCTCACATGAAAAAATTACTTAAAGTGAACCAAAACCCACTGTGATCGGCCTGGGAATCTTTAAGATCAAGTCCCTCCCCCCGGGGCATGCAAAATCGGGATGCCCTGCTGTGTGTAACCCTCCAGGTCGCCCCATACACTTACCTTGTTTCCAGGCCAACAACTCATGTGTGAGCGCTGCCGTATCCCCGCTATCCCTCTAACAGGCATTTGTGAATGGCCAGTGCAGACAAGCACCATGTTAGTGGGTAGCGGGGATGCGGCTGTTGGCGCACTTGGAGCTGCTGGCCTTAGACGAAGCTTAGATGACGTGGCGTCGGCGGCTCCGAGCGCTCTGATTGGTCGAGCGTATGTGCCAGTAGGAACGGGAAGAGGTGAGTTGGCTAAGGTGATCGGGGGTGAGTTTACAAGTGGGGCACCCCCAATCAGGGTGCCCTGGGGAAAAGGACCAAAACCCAGGATATTCAAAATCCTGGGTTTTGGTGAAAATTAAGTAAAACAAAAGTTCACTCAGATATTAATTTTAATTCACACACATACAAGTGAACCAAAACCCAAGATTTTCACTATCCAAAGCTTTGGTCCTTGCACTGCGGACACTTGGGGTGCCCTGCAGTGCCCCCAAAACACCATTCCCGCTCCCACGTGCATGTGTGGGCTCTTGTCCAGTCAGCGCTGTGCAGCCATTCATTAATATGCAGTCTGTTTAGACATGCACAAGGAAGCGGCCACATCCTTGGTCTCGCTGTGGTGTGTGGCGCGCTCCTGCATCCAGCCATTCTGATATCTAATGCCTCCGCTAAAGGGAGTCCAGGGATGCAGTCATGGCATGGGAGCCACAGAAAAGGTGAGTGAATGCTGGGCGATTGGGGGGACTTGCACAGTGCGGCACCCCAAATCGGGATGAAGGTTACTTGATCTTGTGATCTTGGTCTTTTAGACTCCAGGGCAGCCACAATGGATGGTCGGTCTACTTTAAATAATCACCCCTATTGCTTCACTAATAGTCACATTAAAGTGAATGGTACGTTGTAACCCCCCCTCCCGTATCTTGCTTTACTAATGGTGACTTTTGCTTTAAATTGAATGTCACAATCACCTACAACTTTTTTAAAGGGTAAATCCACTTTTCATGGAATATTTGAAATTGTATATTTTTTTTATTTTTTTACTATGTTAGAAAACATGTGATTTATGGAACACGGGGAGGCCGATTCATTAATAGCGGCAGGTAGCGATAGTTGAGCGACTGTAGCGGTATTTTCACAGTGCCCACTAGTAGTCGCTGTGCTTGGCCGTTGTTTGTTTGTTGACAGCGACTCGGTCAGTCGGTTTGCCGTAATGTTGAATATTGGGTGAGGAGTCGCTATTTGACAGGTTCCGCGCTGTATGGGAGCGCATGATAGCGACTGGCCATAGTGACCGGCTCCCACCATATTCATTAACAAATCACGCTCAAAAAATTCTTGCATGTTTAAACCCCAGAGCGCTGGCGGCGATGGGTTAAAAGTAGTTTTTTAACCCCCAAACCACCATATTTTTGGAAACCAAAAAAAACAAGTTTTTTTAAATAATTTTGTAATATGAATACAATAATATCATACTTGTAATATCAATTCTGCACATTTTTTTTTTAACTTAAAAAAATTATTTTAAATGGCAGAAGTGGTAACAGAATTTTTCACATTAAAAAAAAAAAAAAAAATTAATAACAATTAAGTATGAGTATTTAATGATTGTTCCATTGAAATGCATTGGAGAGCGCCAGGTAGCGAGAGGTCATACCTGTCGCTGTTCAAGGTCGGACGCTGGCGCTGTGGGTGGAGGCTGGAATAATGATGAATGAGTCGCTATATGGCGCTATCTCAGTCGCTAAGCAGGATTGCCTTGATAAATGTGTGATTGTGGTGGGGAGCCGGCGTTCTCGTGGCGGTGCCCGTCATTACCGGACGCTCACCAGCCTGTCGCTATTCCTTCATAAATAAGGGCCCAAGTCTTTACACCAAGAAGAGAGAAGTGAGCCCTGTACACACAGAATGCTATGGCCGCTGCTGAGGTGAGAGATGCTTATCCCTACACATGGCCAGCAGCAGTGTTCTGTGTGTACAGGACTCGCATCTCTCTCTTTGGTGTACATTGCCAATGGCAACAGACTGCAAATAGTGAGAACTGCTTCCATAAAACACACATTTGCTAACATAAGAAAAAACATTAAAATATACCAGATATACGCAGCATCTCAAAAATTGCCATGGAAAGTGGACATACCCTTTAATCTGTACAGATCTAGTTTAGTATTCCTTTTGCTGATTATTACAGAATAAATCTGGATACATAGCCATAGAAGTGATAGATAAGGAGACGTTACTCACCCGGGGTGTCCCGCCAGTGTGGCTGATGTCTGATCGGTGTCAGTCGGCACTGGTAAGCTGACCTACGCGTTTCTGGGCGCGGGGGGTGATTTCCCAGTTGGCCAACCTGTTTGTCCAGAAAGCTGGGAACTGCTTGTGTGTTGTAGCAACTGTTTCTCTGCTGAAGAGCCAAACCAAGCAGGAGGACAATGATATAAACACCCGCTGGCAGAGGCAAGACAAATAAATAAATACAAGTATATCTAATGGTGAGCTACAGTATTGATGTGTCCCGTACAAAGCATTCCTCCTCTTATTATAATTGTAACCACTAATTGTCTCAGATGCCAAATTCCCCAGCCATTCTGCTCCCAGAAGCCTCCACTGCAGTTTAAAGGGTGCTTCATGCCTTTCATTTATCCTGTGTGAATGTTAAAAAAAATCCTGTCTATTCTTTTTATTAGGCAGGTTCTCATCTCTGGGCTGCATTGCAGCTGTGCACCATGTCTTACGTGGGTCGTGTTAAAGTATATGGCACAATGCGACTGTGCTCATAATAACTGTGCAGCTCTAGACATGAAAGCAGAGAGAAGGTTACTAAAAAGAGGGACACTGAAGGTCCTGGAGTCTCACTACCTGGAATCCCCCCAGACCTGCCTATTCCACTCAACTCTACCCAGAGCCTTAGTCTCGGAAACTGTGAGTTTCCTAGGTGAACTGTGGGGATACACAAACTGGGATGCCCTGTCGGCGCGGCAGGGCCGGCTCCAGGTTTATGTGGGCCCCTGGGCGACATGGTCTCATTGAGCCCCTTTGTGGTGAAGAGTCGCATCACATCACTGAGGGACATCCCAAATCTGGATGCCCCGTAAGGACAATGCTATTTGGACCAAAACTCTAGTTTTGGTTTACTTTGAAGCGCACCAAACCCCTCGGAGTCTAAACGAATCTAGATTCTCCTGAGTTGGGATGCCCCTCCTTTACTATCCTCAAACTGGTGAATGCACTGTGGGATCGCCAGTTTGGTTCAACAGCCAAACAGGGGCACCCCAAATTGAGATGCGCCTGTAAAGCGTACCAAAACTCAGTGGTGGAATTGTCTGCCAGAAAACACAGCCCATTAAAATAAATAGGGCCTTTAACATTAGCGTCCTGCGGCTTGCAAAAACGCTACATGCAGCCCATAGAAGTCTATAGACACCACAGGTAAGGTGTATGTATTGAGCTTCACCTGTGGTGCATTGTTGCAAGTTAAAGGGCCATACTCCCTGCCTCCCCCCAGCCTCCATCCTCTGGTCTGGCCCTGCTACATCCACCTTCCTCCAGGTCCTTCTACCAGGTCCTTACTGGAGAAGAGGACTGAAGGACCCCAAGAAGTTGGCTACAACAATCACCAAACTGGAGGAGGATGCTGGGTCCCGTCGCCTGCTGCTGTCACTGGGGGATTTTCCGCCATCACTGCCTCCTGCTCCAGGTGCCTGCGCCACTACGAGGGACAGGACACAGCAATATGGTGCATATACACAGAGGAGCAGGGGTGTGGCCAGCGGTGCACCCTTCATTCTCAACTCTGAGATTAGGTCAGCTAAGGGCAGTATAAATGGAGCATGAGTGCTGATTGGCCAATGACTCGTGCTGTTTGACAAACAGAAGGTCCGCTTTTTATGGTGATTGCCGGGGTATCGCACAGTGGGGCATCCCAATTCACCATGCCAAATACGTAACAATAGTGAGTAACTCTGGTGGTGTTCCTCTGTAAAGAAGCTCTACTGTAAAGAAAGGTCTAAAAATCTGCATAAATATGCTGGATGACAAGAGGTGTATCTCAGGCCAGTTTCTAACCCAAATAGCTCAGAGGGGAAGGAAGAGTGAAGGAAGGAAGAGAAAAAAGAAGGAAGGTAAGGAAGGGGGAGGTAAAGAAGCGTGAAAGAAGGAAAGAAAAAAAAAGGATTGATGAAAAAAATAATGAAGGAAAGGAAGAGAGAAAGAGAGAGGGGGGGGGGAGAAGGAAGGAAAAGAAGAAGGAATGAAAAGGGAGATAATGAAATGAAGGAAAAAGGAAGAAAAGAAAGAAAGACAGTCAGGTAAATAAAAGTGCTGCAAGACCGGGCTAATGAGCTTCTTCCTGGAGCATGGCAGGGTTCCCTGGTGGGGACAGGAGCTGTGCCATGTGCTGTGCTCCCCCTCCTCAGCCCCTAAACAGTATATTTTGCTTGTGCCTTCTCGGCTGCCAGGGTCTTCAGTAATGGGGACAGCCATCTTGGTGTAGCCCCTGCTATGCTCAGCTGACACCCCCCCAAATCACCCTATAAGAAGTAGTACAACAGAGAATCACCCCAAATAACCCCATAACAGGCAGTGGGCAAAGCATCCCCACAAATCACCCGATAACAGGCAGTGGGCAAAGCATCCCCACAAATCACCCGATAACAGGAAGTGGGCAGAGCATCCCCCCAAATCACCCCATAACAGGCAGTGGGGCACAGCATCCCCCCAAATCCCCTCATAGCAAACAGTACAGCAGAAAATTTCCCCAAATAACCCCATAACAGGCAGTGGGGCAGAGCATCCCCTAAATCACCCCATAACAGGCAGTGGGGCAGAGCATCCCCCCAAATCACCCCATAACAGGCAGTGGGCAGAGCATCCCTCTAAATCACCCCATAACAGGCAGTGTGGCAGAGCATCCCCCCAAATCACCCCATAACAGGCAGTGTGGCAGAGCATCCCCCCAAATCACCCCATAACAGGCAGTGTGGCAGAGCATCCCCCCAAATCACCCCATAACAGGCAGTGTGGCAGAGCATCCCCCCAAATCACCCCATAACAGGCAGTGGGCAGAACATCCCCCCAAATCACCCCATAACAGGCAGTGTGGCAGAGCATCCCCCCCAAATCACTCCATAACAGGCAGTGGGCAGAACATCCCCCCAAATCACCCCATAAGAGGCAGTGTGGCAGAGCATCCCCCAAATCACCCCATAACAGACAGTGCGGCAGAGCATCCCCCCAAATCACCCCATAACAGGCAGTGGGCAGAGCATCCCCCCAAATCACCCCATAGCAGGCAGTGGGGCAGAGCATCCCCCCAAATCACCCCATAACAGGCAGTGGGACAGAGCATCCCCCCAAATCACCCCATAACAGGCAGTGGGCAGAGCATCCCCCCAAATCACCCTATAACAGGCAGTGGGGCAGAGCATCCCCCCAAATCACCCCATAACAGGCAGTGGGGCAGAGCATCCCCCAAATCACCCCATAACAGGCAGTGTGGCAGAGCATCCCCCCAAATCACCCCATAGCAGGCAGTGGGGCAGAGCATCCCCCCAAATCACCCCATAACAGGCAGTGGGACAGAGCATCCCCCCAAATCACCCCATAACAGGCAGTGGGCAGAGCATCCCCCCAAATCACCCTATAACAGGCAGTGGGGCAGAGCATCCCCCCAAATCACCCCATAACAGGCAGTGGGGCAGAGCATCCCCCCAAATCACCCCATAACAGGCAGTGGGGCAGAGCATCCCCCCAAATCACCACATAGCAGGCAGTGGGCAGAGCATCCCCCCAATCACCCCATAACAGGCAGTGGGGCAGAGCATCCCCCCAATCACCCCATAACAGGCAGTGGGCAGAGCATCCCCCCAAATCACCCCATAACAGGCAGTGGGGCAGAGCATCCCCCAAAATCACCCCATAACAGGCAGTGTGGCAGAGCATCCCCCCAAATCACCCCATAACAGGCAGTGGGCAGAGCATCCCCCCAATCACCCCATAACAGGCAGTGGGGCAGAGCATCCCCCCAAATCACCCCATAACAGGCAGTGGGCAGAGCATCCCCCCAAATCACCCCATAACAGGCAGTGGGCAGAGCATCCCCCCAAATCACCCCATAACAGGCAGTGGGCAGAGCATCCTCCCAAATCACCCCATAACAGGCAGTGGGCAGAGCATCCTCCCAAATCACCCCATAACAGGCAGTGGGCAGAGCATCCTCCCAAATCACCCCATAACAGGCAGTGGGCAAAGCATCCCCCCAAATCACCCCATAACAGGCAGTGGGCAAAGCCTCCCCCCAAATCACCCCATAACAGGCAGTGGGCAAAGCATCCCCCCAAATCACCCCATAACAGGCAGTGGGCAGAGCATCCCCCCAAATCACCCCATAACAGGCAGTGTGGCAGAGCATCCCCCCAAATCACCCCATAGCAACTCACTTAATGCCTATGCCACGTGCCTCTCCTTTATTTACTACAGGGCACAGGAGAAGCTGTAGTAGGGCTCCAAAGTATGCCTCTCCTGTCAATTTTCTTAAAGTTAATAAAAACCCTGTGTGGTCGGCCCTGGAATCCAAAAGATTACAGGGCCCGGCCACTAAACTGCCTCCGAGCATCCTATAGTGGGATTCTCTGCTGTGTGAAACCCCAGGGTTGCCGGTGGCTCCCACAATACTGCGATTGCTGGCCACTGCATCCCCAGCTTCCCTGTAGCTGTGCACGCATCCGAAGAGAACGCCAGGGATGCGGCAAGCCAGTGGCAGCTCGTCATACGGCCGTTTTCAGAATCCCTGGTGTTGAGTAATTGTACCTAAAAGAACTGATGTGATTTTTTAAATCATTCTTTTTTTAAAGCATTTTCCTGCCTAGAACTCTTATAGAGTAATTATATGTACTTCACAACTGCCATCAAAAGTAGAAAATGCATTATGTCATTTGTACCAGTAGATGGCGATGTCACCACAGACATATCACAGAAAACACCATAAACCTGGCCATCAAGTGTTGCAAAACCCTATACCTTAAAAATCATATCACTTGTACGGGGGTCGCATTTCATATTCTCCAATTTATCAAAGTCTTCTGACACAGCATCATATGGAGTGTGGCATCAAACACATTTGTCTGCTCTCCTCAATAGGACTGGAATGTGCTCCCCTGCTTTGCTGGCTCCAGGGCATGAGGAAGGGTTAGGCACCCAGAACATGATCCAGGATTCTAGGTAAATTCAGCACCAGACATGTGCGCAATGGTACCACCTGCTTCCCCACTGTCTGCGATCCCACTGACCGATTGTCAAGTTTGGCTTGAAGCAGACCAAAACCCGGGAGGGGTGAAAAACCTGGGCTTTGGCCTGCTTTACTGCTTTACTGTACAGCAATTCCAGGGGATTCACACACAGAGGAATCCCATGTCAGGGGAGCCAGGAAACCAAGAGCCAGGAGGGTGAATTTATTCATACCTAGGATAGGGATATTATGTAAGGGGGGAAATAAGAAGAAGGGAGAAGATAGTTCAGAATATTCTTTTCTATCTGCCCTCTTTTTATTTATTTGGTAGCTGATCCCGTTTATTCTAGGAAAAGAGTGCCCCTTTATTATTCTGAATTTGTTAGGGGGGTTTTGTTAAGTGTTACCTGCCTTACCTTAATTGGTTTGGCAGGGGTACAGAAAACAAAAAATAGGGGGCTTTACTCTATACCTTTTCGTTTTTAGCTGGTTGGTGGATCACTTTTGCATAGTGTTACTATATAAGATATTTCATACATTATTCATTGTTTTTGTGAAATAAAATTAAAAAGAAAAAAAAAAGGGATACACAACCTACGGCACGGGAGCCACATGCAGGCCCCCAAATCCTCTGCCTTCCTCTACCCACCTCACCTGCCTGCACCTTCCTCTACCCACCTCACCTGCCTGCACCACCTTTTCCTGCCTCACTCCTGCTCACGTCTTACCACCTCACCTAGTCCCACCTCACCTCAGCCCACCTCACCTAGTCCCGCCTCACCTCAGCCCACCTCACCTAGTCCCACCTCACCTAGTCCCACCTCACCTCAGCCCACCTCACCTAGTCCCGCCTCACCTCAGCCCACCTCACCTAGTCCCACCTCACCTAGTCCCACCTCACCTCAGCCCACCTCACCTAGTCCCGCCTTACCTCAGCCCACCTCACCTAATCCCGCCTCACCTCAGCCCACCTCACCTAGTCCCGCCTCACCTCAGCCCACCTCATCTAGTGCCGCCTCACCTCAGCCCACCTCACCTAGTCCCACCTCACCTAGTCCCGCCTCACCTCAGCCCACCTCACCTAGTCCCACCTCACCTAGTCCCACCTCACCTCAGCCCACCTCACCTCAGCCCACCTCACCTAGTCCCGCCTTACCTCAGCCCACCTCACCTAATCCCGCCTCACCTCAGCCCACCTCACCTAGTCCCGCCTCACCTCAGCCCACCTCACCTAGTCCCACCTCACCTCAGCCCACCTCACCTCAGCCCACCTCACCTCAGCCCACCTCACCTAGTCCCGCCTTACCTCAGCCCACCTCACCTCAGCCCACCTCACCTAGTCCTGCCTCACCTCAGCCCACCTCACCTAGTCCTGCCTTACCTCAGCCCACCTCACCTCAGCCCACCTCACCTAATCCTGCCTCACCTCAGCCCAACTCACCTAGTCCCGCCTCACCTCAGCCCACCTCACCTAGTGCCGCCTCACCTCAGCCCACCTCACCTAGTCCCGCCTCACCTCAGCCCACCTCACCTAGTCCCGCCTCACCTCAGCCCACCTCACCTAGTCCCGCCTCACCTCAGCCCACCTCACCTAGTCCCACCTCACCTCAGCCCACCTCACCTAGTCCCACCGCACCTCAGCCCACCTCACCTCAGCCCACCTCACCTAGTCCCGCCTCACCTCAGCCCACCTCACCTCAGCCCACCTCACCTCAGTCCACCTCACCTCAGCCCGCCTCACCTAGTCCCCGCCTCACCTAGTCCCGCCTCACCTCAGCCCACCTCACCTAGTCCCACCTCACCTCAGCCCACCTCACCTAGTCCCACCTCACCTCAGCCCACCTCACCTAGTCCCACCTCACCTCAGCCCACCTCACCTAGTCCCACCTCACCTCAGCCCACCTCACCTAGTCCCACCTCACCTCAGCCCACCTCACCTAGTCCCGCCTCACCTAGTCCCGCCTCACCTAGTCCCGCCTCACCTCAGCCCACCTCACCTAGTCCGGCCTCACCTCAGCCCACCTCACCTAGTCCCGCCTTACCTCAGCCCACCTCACCTAGTCCCGCCTCACCTCAGCCCACCTCACCTACTCCCACCTTACCTCAGCCCACCTCACCTAGTCCCGCCTCACCTCAGCCCACCTCACCTAGTCCCGCCTCACCTCAGCCCACCTCACCTAGTCCCGCCTCACCTCAGCCCACCTCACCTAGTCCCGCCTCACCTCAGCCCACCCCACCTCACCTAGTCCCGCCTCACCTCAGCCCACCTCACCTACTCCCACCTTACCTCAGCCCACCTCACCTAGTCCCGCCTTACCTCAGCCCAGCTCACCTAGTCCCGCCTCACCTAGTCCCGCCTTACCTCAGCCCACCTCACCTAGTCCCGCCTTACTTCAGCCCACCTCACCTAGTCCCGCCTTACCTCATTCCAGCTCACCTAGTCCCGGCTCACCTCAGCCCACCTCACCTAGTCCCGCCTCACCTCAGCCCACCTCACCTAGTCCCGCCTTACCTCAGCCCACCTCACCTAGTCCCGCCTCACCTCAGCCCACCTCACCTAGTCCCGCCCTACCTCAGCCCACCTCACCTAGTCCCGCCCTACCTCAGCCCACCTCACCTAGTCCCGCCTCACCTCAGCCCACCTCACCTAGTCCCGCCTTACCTCAGCCCACCTCACCTAGTCCCACCTTATCTCAGCCCACCTCACCTAGACCCGCCTCACCTCAGCCCACCTCACCTAATCCTGCCTCACCTCAGCCCACCTCACCTAGTCCCACCTTATCTCAGCCCACCTCACCTAGTCCCGCCTTACCTCAGCCCACCTCACCTAGTCCCGCCTCACCTCAGCCCACCTCACCTAGTCCCGCCTTACCTCAGCCCACCTCACCTAGTCCTGACTGGTTTAAGTCATTTGTGTTGGTCTGCTTTAACCTCTGGCAATTTCTTCCCACCTCACCTTTGTTTACCTCACCTCTTACTAGTTCTACTCACCTCACCTCTGCCCACATAAGCTCACCTCTGCATATACATAAAGCATGCACAATGCTTGAAGATTACAGCTTTCCTATAGTAAACTGTTTGCGTTTTACTGCGGCCCCTTGAGGTGAAAAAATAAGTCAATGTGTTCCTTAGACAAAAAAAACGTTGTGCAGCCCTGCCCTAGGGGTATCCCAGTTTGGGATTTGGGTTGCCGAAGGTAAACAATCTTACAATCTATTGGAGTATATCACAGAATGTAGAATGATTGATAATGTTTGTTACATTAAACAGGAGCATAGCGGAGAGAATTCCCAGTGAACCTTACTTCTTTGGGGCTGACTGGGCTAGATGAAGTTCCCAGCATGCAATCCACCTACCCAAGAGCCTTTGCTATTAAACCGGACCTTCAGATTTAATGAAATGGTCAAACCCTTAAAAAAAAACATTTTACATTTTTAGTCACTTACTTATTATTCTTTCACCTACTGGGCTGCAACTCTGTTCAGGACTCTAGGATACTGGCGCCGCCAACTTGACTCAGAAGCATCACACATACTGAGGAGAGGAGAGCGGGATAAAGTACAAGGGGTGGGTTATAGCTGTGCTTTGCTCAGACAGAGCAGAGCTGGGGGTCAGGGAAAGGACAGCAATCCCAGAATGCAGAGCAACACAGTCAGAAGACACTTCTTGTTTGCAGGCTGCCTGATGCTCCATTAGCCTCCATCTTTGATATTGAAAGGCTCATAAAATGCAGTAGATGCAGGTAGGATGCTTTTTAATGTGAGCAATCTGTATGTACAGCATGGGGGAAACATATAAGATATGCTTTTATTCAGGGTGAAGGTCTGCTTTAATTACTTCCAGTCAGGAGCCATGCCCACTATAACCCCCAGCCCATTTTTTGCCCCCAATGACTTGCCATCCCCCAAGCCTTATGAACTGGTATAGGGGTCTCATGGATCCCTTACCAGTTCACAAAGGGTTACATGCAAAGAAAAGCACACACACTAGAGAAAAAAATCGGATGCCCCCCAGGAAAAGAGAAGACCTGGCCAGATGGCTTGAGGGGTCAGGTGAGTTTTTATCTTTTATAGTTTCTTTAGTTTCTTCTATGGGGATTTAAAGTCAGCTATGTGATTCTCATGTAGCTGGCACTGGAAGGGTTAATACCACTTGCTCAAACCACTTGGTAGTCAGTACTGTTTAATACCGATTGTTCAGGCCACTTGGGGGGTCACTACTCTTTAATATAAATTGTTAAGGAAGTATCCACTGGTTCAGGGCACTTGGGTGTTATACTCTTTAATACCACTTGCTCAAACTGCATGGGTGTCAGTACTCTTTAATACCACTTGTTCAAACCACTTGGGTGTCACTACTCTTTAATAGCAATTGTTAGTAAAGTGTCCATTTGTTCAGGGCACTTCCGTGTCACTAATCTTTAATGTCAATTGTTAGTGGAGTATCCGCTGATTCAGGGCATGTGTGTGTCACTACTGTTTAATACCAACTGCTCAGACCACTTGGGAGTCACTGCTCTTTACTACTAATTGTTAGTGGAGTATCCACTGATTCAGGGCACTTGTATGTCACTACTGTTTAAAACCACTCACTCAAACCACTTGGGTTTCAGAACTTTTTAATACCACTTTCTCAAACTACTTGGGTGTCAGTACTCTTTCATTCCAATTGTTAGTCAAGTATCCACTGGTTCAGGGTACTTGTGTGTCACTGATCTTTAATAAAACTTGGGTTCTCACTATACTCTTTAAAACCACTTGCTCAAACAACTTGGGTGTCACTACTCTTTAATATTAAATGTTAGTGGAGTATACACTGGGCCCTTGTGTGTCAGTACTCTTTAATATCAAGTGTTAGTGCAGTATCCACTGGTTCAGGGCACTCGTGTGTCACTACTGTTTAATACCACTTGCTCAAACCACTTGCATGTCAGTACTCTTTAATACCACTTGCTCAAACCACTTGGGTGTCACTATATTCTTTAATAGCACTTGCTCAAACCACTTGGGTGTCACTTCTTTTTAATACAAAGTGTTAGTGGAGTATCCACTGGTTCAGGGCACTTAAGGATCATTTTCTTGTTATATATTTTTTTAAATTGTCCATTTCGGGCCGCTGTAACTGCAGGTGTCTAACAATGGGATGAACACTGAGAAAAGTTTCTCCTTGACTCAGGGCAACCTGACTTACATGAGCCACTACATGCTCCAGTGCCTGCAGAGTTGCACACCAGTGCCGATTACTGAGTGGCCACACTGCTAGATCCCCACTATAAGGACAACATCACCTCCTTGATACCAGCACTGGAGCAGGATTGCAAAATGAGTATGAGTACAAACGCTCTCTGGTGGACGCACTATTGGCGGAGGGCTCAGTGGAAGCATGAGGTATAGAAAGAGGAGAAGCGAGTCGCAGCAAGCAACTTATTCTATTGTCTGCCACATCCACTACCATCGGATATGCCCTGTAGTACCAGAAGGCAGACTTTGACTCATATAGTGGATGACTAGCTGCCATTAATCTGTCATTAAAGCTCTGCTGAGGAAGGGGTGACAGCACCCCAAAACGCCCCTATACGAGCGATCTTAATACCTGCATTATAAAGGGTAAAACGTGCCTTTGGCCTTTTTTTGGGGCTTGGTATTTGAAAATGTTTGTATGCAATGTGAATAACAGGGCATTCTAAGACCAGAAGGAGTTGTGCACTTTTCGATTAAGATCAATGCATTTCTTACATGTGTTCTTTCTCTGCTCTAAGGCCACTTGATCTACCCTGATATTGTTCACATTAGTATTATCATTACATCTTTTGCCCACAAGGTGGCACTGTGATTGTGCTTGAAATAATACAATTACAATGATTACTCACCTGTAGAATTGTTATTATGAGTATACATTACGTCCTGCTCCAGATAAGATACACTTGGGTATTACTCCGCCAGATGGTGCTGGACTGCAGAGACCGCAAAATTGGCTCCTCCCGGCCCCTCAAATACCCGGGTCCTCCCACAAATCCCCAGCATTGAAAAGCAGTTAACAAGAAGCCGGAAGATAGATAACAGAACCAACTAGTAACTATAAAACAATGATAACAATCACCATACAGGGGATCCAAGGATAATGCAAACCAAGGGTGGGGTGGAGCAGGACGTACTGTATACTCATAATAACAATTCTACAGGTGAATAATCACAGAATTGTATTATTCTTAGTATACAGTACGTCCTGCTCCAGATAAGATTCATTACACTTGGGACATCCAATAGCAGTGTCCATAAAATAGGGTGGGATCCCCAAAGGTAGCAACAGACAGGTCAGACCACTGCCGCCTGCAGAACCTTGCGGCCAAAGACAGCATCAGCTGAGGCCCTAACATCAACCTTGTAAAACTTTGAAAAGGTATGAACAGAAGACCAAGTAGCAGCCTTGCAAACTTGTTCAACAGAAGCCTGGTGCTGAAAAGCCCAAGAGGCCCCAATAGCACGAGTAGAATGAGCAGTAAGGTGGAAGGGAGGATTCTTCCCCTTAGCTGAGTAGGCCTGAATCACAGCCTGACGGATCCATTTGCTGATAGTAGATTTGGCAGGTGCCAAACCCTTCCTTGGACCAGAAGGGACCACAAAAAGAGCATCAGTTTTTCTGAAAGGTGCAGTAGCCACCAGATAGTACTTCAGGCACCTAACCACATCCAAGGAATGCAAAACCCTCTCCTTAGCGTTACTAGGATTAGGGCACAAGGAAGGAAGAACAATGTCCTGATTCAGATGAAAGGCAGACACGACCTTAGGCAGAAAATCCGGCTTGAAGCGAAACACCACCTTGTCCTGGTGTCTCTCAAAGTAGGGGGGCTGGATGGAAAGCGCCGCCAACTCAGAAACATGCCTAACAGAAGTGATAGCCACCAAAAAGACAACCTTGAAAGTAAGAATGGCCAGGGCAGCATCCTGCACAGGTTCAAAGGGAGCACCCTGCAAGGCAGACAAGACCAAGTTCAAATCCCAAATAGGCAACATAGACTTACGTGGGGGGCGCAGATGAGTAACCCCCAGGAAAAAAGTCCTGATCAGAGAATGCTGGGCAAAGGACCTCTGGAAGAAAACAGCCAGGGCAGAGACATGACCCTTCAGAGTACTGAGTTGGAGCCCCAGCTCCAAACAGGAGCTGAAATCATGCCATGACATTGCTAGGGCATCTGTGGTCAAGGCCAGAGGATCCTGGGACAGGGAGACAAAGGCCGGGAGCTTGTGATTGTGACGGGACGCAAACAGATCCACATCTGGTTGGCCCCAATGGTGACACAGAGAATGAAACACCCTGTCGCTGAGGGACCATTCTCCCAGGCGGGAGGTCCCCCTGCTCAGAGAGTCTGCCTGCAGATTCTCCACCCCCGGAATGTACACAGCTGATATGCAGGGAACATTGTCCTCCGCCAAGGTCAGGATCAGAGACACTTCCGTGAGGGCCCCCTTGCTCCGGGTCCCTCCCTGATGATTGATGTAGGCAACCGCCGTCTGGTTGTCCGAGCGTACCTGAACAGGCCGGCCCCGAAGGTGTTGTGTCAAGTGAGCCAGAACCAACCTGATCGCCCTCAGTTCCAGAATGTTGATAGGTGTGTGGGCCTCCTGAGGGCCCCACCGCCCTTGGAACTGCAGGGACTTCCAGAAGCCCCCCCAACCTGTCAGACTGGCATCCGTGGTGACCGTCTCCCAGCAGGGGGCCAGAAAGGATCTGCCCACCAACAGGTTCCTGGAGTCCAGCCACCACGAGAGGGACCGCCTGACTAGGGGGGACAGAACAAGGACCTGGTCCAGGGACGCAGGATCCTTGTCCCATACTGACAAGAGGTGGAGTTGCAGAGGCCTCATGTGAAACTGGGCATAAGGGACCGCCTCGAAGCACGATCCCATCAGGCCCACCAGCTGCATTCCCTGCCTGATGGAGGGATGAGGGCAAGATAGCAGGAACTGAACCTGCGCTTGCAGACTGTCCACCTTCTGCTGAGGAAGAAAAATCCTTGCCTGAACTGTATCCAGAATCATTCACAGGAAGGGTGTCACCAAGGAGGGAGACAGGGAAGACTTGGGATGGTTGATCACCCAGCCAAATGACTCCAGAGTGGACACAACTAGCTGAGTATCCAGCTCTGCCTGTTGGAGGGACTGAGAAGTGATGAGAATGTCGTCCAAACAGGGCAGCCCGCGAATGCCCTCAGACCTGAGCAGAGACATCACTCCTGCCTGCTGAAGTGAGACCGAAGGGCAGTGCCACAAATTGGTAGTGCTGATGCTCCAGAGCAAACCTGAGGAAACTTTGATGACCTGGAAAAACAGGAATATGAAGGTAAGCATCCTTGATGTCCACAGAGGTCATGAAGTCCCCTGGATGCAGGGAGCTGATGGCAGAGTGCAAGGTTTCCATGCGAAAGCGCCTGCACCTGACAAATTTGTTGATGATCTTCAAGTCCAGGATGGGCCTGACTGACCCATTTCTTTTGGGCACGGTGAAAAGGTTGGAATAGAAACCCTTGCCCCTTTCTCGTAAGGGGACCTGACAGATGACCCCCAGCTCCAGAAGGCTTTGCACCGCCAGAATTAGAGCCTGAGCCGGGATAGGGTCCTGAGACATCCAGGATCTGATGAATCTTGGGGGGGGGGGGGGGGGGGGGGGCAGGCAGCAAACTCTATCTTGTAACCGGAGGACACTACCTCCTGAATCCACCGGTCTGAGACATGAAGCCCCCAGACGTGAGCAAAATGCTGAAGCTGTCCCCCCACCCGGATGGGTGAGGGCGCCCCTTCATGCCTGAGAGGGCATGGGAGAAGACTTAGGCTTGGAGCCCCAGGATGAGCCAGGGCGTCCACATCCTCTGCCCCTGCCCCAGAAATCTCCTCGGGCCCCAGTAAGGGAGACCCCCCCCCATGTCTGGCACCACGGTAGGGGGAGGAAAAGGAGCCCTGTCCCTGAAAGGGCCGAGACTGCCGCCTGTGCTGGGGTAACCTGCCTCCCTTAACAAATAGGTCGAGGCAATCCCCAAACAGGTGTAGTCCTTTGAAGGGAAACCCAGTTTGAGCTTTCTTGGCAGCGTTGTCAGCAGCCCACTGGCGCAGCCAAACGGAGCGGCGTATAGCCACCACAAGGGCAGAGGTTCTGCCACACATCCTAATGGTATCATCCAAGGCAGAGAGGACATAAGTCACAAAAACCTCACAAAGAGAGAGTGCATTAAACTCCTCACTAGACACATCATCAGGAGCACCATCTAAGACACTCCTAAGCAGGGTCCTAATAGCCACAGCCGTAATGGCAGAGGTGCAGACCGGGCGCAGCGCCGTCCCCACACAGGCAAAGGCATGGGACGCCAGCTGATCAATACGCCGGTCCTCACCATCCCGCAGCGTAGTAGAGTCAGGGGAATGCATGACAGAGGTGTTAGATAACCCTAGGACCGGGGCATCCACCTCTGGAGGGGATGACCAACGCTTCACCACATCAGCAGGGAAAGGATACCTCTTATCCCAACTCTTAGGGACTCTGGGGAGCCTGCTGGGACGCTCCCATTCCTTGAGCACGAGATTATTAAAATGGGCTTGCTCAGGAAACTCTAAACGTGGCTTAGCAGTATGAAACAATTCCCCCTGCTGCCTGGGGGCCGCAACCGGGGGAGAGATAGACATTACCTCAAAAATCTGAGCCAGCAGCCTATCAGTATCATCTGGGGCCCAGGGGTCAGAGCCAGAATCATCATGACCCCTGGGCCTCTCATCAGATGACTCCGAATCAGAGAACAACTCCCCTTCCTCCAAGGGGGTATAACCAGACAGTTCCAAGAAATCTTCAGCCTCCGAAGAGAAAAGAGTGACATCAGGCATCAAGTGCCACTTCTTAGCAGAGGCCTTACGCGCCATGGTATTAGCAAGCAACTTCTCAACACTAGCCAGTCTAGCAGACACATCAGGCTGAGAATCCCCACTGTTATGTAGCTCAATGGGAGTCAAATTCAAGCTTGGGGGAGTAGGTGAAGCCATAGGTGGCCCAGGCCCAGCTACTGGTAAACCAGGCTGCAGCGCAAGCACCTGCTGGGCACAAGCTACACAGACCCTCACATTGTAGCACTAGTAGGGGACACCCCACAAGCCACACACAGCTGAGCTTGTCCCGAAGGAACCCCGAGCACATTATCCTGAGATGCCTCCATATGGTGATTATAGCGGCCCAATAGGCCGATAGGGATTCACGCTATAAAAGCAACCTGGGATGCCCCAATAGCCCGCTAGGGAAGTGGGAGGAATTTACACACTAGGCCTCACAAGTTTAATAACTAAATAGAGGGAGTAGGGCCGGGAGAAACCAATAGAGTTCGACCCGCCTGAAAGACATAAGCGAAGAGAACCCCCATAAGTGACATGTATAATGACATAGGGTAATACAAACCGCCCGCGAGGGCACTCACGGACCACGGTAGGTAGATGCCAGCCACGCAGCAGCCGAATCCAGAGAAAAATGGCGCCGGGTATACCTCGAGGGGCGGGCCGTGGAGACAGTGACGCGGAACGCGCCAACCACGGGCCCCGCCCCCCCCAAAGAGCGTGAAGCAGCACACGTGACAAGCAGCCAATAACAGTTCATCAGCGCCTGAGGTAATGCTGCCGCAGAACACAGTGGAAGCACGCGCAGCGGCGGCATTTTCAAAAACGCAACCAGTGCAACCAAGTTAGCGCGGAGACTGACACCAACAAGAAGCACATAATACAGTGAAGCACCAAGGCATATACACCCCCCCCCCCCCCCAAAAGCTACAAGGGAGAGCGAGGGAGGGCAGCGGCCACTTAACATAGGGCCCACCGATAGACAGGGGCAAGGGGCATCCCATAGAGGTTTACCATATGCCTATACTATACAAGTGTAATGCATCTTATCTGGAGCAGGACGTACTGTATACTAAGAATATAACTAATGTTGATAGGCACTGTACAGGATAGAGATCTCTTGTTGCTCTACTGGTGATACAATTCTTCTACTGCACATTTATATATAGATTGTCTTTTTGCTCTATCTCTATCTGTATATGATACCTATCAACAAATATACAAATGAAGCCATAACTTGTATATGCTTTGGAATAATGGCAAATTTGTAATTTCACCGACCTGATATATTAATACAGACTACCCTTTTTTGCATCAGAATCTGAACTTGTGTGGTGTGCATTACTGATACAACCGTAATGGAAGACTACCTGTCCACATATCCCCTGATGCTGAGGGATGGGTCCTCCCCATTCAATTTTTGGGCCGCTAAATTGGACACATGGCCAAAGTTTGCCCTCTATGTCTTGGAGGTGCTGTCCTATAAGAATTCGTGTTCAGCACTGCAAGGGGTGTCATCACCGACAGCAGGATCCGCCTATCAACAGCCAACGTGGACATACTTACATTCCTTAAAGTGGACCAACACCCAGGATTTTCCCTATCCTGGGTGTTGGTCAACTTCCGCGGGGCACCCCGATTGGGGGCCCCGCAGTGTGAAACCCCCCAGAAAGCCCCAAAAACTCACCTGACCCCGCTCCCATGTGACTTGCTCCACCAATCACCGCCCAAGGACAAGCGAGGTCCGTCGACGGACAAGGTGAGAGCGCCCGGTGCCACCTCTTGCGCGTCCCTCTTACAGGGAGCGCGCCCGTGCCGGGCATTCACAAACGGCCGGCGCGGGTGCCCGCCCTGCTAGAGGGATGCGCGAGAGGAACAAGTAGGCATGCGCCTATGGAACAAGTAGGATTTGCGGGCGTCCTGGGGGGTTTCACACAGTGGGGCACCCCCGATCGGGGTGCCCCGCAGGCAGGGAGCTGATCGGCCCGGGAATCTTATAGCTTCCCGGGCCGATCAGCTGTGGGTGTTGGTCCACTTTAAGAAGACCAAGGCATGGCTCCCACGTGACTTGGCTGTGCCAGCACCTGAGTGAGTGCTTAAAGTGTTTGCTACCTCCTCCCCCTCTGCCACATATATATATTGATGTTATTTATGATTTATTTATGTATGTATTTCTCTAACTTTTTTTGTTTTCCTGTTATTATTTTAAGTATTTAAATCCCTAGCCCATTTAGTGCAGGGCAATCACCCAGGTGCCCCCCCAATTTGATCTCCAACACCCTTAAAAAAATGAATATTTTCTTTTATATATATATATGCATGTATTGTTTTAATTTTATAGATTTCTTTTATTATTTTGAGTACTTTTCATAGCCCATTTTGTGCAGGGCAATCATCCTTTTTGTGCAGGCCTCCAACACCCTTAAAAAACTAATACTTTTTTATTTATGTTTGTATGTATTTCTTTCATTTTTTTGTTTTCTGTTATTATTTTGAGTACTTTCCCTAGTCTATTTTCTCCAAAGTAATCATCTTGGTGTTCCCCCCACCACCAATTTGGCCTCCAACACTCCAACGGATATTTTATTGTTTGTGTTTTTATTATGTATGTATGTATTTCTTTGATTTTTAGTTTTCTGTTTTTTGTACAGGGCAATCCCCCCCCCCCCCCCCCCCAATTTGGCCTCCAACACCCGTAAGAAAAAAATATTTTGTTTTTTGTTTTAATTTATGTCTGTATTTCTTTATGTTTTTTGTTATTATTTTGTGCAGGGCAATCACCCGTGGTGTTCCTTTCTGTTTGCAGCCCTTGCTACCCTCATTTTGCAGCCATTTTTGGTCCTCCAAATTTGGGTCCCTATTGACTTCAAGGTCAAGTCCGGGGGGGCCGAACCAAACTTTATCAGCTTATCAGGCGAACTTGTTGAACCCGAACTTCAGTGGGTTCAGCAGGTTCACTCACCCCTAGCCAGTCCTTACCATCTGAAACATGGATGCTGCAGCAGGGACAGCCCCCTGACCTCTAACCCCAGACACTTCATGCTGCCGGTATGAGAAGGTCCAGATGAGCTCATGTGCTCAGCTATGATGTAGGCTTGGAACACGCAGTTCTCCTGTGACATGCTGCAGACTTCTCACTGAAGAGAGAAAGGTAAAGACTGTCTGCAGCCGGATAATACTGCTGACGTTTCCAGCCACATCTATCCATACTCCAGCCAGACCCACAGACCCATTTCTTTGTACCCCAACCTGACCCACAGCCACATCTCACTGTGCCCTAACCTGACCCACATCAACATCTATCTGTACCCCATCCTGACCCACAGCCACATCTAGCTGTAACCCCAACCTGCCTCAGAACCACATCTATTTGTATCTCATCCTGACCCATAGCTTCTTCTCCCTGTGCCCCATCCTGACCCATAGCCCTGCCTCCCTGTGCTCAATCCTGACCCACAGTCACATCTATGGGTACCTCCAACCTGACCCACAAACACATTATCTTTACTCACAACCTGACCCACGGCCACATCTTTTTGTACCCTCAGCCTGACCCACGGTCACATCTATCTTTACCCCCAGCCAGACCCACAGCTATCTGTACCTCATCTTGACCCATAGCTACTTCTCCCTGTACCTCCAACCTGGCCCACAGCCACATCTCCCTGTGACCCAACCTGACCCAGAAACACATCTATCTCCAATTATTACAGAGAGTGGATAAGCCGTGCTTATCATATCGTGCTTATCATATAGTGACTTGCCTGAGTGCCAGAGCTGTACACAGTAGCGAAACTATCACTATTTCTGTCGATGTTATTATCAGGCACTAAAGAGACCCATGCTTAGCCATACTTCCCAAGTGTCCCCATTTTTGCAGTATAATCATGCTTTGGGACCATTGTCCTGCGCCGGTAGTCTTTGTCCCGCGCTGTCATCACATCAGGGCTCATTGGCGCTGCCTCCGGGTGTGCAGATTGGTGCACACACATCTTCCCGGGGATGGCGCTGGCTGCTCTTTTTTTTCTGGTAGTCCAGTAGGAGGATCAGGGCGGGGTACCTGAGCCCTGCCACTGTCTGAGGCCGTTCCTGTCACAGAAAGGAGCCGGGTTGTGTGGAGCTAGAGAGCAGCATGGCGCCACTGACTGAATCAGATCCATTCAACAGGATGGTATGGGGAGAATAGTATGTGTGTGGGGGGGGGGGGCTAGCCTGTGGGATGTGGGACAATTACGCTTTGGGGCCGGAGTCCCGGTGTCCCACACCAGTAGACCTTGTCCCACGCTGTCATCTCGCGGGGGCTCGGCGCACACACGTCTTTCCGGGGCTGTGCTGGCTGCTGTTTTTTTTCTGTCTTCACATCATTGGTGGTCTAGTGGGAGGATCAGGGCAGGGCACCTGAGCCAGAGCAATGCCATTGGTTGTGGCCGCTCCTGTGTGTGTCTAGCCTATATGCCTGTGTGAAGGGCTTGTATGTGTGTGGAGGGCTTGTATGTGTGTGGGGGGCTAGTATGTGTGTGGGGGCTAGCCTGAATGTATGTGTGTGGGGGCTTGTATGTGTGTGGGGGGTTAGCCTGCATGTATGTGTGGGTGGGCTTGTATGTGTGTATGGGGGGCTTTTGTGTGTGTGGGGACTAGCCTGCATGTATGGCTGGGGGGGGGGGGCTTGCATGTGTGTGCGGGGGCTAGCCCACATGTATGTGTGTGGGAGGCTTGTATGTGTGTGGGGGCTTGTATGTGTGTGTGTGTGGGGCTAGCCTGCATGCATGTATGTTGGGGGGCTTGTGTGTGTGGGTGGGGCTAGCTTGCATATATGTGTGAGTGGAGCTAGCCTGCATGTATGTGTGTGGGTGGCTTGCATGTATGTATGTATGCATGTGTGTGTGGGGGGGCTTGTATGTGTGTGAGGGGCTTGTATGTGTGCGTGTGGGGGCTAGCCTGCAGGCATGTGTGTGTGGGGGGGCTTGTATGTGTGTGAGGGGCTTGCATGTGTGCGTGTGGGGGCTACCCTGCATGTATGTGTGTGTGGGGGCTAGCCTGTATGTATGTGTGTTAGGGGGCTTGTGTGTGTGGGTGGGGCTAGCTTGCATGTATGTGTGAGTGGAGCTAGCCTGCATGTATGTGTGTGGGTGGCTTGCATGTATGTATGTATGCATGTGTGTGTGTGGGGGCTAGCCTGCAGGCATGTGTGTGGGGGCTAGCCTGCAGGCATGTGTGTGGGGGCTACTCTACATGTATGTGGGTGTGGGGGGCTAGCCTGCATGCATGTGTGTGTGTGGGGGGCTTGTATGTGTGGGGGCTACCCTGCATGTATGTGTGTGTGTGGGGGCTAGCCTGTATGTATGTGTGTGGGGTCTTGCATGTATGTATATGTGTGGGGCTAACCTGCATGCATGTATGTGTGTGGGGGAGGGGGGCTAGCCTGTGTTATTATTATGAAATTCTTAGGTGGTATTTAAAGGTTTGGGGCATGGCTTAATTGCGCGCCACCACACATGACTCTCTTTACGATTTTCAGAAGTTGGGAGGTATGGCTTAGCTGTCTGGGGGAACCAGGGCAGAGGGCCTCAATGTCTTCGGACCCACTGAGGGATTCCCTGGTATGTCCCAATATGCCCAATATGAGTAAGCTTACCGATTCTGTTCCCTGGACTGCAAGGCTATAGTTATATATAGAGGTGATGAATGTGTACAGAATCCTGCCGATTCATTTCGGACTAAAAGTGGTTGTTCATCATACAGTTAATGGCTGTTGCGTCTCAGTTGTGACATTTCTTTTGATGCAGCAGGTTTTCTAGTCGCATTGCTTCTAATGGGGGTCCCGGGTTCACCATCTAATGGAAATCTCCTGCACTGTGATCAGCAAGTTGCTGGCTGTCAGGCTGATAACGCCATCTTGCCTGTAAATAGACCCTGGCACGCTGCTGCTTGAGCTGCCACATTACCTCTTTGTCAATCAAGTGGGAAACATGAAAAGCAGCAAAACATCAATACAAAGCACAGCAGGGGCACACTTAGACTCTAAATCACTGACCCTTACAACTGAACATCTTTGAGTGAAGGACAAATATAGGAATTTGAAAATAAACATTGATCTAAACTACCTATAATCAGGACCAATTTTAGACAAATCGAGGCACAGTTGAGTAGACCAAGCAAATGATCAGTCCACCGCCATAAAGCATAACTTTATTTGAAATAATTATAATCTATACATGGGACTCTAATTGACCTCCCAGAGCCAATGGTGACGAGTTCTGGGCTTTTTGCCTTTACTCTTAGTCAGGGCCGGATTAGAGGCAGGGTGCAAGTTGCAAGAAGCACACGCCACTGGGCCTCCACCATTTGCCCTGCAAGAGGGTCTCCACCAAATTTGGCACCCTGGTTCTCTGGGACCATGGGGGCTAGGAAAACCACACTTGCAGGGAATATAGCTGAGACTTTTAGCTGCAGAACAACCCCCCCATCCCCCCCCCCCCCCCACTGATTGTTAGACCCCCGGCCCCTATGAGCAATGGTACCGGGACTTTGCAGTATCGCCACTTGGACCAGTCGGCCCCCGATCTACATACCCTTGGAAGGGTGTATACCAGAGGTTCTCCTCTTTTTCAGCGACACCACCATCGTTAGCCTCCCTAGGTCTGGAGATCCGGTGCTCGGAACTGTACCACCCTGGGAAAAAGGCATTGATTCACGGATGACTTGGAGGTGCCTTCTATCCGGACCCAAAGAGGCTAGCGACCCCTGCAAAAGCATGGTACATTTTTTTTTGTAAACTCCCTGTCCTGCCTCAGCACCAAGGGAAGGAAACCAGTGAGGGGGGCTATGAAGACACTGGACATTAACACTTAATGGAAAAAAATACTGTATCCGGGGCCTCCCCCAGATTTTGTGCCCAGGGGACTTTACCACACTTAATCCGGCCCTGCTTATAGTAAAGTACCCAAATGTGCATAGGGCAAAATTAAATGAGCCAGTGGCATAACTAAATGTGATGGGGCCCTGGTTCGAACATTAAATGGGGGCTTTTAAGGGGCTCATAAGCCAGGGACCAAACTGGGTGGGAGTCAGGCTGGCCAAAGTCGTACATGCAAAGACAGTCCTCACGATCTGTGTCACCAAGGGGATGAGCAGGAGAAAGGTTGAGGGTCAAGCCAAGAGTCAAAGCAGAGAAGTCAAAGATTTTGTGGTACAGAGGGGAATACAGACTCAAGGTAAGGCAGGCGTTGGTCCAAGCAGTGATCAGAAGAGATCCAGGCAAGGCTAGGTCAGCAACAGATAACAAAACGCAATTTAGTGACACTACTAAACCCAGCAGAACGCTAGCATGGGCAGTGGACAAGTGACATTGGAATGCTTATGTAGGACACGGGTGCAGGGGATTGGCCGGGGGAACTCTGGGCTCATTGAGCCAAAAAAAAAAGCCAAGGACTGATTAGCCCACCACAATCAAGGGAACCCTGCCCTGCATTCAATGAAGGGGCTCATTGGCCAGTTCAATCCAGCCTTTGGCAAGCTCGCTGCCTGCAGCACAACCGGAGGGTAAAATAACCTTGTGTACACGAGCAGAGACACAAAGAGAGGAGGAGAGAGGTAGCGGCACCACTTAAGCCAGTGCCGCTCAAGCTGACGCTGCCAGGTCTGGTGCCTGGGGCTGGCGTGCTGGCCAGGCAACAGCCGACAGGGCGCGCTGCTCCGAGACAGCACCGGAGCAATGGACAGCTGAATGAACCGTCTTGACAGCTACAAAAACAAAAAGCTTATTGCCAAAATGAACCAATTCTGGAAACTGTGTACAGGGTCCCAAAGTAAATGAATGGTCACTGCAGCTGTGCTCACAAAGTTACATCAGCAGAAAAGGCTTCAATTTTCATGGCTGTATCGGAATTAGATCTACGCAGTGTGGCTTTCCCTAAAGAATCACAATGTCTGTTTCATGGAATGGATGGATGTTGGTGTGTCAGACAAGATCATTACCCTGCGACCCTGGCCTTGGGAATGTCTTCTCTAGGTCCACTCATCCATGTGAAACCACTCCCAACTGATTTGGGTATGAATCCGTTCTTCCAACAAAACAATGGGACATGTGACACTAGATATGTCCAACATTGTTTGGAAGATCATTATCAAGACTTCCAAGTACTACCCTCAGACTTGAACCCAGTTGAGCATCTGTGGAACCACCTCAATCGCTGTGTTCACAATAAATCTCCCCCCACACTCTAACAGCTGTGAGGTTCCAGATACTCAAGCCAGGTTCCAGATACCTGTGACCAGGGCCGAATTACATGTGGTATGCCCTGGGCACAAAATCGGGTGGAGGCCCCAGATACAGTATTTTTTTCCCTTTAAAATAATAGTCCAGCCAAGTAACTGATTAGTGGTTGTCTGGCACCTGTCCAGTTACTGGAATGTCAGATCGAGTCTCTTGTGCCACCCTTGTGCGGGTGCGTGCCACTGAGGAACTCCTGCTTTGCCGTTCTGGGTGGGGGGTAGTGTAGTCACCCAGCTGGTTCAGCAGAAAACAGTTCCCTGCATTAAGCTGCCAGCGGCTCTGAACCCACCCATTGCTGACGCCAGCTTTGCTGCTCTAGACTCTCTATCCTGCCCTGCAAAAACAGAAAAAGGCTTGTCCAGGCACGCAAGGGGCCCTACTGCTGCCGATAGGTTTGTTGCCCGCCCCACGGCCCATCAGACCAAAGACTGAAAAGCGTCCTGGACCAGACAAAACCCAAAGGTTGGTGGAGGCCCTCTTTGCAGAGCAAGTGGTGGAGGCCCGGGGGCGCATGTCCCTTGCACCCTCCTCATAATGCGGCCCTGTCTGTGACAACCTACCTGAATCTTATAGGGTCAGTTCAGCACCAGGTGAGAAAAGTCACAACTTTTAGGGGGAGAAAACTGCCATTCACTTTCATTGTCTACCTCGAGGGTGATTCAGCAACTGGATGTAAATTTTCAAATTGACAATAAAAGTGAATGGCAGTTTCCTCTCCTAAAAAAAGCAGTGACCTTTCTCATCCGGTGCTGAATTAACCCCGTTACTCTGTCAGCCAGCCTGTCCAGCTGCTATTTATGCTGAACGCAGCGGTTTCTCTGGATATTAGATATTGGTCATAATAATGTGACTCGATACTGTGTGTTTGGTTGGGGAGCACAATCCTGACATCTTGCACAGAGTGACATCGACTCACAATGTTTATTTAAATAACTGATCTGGTCTTTCACTGATCCCTTCGCAAATATAAGTTAGTCACACAAAAAAGAAGCAGTTAAACAGCTTCAGTTGCCCGTCAACCAGAAACAATTCACCCTCGGGAACTTTGCTAACACAGCTGTCAACGGGAGCCATTCAGGATCCTGCCGCATGGAACGCTGGGACTGTAGTTTTGACACAGGCTTAGCAGCTCGCACCTGGCTGAGACTAGGGACTACAACTCCCAGAATGCACTTGGTGCTTAGTCGTTAGAGGCAGCTTGGTGGCTGCCCGCTTGGCGTCGCCGTTTCTATGCAATGCACTCCATCCCCCTGGCAACTACGCAAGAGCCTATTCTAGAAGCCGCTACGTCAGAGTGGAAGCGTAGTGGCTGGCTGGACGGAGAGGCTGCGTTAGGGCGCCGCCTGTGATTGAGGCGAGCGTATTATTTCACCTCCAGTGGTCCGCGCAGAGATTACGCCTGTCACAGTCTCATCTATTATGAGTATTGATGTGGCGACTCGTTAGCGTCTCCTGGTTACCCAATGTGAGGACTAGTCATCATCATCACCATCATCATCATCATCATCGTCTCTCCGGGGAGCAATTGGCCGCACGCTTGTGATGTACATCCCTATTGACTGTCCCTAGCGACTCCCTGACAGATCGCTGCCAGCCTCCTGCCCGCCCGCCATCACTGATGCTGCAATGAGGAATCACAGCTCTGCACTGCACCGTGATCGCCCGATGGGCTACTGATAGCCACCAATTGCCTGGCCGATCTCCATCCCACCTGTTTCCCCACCTCAACCAGAAACTTCCCAGCAGCCGCCTGATCTGGGGTCGCCCTGCCATGGCAGCCAGCTGCCTGCACAGAGGATTATGGTGGCTGCACACTGCTGAGCTCTGAGGAGGAGGGTGACATCCAGAGCCCAATACATCCACACAGGTGACCAGAAAGGAGGAAGAGTCAGAAATCACCCCACTGTCCCCCCACCCCATTATCCTCATCCTGCTTCTCCCATCATGGCGGACAGGACGGCCCCTGGGGGGCAGCTGCGCCTCGAATGGGTGTATGGCTACCGGGGCCACCAGTGCCGCAACAACCTTTACTACACGGCTGCCGGGGAGCTCGTCTACTTCGTGGCTGGGGTGGGGGTGGTGTACAGCCCCCGGGAGCATCGCCAGAGGTTCTTCCTGGGCCACACCGACGACATCATCAGGTAAGACCCGTTATATAAGCCAGAGAAGAATGTGATGTGCCCAGGGCTGTATTTCCTATTAGGCAACCCTAGGCACGTGCCTAGGGTGGAACCCTGGAAGGGGGGGGTACTGCCCTTAGAGAAGAATGTGATATGCCCAGGGTTGTATTTCCCATTAGGCAACTCTAGGCACGTGCCTAGGGTGGAACCCTGGAAGGGGGGGGTACTGCCCTTAGAGAAGAATGTGATGTGCCCAGGGCTGTATTTCCCATTAGGCAACCCTAGGCATGTGCCTAGGGTGGCAACCTGGAAGGCGGGGTGCTGCCCTTAGAGAAGAATGTGATGTGCCCAGGGCTGTATTTCCCATTAGACAACCCTAGGCACGTGCCTAGGGTGGAACCCTGGAAGGGGGGGTACTGCCCTTAGAGAAGAATGTGATGTGCCCAGGGCTGAATTTCCCATTAGGCAACTCTAGGCACGTGCCTAGGGTGGAACCCTGGAAGGGGGGGGGTACTGCCCTTAGAGAAGAATGTGATGTGCCCAGGGCTGTATTTCCCATTAGGCAACCCTAGGCATGTGCCTAGGGTGGCAACCTGGAAGGCGGGGTGCTGCCCTTAGAGAAGAATGTGATGTGCCCAGGGCTGTATTTCCCATTAGACAGCCCTAGGCACGTGCCTAGGGTGGAACCCTGGAAGGGGGGGTACTGCCCTTAGAGAAGAATGTGATGTGCCCAGCGCTCTATTTCCCATTAGGCAACCCTAGGCATGTGCCTAGGGTGGAACCCTGGAAGGGGGGGGGGGGGAGCTGCCCTTACTACCCTAGTAAAGAAAATAAATTAAAACTCCCATAGCCAGAACAATAATGCCTCCTAATGAGCACCCTCAGCAGCGTGCAAGGGGTTGAACACAGGCCAGAGCATCTCCCCTCCGCTACTGTGGTCATGTGACTCCTGTATGTCAGAATGCCAGAAAGATAGAACATTCCTGCTGCTCCTCTGCATCTAACCCATTGCACCCTCTCCTCCGCTAAACTTTTTTTTTTTTTTTATATGGACGGTGACAAAACATAAAAAAGAGGGTGCAAGCACATAAAGTGCCTAGGGCGTCATGAACACCAAATACAGCCCTGGATGTGCCTGCCATACCCCCAACTATCAATATCCTCAAACCTATACCTGGTGTTCAGGCCGCCCTAGGCACTTTCCACGCTTGCGACCCCTATTGTTCAATCTGGTTGCAGCTACCACGAGTATAAAGGTAGAAAAAAATCCACCATCCTCCTACCTACAGAATTGTGTGCATAGATCTCCACCCAAATATAATTGCAGCCCCCCAGATGAGATATGATGTGATTGATCGGGATTCCCCGGTGGCAAAGACCAAAACCCAGGATAGTCAAAATCCTAGGTTTTGGTCTACTTTAAAATGACAGAAAAAAAGGTTACTGTATGAGTCTTGATGGGGTCCCATTCAGTTTTTGAACCAGAGCCAGGTCATTTAGTTACACCCTAGTAGGGACTAAGTACAAATCATATCTCACCTGCGGGGATGCGCTTTATGAAACCCCCCAGGTTGCCGAAATCAATTCACCTCTTCCCGGTCATACGGCGCATGTGCGGGCGCTCGTGCAATCAGCGCACTCGAATCTGCTGACATCACGTCGTCTAAGGCGAGCGGCTCCGAGCACGCTGGCGGACACATCCCCCGCTACCCTCTAACAGGGAGCGTGCACGAGCCGGCTGTTTGCAAACGCCTGGCGCAGGCATGCGCCCTGCTAGAGTGATAGTGGGGATGCGCCCACGCCTCGCGCATGTACCATTGGACTAGGAAAGAAGGTAAGTGTATGGGCGAACTGGTGGGTTTCAATCAGCGGGGCATCCCGAGGAGGGAATCGTTCACCCAGGGAATCTTACAGATTCCTGGTCCGATTGCCGTGGGTTTTGGTCCACTTTAACTAAATTGGATACAACTAGACAGTTAACGACTGACAGCAGAGATGAATGATGCGTTTTTTCTGTATAAGATGGCATGATAGCACAAATCTAATAAAGCAGAGAAACAACAACAGTGGGGCCCCCTGACCTTACAGGCCTCAGTGCAGTCACGACCTCTGCACCCACTTTAGTTACCCCCCTGAGCCCCTAATATAACAATGCAGCAGATGCATGTCCCCCCAAACAAATATAAGCTTCCTCTCTCATCCTCCAAAAATAGAATGTGCCCAGATCTTCCTGCACCAACCTCACTGTTGGCCCTTCACTGTTACACTGTTAGGGTGGATCCTCCTTCAGCCCCCCTAAATAAACAGACCCCCCCCCCCCCCCAAAGCTTCTTATCAGTGCAGGCGGGAAATCGCAAGGGGTTAAATGCAGACAGCGCAGGGGGAGGTAAAAGGGGTTACTGGCAAACAGTGTTGGGGTTACAGTCAAATGCTGTGGGCTGGGGGAGTTAACAAAAAGTGTTACATGCAGGCAATGCGGGGCACAAGGGGTTACATGCAGTGTATGTGGGGCAATGGGAGAATATGCCGGGGGTTAAATGCAGGCAATGCGGGGCACAAGGGGTTACATGCAGTGTGTGTGGGGCAGTGGGAGAATGTGCCGGGGGTTAAATGCAGGCAATGCGGGGCACAAGGGGTTACATGCAGTGTGTGTGGGGCAGTGGGAGAATATGCCGGGGGTTAAATGCAGGCAATGCGGGGCACAAGGGGTTACATGAAGTGTGTGTGGGGCAGTGGGAGAATGTGCCGGGGGTTAAATGCAGGCAATGCGGGGCACAAGGGGTTACATGAAGTGTGTGTGGGGCAGTGGGAGAATGTGCCGGGGGTTAAATGCAGGCAATGCGGGGCACAAGGGGTTACATGCAGTGTGTGAGGGGCAGTGGGAGAATGTGCCGGGGGTTAAATGCAGGCAATGCGGGGCACAAGGGGTTACATGAAGTGTGTGTGGGGCAGTGGGAGAATGTGCAGGGGGTTAAATGCAGACTGTCCAAGAGGGGCACAAGGGGTTAAATGCAGACAGTGCTGAGGCACATGGGGTTAAAAGCAAATCATGTGTGGGACTGCAAAGGGTTAAATACAGACAGTGCAGGGGAATAAATGGTTAACTAGAGGAAATGCACAGGCAGGGAGCAAGGGGTTAATACACAGCCAAAGGGAGTTATATACAGAAGGGGCAGGACATAAAGGGGTTAAGTACAGAGTGTTCACAACGAGGGAACAAAGGGTTAAATGGTAAATACAGAGAATGTAGTGAAAAGGCACAAGGAGATAAATACAGACAAATGAGTGCAGGGGAGCAAAAAGGGTTAAAGAGAAAATTGGGAGGAGGGTTTAAGGGGTTAAATATAGAGCGTGCAGGGTTAGGGCACAAAGGGTTAAATGCAGACAGCTGGGAGAGGGGCACATGAGGTTAAATACATGAGTGCAGGGGGACAAGGGGTTAAACCTGGAGCGTGCAGGGGGAGGGCACAAATGATTAAATGCAGAGAGCGGAGGGGGAGGACACAATGGCCTCGATTCAATAAAGGTAGAAAAAGATTCTCATGGTAGTAAAAAAATTCAATTCATGAGAAAAAAGCCTGAGAATTTCACTGTTACTGAATCACTAGAAAAAAAGACAATAAAAGTCAATGGCAGCTTTTACTACAGTGGTGATTATTATTATTATTATTGTTTATTTATATAGCGCCATCATCTTCCGTAGCGCTTTACAAAGTAGTAATTACAGACAGGGTAGAAACATACGGTACATATACTATTTCAAATGCAGTTTTACAGAGTTGACAATGGATATTCTGAGTACAAGATACAATAGGAGAGAGAGAGCCCGGCCCTTGCGAGCTTACAGTCTAGAGGAAGAGTGGTGAAGACGAGGGGGAAGGATCACAAACAGTCAGTATTGAGCTTTGTGGCATGCGCCCTTTAGAAGATTGGTTAGGCCAGATTATATGCTTGTCTGAATAAGTGAGTTTTAAGAGCACCTTTGAAGGTTTTGAGGGTTGTGGAGTGGCGGATTGGGTGGGGGAGGGCATTCCAGAAGATTGAAGTTGCACGTGAGAAGTCCTGGAGGCGGGCGTGAGAGGAGGTGACCAGGGTGGAGGACAGGAGAAGGTTGGCAGAAGAGCGGAGGCTGCGTCTAGGTTGATACTGTTGGATTAGAGATGAGATGTAGGGAGGGGCCTGGTTGGAGAGAGCTTTGTATGCGAGAGTTAGAGTTTTGAACAGGATTCGCTGTGGGACTGGCAGCCAGTGTAGGGATTGGCAGAGAGGCGCAGAACTGGAGGAGCGAGAGGAGAGATGGATGAGGCGAGCAGCAGAGTTCAGGATAGATTGGAGGGGTGCCAGTCTGTTAGTTGGTAAGCCACAAAGAAGGATATTGCAGTAATTCAGACGGGATATGACCAGGGCATGCACTAGCATTTTAGTGGTGTCAGGTGAGAGGAAAGGACGGATGCGGGAAATGTTTTTAAGTTGGAGGTGACAGGAGGTGGCCAGGGAGTGAATATGTCTTTTGAAAGAGAGGGCAGAGTCCAGAATGACTCCAAGGCACCGAGCTTGGGGAGTTGCTGGTATTGTGTAATTGTTGACAGAAATAGACGTGTTAGAGAGGGGAGGGGAGTTAGATGGTGGGAAAATGACCAGTTCTGTCTTGTCCATGTTTAGCTTGAGGTAGCGAGATGACATGAATTAAGAAATAGCTGAGAGGCAGTTGGGGAGGCGAGTATACCTTCATCATTTATTTTATATGCACATATTAAAATAATAATGTACCAGTAGTCCTTATAATCAATACATGTTTTGACATATGATTCATCAAAATAATTTAAATAAAACAACCTTGCTATTAAAATGACCTTAACATTCGAGAAATTCAGATGTTGAATTACCGTATATACTCGAGTATAAGCCGAGTTTTTCAGCCCACTCTTTGGGCTGAAAAAAGCCGCCTCGGCTTATACTCGAGTCAGTGCCGAAATGGAGGAGAAAAAGGGGCCAGGCGACATGCCCATTCATTTCCCGCCCCCGTGCCGGCTCCTCGCACTCACCCTCTCACTTCCAGCTGTTCCTCATGTGCCGGGGACTGGATGCCGCTCAGCGTCTCTGGGGGGGCCTCCCTCGGGCCGGCCTGGACGGTGGGGAGGGAGGCGGCGGTGCTCTGCGCCATTGTGCCGGTAGGGCGGGGACCAGAGCACACTGTGCAGCCCAGCGCCAAGCGCCGGGCCGGACGCGCAGCGACGGAGGGCAGGGCACGCCGGTCGGGGGCGGTGACGCGCACGTTCTGGGCCAGCCTCTTAAGATGCTTCTACGGACAGGCTGTGCAAACGAGAGGTAAGTGTGTATACGGTATATACTCGAGTATAAGCTGAAAAAAGCCGCCTCGGCTTATACTCGAGTCAATAACTTGTTCCATTTTTTTATGGTAAAATTAGGTGCTTCGGCTTATATTTGGGTCGACCTATACTCGAGTATATACGGTAAATGGCTTTTTTGCATTTCGGCCAACGTCTTCTTCCTAGATCATCAGTTGTATTTACTTTAAGTTTTTCTTCTTATTTTCTTGTTTACAATGGCTACAGTTTATGACATATAAATAAATTGGGTCTATAGGATAGCTAGCACTTTGAATGATCTATATTAATGTCAAAATAGGATAATAGGATAAATCAAAGGAACAACGCGTTTATTAAATTAGCTTTCTCTCTAAAGCCTTAGTGATCACATGTAAAACATGTAAATTCTAAATTATTTTAGCTGACAATAATTTGAATTACTCTCTGCAGTGACAACAGGTATCTGTTTTTTTTATTTCCAAAATGTTTTGATTGATTTTTGACATAACATAAACCCACTGGGCAGCAAGCCCAAGGGCCTATAACAAACCCCCAGGGTAAAATCGAGGCAACTGGACTTGATGTTTGATTTACTTAAATATGTTTTGGGGATTATGGAATGTCTTATTCTCTAGTAATTGCTCCCCTGGGGGCAGAAGACAATGGCCTCTCTCTGGGAACATCACTAGGCCGCAGTCACCTACAGGCCCAGGCCTCAGCAGGGCGGCATCACATAGGAAAATTAAATACAGAGCAAAGGGCCGCACCAACAACAATTAATCAAAGAAGTGTGCAGGCTTGGGTACCTGAATTCCACATGTATACAACATGGAGGCTTCCACACAGCCCCCAACCCCAGACACAATCTGCACCACTCCGTTTACATGCCCTGGGGATATACTGTGACCTGAATGAAGAATAATACCATTTTGTGATTACTCACCTGTAAAATGGGTATTATAAGTGTGTCTCACACCCTGCTTCGGAAATATTAATTACACGTGGGTTATGTCCAGTAGAGGGCGAACTTCTGCAGAGATGACTAGAAAAAAGAAGCCCCTCCCGGTCCATAAATACCCGGGACCTCCCACACATTCCCCAGTATAAGAAAGCAGTAAGGGGACCAGGAAGAGCAAATAAAATCTATGAGAAAAAAGTATCACCATATAGAGGATCCAAGATACAACTCAGGGTGGGACGAAGCAGGGTGTGAGACTTATAATACCCATTTTACAGGTGAGTAATCACAAAATGGTATTATTCCAAGTATGTCTCACACCCTGCTTCGAAAATATTAATTACACGTGGGACATCCAATAGCAGTGTCCAAAAAGGGTGGGGATCCCAACAGGCAAAAGTGCACAAATTAAACCACTGCAGCTTGCAGAACTTTGCGGCCAAAAACAGCATCTGCTGAGGCCCGCACATCAACCTTATAAAACTTGGAAAAGGTATGAACAGAAGACCAAGTAGCAGCTGTACAAACTTGTTCAACAGCCCCAACAGCACGAGTAGAATGAGCAGTGATCTGAAAAGGGGGATCCCTCCCCTTGGCAGTATAGGCCCCAACAATGGCCAGACATATCCATTTACTAATGGTAGACTTGACGGGCGCCAAACCCTTCTTGGGCCCAGAGGGCACCACAAACAAGGCGTCCGTCCTACAGAAAGGAGAAGTAGCCACCAAATAGTACTTCACACAACGAACAACATCCAAAGAGTGCAGGACCCTCTCCTTGTCATTGCTAGGCTTAGGACACAAGGAAGGGAGAACCACATCCTGATTGAGATGGAAGGCAGAGACCACTTTAGGTAGGAAATCTGGCTTAAAACGGAAGACCACCTTGTCCTGATGTCTTTCAAAGCAAGGGGCCTGAATAGACAGAGCCGCCAACTCAGAAACACATCGAACAGAGGTAATAGCCACCAAAAAGGCAACGTGAGAATGGAAAGTGCAACATCCTGCATCGGCTCAAAAGGAGGCCCCTGGAGAGCCGACAGAACCAAATTCAAGTCCCAAACAGGCAACAAAGGCTTTCGAGGGGGCCGCACATGACTGACCCCCTGGAAAAAAGTCTTAACCAACCAAAGGGTGGAGAGCAAGACCTTTGAAAGAAAACCGCCAGGGAGACCTGCCCTTTCGAGGTACTAAGCTGAAAACCCAGGTCCAAACCGTGTTGAAGAAACTCCAAAATCAATATAGGACCGCCAAGTCATGTAGTAGATGTTAGAGGAAGACTTCTTCCTAGCCCTAACAAGTGTCTGGATCACGGCATCAGACAAACTTTCATCTTTTAGAATGGAGGTTTCAGCAGCCACGCCGTCAAAGCCAGCGTTTGTAAATTGGGGTAACAAAGCTGACCCTGAGTGACCAGATCCGGAAACAGGGGCAACCTGTACTGATTGACCGCCAGCCGCACGACGTCTGCGAACCACACCTGTCTTGGCCTCCTTGGAGCCACCAGAATTGCTGGCACATCCTCTTGAACCAGCTTGCGCACCACCCTGCCTACCATGGAGAAGGGAGGAAACAGGTACAGGAGACCCAGATCCCTCCAGGCAAGGGACATGGCATCCACTGTCAGAGAAAGAGGATCCTGAGACAGAGACAAAAAAGCAGGGAGCTTGTGGTTGTGACGGGAGGCAAAGAGATCCACCTCCGGGAACCCCCACTTGTGACAAAATGGATAGAAATAACTTGTTGTTGAGGGACCATTCCCCTCGACGAGAGGACCCCCTGCTGAGGGAGTCCGCTTCCATGTTCTCCACACCTGGAAAGTACACCGCCGAGATGCATGGAACATTGCTCTCGACGCATGCAAGAATCAGAGAAACTTCCCTGAGGGCACTCCTGCTGCGAGTCCCTCCTTGGTGATTGATGTAAGCGACCGCAGTCGGATTGTCTGATCGAACCTGACCCGATAAGCCTTGGAGGTGATGCGTCAAGTGCAACAGCACCAACCGGATAGCCCTCAGCTCCAAGACGTTGATGGGGGTGTGAGCCTCTTGAGGACCCCACAGCCCCGGAACTGATGTTCCTTCCAGAAACCCCCCCCAGCCCGACAGGCTGGCATCCGTGGTGACCTTCTCCCAACAAGGGGCCAGAAAAGATCTGCCCCTCAGAAGATTCCTCGGTTCCAGCCACCACTGAAGAGACCGCCGAACCAGGGGAGACATCACAAATGACTGGTCCAAAGACAGAGGGCATCCGTCCCAAGCCGCTAACAGATGAAGTTGAAGAGGCCTCATGTGAAACTGAGCAAAGGGAACCGCCTCGAAGGAGGCCACCATCAACCCCACCAGCCTCATCCTTTGCCGGACGGACAGGCGAGAGTTGGACAGAAGAAGACGTATCAGATCTTGAACCATCTGCACCTTCGACTGAGGCAGGAACACTCTGGTCTGAATGGCATCCAGATTCATGCCCAGAAAGGAAACCTCCCTTGACGGGGAGAGAGAAGACTTGGGGTAGTTGATCACCCAACCGAACCTCTCCAGCGATGTCACCACCATCCTGGTGTCCAGCTCTGCCTGGCTGAGAGAGGATGCCATGATGAGAAGGTCGTCCAGATACGGCGAATGCCCTGGACCCTGAGAAAAGCCATTATACCCGCCAACACCTTGGTGAATACCCTTGGTGCCGAGGGTAGCCCGAACGGGTGAGCCACAAACTGATAGCGCTGATCTGCCACCACAAACCTGAGAAACCGCTGATGACCTGGGAAGATCGGCACATGAAGGTAAGCGTCCTTGATGTCTATGGACGTCATAAAGTCCCCTGGACGAAGGGAATTGATGGCCGAGAGACTCCATGCGAAATTCTTGGTTCTGATGAACCTGTTGAGAATCTTTAAATCCAGAATGGGTCTTATGGAACCATCCTTTTTGGGCACTGTAAAAAGGTTGGATAATAGCCCCAGCGTCTCTCTGAGAAGGGCACCGGGCAAATGACTTCCAACTCCAGAAGATTTTGTACTGCCAACAACAGCCCCTGCGCGGCCCGGGGGTCCGCAGGAACCCGAGACCTGAGGAATCTGGGAGGAGGCCGGAACTCGAACTCCAGCTTGTACCCGGAAGAGACCACTTCCAGGATCCATTTGTCTGTGACCTCCCGGGTCCAGACCTGGGTGAAGTGCCGTAGCCGTCCCCCACCCGCGAGGGTGAGGGCGCCCCCTCATTGCTGAGAGAGCTTGGCAGCAGACTTGGGTTTGGCACCCTAGGCAGTTCCGGGGCGGGCACGTCCTCTGCCCCTATCCCAGGAGTCACCTCTGAACGCAGAGTAAGCAACTCCCCTGCTTGCTCGAGAGCCATGAAAGGAAGGATTAAAGGAGCCTGCACCCCGAAAGGAGCGGCGTTGCGTTTTGCGTTGTGGCAGCTTTCCTCCTTTCGCCACTGAGTCCAATTAATCTCCAAACAGGCGCATACCCAAGAAGGGTAGCCCTGTGAGCACCTTCTTAGCCGCCATATCAGCCGCCCATTGGCGCAACCAAACCGATCGGCGTATAGCCACAAGCAAAGCCGAGGTTCTACTTCACATGCATATTGTATCGTCCAAAGCTGATAAGACAAAGGTCATGAACAAATCACACCTCGTAAGCGCTGCAAACTCATCACTAGCAGGGTTAAGATGGGGACCATTCAACAGGCCCCTAATTACAGATCTGGTAGCCACGGCCGTGAGAGCTGAAGCACAAACGGGGCACAGGGCCGAACCCACACTGGCAAAGGCGTTTGACGCCATTTGATCAAGACGACGGTCCTAACCATCCTTCAGCGTGGTGGAGTCTGGTGAATGCACAACCGATGTGTTGGACAACCCCAGAATCGGAGCTTCGACTTCTGGGGGTGACGACCAGCGCTTCACCGGGTCCACCTGAAAGGGATACTTCCTATCCCACCCCTGAGGGACCCCGGGAAGCCGGCTGGGCCTTTCCCATTCCTTAAGAATCAATTTGAAAAATGCTTCTGATCAGGAAACTCAAGGCGAGCGTTAGTGGCCCCCAAAAAATTCCCCCTTCAGCGGAGGGGCCTCCGCAGGAGGGGGAATTGCAAGTACCTCAAGAATATGGGCCAGAAGTCTGGGGGTATCCACAGTATCCCCACGCTCCTGCCCCGCATCAGCATCAAAGAACTGCTGATCATCAGAGCCTTCAGAGTCTGAAAACAATTCCCCTTCTTCAAGCGGGGAATAATCAGACCAAGTAAACGAGTCATAATCTTCATAAGCTAGCAATCATCTTCTCAATGTTGGCCAATCTAGCACATACATCAGATTGCGACTCCCCACTGATGACAACGTCACTTGGGGTCAAAGCCAGGCGTGGGGGTGTAGGTGATGAGGCCAGCAGCGCTGATCCAGACGCCAGGGGCCCGGATTGCCGCGCAATGGCCTGCTGTGCACATGGTACACAAATAAGCACATTATCCCCCGCAAGGGATACCCCACAAACCACACACTGCCGGGGTTGCCCCAAAGGGATCCCGAGCCCGGTATCCTGGGAAGCCTCCATAAGGGGATTTTTTATGGTAGTCGCAGTGACCAGTGGGAATTACGCTAATAAGCTACCCGGGATGCCCCTTAATGTCCGTTAGTGGGAGGATTTGTGAATGACAAGGAATAGACCCCAATTTGAGCGAGGGACCTAAGGACCAGGAAAACCCCTTTTTATCTAAGGTAAGGTATTCCCCCTGAAAGACACAATATAAGGTACCATAAGAATCACACCAAGCGCTATATACATATATAAGCATTCATTCCTGATAAATATATAACATATATATATATTGTCAACACATATAGCACAAAAACACACCTTCCATGAGCTGAGAGCCCCTAACGGGTTAACAGCAGTGTACAAATAAAACGAACAGGCCCCGCAGGGCACTCACAGAGAACCGGAGGAAATGGCGTCCATCAAGCAGCAGAGAGAAGAAGGAGGGCGGGCCAGCGCGGATTGCGCGCCGCGCGTGGCCCCGCCCCTCCCAACCATGGCCAGAGACAGCGGTACCCAGCCATTGGCTGAGGACCGCAAAGGGCGCCAGAGGAGGGGGCGGGCCGCAACCAGCGCGCCGAGCGCCCGGCCCCGCCCCCTTTCCTGACTGAAACGTGAAGAGAAGGAATGGCCGTGCTCCCAGCCATGCTGCGGAGCCGGCCCGTTCTTTAGGGAGCCAGCCCGCCGCCGCTGAGAGCAACAGCCGTGCGGACCTGGCAAAATGAAACTAAGTGCGCTCAATCATTCCCAAACACACACTTACTCACACACACACGCTGGCCTGCGTAAGAACCACAATAGGTCGCAAAATGGAGGTACAGGCCCCAAACTACCTAATGTAGCGCAGGGAAAATAAAAACGGACAGGGCATCCCATACCAGGATCACGAACCTGGCGGCCGCCTACCCTTTGGAGAGGGTCTCACGGAGGAGCAGAGCTCCTATACAGTACACCTCTAAGGTGTAACCTACCCTCAACCGGACTCACAGCCAACGCTGGGAGGCATAGGGACTAAGAACTAAAGTCCAGGCAGAAATAGGGACAAGTGGCCGGGTGTAAACCCGGCTTACCTGCAAGGGAAAGATAGACAGCCATCTTCTTGACTTGCTTCGCCGTCTGCAGAAACTTATCTGGGGAATGTGTGAGGTCCCGGGTATTTATGGACCGGGAGGGGCTTCTTTTTTCTAGTCATCTCTGCAGAAGTTCGCCCTCTACTGGACATAACCCACGTGTAATTAATATTTCCGAAGCAGGGTGTGAGACATACTTGGAATATTATGTATTTAAAGTGGACAAAAACCCCAGGGCATCCAAAATCAGGATGCCCCGCTGTGTGAAACCCCCCAGATTGCCCCATACTCTTACCTTGCTTCCTGGTCCAACAGCGCATGTGCGAGCCACGGCCACATCCCTCTATCCCTCTAGCAGGACGCGTGCCCGCACCAAGCATTTGTGAATGGCTGACTCAGGCACGCTCCCTGTTAGAGTGTAGCGGGGGATGCGGCCATCAAAACGCTGGGAGCCACTGGCTTTAGACGAAGGCATGCAGGCTGATTCATTACTAACGCCAGGTAGCGTCAGATGAGCATCTGTAGAGCGGATTTCAGAGCGCCCGCCAGTAGTCGCTGTGCTCGGGCCATGGATCATTGTTTCAGAGCGCCTCAGTCGCTGTCCGGCTTTGATGAATATGATATGTTAGTCGCTATACTACGCTGTATGTGAGTGCACTGACTCACACCACATTCATCAAAAAAACAGCCTCACACAGCGCCGGCGCTCAAAATCATGTAATTGTAGTCCATAGCGCCAGAGGCTGTGTGTTTAAAGTCTGTTTTTCTACATTTCCCCACTAGTAACAAAGCAAAAACATATGGAATGACATTGTTATAACATTTTAACATGAACACTTTAATACCAGACCTGTAAGGACAATTCTGCATAAAAATATTATTAATACAAAAAGTTTTCAAAAATGTCATATTCTTGCCCAGAATATATGTCAGAATGTTTGTTTTTTAGGGAAAAAAATAATTGGGATCAGGAAAGGGATTTAAGGATCGTCCATAGCAATGTATGGGAGAGCGCCAGGTAACGACAGTTTAGACGTGGCGATCTGCAAGGATAAACGCCGGCGCTGTACGCTGAGGCTGGGATAATGATCGTACGCCACATGGCGTTGTTTTAGTCGCTCACCAGATTCGGCTTCATAAATGTGTGATTGTAAAGAAACAAAGGAGGGGTGGCAGCCGCTCAGACCATTTTATAACTAACCTGGGAGGTGCACGTTAGCAGGGCAATTAGTACACACAAGTCTTAAAGGAGCCACAGCACTCAACCCTGTTAGCTTGCAGGCCAGCCTATAATCTGTCTCTAAACTTGGTTAAAAACAGAGGACTCGGTCACACACATCTGCAGAAGTATGCTTAAGCTGCACTACTACGCCAAAGTGCCTCTGTGAGGTGCAGTCCTAACTCTAATCTCTGAGAGCCCCATTTGGGACATACAGTGCAATAGATAAATTGGGAGCAGGCTTACCTGAGGTTGCCCTAAACCTCTCAAGTGCAAGCCATGGGGTGGAAGGGTCAAAGACCTTGCAATACAGCCTAGACCCCACACACCATGTGCTTGCACAAATTCAACAGAAACAAAGGAGGGGTGGCAGCCACTCAGACCATTTTATAACTAACCTGGGAGGTGCACGTTAGCAGGGCAATTAGTACACACAAGTCTTAAAGGAGCCACAGCACTCAACCCTGTTAGCTTGCAGGCCAGCCTATAATCTGCAGATGTGTGTGACCAAGTCCTCTGTTTTTAACCAAGTTTAGAGACAGATTATAGGCTGGCCTGCAAGCTAACAGGGTTGAGTGCTGTGGCTCCTTTAAGACTTAAATGTGTGATTGTGTGCCGCCTCTGGCGTTCACCTGCCGCTGTACAGACACTACCTAGCGCTATCCCTTCATGAATAAGGCCCTTAGATGACGTGACATCAACGGCTCTGAGTGCGCTGATTGGACAAACGGGCGCGCATGCGGTGTAGGACCGGGAAGAGGTGAGTTGACTTCGGCGATCTGGGGGGGTTTTACGCAGCGGAGCGGATTGGGGTGCCCCGGGACAAGACCAAAAGCCAGGATAGTTAAAATCCTGGGTTTTGGTCCACTTTAAGGTGATGCCCCACTGTTTGAAACCCCCAGATGGGCAGTAACAGCTTACCTTCTTCCAGTCCAACGGCACATTCGTTGCCTATCGTCCAATCAGAGCCGGTTGCTGTGCCTGTGTCCTTCGGCAAACGGCTCTGATAGTCTGCAATGGGGAGCGCAAGCAACCACATCCCCAGTAGCGCGGGCTCCCAGCCTGTCTGAATGGCTGGAGCGGGAGCGTGCGCATAGCCCAAAGATGCAGGGGATGTGACCACTTGCGCTCCCCATTGCAAACAATCAGAGCCATTTGTCAAATGACATCGGGGCATCCCAAATCTGTTTTTCCGGAGGAAGGCCCGCGTCTAGCCCTGGAATCTTTTCGTGCTGCTTTAAAGTGGAGCAAAACCCATCAGTGGCCGGTCGTTGGAGTGATGAAAGGTTTTAGTGGGCTTTCTGGGGGGAGGAGGAGGTTTCACACAGTAGGGTGACCCAGGGACTTGGAACACTGCCCGGGAAAGTTAAATCCAGGGGTTTTGTACCTCTTTAAAGTCCTCCTTTGAATGATTAGTCATTTATAAGGAGTGCAATATAGTATAAAAAATAAGAAAAAGAAAAAAAAATATATATACAGTATGTATAGGATAGGGGTAAAATAATTTAATTGGCACTCACAAGCTTCCAGCTAAAAGCTAAGGGGTCTTCTGTGCAATGGCAGCGAGTGTTATATAATATATTTAAGAGAGCATAGAAATATAAGAATAGTAGCACTGACATGTAATGGAAAGTGATGTGACTGCTTCTTTACACTCTATGTTGGATAATATGTTGACACTACATCAATGGTTTTGTTGTCTTGAAGCTAAGTCTGCTATCATTGTCCTCCACATTTATCATTTTGTCTAGAGATGAATGGTGGGATCTGCCATAACATATTACATCCAGCTATTATCAACGTTTAAATTGAAGAAAAGTGCTGTAATCACTGCAGGGTGTCTCTCTATCTGTACAGCAGTTATAAAGTGCCTGTCATTGTGCAGGTTTATTGGATGGTGTACCAGTCACTATTAGATATATAGTACAGGCTGTAATATATGGTGAGAGGTGTATGAAATGCCTCCCATGTAATAACAGCCGTGTGCAACACATATAGCCCCATTTGTCAAAATTAAAGGGATTGTAAACCCAATGTCAATAATGGGCCAACAAGCAGCTAAGCTGATGCCTGCCCTATGTACCTATTATCTATTTACAGTAGTGCAGGAAAGAAGCCATAGCAGCGCTCCAATTTTTGCAGTTGTGGTCCTGCAGCTACTGTGTCCCTTGGTGCTCTCACCCCTCGATTCAAAGAGCAAAAGTTAATTGATTTCGGATCGAGAATCGTAAGTTTGGGTGGGTGTTTGTCATTTTTTCCTGTTTTTTTGGCCATTTCCGACTCGCACGAGCCTACGTACGAATGCGTATATGCTCTTACGATCATCAAAAGTTAGTTCCTAAATTTTAGGATCAAAACGTAAAACTTAGGATCAAATCCTAAAACTTAGGATCAAAACGTAAAACTTAGGATAATCGGATGTGTTTAGGTGCGATTCAGAGAACAGTTTTCAAACCTCTAAATACGTTTTTAAAGAAAGCCACTGCCGACACCTTTTAGCAGTCGGATTGCTGTTCTTGAACAGGTTTTTTGGCTATGTGGAGGAGTCTGCGCGTCTTGAGCTCCAATGAACTGCATGTATCAGCATGGCCGTGGCCATAAATTGTATGGCAATGCATACCTGATTCATGTATGCCTTATAAAAGCATTTTAATGTGGACCTTAATTAGTCCTTTGCATGTAAACCTTTATTTTGCAATATATTTGCGTTAATTAAAGAAACTTATGTCCTTTGTTATTTATTTTTGAATTGATGTACTAGAATAATATTTTTAGATTGCATTTATTGGTGTAGTTCTTTACCTTTGCTTTGTTTAATTATTTAAGCACATCTTTGGTCAGATGCATCACACTTACTGAGGAGAGGAGAGCGGGATAAAGTGCAGGATGTGGGTTACTGCTGTATTTTGCACAGACACAGCAGAGCTGGGGGCACGGAAAGGTCAGAAATCAAAGAATCCAGAGCAACACAGTCACAAGGCCCTTTCTGTTTGCAGGCTGCCCGAGAATACCTGACCCGCCATCTTGGCTGTTTCTAGGCTTATAACATGCAGAAGTTGCTGGGTGTTTTTTTATATTTGAGAGCAATCTGTATGTAGAGGGTGTGGGTAACCACACCCAAAATTTTAAGTTGTACCATTTGAAGCCAAAATATTAAAATTAAATCCACAAGTAAAAAATGCAAGTTAACTAAAAATTAAACAAAGTAAGATTTACTTATGCAAATGCATTCATTAATGGTTGGTTACTACAAAATGAATGAAATAAAGAAAAATAAGACCAAATATTTAGAATGCACTTTAATGAGGTAAGTTTGTAGTGCGCAGCCGCAAGATCAGAAGGATTTACGTCCAGACAAAAAAGGAAAAAGGGCAAAACCAATGTTGCAACCTGAGAAATGAAACGGAAAAATCAGGATGGAAACTGACATAGGTCTGATTCCCGAACTGCCATACGAACGGACGTACATTTTAGGATAGAAACGTATTTGCTTATAGAATCACTCGCAAGTTCATACGAACGCACGAGCGTACGGGAAAAATAGGATGATCGGCACCAAAATCAAAGCTGTTACATGTTTCTTTCAATCGACCCCTCAGTGTAAGCAAGCTACAGCAGTCCTACAGCTGTCTCTGACCACAGAAGAGCTTGCTCAAGAATAATAATGCTTCTCCGTGACTAGCTCTTCCTGACCCAGCAGTTGAAGTAAAGAAGTTAGTATTGCTTAGAATACATAAGGTATAAGGTAATAGATTCTCAGATGCTTTGGCTTTTGTACTGTTCCCAAGACGAAAAAGGGGGGAGAAAGTTTTTGCCTGGAGAGGGATTTTTAGGTTCTCTATGTGCATATTTAAAGCAGATCAAACCTCAGGTTTTTCACTCACTTGGGTTTTGATCCGCTTTACTGGGGCATCCCTGTGTTTTAAGCCCCTGGGAAAGCCAAGTATACTTACCTCTCCAGCGATACCATGACGCATGCTCAAGCTTTCCTTGTAGATTGCTGGTGGCGCCAGCCAATCGGAATAAATTGTCACCCACAATTTTTTCTGAATGGAGTTCTAGGCGCCTCCCACTAGCTGGTGTGTGCCATGCAGAATTGCTGGTAGGCACATTGACCAATGATGCATATGCAAAGTTTTCTTCACCTCTATTCCCTTCAACATTTCCCCAATCTCTTCCTATGCACATTTTTGCTATCCGTATTCCCTTTACCATTTCCTCCATCTCTCCTTTTCACATTCTCTCCATCTCTATTGCCTTCATGGCCCCTCTATCTCTCTTTTTCACATTTTCTCCATCTCTGTTCCCTTTATCATTCCCGTCATCTTTCCTTTTCACATTCTCTCCATCTCTATTGCCTTCTTGGCCCCTCTCTCTCTCTTTTTCACATTTTCTCTACCCCTATTCCCTTCATTGTTACCTCCATCTCTCCTGTTCATATTTTCTTTTTTTCTATTCCCTTCATTGTTACCTCCATCTCTCCTGTTCATATTTTCTTTTTCTCTATTCCCTTCATTGTTCCCTCCATCTCTCTTTTTCACATTTTCTCCATCTCTGTTCCCTTTATCATTCCCATCATCTCTCCTTTTCACATTCTCTCCATCTCTATTGCCTTCTTGGCCCCTCTATCTCTCTTTTTCACATTTTCTCTACCCCTATTCCCTTCATTGTTACCTCCATCTCTCCTGTTCATATTTTCTTTTTCTCTATTCCCTTCATTGTTACCTCCATCTCTCCTGTTCATATTTTCTTTTTCTCTATTCCCTTCATTGTTCCCTCCATCTCTCTTTTTCACATTTTCTCCATCTCTGTTCCCTTTATCATTCCCATCATCTCTCCTTTTCACATTCTCTCCATCTCTATTGCCTTCTTGGCCCCTCTATCTCTCTTTTTCACATTTTCTCTACCCCTATTCCCTTCATTGTTCCCTCCATCTCTCCTGTTCATATTTTTTTATTTCTATTCCCTTCATTGTTCCCTTCATCTCTCTTTATAATATTTTTTCCAATACTATTCATTTCATCATTCCCTTCATCCCTCCTTTTCACATTGTCTTCATCTCTATTGCCTTGATTTTTCCCTCCATCTCTCTCTGTGTTTGGGGGGGCACCATTCTGAAATCTAGCACAGGATGCCACTTACCCTAAGACCAGCCCTGAACATAAAGGACAGAGCCTTGGGGTACACCACAACTGATTTATGATCTCTTTATATAGAAGCATTCTAGCTATCCCACCACGGCACTGCTAAAACTAGGGGTCCCCTTACTAGTCAAACCCTTCACAGGTATATCAAATAGATCCTTAGGGACATTCCAGACAAAGTGTTGAATTTGCCTGCTTTTTACTTGTCCTGTGTTGGCTGTCAGGGGGCTGAATCTTTTATTCATTAGCACTGATGACTGTCTGCTCATCCTTCCAGTACGTGTTGAAGCTCTAGTAGGGCTTGATGACTCTGATCTCATAAAATTCAAGACTTTTTCCTGGACTCTGAATTTCCAGATGTCTTTTATAACCTCTTGCTCAAATTAGACTCCCCAACCCAGCTCGCTGGCGCCATTGCTCAGTACTGACAATGTTATGTGCAATTATGTAAGGCATTGTGCAGATTCTCAGCAATGAACCACCACTCTAGGTCCTGTCTCATCTTATCATTGATATAGATTTTTTGAGCTGCGTTTTTTTTAAACCCACTGCCTCAGGAATCGTCACTGGAGGACCCTCATCTTCCAATGAGCCCATTTTATCACTGGAATTGTGGAAGCCAGAGTGCCCAGAGGTCTCAAAAAGTTCCTTTCGGACAAAAATGTTCTCTGAAGATTGACTTGAACCTTCGGCTATACACCAGTTTCCTTCTTCCAGGGATTCCATCTACCATGTTATATAAATGCTTTTGCTTGGTGCTATTTGGGTCTTTGTTCGGTTTATCATCCAACCATGTTGTAGGAACACTGCTAGCAGAATCTCTTTGTGGTGGACTAATGTCTCTCTTTACTCCACCATCAACAACATATCATTGAGGTAGTGGTATAGTTTCATCCTGCTGCCCCTAAGAGAAGCTACAATGGTAATTAGGACCTTGGACAAGGTTCTTGGTGACATTGCCAATCTGAAAGGGAGAAATTGGAATTGTAAATACCAATCTAGGGCCCTCAGGTTCTTCTGACAGTGGCCATTGATCGAGACATGGAGATAAGGCATCCTTGAGGTTTACTGACCAGATCCAGTCTCTATAAACTGGCCTATCAAATATAGGCAGATTAACTGTACAATATACAGGAAATGCAAACAAATTGGTAAAACAATGTCGTTTGAGAAGAGAAGTGAAAAAGGAAAATGAGACCAGGAGAAAAGGAAAGGAAATGGAAAATGAGAAGGAAAGCAAAGTAAAGCTATGTTTGAGAATCTTTCATTGGTCCGGATTTAGATACTAATCTGTAATGGTGAACTGCATTTCAAGAAGATACGGCCTAGTGGCTGAAAGTATATGTGAGACTAGCTTTTGTGAATATTTGTCCAAATTTAGTATCTGCGAGAGAATCCAATGTTGCTGGTGCACACTTACACATCCATTATTAGCGGGTGCCTGGACCGCGGTGGCGCCGCTATAAATCCAAATCGATAAACATGGACCAGCACTCCAATAAGTTAAGTGAAAAAAGCTTGTATTCAAAGCAAACCGTGTTCCATAACATACATAGAACAGAGAACAAAGTCCGTATGGTGACAATAAACAGTCCTTTTATCCAACGTTTCGGGGGTCAGAAGCCCCCTTTATCAAGGAAGACTGCCAAACAGTGTGCATGTTACCCCACACATATATATAGTAGAAAAGTTCAAAATTCCCGCCTGACGTCATTATGACGTCAGCGGGGTAATTTGCATAATCGGCCTGTGTAGTTATAACAAAAACCAGATACATAAGTATGAAGATGATTAGAAAAACAAATAAATGAGGCCCTAATTATGCAAATTCGCCCGTTGACGTCATAATGACCTGAAAGGGTTTACAGTTCCACCTCATAATTTATCCTCTGAAGAAAGTGGGTGTGGCCCTTGGCTCTGTGATGCTGCATAATAATTAGCATAACGGGCGGGGTTTGTAAGATTCTCAGAATTTGCATAAGGCCCCCCCGGCTGTGCGTCTCCTCTCTCTCCCTGTTGCTAGGCAACATTGGAGCCTAGACCAGCGCTCCCAAAGTTCATGCACGCACCCCCAAAATGCATATGCACTCTACCAAAATGCATGCAGCGCTATAGGGATAGGTGCGTGCAGAGCTGTCAATCGGTGTCTGCTCAGTGCACATAAGCCACCAAGCACAGCCGCTGGCAGCTCAATGCAGGGAAATGTTTTCTTTTTTTTTTTTTCCTCCTCAGGGAAATGTTTTCTGCTGGACCAGCCGGAGCGGCTACACTTCCCCCCACCCAGAATGGTAAAGCAGGAGTTTGTGCCGCACAAGGGTGGCACAAGGGACTCGATCTGACATTCCAGGAAGTAGGCGGGTGCCGGACAACCACCAATCTTGGCTGGACTATTATTTTAAAGGAAATAAAAATACTGTATCTGGGGCCTCCACCAGATTTTGTGGCCAGGGGTCTCCACCACACTTAACCTAGGCAGCACCAGAATGGGATCTGTGTTGTCGGCCAAAAACAAAAAAAGGCTTTTACAGGTGCGCAGGGGGCCCCCACTGCCGCCGATAGCTTTGTTGCCGGACCCTCAACCCTTTAGACCAAAGTCTGAAAAGTCTCCTGTACTAGACTATAATCCAAAGGTTGGTGGAGACCCCCTTTGCAGGGCAAGTGGTGGAGGCCCCAGGTTACGTACCCCTTATGTCCTCCTCATAATCCGGCTCTGTGTAGCAGTGACAGAACTCGCTCAGTCGTCTGGATCAGACATATAAAGAGGGTGGGAAGTCCAGCCTGCTGCAAGTGGCTGGACCAGGACCATTGTGACCCCCGCCCCAATGCTACAACTAAGGGCTTTATTCATCAAGCCATAGCGCCAGGTAACGACTGACAGCAACAAGTAACGACAGGTAGCGAACGGTGACCGCCGGGCGCTGTACGCAATACAACATTTATCAAAGCGAATCTGGTGAGCGACCATCATCATCATCATCACAGACGGCTCACCGTATACCGCCGCCACTCTGGCTTCCAGAGTATTACCTGTCGCTACCTGTCCCATACATTTCAATGGACCATCCTTTTATTCTCTTTAAACAGGGTTTTCTTTTTTTTAATTTTCAAATAATTGTGTGACCTCTCCTGGCCTATTTAAAGTTATTTTTGAAAACCTTTTTGATTTCTAATATTTTTATGCAGAATTGTCCTTACATGTCTGTTATTAAAGTGTTCATGTTACAATGTATTAACAATGTACTTCCATATGTTTTCGTTTTGTTACTAGTGGATATATGCTCAAAAACAGACTTTAATCACACAGCCTCTGGCGCTCTGGGCTACAACGACCCGATTTTGAGCGCTGGCGCTGTATGAGGCTGTTTTTTTGATGAATATGGTGTGAGTCAGTCGCACTGAGCTGGCGCTCCCGTTCGCCCCCATACAGCGCTATACTGGTGTTAAAGCCCAGCGACTGAGGCGCTCTGAAACAGCGAACTATGGCCGAGCATAGCGACTACTACTTGCTCTCAGTGCCTCGCTACAGATGCTCATCTGTCGGTACTTGGCGCTAGTAATGAATCAGCCTGTAAGAGGGTAGTACTAGTAAAACTAAAAGTGAACCAGCCATGATCGCCTAAGCTAACATTTGACCGTTGTTTAGTGTCATATTTATAAAGGCACAACAGGGTATTGAGATAATTGGCGGTGTAATGGAGTTAGGTGGTGACATAACAGTCCAGCCTGGTCTATAGTCTCAGCATGAGTCCGGAGAACTCCTGTGTGTACAGCTGTATCAAGTCACTTTAATGTGTGTCAACTGACCTTTAACTGCAGCGACTTCCTTTATGTGTGTCTGTCACAGGGGCACCTTACACCCAGGGGTGCCTGCACCTCTATAGCGCTGAATACATTAACCAGCAAATAACGCTCAATGTGGCCGTAAATTGTGTCTCTCTCCCAGCAGGTACAGAGAAGGATTTTAATAAAGCTCTCATGACACCTGTCACATCGTGATACACAGAATGGAGCCAGGAGTGTCAGGCTCTGTTATAAATCCAATACAATATCTAGAATAAAGTTTAGTAAGCTAAAGAAATAAATATGTTTATTATGTTTTAATATAACTTTCCTAAAAACTCTTCCTACCTAGATCATGGCTGTCAGTGTTGCTGTTGGTGTAGTGCTGCTTCTAACTCCCCCACTACACCCCCCAGCCCCACTGTGCCCCCCCAGCCAAGACACCCCAGCCCATGTTCTGCTCCCCAATACTATATCCTTAACATAATGTCTGTGGGGGTCATACCCATCTGTATCTGTAGCTACAATACTAAAGCTTCAGTACTGTCACTTTAAAAGTGGCCCTATCCACCTCACCCATAATCTGTCCGTCTGCAGTGCTTAAAGTGGACCAAAACCCAGGATAGTCAAAAGCCCCTGGTGCACCCCGATCAGGGATGCCCTGCTGTGTGAAACCCCCCAGACCGCCAAAACCAACTCACCTCTTCCCGGTCCTATGGTGTATGTGTGGCCACTCGTCCTATTAGCGCTGCTAGCCGCATCCCCCACTTCCCTCTATCAGGGCGTCCTGCTAGAGGGATGCGGCTCGCGCTTGCGCCGTTGGACCGAGAAAGAATGTAAGTGTATGGGCGACCTGAGGGTTTCACACAGAGGGACATCCTGGCTGCTCTGCATTCTGGGATTGCCGACCTTTACCTGACCCCAGCTCTGCTCTGTCTGAGTAAAGCACAGTTATAACCCGCCCCTGTATCATACTTTCCTCTCCTCAGTAAGCGTGATGCTTCTGAGTCAAGATGGCGGCGCCCGTATCCTAAAGTGCTGAACAGAGTTGCAGCCCAGTGGGGGAAAGAATAATAAATAAGTGACTAAAAACTTAAAATATATTAAAATGATTAAAATATAATCATTTTTTAAGGATTTCGTTTTTTCAATAAATCATGGTGAAGGTCCGGTTTAAGCGGTATGGTGGCTTTTCTCTACTTTTAAAGTGGACCAAAACCCTGCTGGATCTAGCTGCTCTATAAGATTCTAGGGCCGCTCCCTGTTAGAGGCAAGCTAGATATGCGGCCACCAGCGCGCTCGGAGCCGCTGAGCTAAGACGTCTCTTAGACATGCATAGCTCAGTGACTCCGAGCGCGCTGATTGGACGAGCGGCCGTGCATGCGCCGTAGGTCCGCGGTGAGGTGAGATCTGGGGGGTTTCACATAGCGGGGCACCTCCGATCGGGGTGCCCCGGGGGAGTGGACCAAAACCCAGGATGGTCAAAATCCTGGGTTTTGGTCTACTTTAACATTTCTAATAGTAAAGCTTATGCTAAGGCCAGGGCCGCTTCCAGGCCTGAGCGAGCTGTGCTTTTGCCCTGGGTGCTAGTAAGACAGGAGATTCCAAGCCGCCTGCCAAGTCTTGCCTTAGGTCTCTGGGCTTGGCACCCTCTGCATAGTACTGCAGTGCCCCCTGGGTATTTGCCATGTGCTGGGGGGGGTGTGAAGAAGGTAGGTGTGGCACTGACGGGAGTGGTGTTTCTGGTAAGCATTCCATCATACCCACCCTGGCTCCTGCCTACTTCTTCCCCGTCTCAGCGGTTCAGACTGGTGACATAAGCTTTCATGCGTTGCCGATCAGTATATCACCTGCCTGAGATGCAGATGATGGGGAGCAGAATAGTGGGTGAGTATATACGCTTCTCTGCCTGCTCTCTGCACAGGTCAGTGCCACGCCTCCCTTATCTGCCATTACAGTACATTCTTCAGTTTTATCACTTTAATAGTGGTCATGTCCACCTCTGGCCATGCTCTGCTGCCTCTATGCTAAGCTTTGGAGTATACTTGTGGACTAAACCAAGGTTAAAAAATTCCAGGCTGCATTTTGGCTCCAGTGCACCACTGAATAGAATTTGCCCTGTAGGGCTTTACATTTTGGTTGCATTCAGGGGTTGATGAATTCTAGATGAATTCTGTTTCACTTTACAACCACTAAAAGTCTATGGGCCTTATTTATCAAGGGATAGCGCCAGGTAGTGTCTCACTAGCGCCAGGTAGCGCCAGCTATCGGCGGCTACCGACTCCAGAACGCCAGGCTGCGAACACAATCATGCATTTATCACGCTAAATGAGGCTAGCGCCGGCGAGAGCGTCAGCTGGCGCGGGATTCATCATGTTGCAGACTTCAGCGAACAGCGCCGCTGCTAATCCCATCACAGCGCCAGGTATAACCTCTCGCTACCTGGCGCTCTCCAATGCATTTCAATGGAGAAATCTTTAAATATTCATAATTAATTGATATTAATGTTTTTTTTTTTTTTTTTTTTTTAAATGTCAAAAATTCTGTGACCACTTCTGCAATGTTAGTTTTTTTTTTTAAGGTAATAAATTAAAAAAAAAAAAAATTGTGCAGAATTGATATTACAGGTCTGAAATGAATGTATTCATATAACAAAATGTTTATAAAAACATGTTTATTTTTTTTTAACAAAAATATGGTTGTTTGGGGGGTTAAAAATCTACTTTTAACCCATCGCCGCCAGCGCTCTGGGGTTTAAACATGCATTTCACAGCGCAAGAATTTTTTGAGCGTGATTTGTTAATGAATATGCTGGGAGCCGTTCGCTATGGCCATTCGCTGTCATGCGCTCCCATACAGCGTGGAACCAGTCAAACAGCGACTCCTAACCCCGTATTCAACATTACCGCACACCGACTGAGTCGCTGTCAACTGCCGAACAACGGCCAAGCACAGCGAATACTAGCGGGCGCTGTGAAAATCACGCTACTGTCGCTACCTGGCGCTATTAATAAATCGGCCTCTATGTATTGCTCCTGCATTTCACTACAGAGAATTTCTGAGAACTGACCTGTTCTAAATGCAAATCCAAGCAAAGCAAAGTAAAAGTGACATGATGAAAAAGCGTATAAAGCTCCCCACATGGTCAGTAAATAAAGTGCTCCTCTGCCCAAAGGATTGCTGGAGGCAGCTGCTGGGCTTAAAGTGGGACTCCACCTTCACTGAAACACAATCATGTCCAGATAGCTTTATTTCCAGAGAGTGAAATTAATGTATTACTTCATACAAAGGCATTTGTTGGTGATAGGCCGTTCTAGCGGCTTTATTTTCTTTCTCTGAAACTATTTGATCGTTTCCTTGGCTGTGTGTTTAGAATCATTGTCTTGCTGAAATGTCCACCTTCATTGCATCTTCATTATCCTGGTCAATGGCAACAGATTTATGTCTAGAATGTCAATTCATCCTTCCTTTAATGTGCCTTATGCCAGGGGCTTATGCTGAAAAACAGACCCACACCAAGATGTTCCCATTTCCAACCTTTACTGTTACAAAGTTACATAGTTACATAGTTAATATGGTTGAAAAAAGACATATGTCCATCAAGTTCAACCAAGGGTGTTGGGGTAGGGGGAAGTTATTTTTTATTTCATAGGGGAAGCCATTTATTTAATTTTTTGTCTTTTTTTTTTTTTATTGATAACCACTAGTAGTAACTGTTAATGTTATTTTCTTCAAAATAAGCATCTAATCCTTTTTTGAAGCTGTCAGCAGTTGATGCTGTAACAAGCTTCTGTGGGAGGCTATTCCATAGATTTATAGTTCTTATGGTAAAAAACGATTGTCGCCTCCGGAGACTAAATTTCTTTTTTTCCAATCGAAGGCAGTGCCCCCTTGTCCTTAGAGAGGATTTTACGTGAAATAGTGTTCCCCCATATTTTTTGTATGGTCCATTTATATATTTATACAAGTTAATCATGTCCCCCCGCAATCGCCTCCTCTCAAGACTAAACAGATTTAATTCTCGTAATCTTTCCTCATAACTAAGATCTTTCATTCCCTTTATTAGTTTGGTGGCTCTCCTTTGCACCTTTTCCAGAGTCAGGGTGTCCTTTCTATGAACGGGTGCCCAGAACTGGACGGCATACTCCAGGTGAGGGCGCACCAGTGCCTTGTAAAGAGGCAAAATTACATCTCTATCCCGTGATTCCATGCCTCTTTTAATGCACGATAGTATCTTGGTGGCCTTGGAAGCAGCTGCTTGGCATTGCATGCTGTTATTTAGTCTGTGATCTACTAGTACCCCCAGATCCTTCTCAACAAGTGACTCTCCCAGTTTTACTCCCCCGAGGACATATGTTGCCTTCGGGTTATTAGACCCCAAGTGCATGACTTTACATTTTTCCACATTGAACTTCATTTGCCAAGTGGATGCCCAGACACTCAATGTGTCCAAGTCAGCCTGAAGCTTGTGAACATCTTCAATAGACTGCACTGTGCTACATATCTTTGTGTCATCTGCAAAAATAGAGACAGTGCTTTTAATTCCATCTTCTATGTCGTTTATAAACAAGTTGAATAATAGTGGGCCCAGCACTGAACCCTGGGGTACACCGCTTACAACTGGTAACCATTCAGAGTAGGTATCATTAACCACAACTCTCTGCACACGATCCTTCAGCCAGTTTTCAATCCAGTTACAAACTGCGTTTTCTAATCCTGAAGATCTCAATTTCCCCAATAAGCGTCTATGGGGGACAGTGTCAAATGCTTTTGCAAAATCCAGAAAAACTATATCCACAGCCGCCCTTCTGTCCAGGCTTCTACTCACCTCCTCATAGAAGCCAATCAGGTTAGTTTGGCAGCTTCTGTCCTTAGTAAAACCGTGTTGGTTTTCACTTATAATATTATGGATAGTTACATATTCGTGTATGTTGTCCCTTAATAGTCCCTCAAGCAATTTCCCCACAATGGATGTTAAGCTAACAGGTCTGTAATTGCCCGGAGAAGACCTAGAGCCCTTTTTAAAAATGGGCACCACATTTGCCCTGCGCCAGTCCCTTGGCACTATACCAGTTGCTAGTGAGTCTTTAAAGATCAACAACAGAGGTGACGAGATAACGGAACTGAGTTCTTTGAGAACTCTTGGGTGAAGTCCATCTGGCCCTCCAGTCTTATTCACATTTAAATTATTGAGTTTTTCTTGGATGATATCCACGTTTAGCTTGTTAATTATTATACTTGGGCTATTACTATCAGTGGCATCTCCTGTGTTGGCTCCTTGCGCTGCTCTTGTGTACACAGAGCTAAAGAATCCATTTAACAGCTCTGCCTTATCCTCATCCCCAGTGACCATTTCCCCATTATCATTAATTAGGGCACCTACCTGTTCTGATTTAGTTTTCTTCGAATTAATATATTTGAAAAATCGTTTAGGGTTTGTTTTGCTTTCTTTGGCCACATCTCGTTCATTTTGTGCTTTTGCCAACCTTATTTCTTTCTTACACACTTTATTTACTAGTTTATACTGTTCGAGTGTTACAGCTGAGAGTTCAGCCTTGTAATGTTTAAATGCCCTTTTTTTGTTCTTTATTGCCCTTTTAACCGCAGGTGTCAGCCATGAGGAGTTTAACTTTAGCCGCTTATATTTGTTACCCGTAGGAATACATTTTGCAACGTTGCTACTCACAATTGATTTAAAGCACTCCCATTTGGCATCTGTATCCTTATTCCTGAACAGATGCTCCCAGTCTATGTCCTTGAGTGCAGCTCTGAGCCTGGGGAAGTTGGCCTTTCTAAAATTTTATGTTTTTGCCTTCCCAGGAAGAAAATCTTTCTTACAGTTTATGTTAAATACAATCATATTGTGGTCACTGTTACCAAGATTTTCACGGACTGTTACTGCCCCCATCAGGTCATCATTATTTGATATTACAAGATCTAGAATAGCATCACCCCTAGTTGGTGCCTCCACGAACTGATTCATATAATTATCTTGTAGCAAGCTGAGGAATGCTCTCCCCCTTGTAGTGGAAGCAGAACCATGTCTCCAGTCGATTCCTGGATAGTTGAAGTCCCCCATCACCACCACTGTACCAGCCTGTGATGCCCGCTCTATCTGTTTATGCAGTTGACCCTCTATTTCCTCAGTTATATTTGGGGGCCTATAGATTACACCAACCTGTATTTTAGCATTGTTTATATCGCCCCCTACTTCTACCCACAAGGATTCTACATCCTCACAATCTTCTGCTAGTATCCCCTCATTAATATATGCTTTGAGTTCTTGCTTTACATAAAGACACACGCCACCCCCTTTCCTTTTTGCTCTGTCTTTCCGAAAAAGGGCAAAACCTTGTAGATTGACAGTCCAGTCATGTGTGGAATCCAGCCATGTCTCAGCCACACCAACAACATCAATATTCTCTGCCAGCACCAGAGCCTCAAGCTCCCCCACTTTACTTGCCAGACTTCTGGCATTTGTGAACATACACTTTATGTTCCTATCTAGTTTGACACATTGGGGTATAGTATTAGTTCCTGCAGTAATGCATCCGTCTAATTTGTTACTGCTGGTTTGCAACTCATGGATCTCCTTATCCATCATAGCAGTCCTCCCCCCTTCTAATTCTCCACCCACCATCATATGATGTCCCCTAAGTAACCTGTCTTCACTTTTATTTTCACTCTTGCCCTCCCCCCTCATCACTAGTTTAAATAACTCTCCACCCCCTCTAGTATCCTCTTACCCAGCACAGCAGCCCCCCTTCCATTCAGGTGCAAATCATCTTTAGAATACAGTTTGTACCCCAATGAAAAGTCAGCCCAGTGCTCTAGGAACCCAAATCCCTCTGCCCTGCACCAGGACTTGAGCCATGCGTTTAACTCTCTAAGCTCCCGCTGTCTTTCATGTGTAGCGCATGGCACTGGCAGTATTCCAGAGAATACAACCTTGGAGGTCCTTCCCTTCAACTTGGTGCCTAATTCCTTAAATGTATTCTTAAGGATCCTCCATTTCCCATTAATTCTGTCATTGGTCCCCACATGGACCACGACCGCTGGGTCATCCCCAGCCCCTCCCAGTAATTTGTCCACCCTTTCCACCACATGCCGAACCCTGGCACCAGGGAGACAGCAAACCATTCGGTTGAGGCGGTCTTGGTGACAAATTATTCTATCAGTCCGCCTGATAATAGAATCCCCTATGACCACTAACTGTCTAGTCCTACCTGCAGTCCCAACCACCCACTCACTAGCTGGGCTGTTCTCCCGGCTGTTAGGGAGAACAGTATCTGCTAGGGCTGCCATTTCTGAGACTGACACTCTTGCATCATTACCCAACTTGGCAATTTTGCTAGGGTGCGCAGACACAGGAATGGCCTTCCTTTTCTGTGCACCCTTTCTACTCCCTCTATCTACATTTACCCAGCTACTTATCTGCTCCTCCTGACCCATTTCTCCACCCTCTGTATCTACCCCATTTACTATCTGCTCAGTGAGCAGAAAACTCTTTTCCATATTGTCAATCCTCCTCAGTCTTGCATTTTGCTCCTCCAGATCTCTAACCCGAGCTTCCAGGTTTGCAATTTGCTCACATTTACCACAGAGGTATTCACCCGGGAACTGCTGCTCCTGAAGTGTATACATATGACAAACTGTGCACTGAAGTAGACCTCCAATATTGCTAGCCATTATCCTAGTTACAATACAGCAGTAAAAACAATTTTAGTACTCACAGATGCAGCAACTTTGGCTTTTACCTTCTTATTTTAGCACATAGGCAATAGGAACACTTGAAGTCCCAATCTAAAGTCCCTTAATAAAAAGTCTCCTCACTTATAATACAACCTCACTTGAAAATACAACTGGAACTCGCAAAAGCTCCTGAACTCGCTTTAAACAATCTTATTTATATAAAGCAATACTTCCCTTCCAAGTGGCAGTCTCTGTCTGGTTGGTATGTTGTTTTTGGGTTGATATGCAGTGCCGCCCCTTGACTTTTAAACATGTGTATTATGGAATTCAAAAAGTTCAGTTTTGGTCTTATCTGGCCAGGCTATATTCTCTCAAGGTCTTGATGGAGCTCACTGGTTTTAACCATCACTGGTACTGGTATTACCCAGATGTTTCTTGTGTGGCACCTTAGTAATGAGACACCTTTTCATAGGATTGCTTTCTAATTATTGGTAGATTTCAGCTGGTGTCATGACTTTCCATTGCACCTCTATTTATTCATATGTTCGATATTTCTACCGTGTCATTTCTCAGTATTACACATAACAATTTAGGGACATCTATGGTTTGATTTATTTTCATGTGAGGATTGGATAGGTTGTTACCGAGATCTGGTGAGAGGTTCATGTCAAAAGAACCTTTTTACATATATTTACTTAGCAAATTTGTGACATGTTCAATACCTATGTCACCTATTGTATATGAAATAACTTTATATTGTGCGCAATCCCCTCAGATCATAGAGCTGGCCCAATTCTCCACCTGTCTGACTCTACATGATATATAGTCTGGGCCGTCTGTAACCTATATGTCATGGCTATGCCCCTAGTGTAAATGTGACCTAAGACAAACCAGCCTTGGTGCAGGGGCAGACAACCTCGTTCATCATCATCAGTGCTGTCCGGCCGTGACGCCCTCTTCACAGTTGGGCCTATGGGCCCCATCACGGCCGGATTATGAGGGGGGCGCAAGGGGCGCGTGCCCTGGGGCCTCCACCAACCTTTGGTTTATAGTCTGGTCCAGGGCTTTTTCAGTCTTCGGTCTGATGAGCCGTGGGGCCAGCAACAAGACTATCAGTGGCAGTGGGGACCCTCCACGCCTGGGCAGCCAAAGCCACCACAGGACCCTACGGAGAGTCTAGAGCAGCAAAGCCACCATAAGCAACGCTACAGTGATGGGTTGGTGCAGAGCTGTCGGTCGGTGGCTGGGTGACTACACTACCCCCCACCCAGAATGGCACCCGCAAAAGGGTGGCACAAGGGACTTGATCTGTTCCATTAAGTAGGCGGGTGCCAGACAACCACTAATCAGTTACTTGCCTGGACTATTATTTTAAAGGAAACAAAAAATACTGTATCTGGGGTCTCCACCAGATTTTGTGCCCCGGGGCCTCCACCACACTTAATCCTGCCCTGCGCCCCATACTGAAGTCTTCTGTTTTGCAGCTCTACTGTGCTTATATATAACACACCTTCTGTTTTATATCAGTCTGGTCTGAACAGACCAATTGTCAAAGATGGATCTTTGGAGTCAAAGTTTTAGGTGTTAAAGGGACTGTAAACCCAACAGCAATAATAAGGCAGCAAGCAGCTCACCTGAGGCCTGCCCCACGTGCCTCTCCTCCATTTCCTGCAGTGCAGAATAAAAGCCTTAGCAAGGTTTCAAACTTTGCCCTCCTTTCAATTTTAGTTTTCTAGAACCAAACAAAAAAAAGTGTCACAGAAAGGCACAGATGTCTCTGACCACAGCAGCTCATGTGCCATGACATTTTCTTATCAGCTCAGCCACTGCCCACAAAATAAAGAAAATAAAATGGTTTCACCCACATAAAGTATTTACAGATTTTGGCCTATTTTATATAGTTCCCATGGGCTTTTAGATGGAAGGAAGTTAGCATGTCCCTGGACAAGGACTTAAAGTGGACCAATCACAAGAATTTCACTATGCTGATGATTGGTCCTTGTTCCTGGGGCATCCCGATTTAGGGTACTAATGCACAGCATAAAGCCATGGTTTTAACAGAGTGATGACATAGAGAGTGTGACAGCCACACCCATGGTTTCCCTACGAAGTGCGCTTACCCCTCCTCCCACAGCCAGTCATTCAGATAGGTCGGGTGTGGGAGTTCACACAGCTGAAGGGATGCAGCCATGGCTTGCAATTATGGCGAGGAACTGGCAGACAGGTATGGAGTTTGGCACCCAATCAGACGGCCCTGGAGTCTAAAAGCCTGCCCCGTGATGAGTCCACTTTAAATTGATGGAGATACAACAGACTTCCAGCTTAGTCTATTGCTGGAGTAACTTTTTCTAGATTTACTGCAGTGTACAGTTATGACACATTATAACACTAGATGGCGCTGTGACCAATGCTTAACTCTAGTTTCTCTATGTATCTTGCTGATGTGTTGTGCATTCAGTTGCTCTATGATACCTTCTTTTCCTGTCTGTGTTCAGCACCAGGTAAGGTGACATTCTATTATTGCATTCATGTTCCAGTAAAGCCAGTCCTGTTATACCACTAATGTCTATCTGGATTACAATTCCGCTGCACCCTGCACTTACACTCTGCAGCATAAATAACCAACCTCTGAGCAGATTTATAAATACATGTAATGTTCTTTCTCCTTTGAATTTTATATTCTTTTATCTCAAGCCTTAGTTCGAAATAAATCATGAATATAATGCTCATTTTTAGCAGATTTTTTTTTTTTTTGAAGACGTGCCTGTAAGTGAAGCTCATATTTAAAGTGAATAACCCCAGCTGCTGTTTATTTGGTTTGGGTGACATTTTAGGTTTTCCATCCAGAGAGAGACTCCCTTTCCGCATAAGATGAATAACGGAGAGCAGCAGGTTGTAATCTGTAAACTGAAAAAGCGGCACTAATGTAGAGGAGGATCATGTCTAAAAATAGAAGCCGGGGATTTCATCAGACACAGTGCTTATAAATTTAGCATGACAAAGGTCTGCCTTGCATGACGCCATAGGCAGAGAGATCCCGGTTTCCATGTCATTGCTTGCTTGTTGCAGGTGCTTCCCCATTATCTTGCTGACAGGGACAATCACTGTGGGAGTCTCACAGCTGCTAGCATGACATTACACAGACACCATTTGCTTCCAATTTGGGATACCCTATAACGAGGTAGACCAGCCCCCCTTGTATTTTTACATGGGTGATCAATCCCTTTAACCTTTCATATCGCTGGTGAGTTCCCCCATAGCCTATACACCACAGTACATCCTCCAGATGCTGTTATAGTAAACTGACTATTTCTTGGGGTCCTCAAAGTGGAACAGTTTAAACGAGTGTGTGGGTGATGGGTGTGGTAGGGTTGTGCTTTAGCATGTGGCTTAATTATGGGTCACGTTTTCTAGGAATATTTGGTCCATAAAAGATTTAGCTGATGGGGAGGCTGATTCATCATTAGCGGCAGGTAGCGACAGATGAGCGTCTGTAGCAGGCATTTTCAGAGCGCCCGCTAGTAGTCACTGTGCTCAGCCGTGGGTCTCTACTTTATAGCGACTCAGTCGCTGTTCAGTAATGTTGAATACATTGTGAGGAGTCGCTATTTGACCAGTACAGCGCTGTATGGGAGCGCATGTTAGCGATTGCTCATAGCGACCGACTCACACCATATTCAGCAAAAAAACAGACTCCCAAATCTCTGGCGCTGAAAAATACTTGTTTGAAGCCCAGAGCGCAGGAGGCGGTGTGTTTAAAGTCTGTTTTCAAGCATCTATCAACTAGTAACAAAGCGAAAACATGGAATTACATTGTAACAACATTGTAACATGAACACTTTAATGCCAGACCTGTAATGCCATTTCTGAAGAAATTTTTAAAAAATGTAAAAAATTTGAAAAAACAGCTTTTTCAATGCCAGAATAGGTCACAGAATTATTTGTGATTTTTGGGGAAAAAAAAAAAACAGTTTAAAGAGAAGAAAAGGTTCGTCCATTGAAATGTATGGGGGAGCGACAGGTAGCGAGAGGTCATACCTGGCGCTGTGCAAGGCTGAACGCTGGCGCTGTTCTCAGAGGCTTTGAAAAGGATGAACCAGACGCAACATGCCGCTATCCCAGTCGCTAAACAGATTCTGCTTGATAAATGTGGAATTGCGTGCCATGTCCGGCGTTGACCAGTCGCTATCTGTCGCTACCTCTCATTAACCAGGCACTACCTGACGCTATCCTTTCTTAAATAACCCCCTAAGTCAATGCTCAGAGGACAATGCATTCCACTACCACACTTCAACCAAAGAGTCAGAGCAGTTGTAAACCACCCAGACATCCAGCATTCTGCATTTGGTGGGTATTCCCCATGTCAGCAAAGTGGGACATTTAGGTTTTTTCAGTTTTCAGAGGGACAGTGGGCCTTAAAGTGGGACTGTCCCACCAAAAGTGGGACATCTGGTCAGTTTATGTTATAGAGACAGTAGGGGGTGCACAACGTGAGCCTCCACCACTGATATTGCATTAGAAGTGGGTGCTTATTTGTGGTATTAATAAGAAGTGGGCTCTTATTTGTAGGAGTGTGGATTGGCAAGAATCTGGCGATACGACACTTATCACGATACACGTATGACGATATGATATATCCCGATATATCCCGATTCAAAGACGATATATTGCGATTTTTTATAATGAATATAGCTTTGGAAACCCTAATCTACACATCAATGCAACATTCACACATACATAACAATGAGGACTTACAAACAAGTGTTTAAATAAGCAACAAACTCTTGTTCTTGCAGGATTTATTTTGTATAACAAATAAAATACTTTCACACAGCATAGTGTTTGATACTAAATTTCACAAACAAAATTCTGTATAAAATAAATTCCAGGGCATGTGCCTTATCATTAAGGTTATTCCAGTATGCTTTTTACAAAAAAGAAAATAACGTGCAATCCTGCTTTAATGCATTTTCAGAGGTAGCAAAAAGGCCGCTAACTTGAACTATTAAATGTTCATTTAAGCTTTAAAATGGCCCAAAACCCACGGTGATCGGCACATGAATCTATAAGATTGCTAGGCCGATTGATTCCGTCCCCCGATGCATCCAGAATACACTTACCTTCTTTCCCAGTCCAACGGTGCATGTACGAGCCACATCCCCGCTATCCCTCTAGCAAGGCGCGTGCTCATGCCAGGCATTTGTGAATGCCCGGCGCGGGCAAGCTCCCTGTTAGAGGGTAGCAGGGGATTGGGAGTCAGCGCGCTCAGATCTACTCACCTTGGACACACATTTTAACGGCACACAGGAGAGGGGTGGATGCGGCCAACGCCGTCCGGCCGGGCAAATCTGCTCAGCACGAGTGACTCGTGCACCAGGCGTCTGTTGCCAACCCGCCGCCACGCTACAGCCCGCTGCCCGCCGGAGCATAAAACAGCAGCAGCGGAGACAAAGGGAAAAGCGCAGAGACAGAGGGGAAAACAACTAGCATAGGGAAAGCGGAGAGGAGGAGAAGCAGGGCGCAGGGACAAATAGACTGTAAAGCGATTTCACCAAAACCACTTACCTCAGACTCTCACTAACACCTCCAGCCTCCACGAAGCAGCCTTTCAAGATGGTGGTATGAAATGGTGCAGGAAGGCCATGTGACCTGCTAGTCCAGTTTCCGCCTTGCCAGGCTCCGATAGGAAGTGGATGCTGAGGCGAGGGGGCGTGGTTGAGGAGGACGAGAGCTGGAGAGCGTGCCAAAGTTCACAGTTAGTAAAAGATCTATTTGCCCATTTTTTTTAATCGATCCAATATCGCCTAATAAAATATTGCGATATTTAGGTGAATCGATTTTTTCTGATACCCCTACTGGCCGCTTATTTGTGGTATTTATAAGAAGTGGGTGCTTATTTGTGGTATTTATAAGAAGTGGGTGCTTATTTGTGGTATTTATAAGAAGCGGGCTCTTATTTGTGGTATTTATAAGAAGCGGGCTCTTATTTGTGGTATTTAGAAGTGGGCGCTTATTTGTGGTATTTATAAGAAGTGGGTGCTTATTTGTGGTATTTATAAGAAGTGGGCTCTTATTTGTGGTATTTATAAGAAGCAGGCACTTATTTGTGGTATTTATAAGAAGTGGGTTCTTATTTGTGGTATTTATAAGAAGTGGACCCTTATTTGTGGTATTTATAAGAAGCGGGCTCTTATTTGTGGTATTTATAAGAAGTGGGCACTTATTTGTGGTATTTATAATAAGTGGGTGCTTATTTGTGGTATTTATAAGAAGCGGACTCTTATTTGTGGTATTTATAAGTGGGCACTTATTTGTGGTATTAATAAGAAGTGGGTGCTTATTTGTGGTATTTATAAGAAGTAGGCCCTTATTTGTGGTATTTATAAGAAGTGGGTGCTTATTTGTGGTATTAATAAGAAGTAGGCGCTTATTTGTGCTATTTATAAGAAGTGGGCGCTTATTTGTGCTATTTATAAGAAGTGGGCGCTTATTTGTGGTATTTATAAGAGGTGGGCGCTTATTTGTGGTATTTATAAGAAGTGGGCCCTTATTTGTGGTATTAATAAGAAGTGGGCACTTATTTGTGGTATTCATAAGAAGTGGGCGCTTATTTGTGGTGTTTATAAGAAGTGGGCGCTTATTTGTGGTATTTATAAGAAGTGGGCCCTTATTTGTGGTGTTTATAAGAAGTGGGCGCTTATTTGTGGTATTTATAAGAAGTGGGCCCTTATTTGTGGTGTTTATAAGAAGTGGGCGCTTATTTGTGGTATTTATAAGAAGTGGGCCCTTATTTGTGGTGTTTATAAGAAGTGGGCGCTTATTTGTGGTATTTATAAGAAGTGGGCGCTTATTTGTGGTATTTATAAGAAGTGGGCCCTTATTTGTGGTGTTTATAAGAAGTGAGTGCTTATTTGTGGTATTTATTAGAAGTGTTTTATTTCTTTTTTGTGGTATTTATAACAAGTGGTTGCTTATTTGTGGTATTAATTAGAAGTGGGCCCTTATTTGTGGTATGTATAAGAAGTGGGTGCTTATTTGTGGTATATATTAGAAGTGGGGTTTTCCTTTTTGTGGTATTTATAAGGAGTGTGCCTTTATTTATGGTATTTATAAGAAGTAGGCCCTTATTTGTGGTATTTATAAGCAGTGGGTGCTTATTTTTGATATTTATAAGAAGTTTGTGCTTATTTGTGGTATTTATTAGAAGTAGGTTTTTCCTTTTTGTGGTATTTATAAGAAGTGGGTGCTTATTTGTGATGTTTATAAGAAGTGGGCACTTATTTGTGGTATTTATTATCATCCAATGAGAGCTGTTTGCCGTGCATATGTGATTCTGCAAACGGCCCTGATTGTTTTTAATGGGGAGCACAAGCTGGCGCCCCAACCTCCAAGCTCTGCTGACAAGGCCTTTGCTGAGTGATGTGATCGATCCGCAAATACCCAAAGCATATGTGAAAGTCCCCATAGATTACTAGCTGAAGCCAGCTTGTGTGTGTGTAACATGACAGACCTGCTAATCCCTTTTCGGAGGTAAATCTATCTCTCAGTTTGGTGTGGGCTGCTTATAGCATAGCATATATTTCCAAAAAAGAGTTGAAAAGAATTCTCATGGTAGTAAAAAAGAAAAGAGGCCTGAGAATTTCACTGTTGCTGAATCACCAGCTAGAAAACAATAGAAGTAAAAAGTGCCATTGGCTTTCATTGTTTTTTATCTGGTAATTCGGCAACAGTGATATTCTCAAGCTTTTTTTCTCATAAAGTGAATTTTTTACTGCCATGAGAATTCTTTTTAACTCTTATTGAATTGAGGCCTTTGTTTGGTAACAAAATCTCTCTGGTTGGACTGATCATCAGGAAGCTCCCAGCTTAATTGCAGTGTGTTAGCAAAGGCTCTCCCTCACCCCCCCCCACTCATGCTCATGTGTAAACAGGGCTTTCAGGTGTGATCCAAGATGGCCGCTCCCAGAAGCGCATCTATTCCACAACAAGTGCATAAGGTTAAGCCCTCACAAACATCACAAGCCACAAATTGTCAAAGATTGACTGGAGGTCCACTTTAAGGTTACCTTATTCTGTATATATAGTTGATCCTACTCATTAAGATCAGTGCATTGCAAAGAGCCCTGAATCCCTGTCTCTACAACAACCATAATTCTGACATCCCAAATTAAGAGCTAGAGACATGATAGCGCTGATTAATTAGAAAGCCCTAATCTGCATGATGCTGTTTTAATTATGAGAAATCATAAAGACAAGGTCAGGGAATTCCGTGGCAGTTAATTACTGGTTTCGCTGGGAGAGAAAAGGGAACAATCTCTAGTTTTCTGCATCAGCTCTTCAGAGAGAGAGTCTTTCTACTTGACTGGTAAATGGCGCCAGAGGCTTCTAATATCTGGCAGGGCAAATGACCAGCCCGAGCCCAGCTTCATGCCTTGTCTGGGCAGCTCCTCCGGCCATGGCTGCAAACAGCGTGCAGTGCACATAATAATGGAGAGAGCAACAGAAATATATCACTTACCACAGAGCTTCTTAAAGGAGATGTATTACAAAATACAATAATCAGCCTTTGATCTTTATCTCTATCTTTACTTTGCGTACGCTGAATAATTTGTATATCTTAATATATTATATGTGGTTATTGTCACAATGAATATTTGTCTTATACTGCACGTTTGCTGAATTAATTTAATGTATTTAACAGTCATACTCTAGAGATTTTTGTGTAATTCACATATTTAGTAAGGCTGTTTAGTCTCTCCGTGCCTATGTTAAAACAAATATGCAAATGTTGAACGTGCAGTGCCCGCTGCAGCGGCTCCCAGTTTATTCATTTGAGTCTTTTCTATAGCGGCCTATTAGATCTGGTGTCATTTCCGCCCTTACCCTGTCTCTGTATGACTGAGGGTTGTGCCCTCTTACTGATTACTCATTTCCGGCACAAGGTTAATGATCGAGCTTACCGCTTATTTGGTGCATTTGGGTGACCGGTACCCTTTGCATATTCTTAAGAGATGGGAGAATGGGCATATAGACACCAGGTAAGCTGCATATTACTTCATTTAACTAATTATATAATTAATTAACTCGGGGTGTGCACGGCGGCTACTGCACGTTCCATACCAATATTTAAATGTGTGTTATGGGAGCAGCCTGTTATGTCATGAGTAAGGGCCCGAAACGCGTAGGCATCCAAAAACCTGCTCCCTTATGCTTTTTACCGGCTTGTATATGTGGATGGAACTTTTTAATTTCCTTTGAAAATAAACGTGGATGAAGTGTCCTTTTAAAGCGGATAATGGCTGGCGTTATTACTGATGTATTACAAAATAGCTTAATATTAAAGCGGACCTTCACTTTGAATAAGAGTCTATGTTATATGTTTCCCACACCCTGTACATACAGATTGTCCACATTAAAAATCATCCTACCTGCATCCTCTGCATGTTATGAGCTTTTAAACATCCAAGATGGCGGCTTATGGAAGCCGCCATCTTATCAGGCTGCCTGCAAACAGGAAGTGCCTCCTGACTGTGCTGCTCTGCATTCTGGGACTGCTGACCTTTACCTGACCCCAGCTCAGCTCTGTCTGAGCAAAGCACAGCTATAACCCGCCCCCCTGTAACTTATCCCACTCTCCTCTCCTCAGTAAGTGTGATGCTTCTGAGTCAAGATGGCGGCGCCCGTATCCTAAATTTCTGAACAGAGTTACAGCTCAGTGGGGGGAAGAATAATAAGTTAGTGACTAAAAATGTAAAATATATTAATTTTAGATTCTGGGGAACCGTTTTTTAAGAGTTTGGGATTTTTATTAAATCACGCTGAAGGTCCGGTTTAAATGCTGGATGGTGAGAGGAGGGGCCCCAACTAGAAAAAATGTCACCAAGCTTAGGGTTTCCTTCTTCTGGCAGGTAAAAAATCCAGGGGTAACAGGTATGTATCAGAGTGAGAACAGCCGCATCCCTTGTAGAGTGCGCGCTCCCCCCCCCCAGCCTATCAGAATGACTGGGGTGGGAGTCTGCTCACAGCCCAGAGATACATGGGTGCGGCTGTCAGATGTTGTCATCGCCGGGGGTGCCAGGAAGTAGCTGGGGGGGTTTCATACAGCACTGCATCCCGATCCAGGATGTCCCTAGGGAAGGCCAGGTCGGCTGCCTTGGGTTTTGTTCCTCTTTAAAGTGATACTCTTTAAAGGGTACTCACCTTTTGCCCCCCACAGCTGATTAGGCCGATGTGTGGGAGGCACCGCACACTATGCCGACTAGGCCCGAGCAAGTACAATATAATTACTATAAAATCACATTTGCTTGCTAAATTGACATTTGTTTTAAGCTATAACACCAAGGCTGGCCCCATTTTTTGTAGCCCCTTTAGGTGTCAAAATCTCAGTGTGCCCCTTTGCAAGGTATCACAGCACACATATGGTATAAAAAATGCCTCAAATGTTATCTACATATCAAATAAGGGATTGAAATGAACCACTTTCATCTTGACACCAACAGAAAAAATAAATTAATAAATAAATATGCAGGCCGAGAGCATAACTCCCCCCCCACCAGTCACCCCCCATGGCCCAATAATGAATAGGTAGAGAACAAGTAGATTCATCCTGTTAACCAAATATTAGTGGGCTGTGTTCCAGCAGTAACGCCAGCCCCCCATGAATATACAGAGCATGAGAGGGAACCAGCCCTAGACCATAAAGAGCACAGGCACGCCCCACTGCCATGCTCAAATAAATATCGGAAATGGGAATAGGTCCCACGGGCAAAGTATGGACTGGAAAACTTTCTGTGGTCAGTGCCAGCTTTCTTACCCTCCATCAACGTGGCATAGAAAAACAGACCTGCGTGCAAGGGCCAGGTATATTTAAAGCGGACCAAAACCCACAGTTTTAACTAGCATCCCCCAAATTGCTCCCCCCGTGAAGATTACATTTTGCCAATTTTTAGTGCTCCTGCTTCACTCTAATCCCAGATAATGGCCCTTGTTTTAGCTTTAAAGCTCCACCTCCTCCATTAATTGCCATTGTTGTGTGTGGCAATGATGTACTTGCCACACTTATGCAATGATGGATCGACCTGCCATCTTACAGACAGGGATAGCAAAAAAACAATGTTCACAGGACAGTTCGAAAAACAAAAATTTCAATTTCTAGTTCTACACCCTAAGAAGAGAATATTGGCAGGGGCTTTGGCCAAATGTATTTCACACGTTTGGCAGGTTTTGGTCCACTTTAATACTTCTCCAGTCACATTTAGCCTTTTAATCTGGGATTCCCCACCCTATGACTGCTGCCACATCCACCCATATGCCCCAGAGTATGGAAAAAGAAAATGACCAAGTGAAGTGGGCCCCCCCAAGGTGCATTGGGTACCTGCCCAGGTTTGCCTGGCGCTGTAAGAGAAGCAACAGACACCCCATATGACCCAAAAATAAATAAGCAGAGTGTGAGGATAACCCCTCCTGGCCCCAAAATGAATAGAGATTGATAGAGATGGCCCAAAGAATAGGGCCAGGTAAGTCCCAGGTTGTTGTTTGGCCACAGCCCATTACTGGTGAGAGGTTGCTATAAGATGCGCTGTGACCCTATTTAATGGTTACACGGGGCTCATGCACATTTAGTTACACCTTCAGTTCGAGTTTGGGACAGATTTATTTCACTTGTGTGATTTAAAGCAGACCAACAGTCAAAAATGATTTAAACCAGACCAAAATAACAAACACAGTGTTCATATGAATCCCTACCCAGGGCAATTTTTTTAAAATTATTTTATTTTTTTCTAACTTTTGCTGAGGTAAATTTTAAAAACAAGATGGCGGTTCATTCCACCTGCAAACAGGAAATGCTGCTGGCCTTCCTGTTACTGTACAATATCAGTTATGTCAGTAGAGATGCTGGGAGAGGAAGCTCCAAAATGGCCGCTGCATTTCTTTTCAAACTGTGCCAGGCTGTTGGTCTGGTTAAAGGTTGCCACCTGGTTGGTATTATTTTTTTATTTACTGGCCTCTCGTCTGGTGTTGCGGGTATTTCTTTTTTTACTGGTAGTTGTATTTGCGGATATACTTTTCCCATCCTCAATAACCAGTAAAAAAAAAAACTAATTCCAGCACCGCCAGGCCAGTGGCCAGTAAATAAAAAATAAAAAAAACTCTGGCCAGGTGGCAACACTAGACTGTATGACCTTGCATCAACCAATGGGGTTTGCTGGCAGGATATTCATGCTTATGCTGTCATCCTGCAAACCCCATTGGCTTTGGCGGTTCATGTAGCCAGGATTTTCAGTACATGAGTGTGGATGAGGATGTCCAGGCAGTGGGGGAAGCAATAGCTGTGAGGTGGATTAGGTTAGTACTGGGTTTGGTTCTGCTTTTATAGGAAAACACAGACAGCATGTGTCGCAGGTTGCTTAGGAGCAAGTGTCTGTGGCTCCTTCACAGCTGTGTTCTTATTAAGCATTAGAAAAAGTCACAGCCAATAAATTTAGTAATCTGTGAAATTTCCCAAAATAATATCTCACTGTTTCTGGTGCTGACAATACAAGCCTCCCAATTCTTTCCTCTCAGCTGTGAATTCCCCAGCTCAATTCTCCTCAATTCACAGTAAAAGTAACCTTTTCCCTGCAGTAGAATGGATTAATTTGCTCTGCATTTGTATTGTCTTTAGTTCAAATTTGAAATGTGCCGGGATGTCAACCTGACCCATTCCTGCGGGGTGATTTTTATTCAGTCCTGCATTTCACAATGACCATTTACCTCAACACACCTGGACCTAGATAATTAGAAATCTTATTCAGCACAGTTAATTGGCTGAGCCCAGGTGTGTTGAGGTAAATGGTTGCTGTGAAGTGCAGAGAAAAATCACCCTGCAGGAATTAGGGGGGTGAATTGGCACACAGCACGATACACATATGACGATACGATATATCACGATTCTGTCTCAAAGACGATATAATGGGGGGGGGGGGGCATTTTCTGGGCAATTTTAAGGGTTAAAACCCCTAAAAATCCCCCCCAAAATGGCGTGAGGTCCCCCCTTACCCAGCATAACCAGCCCAGGCAACAGCTATGGGGGCTTGTAGAACAGGGCAAGGGGCCAGCTTTGGTGGCCCCTGGCCCTGAAGGCTACAAGCTGGCATAGCCTAATGGCCACGGGCTCTTCTGCCCCCCGGCCTTTGGGGAGGACCCAAATCCTTGTGAACTGGTATAGAGGTCTCATAGATCCCTTACCAGTTCACATAGGGTTAACAGTAAAAAAAAAAAACACACATAGAGAAACTGTCTTTATTAAAAAAAAAATGTTTTCTTTACTCACCTCCGATTGTCAGCTCCTCTGCCCCTCGCCGATCTGAGGTGATCGCTGGGCAGAGGGGGGGAGGCAGGGGATCAGAGGATCCCGTGCCTCGCTCCACCTCTGGCCTCTGACAGCTGAACCGCTGGGAGTCCGGATGACGCCCGCAGGGTGGAGAGGGCCTGTCCTGAAGACTGAAGAGCCCGGGGGGTGATGAGGAGACCTGGCCGTATCGAACGAGGGTCAGGTTGCCATCTATGTGCTCTACATGCCTTTGCATTTTGTCTGTTTACTATAGCTTTTCTGACTAAAATAAAAGGCAGGATCCTCCTTTCCAGGACTACCAAGCATAGGGGTAGAGATCTCCATGCCCCACAGTCGGTCTATTGATATGCAACAATGTTCTTTTCCAGATGATCAAAAAAACATAAAAAAATTATTGTAATTTTAATTCACCTGTAAACCATCTGATTCTCCCTAATAGACCCATACTTTCCATTACTGGCACTTGAGTGATTATGTCCAGAAAACCTACCTGTATGGAAAAAATAAGCTCTTATATAACAAGGAATATTATAAAGATGTTTATCTAGCAGGAGTAAATTACTTGCATGATTCCACCTACACGATGGTAGTGATATAAATGCAAGCTGTTCTCCAAAAATTATTATTTTTATATATATATGCTTTGTTTTAACATTTTGTGATGATCATTTTACACATAAACATTCTTTTCTTTCTGTATAAACTAAAGGTTTCTTATTTTTGTCTCTGCAGCCTTGCTCTCCATCCTGACAGAACCCTGATTGCTACTGGGCAGGTTGGGAAGGAACCATACATCTGTATATGGGATTCCTACACCGTACAGACCATCTCCATCCTGAAAGATGTGCACACACATGGAGTTGCTGGCCTGGCCTTTGATTCTGATGGGCAGGTTAGTCATTTTTTATTTCTCCTAAAGTTCGGTGCCACCTCAAGCCTAGAGATCTAATTTTGGACATAGAATGGTTACATGCATGAACAAGAAATTTACTTCCACTGCCTGTGAAAGTGGACCAAAATCTATAAGATTCCTGGGCCGATCGATCCCCCTCCCCCGGGGCATTCAAAAAATTGGGATGCCCTACTGTGTCAAATCCCCTAGTTCGCCCCATTCACTTACCTCATTTACCGATCCCACTGCATGTCTAAGAGCCGCATCCCACTCTCCCTCCAGCAAGGCGCATGCCTGTGCCAGGCATTTGTGAATGGCTGGCGCGGGCACGCTCCCTGTTAGAGGGAAGCGGAGGATGCGGCCGTCAGAGCCGCTGCTCTTAGAAGCGTCATGGTATCGGGAAGAGGTGAGCTGGTCTAGCCATCCTGGGGGGTTTCACACAGCAGGGCACCCCCAATCGGGGTGTCCCCCGGGAAGGATTCAAAATCCAGGATAGTCAAAATCCTGGGTTTTGGTCCACTTTAAAGTGCTACTGCAGCAAAGGTAATTGTCTGCAGTGGCAAATGGCGGAGATATCGGGGTTTACATTCATGATTTCTTCTAAAAAAAGTGAGCGTGGCCATTGGATCTGTGATGCTGCATTATAATCAGCATAATGGGTGCACTGCTGCACTGACAGCAATGTGATGAATCTGGAGGCGGAGGGAGGGATGGGAGAAGGAAGGGACCAGCAACCGCTCTGCTGGGCTGATTGGGGGACAGGATGAAAAACGTTATCTTTCTGCTTCAATTTAAAAACGGATAACAGTTTAGGACAGCGCCAAATGTAGCCTGACGCAATGGTGTAACAATTACCTTTGCCTGCAGTAGCACTTTAAGGTGATACTCACCCTTATTTCGTGATACTCACCCTTATTTCATGGAGTGCTTTATGATGTAGGAACAGAAAGCATATCTCTCTAGTGCAGGGCTCACGGATGGCATGAGACGGTAAGTTTCTTATCCCTTTGAATCAGGACCCTTCCCTGGCACAGAGTTGCAAGAGAGGGTTTAGTCCTGCTTTAAACTGAATGTCCAGTCACCACTGAACTCCACTTCCATCTGCCCCCCGCCAGGTGCTAAGAGATTTTGATATTAAAAATTAAAAATTGGTCTGCCACTTCACCCATCGGGAGCAGCATTTTAGTGTTGAAATTTGCCATCTTGGCTGTGCCTAGTTAGCCAATCGGTGTACAGGCTCACTGCTGCTGCACTGATTGGCAGACTAAGCACTCAGTCATGGCTGAGGCTGGACAGTCTACAAGTGACTGCTGCTGAACAGCGGGGGAACAGGAGGTCAGCATGGGCAGGAAAGGACATTATTTTACTTGTATTGCCTCATTAATCGGTGGGAGCAGAGTTTAGTGGTAACTGGACTTCTGCTTTGAATCTCTATGCCAAGTGTCCCCACCTTTCTTCCCATAAGAGCCACATTCAGTCACATAAGTTCTGGAGCAGTGGCAGACTGGCACCCAGCCAGCCCATGACCAGCCCTGCTGACCCTGCTCCTGCTTGCTCCACAATGTTCCTACTGGCTGCTCCACCCAGAAATGAGACTATAGCATTGGAGAGCATTTGCTGAGGATTCTTTTATGGGTGGTGAGATAGGGCCAGATATAGGGACTGGTGGAGACTAGGGAGGCAGGGACTGGATTACAGTGATATATGTGGCAGCTCTGCCAGTCCTGAAGAACTGAGTCCCACTGGGAATGCTTCTGGGTCTCCCTGAGGCCAGTCTGCTCCTGGTGGGGAGCCACATTCTATGTAAATAGATTGTAGGAGCCACCCAACCTTTACAGAACAGGAAGCAACTGGCAACCGTTCCAAATAATAATACAGCGGAGTACTTGAATGCATCAAAGTTGACAGCTCACTTCAGAGCTTGGATCATGCCCAGATGCAAGACATGAATAAATGGAGTGCATTTAGACCCCCACCCAACTATTTATGCCACAGGAGAGGATCCCCTAGTCTCACATATGTGTGTCTACAGATACAGATACACAGGTGCAGTGCAATGCACATTTGGACCAGAATCAACCTGTGACAAATATAATCAGTAAATACTAAAATTGACTTTAGCCCTGAGGAAAGCACATTATATGCAATCAACAATACATATCTCAAATGCCTTGATTCAGTAAGAGTTAAAAGAAAATTTCCTTGGTAGTAAAAATTCAGTATAGGAGAAAAAGGCCAGAGAATGTCACTGTTACTGAATCAACACAGCTAGGAAGACAATGAGAATCATCAGCACGTTTTATTACATTTTAAAAAGAAGTAAAAAGTTCACTACTGTTCTTGGGAGTATACTTGATGATAATTCAGCAACAGCAACATTCTCATGGTTATTCTAAGCATACAGCACGTCCTGCTCCAGATATAATAATAATAACACTGTGGGTAATCCTCCGCCTCCGGCGCCGTGCACTGCAGACATGCAGAAAACAAGCTCCTCCTGGCCCTACATATACCAAGGGACCTCCCACAAATCCCCAGATTTCTCTGCAGTGCTGGAACTGCGAAGACATGAAGTATCACACTCTCGCAGGCGAGCGGGGCTTTACAGCCCGAGGCCCTGCGGGACTATTTCCACCCGTCCTCTTGTGAAGAATATGCCTCCCAGCCTGGGCTGCGTTGGTCTGGTGAAGGTAGGCAGCACCTAGTGTGCTTACGGAGCTAGTCTCCACCGCAATCCCCCACCATAGGGTAGGAGGTCAAGGCTAATGGTGAGCCATCAGTGCCCCACGCCCCGTGTAGCGGTGAACCCCGAGTGCTGGGTCACCTTCTTCCCTAGTTCCCCCCATTAGTGGGGGGAAAAAGAGGGGGGGGGGTTGTGTGTACGATGGCCTAACCTTGCCCTATTACACTGTAAGCTTATAGCCCTTATCGGTTACCGGGGGTCAGAGCCGCACTTCAACATTGTTAACATTAGCCTTTAATGTATTTTGTCTTGACGCGTATGGCGGCTCTGTTTCGTGGACGCTACGGCGTTTATTCCTCGCAGCGCCTTTAATGTATTTTGTCTTGACGCGTATGGCGGCTCTGTTTCGTGGACGCTACGGCGTTTATTCCTGTCACTCTTTTCTGTCTGGTTACGCGCTTATAGCTTCGCGCTCTCCGAGGGGGGCGTGGTTTGGTTTGGCGCATTCCGCGTCATCTCCAGCTCTGGCCCGCCCTTCGAGGTTCGCTTGGTGCCATTTTGTCGGTCTTCCCGCGCGCGCGTGATCACGATCCTCCTCCTTCCTTGGTTCCTGTAAGTGCCCTCACGGGCGTTTCCGTTATGTTTCTTCTTGTGCTGCGCATGGCTCTGACACCCATTCTTCTCCTTATGTCTTTCAGACGCCAAGATTCCAGTGGCTTCTCCCGGCCTGATATATATATATCTTAACGGGTTTACATTTAAATTCTCCCACATTCCCAGCGGGTCTTGTGGCATCCAGGGTTGCTTATAGCATAAATCCCTACTGGCATATTGCTTAGATATATCACCATATGGAGGCATCTCAGAATTATGTGTCCGGGGTCCCGCGGGGACAAGACCGGCTGTGTACTGCGTGTGGACAACCCCATGCTGATGCTGACAGAGCACGGGTCTGCGGACCGTGTGCTGAACAAGTACTGGCCCTGCAATCAGGTTTACCAGTAGCTGCACCTCGCTTCAACACACCTGTCTCCCCGGGCTTAAATCTCACTCCCGATGAGTCGCACTCGAGCGGGGATGACCAGCAGGTGGTGCCGCGCAGGCTACCCATGGCGGAGCAGGTGATGTCTGGTCTGGCGGAGCGCTTGGGCGCTGGAAAGAAGCGGTCCCTGACGCCTCCTGGTTCCAGGTTTCCCACTGAAACTGAAGAGTCTGCTGCTATGCAGGACCTTGATCCTTCTGATGACGGTGAACTGTTCTCAGGTTCCAGTTCCTCAGAGGAGATACCCTGGAACCGTGACAATTCTGACCCTGGTTCTTGGGGCCTGTGTGACACTGATGAGTTACTTATAAAGATCTTTGAAGTACTATCCATCTCTCCTCCGGGAGAGTCTCCCAAGCCCAAGAGGGAGAGTTTCCACACGGCGACGCCGCGCTTGGAATTTCTGGAGCAGGATCATTTCCAGGCTCTTATATCTAAGGAATGTGAATCGCCCTGTAAACTTACAGGGGTTCCTGGGGTCTGGGATTGGAAGTACCCTTTTCCCCCTGATGTGGTTGACTGCTGGTCAGTCCCTCCCGAGGTGGATGCACCTATTATTGGGGTTGCTAACCCTCCCTTCATGACAGCTTCTACTCATCATACCCTTCGGGATGCTGAGGACCGGCGCATTGACAGACTGGCTTCCCACGCCTTTTCTTGTGCAGGGACGGCTCTGTGCCCGGTCTGTGCCGCGGCTGTCACTGCGGTGGCCGCCAGGACCCTTCTCAGGAAAATACTTGACCACCAGCCGGAGGATCTCCCTTGGGAGGTTTTTAATGCACTGTCTGATTGTGATGTTTTTGTGAGGTTTATTCTCTCAGCGATGGATGACACTATTAAAATGTGCGCTAGAACCTCGGTTCTTGTGGTGGCTATTCGCCGCCTGCTTTGGCTGCGACAGTGGGGGGCTGACAATGATACTAAAAAGGCTCTTACTGGCCTTCCTTTTAGAGGACGACGCTTATTTCTGGCCCGGTTGGACCTTTTTGGAAAAAAGGGCAAGGCACCCTCGCGCAGAAGGCCGTCTCGGCCTCCCAGGGGCAGGGACACCCCTCCCCCTCCCTACGTTAGTGTCAAGCGAGAACCAGAAGTGTGCTTCCAACTTTTTGGAGTGGAGGCCCGCCCCAGGGGGGGGGCAGGCAGCGCCCTGGGACCTCCGGCAGGGCGAAGTCCAAATCTGCCAAAACCGCACAAGCATGAAGGGACGCCCTTGCCCTGTTGGGCGAGGGGACTGCCGCAGTACTTGGCTCCTATCGCAGGGTGCCATGCTTCTTTCAGGTTGTTACAGGAGGTAGTCCCCCTGGATGCAGAATGGAGTTTGCTGGGCGGTCCCTTTCTGAGGTTGTCAGGGTTCTTCTAGTCCCTGTTTTCTCTTCGGTAGTTGAGGCAGGCCGAGTTCGGCATGCAGGGTCTGGTCTCTCTTACAGGTTGTCCCTTGACTTGTGATTGCATCCACATTACCTTTTCCCTCTGGGATGAAGCAGTCTGACCCGGGCTGGCATTCCGGGCCTAGCATTTATACTTTCACAGGCACTTCCTACATGGTATCTACCTGTTGGGCCGCAGGCGCTCTTGTCCAGTGGACCTCTTGATGCCTGTGAGGATCTATAATCCTTTTTTAGTCCCCTGTGCCTTCAGGACACCTAGGACATTTCCAGCCAGTGTTGCAGGACCAACTTGGCGGATTGGAGTCTTGTTTTTGGTTCCTATGCTGTTCCCAGACGGCTCACCAAGGAGAGTATGGGAGTGGTGTCTTGGACGTGCCCGTGTGACGTCCGCGCTAGGTTCTACTTGTTTGTCATTCTTTGCTTCCAATTTTTGCTTCTGGCTATTGACTTGTGGCTCCTTTGGGAGTCCTTTTGATTGGTGCTCAGGCACATCACTTACTTGTGTCCCCTGGTTCGGTATCTCCCTACGGGGTGGCATTTAGATTGGTTCATGTCAGAACCTTCCTTCTGCTATGTGTGGCCTTAGTATGGAAGGGGCCTTGCCCTCTTTGATGTCACACTACCTTCACCTTGCGGCTGGTGGGCCTGGTGGTGGCGGTCCAGATGCTGTCCTTATTCTCAGTGGCCCTTGGGCCCTGCGACACCTTAGGTTGCTTATCCTGGACAGGGTTCCAACACCCCTGGAACTAGGTCAGTACGCTTCCCCTCCTTACGGGGGTTCCTTTTGAGTTTGTAAAATCAAGAAAGATGTCTGGGACCATCCCTTTCCTTCTTGCTTCTACCTGAAGACGATCACCATGGGGACCAAGTCTAGCAGGTTGTCTAGGGGGTTTTATTTCTTCTGAAATCCCCCGTGGTTTCTAAGGGGGTTCCCCTGAGGGGGTCGATTTTCATACTGTTTTCGGTTAACACATTGAGCCTTCGGTGGGCTCTAATTTGCTGGACTATTCCTCTTCAGGACTTGTCCTTTTTGGGGACTCTCGGTCAGTCTGAGGACAGTGGCCTGTCCTTTTTTATCTGTGAAGGTCTCGGAACAGGTTGACCCTTCAAGAAGGGTCTGGTTCTGATCTAAGTGGGGTTTACATTCCTTGCACTTCATTGGTATTAGCTCCGTTGGCTGTCATACTGTGCCAGGAGGTTCTATTCTAGCGTCTCACTGAGCTCCTACTGGTGTGGCCCTGTGGGGCCCCGTTGCTATTACAGGGACTCTGTCCTGGGTTATTGTCCCAGAACTCTCTGGCCTTGGTCATGGGGGCCTGGTATTGCTTTCTGTCAGGACATTATATTCTATATGTCTTACCTTCGTTCACCCTACTAGGTGGGGTTCTGCACAAGATTGCTGTAGCAAGGGAGAACCGTTACGCTGGGGGCCCTGGGTGGCCCAGTGGGGTGTGGTTCGCAGATTTTCTGCTGAAGACAGTCGTACTGTATGCCCTCTCACGAGGGCTGTTCTGCCTATTCAGGCTCCTTACTACGTTGCCCTATCTACAGGCCTTTTTAGGCGATTGGACGGTTTGCTCTTCACCCTATTGGAGATGGGTATCTCTGGGTGTCCTTTCTCTATTGGAGGGCTAGGCCTAGCTCCCTCCTCTTCTTCTCCCTTTTCTGCCGGCTACGTTGGGAGATGTTGTTCTAGTTTGCTTTGCTTGGACTAGCTCTTGCTCCTGCGGGAGGTTCCCTGATCCCTGGGTCCTAGAATTATTACAGCACGGTTGAAGTTGGCTCCCCAACTCAGTTCTCTGAGGGTTTTCAGGGCTCGCCCTTTTCGCCTATTGCAGAAGTCTAGTTCAACCTTCTGTGTTGAGCATTTTCCTTAGGGGTTGCTCAGGTGCATTCCCCAGGGAATTTCTGTGCTCCCTTTTGGGGGGGTTACTTATCCTGATGCCCTGCTAAGGGTTCCCTTTGGTCTTATTCAGGTTCTTGTCTGAACTGTTCCTTCCCTCACATCGCTCTTCTGGGGCGGTTGCCTCAGTCAGAAGTGTGCCATAAGGGATGGCTCTGTTAGCGGTCCTAGTCATTATATATATATATATATATATATATATATATATATATATGTATGTACACCATGAGGTGAGGGTGTTCCGCCTTACGCCGAGTTTGGGCCCAGGTGGTGTTTTTATTCTCCTTATTCCAGACCCTCCGGCCTCTGGGCTATTGTCTTGATTACTCTGAGCTTTAGGGATCTGTATCCCTCAACAGGCGTTGGAGATTTCCTGGACTATTTCTTGTCCCTGGTAGGGATTATGCCCCTTGGGGCTTATAGGTGTCTCCATCCTTATGTGCCGGATCTGATTGCTTCCACGGGCGTAGGTGCTCTTTGGATTGGTCTTGCTCGGTTGGTTTTGCCCTTCCGAGCCTAAAGTAAACGTTTCGGCTCTTGCTGAGCCTTGTTAGCGTTGTTTTCAGTATTTCTGCCGGTCTCGCCTGAGACCAGGGTTCATATCCCCTGATGGGGAGAGTTCTAAGGTTGCCATGGCTACCCTTCTTTGCAGTAGCATGGTTAGGCTGTTACTCTGGCCTACTCGTTTAGGGGAAGATTCTTCTTCTCTCTTGGTTTTTTGTTCTTTTTCTACTTGTGCTTGGCCTTGGCCTTTCAGCACTAGGTTCTGTTGAGCAAGCTGACTAGTTCGCTGCTTGTGTTTCAGTCATCCTTTGTAAGGTTTCATAAGTTTGAGGTTAGAGCCTTTGCTCACGTTGCTCTTGGTAGCAAGGTTGAGGGTGACATCGCTTTTTCTGTTGGCTGTGCCTTTTCTCATGGGGATCCCACCCTACTTTATGGACACTGCTTTTGGATGTCCCACATGTTATTACTATGTCTGGAGCAGGACGTGCTGTATGCTTAGAATAATACAATTCTGTGAAGTACTCACCTGTAGAATTGGTATTATACACATACAGCACGTCCTGCTCCACCCCACCCTGGTTTCACTTTGTTCTGGATCCCCTGTATGGTGATTGTTATGATTGATATTATTGCCAGTTCTGGGTGGTTGGTTTCTCCCGGCTTCTCCTTCTCACTGCTTTTCAATGCTGGGGATTTGTGGGAGGTCCCTCGATATATGTAGGGCCGGGAGGAGCTTGTTTTCTACATGTCTGCAGTGCACGGCGCCGGAGGATTACCCACATGTTATTACTATATCTGGAGCAGGACGTGCTGTATGCGTATAATACCAATTCTACAGGTGAGTACTTCACAGAATTGTATTTTTCTCATAAACCGGATTTTTACTCCCATAAGAATGTGTTCATCGCTTATTGAAGGCCAATGTCTGCAAATAATGTGGAACAATTGGGTGACTTCTTCAACTTTCCTCTATCAAAACCCTGAAAGACTTGTTTCAGTGTAAGTCTATGGCTGTGGCTGCTGCATGAGATCTTTTCTATAGTCAGAGAATATTAAATGGACTACGTAGTGCATAAACTATTATTTAGCAGCTCTCAACCTGTCAGCACACAGCTGCTCCTGGAAGTAGAAACACGGCTATAGAGTAGTGGCACACCCCCTGAATTCCTTTGCCATAGACCACCAATCATAGAGCACTTCTGCTGGTCTATATCTCCACCCCCATTTGTCAGCTCAGCAAGAATGAGCACACTAGTATTCTGCAGCCTCAGCCAGCACAACCTTTCTCCCCTCTCTGCTCCTTGTGCCTTCCACTCTGGTCTGTGGTTCTAATTAGCATATGAATAGCTGCATCTAATGTGTGTTTCAATCACTGCCACAGGTTACTGTTTGAATTGCCTGTGACTTCCTGTGTGCCTGTGGTTGTTATTAGGTGAAACAATCACAGCTTTGGAATATGACACTATAGCCTGCATGCCTTTCCTTCAGTATTGATCATCAGACTGTGGACATTGGGGATTAGAAGGACTCTGCTGGTGTGTAAAAACTGATTATAACCAATGTATAAGAACACTAGCAGCAGGGAGAGAGGGAGGAGCACAGCCAGGGTGTTTGAAGCATAATATCTTACTGACCCTGCCTATTATGCTGATTATTATGTAGCATCACAGCTCCAAGGACCACGCCTACTTTCTTCAGAAAATAAATTGAAAGGTGAAACTGTAAACCTTGATATCTCAGAAATTTCTTCTTCAATATAAAGAACAGTAAACAGTTTAGGACAGTGCCAAACATAGCCAACACAATGGTCTAACACATGCCTTTGCCTGCTTTATCACTTTAGATAGATTTAGATGGACATTAGATGTGCAGTCTCTTGATAACCCCTTGCCCTGCCTCCCTCTCCTACAGCTGAGGCAGAACCGTGGGGCTACAAAAAAAGCTTACCTCGCCCAGAATCCAGGGCTGTTCCCTCAGCAATTCTGGTCTTGGGCACCACAATCCGCACTCGTTTGCCTATCTATTTACTAGAATGGACAGATGGGAGTGCGAGGGATGCCGTTCTGTCTGTCCTCTATGTGGCCAGCGTCTGAGTGCCGATGACAGTACTGTATTCCGTGTAAGGTTCTTTGTAACCCCCCTCTTGCTTCAGTGATAGAGAGGTTATAATGAAACTGGAAATCCACTTAAACCGGACCTTCACCATGATTTATTGAAAAGCCCAAACCCTTTAAAAAGCGACTCCCCAGCATCTAAAGTTAATATATTTTAAGTTTTTAGTCACTTATTATTCTTTCCCCCACTGGGCTGCAACTCTGTTCAGGACTTTAGGATACGGGCGCTGCCATCTTGACTTAAAAGCATCACACATACTGAGGAGAGGAGAGATAAGGGATAAAGGGATAAAGTACAGGGGGGGAGGTTATAGCTGTGCTTTGTTCAGATGGAACAGAGCTGGGGTCAGGAAAAGGTCAGCAATCCCAGAATGCAGAGCAGCACAGTCAGAAGGCACTTCCTGTTTGCAGGCTGCCTGATGTTCCATGAGCCGCCATCTTGGATGTTTAAAGGCTCATAACATGCAGTAGATGCAGGTAGGATGATTTTTTTATGTGAGCATTCTGTATGTACAGAGTGTGGGAAACATATAAGATAGACTCTTATTCAGATTGAAGGACCGCTTTAAAGTCCCATTTCCAGGGACAGATTAGTTGACCATTCATTGCGTATGCAAATGGACGCCCTGCATTCAGACACAGATTTTTCGGCCAAAGTTAGTTGAAGTGATCAGAATTAATGACTCATTTTCCCAATTCACTAACAAACAAATAATCCCATTATATCTTCTTGGCTGATATAGAGTTTCTTGTTGGTAATAGAAATCAACTATAAATAGGACTATAGAAATACCTTAAAGTTATACTAAAGGCCAGCGCCTGATTGTTGTCCCATTGTCTCGGGCTACATGTACATGTACATGTTTTCAAAAAGAACCTGTATTCCCTAAGTTATTTGTAAAAGTATTAGAGCAGAGATGCAGAGAAAAAATGAGAAGAAACAGTAGGTGTGGCAACAGCGATGTGATGTAATCATACTGTGATGAGTGTGAGATGGCAGCCAATCAGGACCTCTGTGCAGGGAATTGAGGTTTTTGCTCCACCGAAGGTTGATTGATGGACCAGATCAGTGGGGTGGGGAGTGAAAGCTGAGTGAAGAAGTTATTTTCCTCACTAAGGAGACAGACAGAGCAGGAAGCACAGTGCTGGAACCACTCAATGAAAGGTAAGCTACTGATATTTATTCGGTAACTTTTGACTTGCCAAACACAATTGCTAAATACAGTCTTAATTACAATCACTTTTACAAACATTTGCCGAAAAATCTTCCACTCGCAAGTCGTCTGATTATTAACGACTCACATGCGACAGCTTTAGCAATTTTTCGTTTTGTAATTAAACCGGACCTTCAGCATCATTTAATGAAAACCCAAACCCTTAAACAATTATTGCCCAGCATCTAAAATTAATATATTTTAGTCGTTACTTATTATTTTTCCCCCTGCTGGGATTCAACTATGCTCAGGACTCGAGGATACGGGCGCCACCATCTTGCCTCAGAAGCTTCACATAGGAGGAGAGAGGTGAAAAACACAGGGGGGCGGGTTATAGCTGTGCTTTGCACAAAGAGAGCAGAGCTAGGGTCAGGAAAAGGACAGCAATCCCAGAATGCAGAGCAGCATAGTCAGGGGACACTTCCTGACTGCAGGCAGCCCGAGACATCACAGGCCACCATCTTGAATGTTAATAGGTTAAAAAATGCAATAGGTGGAAACATACAAGACAGGCTCTTATTCAGCGTGAAGGTCCAGTTTAAGATCACATTCAAGGAATTCGTGTGGTCCTATTTGCAGTCGATTTCTGTTTCCATGCCAATGTTAAGGGGGCAAACTAGAAATTTTATGTCAGCCAAAATGATAAGTTCACAGAATTTTTTATGTTGTGGGGAAGCGCTAGAGTACATAAACAGAGCAGCAACTGGATTTGAGGGGCTAGCTCAAATAGTAAAAACAAAGGTTAAAGAAAGTTGACAAAGTAGATGGAAAAAACTTTGAACTTCAGTCACATTTTGAAGTTTTGAAAAAAATGATAAGTTCGACCAGTGAGCGAATTTTCATTGATCACTTTATTGCAGCAGATATTTCCATGAATCCATTATTGCTTAATTTTTCTGTGAAAATGGGTCATCAGTCGAGTTTCGACTGGCCTTCCCCTTTAAAAGGCAAGCTTCCACACACTAACAATGCTGCTGCGAGCAGAGAGAGCTAGAGAAGCTTGATCTTGGTTTATACCTCAATTTACCCTCATAACACTGATTATAGTATATGTTGTGTGTTTTTGTTTCTAAGTTTATCTAACAGTGCTTCTTTGTTTCTATAGCGCCTGGCTTCTGTTGGACTGGACGCCAAAAACACTGTTTGCATATGGGATTGGCAGAAGGGCAAAGTTCTGGCCACAGCGACTGGCCATTCAGATCGGGTATGAAAACTAATGTTGCAATCTTGGGCTTGTGTGTATATGCTTTATGCTCAGGTGTTGTCTACAGATGGCAGACAGTTAGGTAAAAAGACAAGCTTTTATACTACAGTTATGTCAGTATCATAGCAGCAGAAAAACACAGAGCTTCTTAGTAGTTCAAGGTGATCAAATCATCCCAAATTGCATGCGCCTTTTTCACCGTCATGTGCTTACCACCCCTAACTGCCAGACTCTTACCAGATAAATGATGAAAATGGCGTTCATACAAAACAAATCCAGTCGCCTAAACTCAGATTATATCAGCCTTCCCTAAACTGGGCTGTACAGCTTTTTCTATTTGCATGGTCTATTGGGGAGAGTTTGTGGCTATTAGGAGCCATTAAAGTGGACCAACACCCACCGGTGATCGGCCCGGGAATCTATAAGATTCCCGGGCCGATCACCTGCCTCCCCGCGGGACATCCGAGATCGGGATGTCCCGCGGGGTGAAACCCCCCCAAACACCCCAAACTCCTTACCTCTGTGAATGGCCGGCGCGGGCACGCGCGCGTCAAGAGGGACGCGCGGGAGGTGGCGGCGGAGGAGCCGCTTGTCCGCGGCTTGTCCGTCGGCGCGGGGAGAGGTGAGTTCGGGGGGTTCGGGGGGGTTTCACATAGCGGGGCACCCCGATCGGGGTTGCCCCATCGAAGTGGACCAAGACCCAGGATAGTCAAAATCCTGGGTGTTGGTCCACTTTAACAGCTGATTCTGGCGCCTTAAAGCTGTACAGCCCACTTTAGGGAAGGCTGATATAGACAACTGGATTTGTTTTGTATTAACGCCATTTTCATCATTTATCTGGTAAGAGTCTGGCAGTTAGTGGTGGCGGGCACATGACGGTGAAAAAGGCGCATGCAATTTGGGATGATTTGATCACCTTGAACTACTAAGAAGCTGTGTGTTTTTCTGCTGCTATTTTATATGGACTTAATTTTGGGACTCAAGTCTTACACGTTGAGCTAAATATTGTTGATCTATGTTTTAGCACGGTATTGCACTCTACTATTTTCATATGTCAATATCATGAAGGAATGAAGGATGCTGGCTTTTGAGAGTTTCTTTGGACTGAATGTCCTGGGGGTCACAGCACTGAGGTGTCCTGTGTGCCACTTGTGAGAAGTGGGTGCTCTGTAGCTTCTATAAACCCTTGCAGACTTACAAACACAGTCCTAGACGGGTCATTTTAAAGAAGGTTCCACTCACTTTATTAATGGGTAACTCCATATTTATGTTAAATGATTTAAGCAATGTACCTCAGTGCAGTAGTTAAGGTCACTCTAGTTCAGGGATCAGTATTCTCTTATTACATAAGTTCCAGGGGCCGCAATAAAATTCAAGCTGAAAAAATGCAATTCTGTTATTCTAAGCATACAGCACGTCCTGCTCCAGATATAGTAATAACATGTGGGTAACCCTCCGCCTGAGGGCGCTGTTCACTGCAGACATGTAGAAAACAGGCTCCTCCCGGCCCTACATATACCGAGGGACCTCCCACAAATCCCCAGATTTCTCTGCAGTGCTGAACTGCGAAGACATGAAGTATCACGCTCTCGCAGGCGAGCGGGGCTTTACAGCCCAAGGCCCTGCAGGACTATTTCCACCCATCCTCTTTGTGAAGAATATGCCTCCCAGCCTGGGCTGCGTTGGTCGGGTGAAGGTAGGCAGCACCGTGTGTGCTTAACGGAGCCATGCTCCACCGCAATCCCCCACCATAGGGTAGGCGGTTCAGGCCGATGGTGAGCCTCCAATAGATGCCCCTCCCGCATTATAGCCCCGTGCCCCGTGTATCGGTGGACCCTGTGTGTCGAGTCGCCTTCCTCACTTGTTTCCCCCGTAGCTCGGGGGAAAAGAAAGGGGGGGGGTATGTGTGTGGTGGTATCAGTATAGTGTTGTACACGCTTATGGATTTTGCCTTGTATTGACCGGCAGACTGGATGTCAGAGCCGCGCGCTTGAGCACTCCTTCCTCGGCCAGTTGCGTGAGGATGTCGGCCGCCTATGGCGGCTTGTGTCATTCATTACTATTTCATGTACAGTACGCGGGCCAGAGCTTCGCGCTCTTTGGGGGAGGCGGGAACTTAGTTTGGCGCGCTCCGCGTCACGGCCAACCTGACCCCGCCCCCCCCCCGAGGTTCGCTTGGCGCCATTTTGTCGATCTTCCCGCGCGCGCGTGGTCACGATCTTCCTCCTCCCTTGGTCATGTAAGTCCCCTCGCGGGCGGTTTTGCTTTTTATCCTTCGTTTGCTGCGCATGACTCTGACACCCATTCTTCTCCTTATGTCTTTCAGACGCCAAGATTCCGGTGGCTTCTCCCGGTCTGATATATATATCTTAATGGGTTCACATCTAAATTCTCCCACATTCCTAGCGGGTCTTGGGGCATCCAGGGTTGCTTATAGCATAAATCCCTGCTGGCATATTGCTTAGATAAACAAAGGGGGGTGGGAGCAGCTCAATCACTATTTATACAAAATTATCAACATTATTATTCAGGGCCTGGGAACTAATTTACTGCCCAGTTTAACCCTCTCATCAACTAAATATCAAGCAACAAACATGTCTAGCTATGTGGAAAGACAGAGATTTGGTTGCACATATCTGCAGATACATGTGGAAGCCACACTGCCCCGGCAAGGCACTCTGTATTCAGTGTGGTCCCTACTCTTAATTCTGAGTCCCCAAAGTTGGGACATGCAATGCAGACAAATATCTGTGAGCTACTCACCTGGGAAGCCGCCAGCCTCCCTTTAGAACACTTCACAGGGAGAAATCCATATTGACTGAACCTCTCCCTGCTTGTGCTCATGGCAATTCAAATGAACAAAGGGGGGTGGGAGCAGCTCAATCACTATTTATACAAAATTATCAACATTATTATTCAGGGCCTGGGAACTAATTTACTGCCCAGTTTAACCCTCTCATCAACTAAATATCAAGCAACAAACATGTCTAGCTATGTGGAAAGACAGAGATTTGGTTGCACATATCTGCAGATACATGTGGAAGCCACACTGCCCCGGCAAGGCACTCTGTATTCAGTGTGGTCCCTACTGGCGGCCCAGATGCTGTCCCTTATTCTCAGAAGCCCTTTGGTCCTGCCACACCTTAGATTTCTTATCCTGGACAGGGTTCCAGCACCCCTGGAACTGGGTCAGTACGCCTTCCCCTTGTTACGGGGGTTCCTTTTGAGGTTGTAAATTCAAGGAATATGTCTGGGACCATCCCTTTCCTTCCTGCTTCTCCCTGTAGATGGTCACCAGGGGTACCAAGCCTTGCAGGTTGACTGGGGGGGTTTATTTCTTCTGAAATCCCCCCGTGGTTCCTAGGTGGGGCCCCTTAGGGGGCCCATTTTCATGCTGTTTTTCGATTGACACAGTGGGCCTTAGGTGGGCTCTAATTTGCTGGACTTCTCCTCTTCAGGACGGGTCCTTTTTGGGGACTCTCGGTTAGTCTGAGGACAGCGGCCTGTCCTTCTTTATCTGTGATGGTCTCGGAACAGGTTGATCCTTCAGGAAGGTTCTGGTTCTGATCTAAGTGGAGGTTTACATTCCTTGCACTTCATTGGTTTTAGCTTCGATGGCTGTCCTCCTGTGGCAGGAGGTTCTATTCTAGTGTCTCACTGAGTCCCTACTGGTGTGGCTCTGTGAGGTCCCGTCACTATTACAGGGACTCTGCCCTGGGTTATTGTCCCAGAACTCTCCGGCCTTGGCCTTGGGGGCCTAGTATTTCTTTCTGTCAGGACATTATATTCTATATGTCTTATCTTCATTCACCCTGCTAGGCGGGGTTGTGCACAAGATTGCTGAAGAAAGGGAGAACCGTTATGCTGGGGGCCCCGGGCGGCCCAGTGGGGTGTGGTGCGCAGATCTTTCTGCTGAGGACAGTGGTCCTGTATGCTCTCTCACGAGGGCTGTTCTGCCTATTCAGGCTCTTTACTATGTCGCCCCTATCTTCAGGCCTTTTTAGGCGATTGGACGGTTTGCTCTTCACCCGGTTGGAGATGGGTATCTCTGGGTGTCTTGTCTCTATTGGAGGGCTCCCTCCTCTTCTTCTCCCTTTTCTGCCGGCTACGTTGGAGTATGTTGTACTCGTACTGCCTTGTTTGGGCTAGTTCTCTCTCCTGCCGGATGTTCTCTGTTCCCTGGGTCCTAGAGTTATTTCAGCATGGTTGAAGTTGACTCCCCAACTCAGTTCTCTGAGGGTTTCAGGGCTCGCCCTGTTCACCGTCTGCAGAAGTCTGGTTCAATCTTCTGTGTTAAGCACTTCTCAGGGGTTGCTTAGGGCATTCCCCAAGGAATTCTATCCTCCCGTTTTTTTGGAGGGTTACTTATCCCGATGCCCTGATAAGGGTTCCTTTGGCCTTATCCAAGTTCTTGTCTGAACTGTTCCTTCCCTCATGTCGCTCTTCTGGGGCAGTTGCTCCAGTCAGAAGTGTGCCATAAAGGACGGCCCTGTTAGCGGTCCTAGTCTATATATATATATATATATATATATATATATATATATATACACATATATTTTTATGTATCTGTACACCATGAGGTGGGGGTGTTCCGCCTTACGCCGAGTTTTGCTCCAGGCGGTGTTTTTTATTCTCTTTTATTCCAGACCTTTTGGCCTCTGGGCTATTGTCTTGGTTACTCTGAGCCAAGGGGATCTGCATCCCTCAACAAGTCTTGGAGTCTCTCCTGGCCTGTCTCTTGTCCCCGATAGGGATTTATGCCCTTGGGGTTTGCAAGTATCCTTTTCCTTAAAGTACCGGATTTTTACTGCTTCCAAGGGTGTAGGTGCCAGTTGGATTGGTATTACTCGGTTGGTTTTGTCCTTCCGATCCTAAGTAAACGTTTCGGCTCTTGCTGATTCTTGTTAGCGTTGTTTTCAGTATTTCTGCCGGTCTCGCTGGAGACTAGGGTTCATATTCCTCGAGAGGGAAAGTTTTTAAGGTTACCATTGCTACCTTTTTTTGCAGTAGCGTGGTCAGGCTGTACTCTGGCCTTTTTTCCTTTAGGGGTAGATTCCACTTCTCCCCTGTCTTATTTGATTCTCTTCCTACTTGTGCTTGGCTTGGGCCTTTTAGCACTAGGTTCTGTTGAGCAAGCTGACTAGTTCGTTGCTTGTGTTTCAGTTCATCCTTGCAAGGTTTTCATAAGTTTGAGGTTAGAGCATTTGCTCACGTTGCTATTGGTAGCAAGGTTGCGGGTGACAGCGCTTTTACTGTTGGCTGTGCCTTTTATCATGGGGATCCCACCCTACTTTATGGACACTGCTTTTGGATGTCCCACATGTTATTACTATATCTGGAGCAGGACGTGCTGTATGCTTAGAATAATACAATTCTGTGAAATACTCACCTGTAGAATTGGTATTATACGCATACAGCACGTCCTGCTCCACCCCACCCTGGTTTCACTTTGTTCTGGATCCCCTGTATGGTGATTGTTATCATTGATATTATTGCCAGTTTCTGGGTGGTTGGTTTCTCCCGGCTTCTCTTTCTCACTGCTTTTCAATGCTGGGGATTTGTGGGAGGTCCCTCGGTATATGTAGGGCCGGGAGGAGCCTGTTTTCTACATGTCTGCAGTGAACAGTAGAGGATTACCCACATGTTATTACTATATCTGGAGCAGGACGTGCTGTATGCGTATAATACCAATTCTACAGGTGAGTATTTCACAGAATTGTATTTTCTGCAGGCAAGCTATAACCTTAACGCATTGCATATGCTTTTATGTATATGCAAATTTGAGCAGAGGTGGGACAGGAAGAAGTGGGGGTAAACGGAAGTGGCTAAAGGTGAGGTAAGCAGAGGTGGGTAGAGGTGAGCAGAGGTGAGGCTGGAAAAGTTGGGATAAACAGGAATAGGAAGAGGTGAGCAGAATTGGTAGAGGGTGAGACAGGGAGATGTGAGCAAAGGTGAGAGTAGAGGTGAGGCAGGAGAAGGTGAAGTGAGCCGAGGGGACATGGGCAGATGTAAGGCAGGGAGAGGTGAGACAGAGAGAGATGGGATGGGCAGGAGTGAAGTTACCAAAGGTGGGGAGAGGAGAGCAGAGGTATGCTGAGAAGAAGAAAACATGTGAGGCAGGAAAGGAAGTAATGGACAGAGGTGAGGTGGGTGGAGATAAGTGAGGTGAGTAGAGTTAAGGTGGGAAGAGGTAGGCAGAGGTGAGACAAATGGGGAAGAGGTCAGGTGGGGAGATGTGGGTAGAGGTAGGCAGAGGTGAACTGAACACAGGGAAAGTGGGAAGAGTTGGGCAGAGGTGTGGTGAGCTAGGAAAAGTCTACATAGGAATCTCTAGAGACACCTAACACAACACACTGATAGAAGTTCATCTGCAACACTTCCTGCTCCAGCAATTAGAAATGTCCTGCCCTCTGGTGGCCAGCTGCTTGCATTACAGGCAAGGCAAACTCAGATCTCCAACTCCCTAGTGGTGCTGGGGGTCGCAACTGATGGCAGTGCATGCCGCAGATTTTGCATTCCTGCTCTAGTTCAAACAGCAGTGCCCCAACTAACATAGCATTGTCTGACTCACACAAGTAGGTAACTGGACCTTTCGTTTTCTCCACAGGTTCTCATTGGTTGCCATCTGCCTTAGTTCTGGCTTTAGGATTCCCTCTGTCCTGCCTGTTTAGACTGCTTTCTCTTACTCCCTCCTGCACAAAAGCTTATGTACTTCCTCTGCAAGAACAATTACTTTCAAGCTGCTTCAGACAGTTTCCTCACTTACATTATCTCTGACCCTCTCATGGCCCTGCTCACATTGGTAATCCATTGTTTGAATTCTGGACCTTTCTAGACTCTAGGCTATAAACTTTACATTGGCTACCTCCCATATTCCTTTCTAACACTACAGTGAGTAATGTCAACAGGTGCAGTGTTATCCATATATGTGATCCCTACCTTAGGGATAAATTAATTTTGCTCAGGAGTTGCTGCATAAATTGGGTCTGATACATTTTCTCATGCTTGATAAAGGGATGCTGCACAGCAATAAACTCTTCAAATGGAAATGGTTACTGATGTCACGTGGATTGCGACAGTGGTAGATGGTGAGATGGTGGGATAGAAATATACAGCCAATACCGAGGGGGGGGAATACACAGGCATCAGCAAACAGGATGCCCTCCAGCCCTCAGATTGACACCCATTTGGTGCACAGTGTTGATCCACTTTAATTTCTGCCCAGGGCATCACTGTGTTTATTAGACAGTTCCCCCAAAAATTGAATTTCTTGCCTTCCAACAAAAGATGAAAAAGCTCTTTTGAAGGATCTAGTCTTCAAAATGTTTCCCGCTAAATGTTTGTGGCATCCAGGATTGGAATAAATGTGGAGGGAACCACTGTGAAGAAATTCTATTTGAAGCCCCCTGAAATAATTGTAAACAAAGTGCTGCCCTTGATAACAAGTGGTGAAGGCACCAAAATGGGAGCCCCTTAATGTCCTGGTAATGAATTGGATAAAAATACTAACGTTTTGGGTTTCAAAGGTAAAATTTTCTTTTTTGCTCTTATCTTCTTTCTGGTACTTTTTTCAATAGGGTCTAGTTGCTCTCACTAGAGATTGGGAGGAGGGGGGCTTAAACAGCTAGTTTAGAACAATGGTATGCTGTCAGAAACCAGTGGCATACCCCGGGGAAAATGAAAATGAAAATCACTTCCAAAGTGGATATTAAGTGGGTACATTGACTGAGTTTCCTAGTTGAGGATGGCAATTTGCATTGGTCTCTTGAGTTCATTGGTCCTCCTGTAATGTTGCGGACTACAAGTTTACTTTTTTATCTGGTGTAAGTCCGGGATTTTCTTTGGACACAGGCTTACAATTGAGGTAATTTACTCAAAATGCTTTATTTTGACAAGTCAAACGTAAGCAGGATATCTTCACATGGATCTTCACAGTGACTGTTTTCACAATTTTAGGTGGCCCTCCATGCTTACTCACAGTTCACATAAGGGCACTTCAGATGGCCCTGCTTCTGCTGCCAGCTGCACCCTGTAGCCCACACAGGTACCTAGCTGAGAGGTCTCCTCGGCCCGACCATCCGCAGTGCACTCCAACACTCGGCTGCCAGCAAGTCCAGCAGCAGCCCTCAGCTGCCACTCATGAGCACCCTTCTGAGGCTCATCAGCTTCTTTATAATATCCCTGTACTGGATCAGTACTGGATACTTGGCCATCAGGACCCACCCAGCTTCCCTCACTGGCCAGATTCCAGGAGCCTATAGAGCACCTTACCGGCAGCCCCTTAAAGTGCCACTAACAACAATAATGGTACTCATTCCAGTACTTTCTGTTCCAGAAACGCTCAAATAAGACATTTTTTCACAATGTGGCAGACACTTAGCCATATTGGATATTTCACATTTAGTATAGTTTCTTAACCAATAGAGTTTGGATTATTTTAATGTATTTCTCTGTAAAGTGCTCTGATTACTTTTTTCAGATATTTGACATTTCCTGGGATCCTTATCAACCAAACAGATTGGTCAGCTGTGGGGTAAAACATATTAAGGTAAGTCTTATAGAAGAAGATCATCAATCACATTTTCTATTTAAGAAGCCGAGTAGCATTTTTATACGCGAGGAATATTTAGGAATATTTTGATACACTTAGGCTTGGCTTCTGTGGCTGGGGGCTGCATGGGAGCAGCAAAAGGATGCGCCTTTATATGTCTGAAGAAACTATAGAAAACTTGCTGCCCAGTGGATGAAAGCTGACTGGTTTAAGGTTTCACGTGTTTGGCCCTAACCATAAACCAAGACAGAAGAATTTAACTTAAACAGCTGTTGGTCACTTCAACATGACCAAAGTTTGTTCCCCACACCCCTCACAACACTGTCAAGTCACAGGACAGTCAAGATGCATCAGAAGAATACCAGAGAATGATTTACATTATATTTACCTGATATAGGGCCAAGAATAATAGACAGAGGCCCATCCATAGTAGTCAGTATGCCTTTGCAAAACCATAATTCTAGCAGTTAACTAAATGGTGGTTAGATGAAGATCAAGAAATGTCCTTAATAATTTTTTTTTCCATCCCTCGGTTCTAGTAACACATACTCTTATAGGTAGTTGAAGCCAGAGGGATCCAAGGTTGTCCCCAATAACAGCCTGAAGGGATATTCTCATCCTGCCTGCCACAGTGTATGATAACCTGTATGAGTTGGGTCTTGAATATCTGGATACTAGAGTTAATTTGGAGTGAAGGCCCTGGCCTACAAGCTTACAATGTAATGCATAAGGGTGGAGACAAGATGGTGGATCATGAAAAATATGTACTAAGCTTGACAAGTGCTCCAAAGGGTGACAAGACTGTCCAGTGGTTTGGTATTCAGGCCACTTTTAAATGCTTAAAAGGTTGAAGAGTGACTAATTGTATTTAGAGGGGAATTCCAGAGGAATGTATTGGCATGTGTGAAGTCCTGGTGACAGGAAGGAGGTGATCAAGGTTGAGGACAGGATGAGGTTACAGTTAGAGTTGAGGCTGCATATGGGTTGGTATCTTTGTAAATGTCAGAGGGAGCTTGGCCATACAGGGCATTGTAGTATAGGATAAGGAGTTTTAACTAGATTCTTTCAGATATTGGCAGCCAGTGGAGCAATCAAGAAAATCAAGAGGAGAGATGGATAAGACGAGCAGCAGATTTGAGAGGGGAAGGGGGCCAGTAAGATTACTGGCCGATTGCAGGGTTTCACGGATCTTGTAGACACAATGATCCTCTTTAAACTGGCTTTTTAGACAACCTGTATGTAATAATTAATGAATACCAGAAATGTGATGATTCTAGTTAGCAACACCTTTTGTGAGAAAATGTCATAATTCTATTTCTTTCTTGAAGTTCTGGACGCTATGTGGAAATGCTCTGACACCCAAAAGAGGCATATTTGGAAAGACCGGGGACTTACAGACAATCTTGTGCTTAGCATGTGCCAGAGAGGACATCACATACTCAGGTGCTTTAAATGGAGACATCTATGTGTGGAAGGGTCTCACCCTTATGCGTACCATCCAAGGAGCTCACAGTGTAAGTTTCTATGGAAGTGTCTGGTATAAACTATACAATTTCTTTGGAAATACTGTAACACTGAGCAGAGAGAATCTAACTATGACACGTCTTCTGAACATGTCTGACAGCTGCTGCTGCCCTTGCTCCTGTAAGATTTTTAAACAGACACAAATGCAATCCAGGAGTCAGGTCCTAGACAGGTTTGTTTCACTCTTATTTAAAGGACAACTTGGGGCAAATGAACGTCCTACTTCTTTGTTGTTTCAGCTAGGGCTCACCGAACTGCAAAGTTCAGGTTCGTACTGAACATCGCAAGTTTGGGTTCCTAGACCCAGACTTCAGCCAGAAGTCCGCGTTTAGGGTGGTGGTTGTTAGTCTACTTTGGGGGGCATCCCAATTACTGTGTCCCCACCTTAATTAACACCCTGTAAGCCTTGTAATTCCACGGCTTCTGCGTTGCTGTCTGAGAACAGGATGTGTTACTGCTACGCTTGCATTTCGAGGTGGGAGCACTGATTAAGCTATTTTCAAGGTTTTCAGGAAATTAATCAAGAGGGGGACCCCAACGATCAACAATCCCCCCCCCCCCCCTCGGAGAGGACTGTTAGAGTGAAGAGTAATTCCTTAAGGTTTGGTATTCCCCTTCACTGGAAATTTTAGCTCTTTTGTTCCAGGTTTCGCAACTAGGTTTAGCAAGGCAGGAACCAGACAGGTTCTCCTTAATTGTACAAAGCTATAAATTAGAATCCCTAAAACTAGACTTGTTCCTTTATTGTAAACCACACAATATGTCACCCTGTCCTGAGGTTTGACATTTTGCCTGGCCTTCTGACCTCTTTCCAATGGAACTGCCTAATGGCATTTGATTGGTTGCCTTTACTTCTGCTTTTACTGCATTTATTTGAATATTTCGATATCTACCTCAACTAACTTCTGATTAAAATCATCACACTGCTAACTACAAAACCTCTGTGGTGCTGTGGTTTTTGTGTGGTCACCTTGATCAAGGTCTATACAGCAAGTGATTCACTAAGGGCTGTGATCCCTGAAAGCCTGTTATTGAACTGAGCTGAGAAAACTATACTTTAACAGGACCAACACGCATTTTATGTGGGGAAAATTCTGAAGCGTTTATGGGCCCTTCAATAGTTGTCCTTCAATAGTCAGAAAAAATTAAAATGTGACAAATAATATGTATTTTATATTGATGAATGTATCTTGGATGTCAAGGTGTAATATGATACATTGCATTTAAAAGTAGTCATCTTATCCTGTAGGAAAGCACTTTGTTATTATTTAAAACTTTATTTAAAGTGGACGTCAAAAATGTTTGGAGGTCTTCTCACACCCACATCTCCTGATTTTGCAAAACTTAGCAACATATTCAACCTTTGCCTCTGGCAGCTTCATGTAGTCTGCAGGTTCTCTACCCTGTTGAGAAATAATGCAGTCTCCCAGGCTTGCCCGGGCCATACATGGCACTGCACATGCCCTCCCTGCTATCTCCATTGGCTTGTGGTCGTAGATCACATAGGATGCACAAGAGTAAGCCTATGACCAGCCCTGGGTGCTTCTGAGCTGGTCAATGTGTAAGTTTGTTAGCTGAGGCTATAGCGTTTCAGGAAGAAGACCATGAACAGTAATGGTAATGGCCACTATTAAAGTGATTGTAATAAACCTTTTGTATAATAGGGGCAGATACTGTTTCAGGAATGTGTATGGTCCCAATAACCATGATGCTGGGGCTATAAGCCTTGCAGGGGCAAAACAAGAATGAGGTGTCTTGGCTTGGTTGAACAAAGGGTCCAGGAATGGTGGGATATTTGTGAGACATGGGGTTGGGGGGCGGGGGGTAGAGGAGGACTGAGGGAATTCAGACACAGGGCCCAGTTGGCCTCAAAGCAGTGAGGGCCACCGGTAAGGTGCGTACATACCATAGGGGCAGTGCAGGCACGTGCCTCGGGCCTGTGGAACAATGGGGCCCTGGCGCACGCTGCCTCCACGGCCCCTGCAGTATGTACCTGCTGCAAATACTTACCCAGCCATACAGCCTCCATGCCGCTTCCTTCCCTCTGGGACTTGGGCCCTGCCTGTTGCAGCGGACGGGCCCTGCTTCTGCATCTAAATTGCGTGGAGCCTACACTACTCTGGCGCCGCGCGAGTGTCCTCTCCTCTGTCCTTTCGACAGCATTGCGAGCACCTGCCCATTCCACCAGTGCAGCAGTGCCCCGCTCCCTCATTGCATCTGCAATGTTGAGTTAAGGAGTATGCGCGTGGGGGGGGGGGGGGGGGGTAGGGATTGCTGCCAATGATGTGGGCCTGTGGTGTTAGCCTGCTATGGGGCCTCATCAGGGCTATGTATGACCCCCGCCACCGGTCACCTATGGGTGAGTATGTGTGTGTTCTAGCCAAGATTTTAAATGAAAAAGAACATTATTAGCTGCCTACAATTTTCTCTCACTTCTTTCAGGCTGGAATATTTAGCATGTTTGCCTGTGAAGAAGGCTTTTCTACAGGTGGAAGAGATGGATGCATTCGTCTGTGGGACAATGACTTCAAACCAATCACCAAAATTGACCTCCGGGACAGCGAGCAGGGTTATAAAGGTAGAATTTCTTGTGTTGCTTAAATACGAAGCTTTAATGCAGTCCTAAAGCAGATTACCAGGCTAAAAAAAATACAAAAAATAAAACTGATCAAACCAACACTTCCCCAGTCCCCCTGATACTAAGTCAGGATTTAAGTGATTGAAATAAAAGATAACAGTTCATCTGCCTGGTGCCACCTGGTTTGCTGGTGGGAGCAGCGCTGTACAACTTGGCTTCCAGCAACCAAGCTGCCGACTAAGCAGTCAGTCACACTCAGTGCGACAGCTTTCCCAGCTGCAGCCACCACCAGCTGCTGCCCCGTTTTTTGCCATCGAATTGGATGGCTGGCACCAAGTAAGTGAGTCCTTTATTTTAATCACTCAGATCAGACTTGATATTTTAAGTCTGTGGTGCAGGCTTAGTGTGGGTGGAGTGCTGGGAGGGGTGGATGAGTTTTATATTATTTTTAAGCCAGTCTTTTTCTGTGGCTGTCCAGGCAGGAAAAAACATACTCACTTTGTGTCCTCTGCAGATGATTTATCCTACGTAGAAAACTTACCGGTTCCTGAGATTGAGTCCCATGATGTGTATGTCTGTCCCATTGTTCACTGGTGACGTAGGTCGTGTATTAGTTGGCCCACTCCATTGATTGCAATAGAGGGGATTTGCCAGGTCTCAGCCCTCTATGTTCTGCATGAACAATGGAATGCATGTCATGGGACTCGATCTTGGGACACAGAGCATTTTATACTGCTTAAGTAGGTTGGAAAACAAAACGGTGAGTTGTGTTTTTCCCCTAAAAATGTATACCATTACAAGATTTGAAAACCCACTGGGCCTCCCCCTGGGGCATTTCAAATGAGTGAAACCCCCATGGGGTGCCTGTAACCACTCTTGACCAATGACAGCCAACTACAGTGACTATGTCATTTGCCGAGCTGCTCTCATTGTTGGTCCTGGATAGATCGGCTGGATAGAGGATGCAACAAACGCTCTCCATTCCAGTCAATGAGATCCATTTTCCAAATGACATAGTCACAGCAGACTCTCATTGGACAAGAGCCCACGTATGGTCCATTGGAACGAGGGAGAGGTCTGTGAATAGCGGTGTTCTGAGGGGCTCACACAGCAAGGCATCCCAATTCATGGGGAACAGAACAAAATCCGAAAATTCAAATACCCGGGTTTTGTTCCACTTACTTCCACTGGACCTACAGGGGAGAGTACAGTTACTATCCCCCAGTGCCATCCCTTCTTGCTCCAAACCCCCACTTGCAGCCCAGTCAGATCCCGTATGGTGCCACTCAAGCTGGGCAGACAGAAAGCAGCCATCTTCGCTCTTCCATGGCCTCCCGTTCTTTGTTTCCGGGGGCCCATTTGAACTGGCTTGCGGGAGCGCGCACCTGCGGGACCTGGTGGCAACCAACGTAACGATGGTGATGAGTAGCGCCACAATCGCCTGACCATCGCTGATGGGTTCTGGGGCAGGTAAGTTTTATTTATGTAACCCCGCTGCTCTGCTTCAGCGTTAGGGGAGTGTGGCAGGGTAAGGGGAGGGAAATTTAAAAAAAACAGCCATCCTGACCTGGTCCTTTAATAGATTGTCAGTGGGGAGGCATGCCGCAATAATTGTATCATGGCTGCTACCATGAACCACAAGTTAATTAGACTGGACTGTCTCTTTAAAGTGGACCAAAACCCAAGGTGATCGGCCGGGGAATCTATTAAGATTTCTGGGCCGATCGATTCCCTCGCTCGTGGCATCTAAATCGTGACGCCCCACTGTGTGAAACCCCCTAGGTCGCCCATACACTTACCTTCTTTCCTGGTCCAATGGCGCATGCACAAGCCGCGGCCGCATCCCCGTTATCCCGCTAGCAGGGCGCATATCTGTGCCAGGCATTTGTGAATGGCCGCCGTGGGCACACTCCCTGTTAGAGGGAAGCGGGGGATGCGGGCGTCAGCTTGCTCGGAGCCACTGGCCTTAGACGAAGGCTAAGACGACGTGACGTCAGCAGGTCCAGGCGCTCTGATTGGACGAGTGGCCGCATATGTGCCAAAAGACCGGAGAGAGGTGAGTTGATTTGGGCGATCTGGGGGATCAGGGTGCCCTGAGGGAAAAGACCAAAACCCAAGATAGTCAAAATCCTGGGTTTTGGTCCACTTTAAATTCAAGGGGGATGTCACAAAAACAAAATAACATGTTGTTGCCATGTGATCTCCTTCCAGTCACTTTGTTTTATAGCCAAAAAAGAGTTAACGCTGCAAAAATACACTTCAGAATGAAGGAAGACTGTCTCACACTGTTTGCAATTTGCTGCTCGGTCTCTTGTAATTATCCCTCATGTTACCATCTGTTAGGTGTTGGAGCAGGTGGCTGGTAAAAATAACTCTCCAAATTGTGTGCCTGAGTTTAGCTCCTATTTAAACATCCCCCTTGTTAAATATTGAAGCGCACTTTAGAGGCCACGCTTCAGGTGTAATGTGCCCCCCTTGTGTGCGTTACCTTTCTCACACACCATTATTATGTTATTGTTATTACACCTCACTTGTGACTGAATATCTTTGTCTCTGCTCTGTTCAAGCTCCACAGCTGAGAAATGTAGTTACCTTAGCAAGGAAAATTCAATATTCTTTGGTTGAAATGTCATTCCCAGAGCAGGAGTCAGCTGACCTCCCACTGCGACTATGACCATAATAGAAATGTTTCATTCCAACCTGAGCAATCCAGAGCAAATCAAAGCGCAGCTACAGAGTGTTCTATTGTAATATACTGTGTGTGGTTCTAGGAAATGCCCTGCTCTGCCTATTTCACTGGCTTTTTAATGATTTGCCACCCTCACATGCAGGGCCCGCTCTAGGTTTATTCGGGCCCTTGGTTGATGGGCAGGCTGATTCAATTTCAGCGCCAGCTATCGGAAGATGAGCGTCTGTACAGAGGCACTAAGAGCTACCGCTAGTATACGCTGTGATCGGCTATTGGGCGCTGTAGTAACCTGGCCGGCATTGATGAATGAGATGTATGTTGGGCGTTCTAACACCAGTACAGTGTTGCAGAGAGCGAAATGTAGCGCCAGCTCATTGCGACCGACTCTCAGCGACTCACACCATATTCAACAAAAAGACACACACACAGCGACGGCACTCTGAATCTGGTCGCTGTAGCTTAGAGTGCTAGACGCTGTGTGATTAAACTCTGTTTTTGAACACAAATCCACCAGTAACAAAGCAAAAAAATTGGAGTTACGTTGTTGTAACATTGTGACATTAATACTTAAATGCCAAACCTATAATGACAATTCTGCATAAACATATAAAAAATGAAATATGTTTTCAAAAATGACTTTTTTTTAGGCCAGGAGAGGTGACACAATTATTTGAGAGAAAAAAAAATATTAAAAACAAAAAAACCCAGTTTAAACAGAAGAAAAGGAATGTACATTGAAATGTATGTGAGAGAGAGACAGGTAGCGACAGGTAATACCTGACGCTCTGGAAGCTAGAGCTCCGGCACTATACGCTGAGCCACCTGTAATAATGAATCGTACGCGCTGCTCACTAGAATCGCTTTCATAAAAGTGGTATTGCGTACAGCGCCTGGCGTTCACCAGACGCTGCATGCCACTAGGAAGCACTACCTGGCACTATCCCTTGATGAATAAACCCCAGAGTCTCAGTGGGCTCTTGCGGTGTGGTATGATACTCCATACATGGTGATCAAGTTCTATGTATGGTGACTGCTATCAAAGAATAAAAAGTAAAAGAAAATAGAAGGAATGATAAAGTATAGAAGGAATGACAGAAAGAAAGAGAAATAAAGATCAAAAAATAGAAGGAATAACAGAAGAAAGAAAGCAAGAAAAAGAATGACCACAACAATTATTAAAAAGTATTATGAAAAAAAACAAAGAAAAAAAGCATAAAATGAATGATAGAATCAAAGTAAGAATAACATGAATGACAGGAAAAAAAAACAGAAAAGAGAAGGAATGAGAGGGAAAAGCAGAGGTAGAAAGAAAGAAAAAAGCGAAGGAATGACAGAAAAATAGATGGAATGACAGAAAAAATTAATGGAAGGAAGAAAAAAAGAAACAAAAGGAATGCTAGAATGAAAGAAAAAATGAATGGATGGAAAGAAAGAAAGTAAAAAAGGACAAGATGGAAACAAAAGAATAGAAGGAAATAAACAAAGAATAGAAGCACTGATAGAAAGTAAGAAAGGCTCTACCAATGGCCAATTTGCCCCTGGCTGACAGTCCTTAGTCCTGGTTCCTGCAATTAAAGGAATGACAGAACAAAGCAGGAAAGAGAGAGAGAAGGAATGGGAGGAAAAAAGAAGAGATGGTAGGAAAGATGGGAATGACAGAAAGAAAATAGAAGGGAGAAAGAAGGAAAGAAAAGGAATGATTGAATGAATGAAATACTAAAAGAAAAGAAAAGAATAGAATGAAAGAATAGAAGGACTGATAGAAAGAATGAAAGGCTTTCCCAGTGGACGATTTGCCCCTGGCTGACAGTCCTTAGTCCTGGTTCCTGCTCAGTCCTGTGTCCTGCTTAGGGGCTACCCAGGGTAGAGTGAATAAGGTGGGCCCTCCCAAGGTGCTTGTCCTGCTCAAATGTGACCGGGGCCTAAGCTGACAACCAGAAAAACTCTCTCCTAGCAAGTCAATAATAATAATAGTGTTTACCTTTTTTTTTTTTTACAAGGAAAGGCTAAGACAGGAGACAGAAATGAAAGACAAAATGATAATATTTACCATATGGTACAGGCAATGGTGTAGACACCATTGAGACAGGGTAGACAGTTGCTACCAGGCCCATGGTAAAAAGGACCCTGTGCAAGCTGTCCCCTCTCCGCCTCTGCCCCCCCCCCCTTTTTGCATCACAAGAGGCTTCAGTGGACCACAGCAGTGGCACCTAGTGCCGCAGGGCCCAGTCAAAATCAGGTTAGCAGCAGTTGTTGCTGCTCCTTCATACCTCAGCACAGAGCACCAGATGCCATGCATTTTGGCTCCACTCGGCAGTTCCTGTCAGACAAACATACAAGGTAATAATAATTGAATCTAAAGTCTAAAAATTTAGAAAATGTAGAACATTTTGACAGTGTAAATCAAGATGGCAGCTCCCATGCAGTTCAGGAGTGCATCATCTACTTGGGGTTAAGCCTTCTCAAATAGCTTACATCACTGCCAGAGGGGGTCTTTAGGGGAAAAATAGGAATAAGATACTTGCTGAGCCAGCAGCCAGAGAGCTTTCTATCTGAAGGGGTGTCTGAATATTATCTTCTGATTCCGCAGAGACCTTAGGATGATGCCTTGTTCAGCTGCACAGGTGGCGCGCCCCAGATTCTCACTTTTACCATTGTGCGATTTGCCAGCCATGTCTAATATTTAATATGGATGTATTGTTTCAGGCCTGTCCATCAGGAGTGTGTGCTGGAAAGGAGACCGCATCCTGGCTGGGACTCAGGACAGTGAAATCTTTGAGGTGATGGTGAGAGAGCGGGACAAGCCCATGCTGATAATGCAGGGTCACTGTGAGGGCGAGCTCTGGGCCCTGGCTGTACACCCCAAGAAACCTCTAGCTGTCACTGGTAGTGATGACCGCTCTGTACGGTGAGTGAGAAAACCTGGAGATATCAGTGTGGGTGGAATTGTTGTTTCAAAATTCCATACAGGATGTAGAGTTGGGAAAGGTTAAATTCCTGTCAGATTGGATTTACTTCTTTTTTTTAATCACATTGCTAATTATTATTTTCCATTTCTGTTTCTGGTGACAAAACTGGTCATTTTTCTCACTGAAGAAATGTTGGTATCATTAACCCTTTAACCGCCAGCCTACCTTGAGATTTTGTCACCCTTTGTTGCCAGACCATTTTGCACTATTTTGCGCTCCCCATGTTCAACTGTGATTTTTGAAGGGATTTCCAGGGATTTCCCAGGAAAGTGATATATTGTTTTTTTCAGCGGAGCCTGGGCTTTAACATGAAATGTCTTGTTTGTCATTTTCTAAGTGTATTCTCAATATTTTTGGGTGAAAATTGTGCAAAAAAATAAAAAAAAACTATTTTTTACAATTTGTAGTGTTTTTTTGTGATAAAAAATGTAAGTTTGTCAATAAAATCTTATTGCGTGTGAAACCCCAATTTCTCTCGGTTACAGCGGTACCACATATGTATTGGTAGACACCCTTTCCTGCCCAGGAGACTCCCCCAAACTGAAACAACGCTTTAGGAGATTTTCAGATAAAATACAACTATGCTTTGCAATATGCGCACCTTGCAGTTTTTCAAGAAAAGCAACCCTTTACATTTGAAATACCCCCCACAAACTATATATTCCCTAGAAGTACACACCTCAAGCTTTCTAGGCGTACCAGGCTTGTTGACATGGGTGCAGTTATCTGGAAGTAATCCCTCAATGTATTCTTTGGTTGCACAGGGTTTCCCTAAAAATGAATAAAAAAGCAGAATCAAAACCACATTTTCCTAAAAAAAACTATATGCAAACCAGAAAAAAACAGAAAATCTGAAAAAGCAACATCCCCCAAACAGAATGATACCCAACATGCATAGGTTCTGTCAAGGAAAGAGTTGCCAAACACACCAAAGTAAAGCATGCACATAACGGTAATTTTACTTCAGATATTCAGCTCTGCAGACAAAGTGCGCACCTTGTGCTTTTTCTACCAAACCAACCCTTTACATTTGGAATATCCCCCATAAACCATATATTCCCTGAAAGTACACATGTTAAGCTTTCTAAGCGTACCCAGCTTGTTGTAGTGGGCTCATCTTTCTGGAAGTAATATCTCGAAGAATTCATAGGTTGCACAGGATTTCACAAAAAAATGTATAAAAAAGCAGAATAAAAAACACATTTTTCTAAAATATCAATATGCAAATAAGAAAAAACAAGCTAAATCTGAAAGCGCAAGGTCCCCCGAGCAGAACAATACCCAACATGCATAGGTACCTGTAACCTTTTGACTGCCAGTCTACTTGAGATTTTGTCACCCTCTCCTGACAGGATATTTTTCACCATTTTGCGTGATGTTTAACTGTGATTTTTGCAGGAATTTCCAAGAAAATGGCATATTTTCTTTTTGTGGCAGAGTTTAGGCTTTAACATGAAATGTCTTGTTTGTAAATTTTTTTTTTTTTTTACAATATTGTAAAGTAAAAAAAATAAATAAATAAATAAATAATTTTTTTTAGAAAATTGACTCCTTTATTTTAAATAAAAAATGTATTTTATTAAGGAAAATCATATTGCATGTGAAAGCCCCATTTCTACCGATTAGAACGGTACCACATATTTATCGGTAGCCCCCTGTTCCTGCCCAGGAGACCCCTCTAACTGAAACAAGTATTTTATAACATTCACAAAAAAAATACAAATACCATCCACACTACAAAGGGTTAAATCGAGAAAAAAATGACATAGGGTCCCCCCTCCCAGGGGAGGGAGACCCCATTTTTTTTTTTATTTTTAAGGGTTAAAAACCCTTAAAAATCAAAAAAAAAATTGACGTGGGGTCCCCCTTACCCAAAGTAACCAGCCCGGGACCAGCTATGGGGGCTTGTAGGCACAGAGTGGGGCGGCCAGCTTTTGTGGCCCCCCCACCCTGCAGCCTACGAGCCCACATAGCCTATGTGGGCCCGGGCTCTTCTGCCCCCCCCTGGCCTTTGGGGAGGCAGGTAATGGGGGTGCCAGGGGTTAATGGCAAGCCACCCGCTAGCGCAGGTGGCTTGCCATCCCCCCAGCCTTGTGAACTGGTATAGGGGTCATGGACCCCTTACCAGTTCACAAGGGGTTAAATGTAAATAATTACACAGACACAAGCAGAGAAAAAAAAATTTTTTTAATTTTTATTTTTTTTTACACTGTACTCACCTCCCATCCATCCTGGAGCACTGTGTCCCTCGGCGATCACTGGCTTCTGCTCACTTGCTAGAAGCCTTTTATAGCTGCTGGATGACAGAACACAAAGGGTTAATCAAAAAAAAAAATGACATAGGGTCCCCCCTCCCAGGGGGGGCGGACCCCATTTTTTTTTATTTTTAAGGGTTAAAAACCCTTAAAAATCAAAAAAAAAATTGACGTGGGGTCCCCCTTACCCACAGTAACCAGCCCGGGACCAGCTATGGGGGCTTGTAGGCACAGAGTGGGGGGGCCAGCTTTTGTGCCCCCCCCACCCTGCAGCCTACGAGCCCACATAGCCTATGTGGGCCCGGGCTCTTCTGCCCCCCCCTGGCCTTTGGGGAGGCAGGTAATGGGGGTGCCAGGGGTTAATGGCAAGCCACCCGCTAGTGCAGGTGACTTGCCACCCCCCAAGCCTTGTGAACTGGTATAGGGGTCATGGACCCCTTACCAGTTCACAAGGGGTTAAAAGTATAAATAAAAACAAACACACATGTTTTCAAATATGTTTATTAAAAAAAAAAAAACATTTTACCTTTACTCACCTCCGATCTTCAGAAGCAATGTCCCGCGGCGATCTGATGCAGGTGACAGCTGGGCAGAGAAGGGGGGAGGCAGGCGATCGGAGGATCGCCTACCTCCCTCCTTCTCTGCCCAGCCATCACCGGCATCTGAGAGGAGAACTGCCGGGTGCCCCGATGACACCCGGCGGTGACGTCATTAGCCCCGCCCCCGAAGGGGCGGGGCTAAAATCCAAGATGGCGGCCGCCATCGGAAGATGCGACGGAGGGAGGGCTGTTATGCCCCCCTCCAGAAGACAGAAGACCCGGGGGGGGTAATCGGAGCCCCCCCCCCATGAAGAGGAGAGGCGGCGGGAGTCGGCGGGAGCGGAGGTGAGTAACTGTCATTTTTTATTTTATTTTTTTTAACAGGCAATCCTGGCGGCTGCTGAAAGGGGGGGGGGGGCACCCTATTCCGGGCCCTCCCCTGCAGCCGGAGAAGCCCCGATCGGCGATCGGAGCCCCGCTGGCTGAAGAGGAGACCCGGCCGGACCAAACAAGGGGTCAGGTAAGTGATATTTTTTTATACTTTTTATTTTATTAATGGGGAAAGTCAGGCACGTAAATTTTACGTGGCTGGCGTTTAACGGTTGGAGAGGCAGCCACGTAAAATTTACGTGGCTGGCGTTTAAAGGGTTAAAGAGGAACAACACTCAGTATTTTCACTCTCCCAGGTGTTGTTAAAGTGGATCAAAATCCCCCTAGGCTGGCTCTGGAATCTAAAAGATTCCAGGGCCGGACGCTAGCCTGCCCCTTGTGCCCCTATAGCAGGATGCCCTCTGCGAGGGTGTTGGTTGCCACCAGGGCTGCTGCTAAAATGACAGGCTGGGTGGGGGAGGCTTTCAGAATGCTTGAGCCCCCCCCCCCCCACACAACCCTCCCCAGACGTCTGTAAACCTTAACTTAAACTCGGCACCCCACCGTGAAACCAGTGCCATGATTGGCCGCCCGGCAATCACATGGGCTCTCCTGTTCCGGCAGCCAATTGCACCACTGTCACAGCCCACATGACTGCTGGGCGGCCAATCAGGGCACTGGATCCTGGGCGGGAGACCGAGGTAAGGTAAGATTTACAGGTGTCTTGAGGGGTTATGTTAAAGTGGATCAAATTCCCGCGGGCTGGCTTCAGAATCTAAAAGATTCCAAGGCTGGCCACTATAGCAGGATGCCTTCGGCGAGGGTGTTGCTTGCCGCCAGGGCTGCTGCTAAAATGACAGGCTGGGTGAGGGGGGTGCTTCCAGAATTCTGGAGCCCCCCCCCGCACATAACCCCCCCAGACGCCTGTAAACCTTACCTTAACCTTGTCCCCCCTGCCGTGAAACCAGTGCCCTGATCGGCCGCTCGGCAGTCACATGGGATCTCCTGTTTCGGCAGCCAATCGCACCACTGTCACAGCCCACATGACTGCTGGGTGGCCAATCGGGGTGCTGGATCCTGGGCTGGAGACCAAGGTGAGGTAATATTTACAGGTGTCTTGAGGGGTTATGTGCGGGCGGGGCTCCAGCATTCTGAACCCCCCCAGCCTGTCATTTTAGCGGCAGCCCTGGCAGCAATCAACACCCTCGCTGGGGAGGGTGTTGATCCTCACCAAGGAGGGTGTTGCCCCCCCCCCCCACAGCCTGTCATATTCTAAGTATGTCACACACCCCACTTCAGTCATTGATTATTACACTTGGGTATTACCTACCGCTAGGTGGCAGTGTTGCAGAGAATCTCCAAAAAAGCAACAGGCCCCTCCCGGTCTATACATACCTGGTACCTCCCAATAATCTCCCAGTGTTATTCTCTGCAAGGTGGCGACAAGACAGAAGAAAGAAGTCTCCTGCTTGCAGGTAGCCGGGGTATCACCCCGGCCCCCCCCCCCCTATGGTCTATTTCTGCCCAGCTCCTTTTGGTTTTCTCCCCCTGTATAACTGGCAGCCTCCCAGCTTAGGCTGTAGGCTGGGCAAGGGTAGATGGCACCTTGAGTGCCTAGGAGATTAGCTCCTCCGTTCGAACCCATATTATGGGGCATAACGGGATTCCGGAGTGGTGATCCGGACGTGGGATGCCCCTAATTCCATAGCAGTTAGGTACTGGCTCATCAAGCGAGCCTGTCAGTTCTGCACATAAGGTGATGCCCTTTCCTCCCAGCTTACTGGCCCTTTAGTGTGGCTGTGTGTTGTGTAGTGTGTGTGCTGGGACGGGTGGCAGGGGCTGCTATACTTTATTTATCTTGGCCGGGCCTCTGCTTTTATTGCGGGCGGGTCGGGCGTGTGTTACCGGCCCGCCGTTTGTGTGACTCCTGGGTGTCATGGTGGCGCCGTTGGCGCGGTTCCCCTGTCAGGTTTTTTCGGTGGGCGGGGCCGGGTGGCGCTCTGCGCCGCGGGCCCGCCTGAATGGGGAGCGCCGAGGTCGGCGCTTGCTGCGGCGTGTCTTCCGGGACAGGTGCTCGTGGGGGACCGGGCGGTTGCTCCGCCGGTCTGGTCATGGGGGAAGCGGGCGCCATCTTTTCCGACGCCCGCGGCTCTGCAGCACAGTGGGGGGCGGGTCCGCGTCTTGCGCGGCCTGCGCCGTGATTGGCCGTTTGGGGAGGGGCGGGGTTATCGCGGCTCCCGCGCTTCCATGGGCCCGCCTTTCTTCTCCCCACTCCTGGACGGTGCTGGCGTTTCTTACTGGCTGGGGCCGCCATTTCGGCCTGAAGTAGCCCCGCGGGTTGGTAGAAGATCTGAGGTACCCTCTTTCTCTCATTGTCTATTTTTCGTTGCTTGACACTTGGGCCTGCGGTAGCACCGCCGCGATGATTATTATTATTATTATTATTACTATTTTTTGCACTCATATTTTAACTATATTAGTATTTTGGCTGTTCTCTCTCTCTCTCTCTCTCTCTCTCTCCCCCCCACCCCCTCCCCCTCGCCTCGATCCCGCTGTTTGGGTGACTGTTTATCCAGCAGCCTAGGGCTTGTGGTTAAAGAGGGGGAGACGGCCTTATTGTTTATAAGCACTGTATTTTGACATGTGTGCTGTTGTGCTGAAATGATTGTTGTTCTTGTTTTGTTTTTCAGATCCTGGGACCCCCATCTTTCAAGGCTCTCCCGGTCTTATATACCTGGCTAGTGGGGGTTGTTTCTAGGCCATTGTTCCATTTATTGGGTTATTTTTTATGCTAAATTCCCATGGTCAGGATTTTTAAAGGATTATATAGATATTAAAGGGGCATCCCGGGTCGCTTACTGCGTAAATCCCTGGGTTCTGCGAATACCATAAATTTCACCATATGGAGGCTGCCAAAGATACCGGAAACGGTCCTTCGGGACAATCCAAGTTGTGTGGGGGTTGTGGGGCTCCACTCCAGGGGGATGATGTCATTTTATGTATTCCATGTGCGCAGCGGAACATTGAGCGACAGTCCGGCACTCCGGTGCCTAGTACTTCATCGGCCGCGCCATCTCCCTCTCCCCCTCGCTTGTTCCGGACCCCGTGTGACGTTGTCATGGGTGGGGATTCGCAATCTGAGGTATGCGCCCGTTTGGCCAGCCTCGAGAAAATGTTTTCCGCAGTGGTCGCTCAGAAGGCTCCAGCTAAGCGGAAGCATCTGTCTCCGCCTCCGCCGGATTCAGATGAGGAAGTTATTGGGGACCTGGATTGGTCAGATCGTCCCCTTGAAGAGGGTGAGCTCGTTGAGGAAGAGGATTCCGAGGTTCAGCAGTTGCTGGGTGCTGAGGGGGACCAGGCTGAAGGCCCCCCTCCCAATAGGCCTACTATTCTGGCTCAAATGTTTGAGGTTTTGGATTTGGATCCTCCGGAAGTTGCTCCTCGGCCTAAGGGTCAGCTTTTTGGGGTGTCCAAGCAGCGCTTGGAGTTTCCCAGTCAACAGCATTTTGAAGAGGTTGTACTTAAGCAATGGGAGCAACCTACGCGTCTCGTCGGGGTACCGCCTAGCTGGGATAGAAAGTATCCTTTTCCGGCGGACTTGATGAAGCGTTGGTCTGTCCCTCCTGAGGTAGATACTCCGGTCTTGGGACTGTCCAACACGGTGGTTGTACATTCTCCTGACACGACTTCTCTCAAGGACGGCGAGGATCGCTGGATTGATCAGCTGGCCCGCCATGGTTTTGTCTGTGCGGGTTCGGTGTTGAGACCTGTTTGTGCTTCGGCTCTTTTGACATTGGCGGTTAGGTCTATTGTCAGGGACTTATGTGTGGATCTTGAGCCTACCAGTGATGAGTCTCTCGCTCTTAAGCGTTGTGATTCCTTCTTGTCGTTTATTCTGGCCGCTCAGGAGGATGCCATGTTGATGTGTGGCAGGGCTACTGCCCTGCTGGTAGCTATCCGTCGTTGTGTGTGGTTGAGACAGTGGACGGCTGATTTTAATTCTAAAAGATCGCTCACGGCTCTTCCCTTTTTGGGTTTGAGGCTTTTTGGTGAGAGGCTGGATTCTGTTGCCAAGGGAGGTAAGTTACCTCAGCGCAAGAAATTTTGCCGTTCCTTTCGGGGGACGGCCCCCTTCAATCCCTCCTTTCGGGGAGCCAGAGCCGGCAGGGGTGCGGGCTTCTCGGCCTCCAGGGGCGCCAGTTGGAATAGGGGTAAAGGCCATGGCCGCCCCGTTCACGTCTGGGACGCCAAGCCCAAGCCAGCTGCCAAGCCCGCTCAGCAATGAGGGGGCGCCCTCACCCGTATGGGTGGGGGGACGGTTGCGACTCTTCTCCCGGGTATGGGACCAGGAGGTCTCGGACAGGTGGATCCGGGAGGTGGTGTCGGCCGGTTACAAGTTGGAGTTCGAGTCCCGCCCTCCTCCAAGGTTCTTCAGGTCTCGGGTATCTTCGGATCCTTTGGCCGCGCAGGGGCTCCTGGCGGCGGTAAGGAACCTTCTGGAATTAGCAGTCGTCTGCCCGGTTCCTCCTTCGGAGTTAGGCGCGGGTATTATTCCAATCTCTTCACTGTTCCCAAAAAGGACGGGTCGTTCCGTCCGATTCTGGATTTGAAGTTTCTCAACAGATTTATTTGTCCCCGGAAGTTCCGCATGGAAACCCTGCGGTCTGCGATCGGTTCGCTTCGGCAGGGGGACTTTATGACGTCCATAGACATCAAGGATGCGTACCTTCACATTCCGATTTTTCCAGCTCATCAGAGGTTCCCTCGTTTTGTGGTGGAGGATCGGCATTTTCAGTTTGTGGCTCTTCCATTCGGCCTCACCTCTGCTCCGAGAGTGTTCACCAAGGTGTTGGCGGGGGTGATGGCCCTGCTCAGAGCTCAGGGGATTCGCATTGTGCCTTACCTGGACGATCTTCTCATCATGGCGCCTTCCTTCAGTCAAGCGGAGGGGGACACCAGCATGGTGGTGTCTATGCTGGAGAGGTTCGGCTGGGTGATCAATTACCCCAAGTCCTCTCTGGTTCCGGCCAGGGTGGTGACCTTTCTGGGGATGTCGTTGGACTCTTGCCAGCACAGAGTGTTTCTCCCTCAGGCCAAGGTTCTGTTGATTCAGGAATTGGCTCAGCTTCTTCTCTCCCATCCTCGCCCGTCCATTCGGCTAGGGATGAGACTGGTGGGGTTGATGGTGGCCTCGTTCGAGGCAGTTCCCTTTGCGCAGTTTCATACGAGGACGCTTCAGCTTCATCTTTTGGCGTCTTGGGACCGGCGTCCGAGGTCGTTGGATCGGCCCTACCGGATGTCCCCTCGGGTTCGGCAGTCCCTTCTGTGGTGGTTGGTCTCGGACAACCTTCTGAAGGGCAGGTCGTTTCTGACCGGCTTTGGGAAACTGTCACCACGGATGCCAGTTTGTCAGGATGGGGAGGTTTCTGAAAGGATCTGCAGTTTCAGGGGCAGTGGGACCCTCAGGAAGCCCACTTGCCCATCAATGTTCTGGAGTTGCGAGCTATCAGGTTGGTTCTGTCTCGCTTGACGCTTCATTTACAGGGCCTGCCGGTTCAGGTTCGATTGGACAATCAGACGGCGGTTGCTTACATCAATCACCAAGGAGGGACTCGCAGTCTGGGTGCCCACAGAGAGGTGTCTCTGATTCTAGTTTGGGCAGAGACTCATGTCCCTTGCATCTCGGCAGTTTACATTCCAGGAGTGGAAAACACAGAGGCGGACTTTCTGAGCCGGTGTTCGTCCCGCCGGGGGGAATGGTCTCTCCATCCCCAGGTGTTTCGGTCGCTTTGTCTCCGATGGGGGACGCCGGAGGTGGATCTGTTTGCCTCTCGTCACAATCACAAGCTTCCGACATTCGTGTCGCTGTCCCAGGATCCTCTGGCTCTGGCGGTGGATGCCATGGCCCTGAGCTGGAGGGACCTGGGGTTTCTTTATCTGTTTCCTCCGATTCCCATGCTAGGCAGGGTGCTGCGAAAGTTGGTTCTGGAAGGAGTTCCCGCCATTCTCGTGGCTCCAAGGTGGCCAAGGCGGGTGTGGTTCGCAGACATCGTTCGTCTGGCAGTGGATCAGTTCGATCTGCCTCTTCGGCCGGATCTTCTCACTCAGGGCCAACTGTGTTACCCCAGTTTACAAACGCTGGCTTTGACGGCTTGGCTGCTGAAACCTCCATCTTAAAGGAGGAGGGTCTTTCGGATTCGGTCATTCGGACTCTTATTAGTGCCAGGAAGAGATCTTCTTCTTCCATCTATTATAGGTCTTGGAGATCTTATATTGATTGGTGTGAGGCTAGGTCTTTGCCTTGCCGGGTTTTTTTATTTTTCTATTTCTAGGATTTTGGAATTTCTTCAATCAGGGCTGGACTCCGGTCTTCAGCTGAGTACTTTGAAGGGGCAGGTTTCTGCTTTGTCTATTTTTTTTTCAGAGGTCTTTTGCTAGCCATTCTTTGGTCAAGACTTTTTTCCAGGGGGTTTCGCATCTGCGGCCTCCTAGGAAGCCGTTGCTCCCTGTTTGGGATTTGAATTTGGTTCTCTCTGCTCTTCAGGCTCCTCCTTTTGAGCCTTTGCGGGATATTGCTCTATCCACTCTGACTCAGAAGGTTGCCTTTCTGGTGGCCATCACTTCGGTTCGGCGTGTTTCGGAGTTGGCAGCTTTGTCTATTCAGGCTCCTTATTTTGAGGAATATCAGGACAAAGTGGTTTTTCGCTTCAAGTCAGACTTTCTCCCTAAAGTGGTCTCTGCTTTTCATCTTAACCAGGACATTGTTCTTCCTTCTTTGTGTCCTAAGCCTAAGAATGTCAAGGAGAGTGCGTTGCACTGCTTGGATGTTGTACGTTGTGTCAGGTACTATCTTCGTGCTACGTCTTCTTTTCGTAAGACTGATGCCTTTTTCGTTGTGCCCTGTGGGCCTAGGAAGGGTTTGGCTCCGGCTAAGTCTTCCATTAGCAAATGGATTCGTCAGGCGATTGTTGGAGCCTATTCGGCCAAAGGGAAGGACCCCCCTTTTCGTGTTACTGCTCATTCTACTCGCGCGGTTGGAGCGTGCTGGGCTTTTCAGCACCAGGCTTCTGTTGAACAAGTTTGTAAGGCTGCGACTTGGTCTTCGGTTCATACTTTTTCTAAGTTTTATAAGGTTGATGTGCGGGCCTCAGCGGATGCTGTTTTTGGCCGCAAGGTTCTGCAGGCTGCAGTGGTTTGAGTTTTCTGCATTATTGCCTGGTTTGGATACCCGCCCTTTTTTTTCTGGACACTGCTGTTGGATGTCCCAAGTGTAATAATCAATGACTGAAGTGGGGTGTGTGACATACTTAGAATAATACCATTTTGTGAATACTCACCTGTAAAATGGGTATTATAAGTATGTCACACACCCCACTTCACCCGCCCTTTTTGGTATCCTGGCTCTTTATATGGTGAAGTTTTGTTCTTTACGTTTGAGGGTTACATTTGTTTGTTCCTGGTACCTTGTCTTACTGCTGTTTTAATACTGGGAGATTATTGGGAGGTACCAGGTATGTATAGACCGGGAGGGGCCTGTTGCTTTTTTGGAGATTCTCTGCAACACTGCCACCTAGCGGTAGGTAATACCCAAGTGTAATAATCAATGACTGAAGTGGGGTGTGTGACATACTTATAATACCCATTTTACAGGTGAGTATTCACAAAATGGTATTTTTAGCAGCAGCCCCAGCGGCAACTGTGCCATGTGCCTCTCCTCCATTACCTGAAATTCTAGGCGCGCAGCTATTCCACAATATCTACATGGGTTAAGCCCTCTCAAACAGCAAACCCCACTGATCGGTATAGGGGCCTTTAGAGGTGCAAATTACTGAAGAGTATTTTCTTCATTGGAGGTCTGTTTTAATGGCTTTATTGTTCTTTATATTGTTATATGGATGTCTATTTTTTTGAATCATAAAATTTGATTTTAATAAACAGATCTGTGGGAACATTCAATATTCTTTGGTTGAAATGTCATTCCCAGAGCAGGAGTCAGCTGACCTCCCACTGCGACTATGACCATAATAGAAATGTTTAATTCCAACCTGAGCAATCCAGAGCAAATCAAAGCACAGCTACAGAGTGTTCTATTGTAATATACTGTGTGCGGTCCTAGGAAATGCCCTGCTCTGCCTATTTCACTGGCTTTTTAATATTCTGCCACCCTCACATGCAGGGCCCGCTCTAGGTTTATGGGGGCCCTTGGGTGATAAGAGTCTCAGTGGGCTCTTGCGGTGTGGTATGATACTCCATACATGGTGATCAAGTTCTATGTATGCTGACTGCTATCAAAGAATAAAAAATAAAAAAAAATAGAAGGAATGATAAAGTATAGAAGGAATTACACAAAGAAAGAGAAATAAAGAACAAAAAATAGAAGGAATAACAGAAAAAAGAAAGAAAGCAGGAAAAGTAATGACCCAAAAAATTATTAAAACAGAATATGGAAAGAAACTAAGAGGCCGATTCATTAATAGCGGCAGGTAGCGACAGTTGAGCGACTGTAGCGGCATTTTCAGAGCGCCGCTAGTAGTCGCTGTGCTTGGCCGTTGTTCGGTAGTTGATAGCGACTCAGTCGGTTTGCCGTAATGTTGAATTTAGGTGAGGAGTCACTATTTGACAGGTTCCGCGCTGTATGGGAGCGCATGATAGCGACTGGCCCTAGCGACCGGCTCCCACCATATTCATTAAAAAATCACGCTCAAAAAATTCTTGCGCTGTAAAATGCATGTTTAAACCCCAGAGCGCTGGCGGCGATGGGTTAAAAGTAGTTTTTTAACCCCAAAACAACCATATTATTCTTGGTGTGCCACACACCCCGCTTCACTTCTTAAATATTCATCACTTCATGGGTTAATCCACCGCAGGTGACGTAGTGCAGAGAGGAAGTCTTGTAACGAGCCCCCTTCCGGCCCATATATACCTGGTACCTCCCTTCAATCACCAGTATTTTTTCTCTCTGCTTGCTGACAAGTCAGAAGTTGGAAGTCTCCTGCTTACAGGTAGGCCGGGGTATTCTTACCCCGCCACCCCCCTTTTGGTCTATTTCTGCCCGGTTTGAGTTTGTATACCTTTATGGTGAAATAGGAAGCCTCCCAGCCTTGGCTGCTCACCGGGCAAATGGTAGATGGCACTTTAAGTGCCTAGGAGCTTATCTCCTACCTCGACCTCATGCGTGGGGCAATGCGGCGAACCGGCATGGTGATCCGGAAATGGGATGCCCCTGTCCCGAGGGTCCCCGTAGCCCCTTTCTCTCCCGTTCGGTCCCTTCTCCCTTCACTATGGGGGGAGGGGGGGGGGTGGTGAGGGTGTGCTTTAGTATGTGTGTTTCACTGTATCACTGCATGTTAACATATATGTCATGTTTATACATTCACTGTAGCATGTGTATATTTTGGGTCTGCTTTAGGGCAGCTTGCGCTGGGTATGGGCTGGCCACTTCTCTGGCAGTTGGTTGCTTTGTGGCCCCCTACCCCTCCCCCCTCTCCCCTCTTCTCGCCTGGCATTCATTGAGCTTTGTCAGCACATGCGGTTTTTACCCTCCCCCCTCCGCCGCCTGGACGCGCGTGCTGTGATCAGCTGTAAAGCGTTCCAGCTGATCGGCGTAGGGGGGGCGGGCCCGCTGACGCGGCGCCGGGGGCGCGGCGCCGACGTCATGCAGCGTCAGCGGCGTCTGCGGCGGGCCCAGCGTCCAAGCTTCCTTCAAAACGGAAGGCACGTGGGCGCACGGCCGCACTTTGTCTTCTGCCGGCTCATGGCTGCTGGCTGCAGGCTTACCGGCTGATTGCTGTACAGGTAAGCGGCCCCTCCCGTTGGGGCCGTTAAATGGGGGATATTGTTTAATAATACAGTGAGAATTCACTATTATCAAGGGGGCGTCATTTAAGGGCACTTGGTGCCATACTTATATGTTATACACATGTGAAGGATCTGATGGTTGTTTTCTTGCCTTGCAGATCCTGGGATCCCTGCTTATGCTAGCCCTCCGGCTCTATGTGCCTGGCTAATTATTGGGATTGATTTGAATGTTTATATACATAGACTATATATAAATATATATATAGTTTCTATTAAAGGGGACCTAAACTTAAAAAAAAAAAAAAAAAAATTTATATAAATCCTCCCTTCCGGGACATTACTAAAATAAAGGGGGCATCCCGGGTCGGCTTATGCCTTAAAAGTCCCATTATTGCGAATACCATAAATCACCATATGGAGGCTTCCGTAGATTCCGGAAACGGTTCTGCTGTTCCGTTTGGGGGGTGCGTAGGTTGTGGGGTTCCACTCCCAGCTGATGATATCTTTATTTGCATCCCTTGTGCAAAACAGACTATTGCGCGCCAGTCCGTTGCTTCGGCTGCGGTGCCATCGCATCCTTCATCATCTCCTACCTCTCCATCCCTATTCCGGACCCCGCATGACACTGTCAAAAGTGGGGATTCGCATTCCGAGGCAGCAGCACAGCCCTGCCCCCGGAAAATGATGCCCGTTAAAGCAGCGTTTAAAACCGCTACAAAACGAAGGCACCTGACTCCGGTACCTTCGGCTCCACAGGACCAGTTTTGTGAACCTGTGGAATGGTCCGATGGATCCCCTGACGAGGATGAACTCCCGTCGGAGTCAGATGAGCCGACAGGTCAGCATGTGGCTGATGAGATCGGCGATTGGTCAGAGGGGGTTGTTTTTGACACCCCCTCCATTCTGGCTCAAATGTTTAAAATTTTGAGTTTAGATACGCCTGAGGCGGCCGCCCCGCCAAAGGGTCAGTTATTTAAAGAGCCTCAGCCGAGTTTGGTTTTTCCCAGACAGCACCACTTTGAGAGGGTGGTTCTTAAGGAATGGGAACATCCCACACGGTTATCTGGAATTCCTTCCAGTTGGGAAAAGCGTTCTCCTTTTCCACCAGAATTGGTGAGGCTGTGGTCTGTCCCTCCGGACGTCGATACCCCTGTACTAGGACTCTCCAGCTCGGCTATGGTACAATCTGCTGAGACCACTACCCCCAAAGATGGGGAAGATCGCAGGATTGACCAATACGCTCGACATAGTTTTATCTATTCCGGGTCAGCATTGCGCCCGGTATGTGCTTCAGCCCTTCTTCTATTGGCAATTAAGTCCCTAATTCAGGGGCTATATGAGGATCTTGATCCCGCTTGCAAACAGTTCACTGCACTTAAGCAGTGTGAATCTTTTGTGGCTTATGTCCTGGCCGCTCAGGACGATGCGCTGACTATGAGTAGCAAGGCGGCAGCTATGCTGGTGGCTATTCGCAGGTCAGTATGGCTGCGTCAGTGGTCAGCAGACACGGCTTCCAAAAAGGTACTCACAGCTCTCCCCTTTTTGGGGTTGCGTCTGTTTGGGGAGAAAATTGATTCAGTCGCAAAAGATGGTAAGATGCCACAACGCAAAAGGCCTCGTGGTCCCTTCAGGGGGACAAGTTCCGGTAGGCCTTCCTTTCAAAGGTTCGGAGCGGGCAAAGGTACGTCCTTTCCCGCTACCAGTGGCGCAGGTTGGACTCGGGGGAGGGGCCGTGGCCGGCCCACTCAGTCCTGGGGCACCAAGCCCAAGCCTGCTAATAAGCTCACTCAGCAATGAGGGGCTGCCCTCACCCGTGCGGGTGGGGGGACTATTGCGACACTTCTACCATTGGAACCTTGTGGTTCTAGGCAGATGGATCCAGGAGGTAGTGTCGACAGGTCACAACCTGGAATTCGAGTCTCACCCTCCCTCGCGGTCCATTCAGGGGTCGGTTCATCCCGGCCTGAACTCTCATCAAGACGGAGTGTGTCTTTCCTTTGCCCAAATTCACACAAGAACACTTCAGCTATTTCTGCTAGCATGTTGGGTCCAGCAGCCTCTGTTGTTGGAGCAGTCCTTCCGATTGTCCTCCCGTGTACGGCAGTTCCTCCTGTGATGATTGGTCTCGACCAATCTTGTACAGGGCAGGTCTTTCCTGACCCTCCCTTGGAGAGGTGTCACCACGGACACCAGTCTGTCGGGATGGGACAGATTCTGGAAGGAGCTGCGGCTTCAGGGGCAGTGGAGGCCCCACTTACCCATCAGAGAAATGTCCCTGATCCAGACATGGGCAGTGTTCCATGTTCCCTGTCTCTCGGCGGTTTACATTCCAGAGGTGATGGAACAGGTAGGGGACCGGTTGAGCAAGTGCTCTCCCCGTCTGGAAGAATAAGCTCTCCATCCTCGGGTGGTTCTCTTATTGTGTCTCCAATGGGAGACTCCGGAGGTGGGCCTGTTGGCCCCTCATCACTATCACAGGCTCCCGAGCTTCGTGTCACTCTCCCGGGATCCTCTGGCTCTGACAGTGGACGTCAGGTCCCTGAACTGAGAAGCTCTGGGATTTCTATACCTGTTTCCTCCGTGGCCCTTGCTGGGCAGAGTTCTTCAGAAGTTTGCTCTGGAAAGGGTGTACGCCGTTCTCATGGCCCCAAGGTGGCCAAAACGAATAAGGTTCGCAGACATCATTTGGCTGGCAGTGGACCAGTTCGTTCTGCCTCTTCGGCCCGATCTGCTCACTCAGGGTCAATTGTGTTACCCCAATTTACCAGCGCTGGGTTTGATGGCCTGGCTGCTGAAACCTCCATCCTGAAGGAGGAGGGTCTTTCTGATTCAGTCATTAAGACTCTGATCAGTGCCCGGAAGAAGTCTTCTTCCATCACCTACTATAGGACTTGGAAAGCCTATATCACTTGGTGTGAGATAAGATCTTTTCCTTGTAGGGTCCTTTCGGTCCCCAGGATTCTGGAGTTTTTACAATCAGGGCTGGACTCTGGTCTCCAGCTAAGTACATTGAAAGGGCAGGTCTCTGCCTTATCTGTCTTTTTTCAGAAGCGTGTTGCGCTTAAACCTTTAGTTAAAACTTTTTTCCAGGGGGTTACGCATGTGCGGCCTCCCAGGAAACCATTACTCCCTGTTTGGGATTTGAATTTGGTTCTTTCGGCTCTTCAGGCTCCTCCTTTTGAGCCTTTGCAAGATATTGCTTTGTCTACCCTGACTCAGAAGATTGTCTTCTTGGTAGCGATCACTTCTGTCCGGCGTGTCTCAGAATTGGCGGCCTTAACTATCCAGGCGCCTTACTTCGAGAGGCATCAGGATAAAGTGGTCTTTCGGTTCAAGCCAGACTTTCTTCCTAAGGTTGTTTCTGCTTTCATTTGAACCAAGATATTGTTCTTCCCTCCTTGTGTCCTAATCCTAAGAATGACAAAGAGAGGGTTTTGCATTGTTTGGATGTAGTACGCTGTGTTAAGTACTACTTGATTATCACGTCTCCTTTCCGTAGGACGGATTCCTTTTTTGTTGTGCCCCATGGGCCTAAGAAGGATTTGGCACCAGCCAAATCTGCCATTAGCAAGTGGATACGTCAGGCCGTTACTGCGGCCTATTCTGCTAAGGGAAGAGTTCCCCCTTTTCGTATTACTGCTCATTCCACTTGCGCTGTTGGGGCGTCTTGGGCTTTTCAGCACCAAGCTTCTGTTGAACAGGTTTGTAAGGCCGCCACCTGGTCTTCTGTTCACACTTTTTCTAAGTTTTACAAAGTTGATGTGCGGGCCTCAGCGGATGCTGTTTTTGGCCGCAAAGTTCTGCAGACTGCAGTCATTTAAGTTATTCTTCACCTGGCCTTGAGATGCCCTTCCCTTGTGGACACTGCTTTTGGATGTCCCATGAAGTGATGAATATTTAAGAAGTGAAGCGGGGTGTGTGGCACACCAAGAATAATACCATTTTGTGAGTACTCACCTGAAAAATGGATATTGTTGGTGTGCCACACACCCCGCTTCACACCCGCCCTTTTCGGTATTACCGAAGCATTTATATGGTGAAGCCCTTTTTTATTTATATCAAAATTGATTTTGGAGGTTACTGGTGGAATACTGGTACCTTGTTTTACTGCTTTTTGAATATACTGGTGATTGAAGGGAGGTACCAGGTATATATGGGCCGGAAGGGGGCTCGTTACAAGACTTCCTCTCTGCACTACGTCACCTGCGGTGGATTAACCCATGAAGTGATGAATATTTAAGAAGTGAAGCGGGGTGTGTGGCACACCAACAATATCCATTTTTCAGGTGAGTACTCACAAAATGGTATTTTTGGAAACCAAGTTTTTAAAATAATTTAGTAATATGAATACATTAATATCAGACCTGTAATATCAATTCTGCACAAATTCTAAAATGGCAGAAGTGGTCACAGAATTTTTCACATAAAAAAAAAAAAAAAATTAATAACAATTAATTATGAATATTTAAAGATTGTTCCATTGAAATGCATTGGAGAGCGCCAGGTAGCGAGGGGTCATACCTGTCGCTGTTCAAGGTCGGACGCTGGCGCTGTGGGCTGAGGCTGGAATCATGATGAATGAGTGGCTATATGGCGCTATCTCAGTCGCTAAGCAGGATTGGCTTGATAAATGTGTGATTGTGGTGGGGAGCCGGTGTTCTCATGGCGGGCCCGTCATTACCGGCCGCTCACCAGTCGCTACCTGTCGCTATTCCTTCATAAATAAGGGCCTAAGAAAGAAAGAAGGAAAGCATATAATAAATAATTGGTATGATATGGCTTTATTGTTCTTTATATTGTTATATGGATGTCTATTTATTCTAAGTATGTCACACACCCCACTTCAGACATTAATAATTACACTAGGGTTAACGCACCGCTAGGTGGCAGCATTGCAGAGAATCTCCCAAAAACTTCAACAGGCCCCTCCCGGTCTATACATACCTGGCACCTCCCAAGAACCTCCCAGTGTTCTCTGCAAGGTGGCGACAAGACAGAAGAAAGAAGTCTCCTGCTTGCAGGTAGCCGGGGTATCCCCCCGCCCCCCCCCCCCGTGGTCTATTTCTGCCCGGCTCTTGTTTGATAGTATATCTATTTACTGGCAGCCTCCCAGCTTCGGCTGTAGGCCGGGCAAAAAGGTAGCCGGCACCGTTGGTGCCTAGGAGATTAGCTCCTCCGCTCGACCCTTCATTGCGGGGCATAGCGGGATTCCCGGAGTGGTGATCCGGATGTGGGATGCCCCCATTTAGTAGTAGGTTAGCGGTCAGGATGTGCCTAGCCCTGGGACTTTAGCTATTCACATTCCGGGGTGTGGGGCACGTTTTGGGACCGGTGACAGTTTTGTGTGTGCGTGGCTGCTGCGCTGCTGTATGTGAGGGCTTATGCGCTGTTTACTGTGGCTAATTTTTATTGCGGATCTGCTTTGTGTGCCTTTCTTGTCACTCTGGAATGGCTCTCTCCCCTCAGGAGCCGGGGGGGGGCGTGATCGGCGCTTGCAGCCTGCGTGTCCGGTCTGCACAGGGGGGAACAGAGGATGAGTGTGTGAGTCTGTGTTTCGTGCGCACTTGGGAACCGGCAGGCTGCTCCGCCGGTCCCGTCTTAGAGGAGCTGAGCGCGGTCTCTGCCTGCTGGCGCTGACGCTGCAAGGGGGCGGGGCCGCGCGCGCGCGGGCCGCATGCTGATTGGTTGTCCCGGAGGGGCGGGGCCTTCTCGGCTCCCGCGCTCCCGGGGCTCGTCTTCCCCTCCCTCACCTCTCTGAGCGGTGTTGCGGGCCGCCATCTTCTGCGGTGCCTAGCTGCGCCGTGTCTCTCTCTCAGGTAGGTTTTTTCTTGCGGGGGATGCTCACATAAAGTGGTGGCCTGGCCCCCCGTATTACGTCCTCCTCCTCCTCCTCCTGCCTCCTCGCTCCTGCACATCTTTAAGTGTGGGTTGTGTATTTTAACCATTTCCTGTGTCTATGGTTAATGAGGGGGGGGGGGGGAGGGGGGTGGTATGTTATGTTGTATGCTTGTTTAGGTATTATTGTGCCTGGATTGACTCCTGTCCCTCTCCCTTTGTGTCTTTCAGATCCTGGGATCCCGTCTGGCAGGGCTCTCCCGGTCTTATATACCTGGCTCGTGGGGGGTGTTTTTTCATTGCATTATATATATATATATATATATATATATTTATATATATTCATAAGGGTTTTTTATGCTATTCCCCTGGGTCAGGATCTTGTGACAATCTTCAGACAATTGTTAGGTTATTAAGGGGCATCCCGGGTCGCGTACCGCATAAATCCCTGGGTTCTCCGAATACCATAAAATTAACCACATGGAGGCTGCCACAGATACCGGGAATGGTTCTTCGGGACAATCCAAGGTGTGCGGGGGTTGTGGGACTCCGCTCCAGGGAGATGATGTCATTTTGTGTATCCCTTGTGCACAGCAGAACATTGCACGGCAGTCCAGTACGCCGGTGCCTAGCACTTCGTCAGCCGCGCCATCTCCCTCTCCCCCTCGCTTGAGGGTGTGAGGTATGTGCCCGTTTGACCAGCCTTGAGAAGCGGTTTTCTGCTATAGCCGCTCAGAAGGCTCCAGCTAAGCGGAAGCATCTGTCTCCGCCTCCGCCGGATTCAGATGAGGAAGTTGTGGGAGATCTGGATTGGTCGGATCGTCCCCTTGAAGATGGTGAGCTCGTTGAGGAAGAGGATTCTGATGTTCAGCAGTTGCTGGGTTCTGAGGGGGACCAGGCTGTTGGCCTCCCTCTTGATTCTTCTACCATTCTGACCCAGATGTTTGAGGTTTTGGATTTGGATCCTCCGGTGGTTGCTCCTAGGCCTAAGGGTCAGCTTTTTGGGGTGTCCAAACAGCGTTTGGAGTTTCCCAGCCAACAGCATTTTGAGGAAATTGTTTTCAAGCAATGGGAGCAACCTACACGTCTTGTTGGTGTGCCGTCTAGCTGGGATAGGAAGTATCCCTTCCCGGCGGAATTGATGAAGCGTTGGTCTGTCCCCCCTGAGGTAGATACTCCGGTCTTGGGATTGTCCAACACAGCGGTCGTGCATTCCCCTGACACGACTTCGCTCAGGGACGGCAAGGATCGCCGGGTTGATCAGCTTGCCCGTCATGGTTTTATATGTGCGGGTTCGGTGTTGAGGCCTGTCTGTGCTTCGGCTCTTTTGACTTTTGCGGTCAGGTCTATTGTCAGGGACTTGGATGTGGATCTCGAGCCCACCAGTGATGAGTCCCTTGCGCTTAAGCGCTGCGATTCCTTCTTGTCTTTTATCCTGGCTGCTCAAGAGGATGCCATGTTGATGTGTGGCAGGGCTACTGCCTTGCTGGTGGCTATCCGGCGCTGTGTGTGGTTGAGACAGTGGACGGCTGATTTTAATTCTAAAAGATCGCTCACGGCTTTGGGTTTGAGGCTTTTTGGTGAGAGGCTGGATTCTGTTGCCAAGGGAGGTAAGTTACCTCAGCGCAAGAAATTTCGCCGTTCCTTTCGGGGGACGGTCTCGTTCAATCCGTCCTTTCGGGGAGTCGGCGCCGGTAGGGGTGCGGGCTCCTCGGCCCCCAGGGGCGCCAGTTGGTTTAGGGGCAGAGGCCGTGGCCGTCCCGCTCGCGTCTGGGGTGCCAAGCCCAAGCCGGTTGCCAAGCCCACCCAGCAATGAGGGGGCGCCCTCACCCGTTCGGGTGGGGGGACGGTTGCAACTTTTCTCCCGGGTGTGGGACCAGGAGGTCCCGGACAGATGGATCCGGGAGGTGGTTTCGGCCAGTTACAAGTTGGAGTTCGAGTCCCGTCCTCCTCCAAGGTTCTTCAGGTCTCGGGTGTCTTTGGATCCTTTGGCCGCGCAGGGGCTCCTGGCGGCAGTAAGGAATCTTCTAGATTTAGCTGTCGTTTGCCCGGTTCCTTCTTCAGAGGTAGGGCGCGGGTTTTACTCCAATCTCTTCACGGTTCCCAAAAAGGACGGGTCCTTCCGTCCTATTCTGGATTTGAAGTTTCTCAACAGGTTTATTCGTCCCCGGAAGTTCCGCATGGAAACCCTGCGGTCTGCGATCGGTTCGCTTCGGCAGGGGGACTTTATGACGTCCATAGACATCAAGGATGCGTACCTGCACGTGCCGATCTTTCCTGCTCATCAGCGGTTCCTTCGTTTCGTGGTGGAGGATCGGCATTTTCAGTTTGTGGCTCTTCCATTCGGTCTCACCTCTGCTCCGAGAGTGTTCACCAAGGTGTTGGCGGGGGTGATGGCCCTGCTCAGAGCTCAGGGGATTCGCATTGTGCCTTACCTGGACGATCTTCTCATCATGGCTCCTTCCTTCAGTCAAGCAGAGGGGGACACCAGCACGGTGGTGTCTATGTTGGAGAGGTCCGGCTGGGTGATCAATTACCCCAAGTCCTCGCTGGTTCCGGCCAGGGTGGTGACCTTTCTGGGGATGTCGTTGGACTCCTGCCAGCACAGAGTGTTTCTTCCTCAGGCCAAGGTTCTGATGATTCAGGAATTGGTACAGCTGCTCCTCTCCCATCCTCATCCGTCCATTCGTCTGGGGATGAGACTGGTGGGGTTGATGGTGGCCTCATTCGAGGCAGTTCCCTTTGCTCAGTTTCATACGAGGACTCTTCAACTTCATCTTTTGGCGTCTTGGAACCGGTGTCCGGGGTCGTTGGATCGGTCCTTCCGGTTGTCCCCTCGGGTTCGGCAGTCCCTTCTGTGGTGGTCGGTCTCGGACAACCTGCTGAAGGGCAGGTCGTTTCTGACTCCGCTTTGGGAGACTGTCACCACGGATGCCAGTTTGTCAGGCTGGGGAGGTTTTTGGAAGGATCTTCGGTTTCAGGGGCAGTGGGACCCTCAGGAGGCCCACTTGCCCATCAATGTTCTGGAATTGCGAGCCATCAGGTTGGTTCTGTCTCGCTTGACGCATCATCTACAGGGTCTGCCGGTTCAGGTTCGCTCAGACAATCAGACGGCGGTTGCTTACATCAATCACCAAGGAGGGACTCGCAGTCTAGGTGCCCACAGGGAGGTGTCTCTGATTTTGGTCTGGGCAGAGACTCATGTCCCTTGCATCTCGGCAGTTTACATTCCGGGGAAAACACAGAGGCGGATTTTCTGAGCCGGTGTGCGTCCCGTCGGGGGGAGTGGTCTCTCCATCCCCAGGTGTTTCGGTCACTTTGTCTCCGGTGGGGGACGCCGGAGGTGGATCTGTTTGCCTCTCGTCACAATCACAAGCTTCCGTCCTTTGTGTCCATGTCCCGGGACCCTCTGGCTCTGGCGGTGGATGCCATGACCCTGAGCTGGAGGGACCTGGGGTTTCTTTATCTGTTCCCTCCGATTCCCATGCTAGGCAGGGTTCTGCGAAAGTTGGTTCTGGAGGGAGTTCCCGCCATTCTCGTGGCTCCAAGTTGGCCAAGGCGGGTGTGGTTCGCGGACATCGTTCGTCTGGCCGTGGATCAGTTCGATCTGCCTCTTCGGCCAGATCTTCTCACTCAGGGTCAACTATGTTACCCCAGTTTACAAACGCTGGCTTTGACGGCTTGGCTGCTGAAACCTCCATCTTAAAGGAGGAGGGTCTTTCGGATGCGGTCATGCGGACTCTTATTAGTGCCAGGAAGAGATCTTCTTCTTCCATCTATTACAGGTATTGGAGATCTTATATTGATTGGTGTGAGGCTAGGTCTTTGCCTTGCCGGGTCTTTTCTGTGTCTAGGATTTTGGAGTTTCTTCAATCGGGGCTGGACTCCGGTCTTCAGCTGAGTACCTTGAAGGGGCAGGTTTCTGCTTTGTCTATTTTCTTCCAGAAATCTTTTGCTCGTCATTCCTTGGTCAAGACTTTTTTCCAGGGGGTTTCGCATGTGCGGCCTCCTAGGAAGCCTTTGCTCCCAGTGTGGGATTTGAATTTGGTTCTTTCTGCTCTTAAGGCTCCTCCTTTTGAGCCTTTGCGGGATGTTGCTTTGTCCATTCTTACTCAGAAGGTTGCTTTTCTGGTGGCCATCACTTCGGTTCGGCGTGTTTCAGAGTTGGCAGCTTTGTCTATTCAGGCTCCTTATTTTGAGGATCATCAGGACAAAGTGGTTTTTCGATACAAGTCAGATTTTCTCCCTAAAGTGGTCTCTGCTTTTCATCTTAACCAGGACATTGTTCTTCCCTCTTTGTGTCCTAAGCCTAAGAATGTCAAGGAGAGTGCTTTGCACTGCTTGGATGTGGTGCGTTGTGTCAGGTACTATCTACGTGCTACGTCTTCTTTTTTTGTAAGACTGATGCCTTTTTTGTTGTGCCATGTGGGCCTAGGAAGGGTTTGGCTCCGGCCAAATCTTCCATTAGTAAATGGATTTGTCAGGCCATTGTTGGTGCTTATTCGGCTAAAGGGAAGGATCCTCCTTTCCCCGTTACTGCTCACTCTACTCGTGCGGTTGGTGCGTCCTGGGCTTTTCAGCACCAGGCTTCGGTTGAACAAGTGTGTAAGGCTGCAACTTGGTCTTCTGTTCATACTTTTTCTAAGTTCTATAAGGTTGATGTGCGGGCCTCAGCGGATGCTGTTTTTGGCCGCAAGGTTTTGCAGGCTGCAGTGGTTTGAGTTTTTTCTGCGTTATTGCCTGTTCGGATACCCACCCTTTTCTGGACACTGCTGTTGGATGTCCCTAGTGTAATTATTAATGTCTGAAGTGGGGTGTGTGACATACTTAGAATAATACCATTTTGTGAATACTCACCTGTAAAATGGGTATTATAAGTATGTCACACACCCCACTTCACCCGCCCTTTTCGGTATCCTGGCTCTTTATTTGGTGAAGTTTGGTTCTTTACTTTGAGGGTTACATTTTTTGGTTCTGGTACCTTGTCTTACTGCTGTTCTAATACTGGGAGGTTCTTGGGAGGTGCCAGGTATGTATAGACAGGAAGGGGCCTGTTGAAGTTTTTTGGAGATTCTCTGCAATGCTGCCACCTAGCGGTGCGTTAACCCTAGTGTAATTATTAATGTCTGAAGTGGGGTGTGTGACATACTTATAATACCCATTTTACAGGTGAGTATTCACAAAATGGTATTTTTTTAATCCCAAAATTTAATTTTAATAAACAGATCTGTGGGGACCTTAGTTCAGGCTGGTCGCCATTGTCATTGTATTGGTATATAATACATTTCATGCATGCAGAACTATTATTTATCGCTGCCTCTTGCTTTAGGCTTTGGAGCCTTGCGGACCATGCACTGATTGCACGCTGTAATATGGAGGAGGCAGTGCGCAGTGTGGCTTTCAGTCCAGATGGATCTCAGTTGGCACTGGGGATGAAAGATGGCTCCTTCACTGTACTCAGGGTCAGGTAAGACAAACAGTTTAACTAAGCAAAACCTGAGGACCAAAACCTTTATTCAATACTAATCGCCGTGCACAGGGCCGTATTTGGAGTTCATGGTGCCCTAGGCACTTTAGGTGCTTGCGCCCCCTTTTTTCAAGTTAGTCATGGTCCATATAAAAAAAGGTGTGGATAGGGGAAAGGATGCAATGGGTTAGATGCAGAGTATGTGTGTGGAGGAGGGAGAGGACACAAAGGGCGGAAATGCAGAGAAGCAGGCAAGCATGTTCTATCTTTCTGGCATTCTGATATACAGGAGTCACATGACCACAGCAGTGGAGGGGAGAATCTCTGGCCCGTGTTCAACCCATTGCACCCTCTCTCCACAGAGATACACTCTGCATCCTTCTGCGCCTGGCTTGTTAGGAGGCTTTAATGTTCTGGCTATGGAAGTTTTAATTTCTTTTCTTTACTACAGTAGTAAGGGCAGAGCCCTCCCCCCTTCCAGGTTGCCACCCTAGGCACGTGCCTAGGATTGCCTAATGGGAAATACAGCCCTGATCTGGGGCATCCTGATCTTGCATGCTCCACTGTGTGAAACCCCCTGGTTCACCAGTCTCCTCACATCTTCCCCACACCCATGCTGCGTGTAAGGACGCTCCTCCAGTCAGAATTCTATGCATAAACCGTATTTCTCGCCCTGCCTATGAGACACATCCTGGATTTGGAGAAGGAAAATTAGAAATCTGAACCAAATGGTGTGCTAAAATCCTCCCTACCAATCACCCCATTATAGACAGTGTGCAGAACACCCCGAATCACATCATTACAGACCCCACAGTATAGGCAGTGACCAGTAATACACATTAAAGGCAATGAGGGGCATTCCACATTACAGGCAGTGAGCGCTACCCACATTACAGGCAGTGAGCGGTATCCCACATTACAGACAGGGAGCTGTATCCCACATTACAGGCAGTGAGCTGTATCCCACATTACAGACAGGGAGCTGTATCCCACATTACAGGCAGTGAGCTGTATCCCACATTACAGGCAGTGAGCAGTATCCCACATTACAGGCAGTGAGCTGTATCCCACATTACAGACAGGGAGCTGTATCCCACATTACAGGCAGTGAGTTGTATCCCACATTACAGGCAGTGAGCAGTATCCCACATTACAGGCAGTGAGCTGTATCCCACATTACAGGCAGTGAGCAGTATCCCACATTACAGGCAGTGAGCTGTATCCCACATTACAGGCAGTGAGCAGTATCCCACATTACAGACAGGGAGCGGTATCCCACATTACAGGCAGTAGGCGGTATCCCACATTACAGGCAGTAAGCGGTATCCCACATTACAGACAGGGAGCGGTATCCCACATTACAGGCAGTGAGTGGTATCCCACATTACAAGCAGTGAGCGGTATCCCACATTACAGGCAGTAAGCGGTATCCCACATTACAGGCAGTGAGCGGTATCCCACATTACAGGCAGTGAGCAGTATCCCACATTACAGGCAGTGAGCTGTATCCCACATTACAGGCAGTGAGCAGTATCCCACATTACAGGCAGTGAGCTGTATTCCACATTACAGGCAGTGAGCGGTATCCCACATTACAGACAGGGAGCGGTATCCCACATTACAGGCAGTAAGCGGTATCCCACATTAGAGACAGGGAGCGGTATCCCACATTACAGGCAGTGAGCTGTATCCCACATTACAAGCAGTGAGCGGTATCCCACATTACAGACAGGGAGCTGTATCCCACATTACAGACAGGGAGCTGTATCCCACATTACAGACAGGGAGCTGTATCCCACATTACAGGCAGTGAGCTGTATCCCACATTACAGGCAGTGAGCAGTATCCCACATTACAGGCAGTGAGCTGTATTCCACATTACAGGCAGTGAGCGGTATCCCACATTACAGACAGGGAGCGGTATCCCACATTACAGGCAGTAAGCGGTATCCCACATTACAGGCAGTAAGCGGTATCCCACATTACAGGCAGTGAGCTGTATTCCACATTACAGGCAGTGAGCAGTATCCCACATTACAGACAGGGAGCGGTATCCCACATTACAGGCAGTAAGCGGTATCCCACATTACAGACAGGGAGCTGTATTCCACATTACAGGCAGTGAGCAGTATCCCACATTACAGACAGGGAGCGGTATCCCACATTACAGGCAGTGAGCAGTATCCCACATTACAGGCAGTGAGCTGTATTCCACATTACAGGCAGTGAGCAGTATCCCACATTACAGACAGGGAGCGGTATCCCACATTACAGGCAGTAAGCGGTATCCCACATTACAGACAGGGAGCGGTATCCCACATTACAGGCAGTGAGCTGTATCCCACATTACAAGCAGTGAGCGGTATCCCACATTACAGGCAGTGAGCTGTATCCCACATTACAAGCAGTGAGCGGTATCCCACATTACAGGCAGTGAGCAGTATCCCACATTACAGACAGGGAGCGGTATCCCACATTACAGGCAGTAAGCGGTATCCCACATTACAGGCAGTGAGCTGTATTCCACATTACAGGCAGTGAGCAGTATCCCACATTACAGACAGGGAGCGGTATCCCACATTACAGGCAGTGAGCTGTATTCCACATTACAGGCAGTGAGCAGTATCCCACATTACAGACAGGGAGCGGCATCCCACATTACAGGCAGTGAGCTGTATCCCACATTACAGGCAGTGAGCAGTATCCCACATTACAGGCAGTGAGCAGTATCCCACATTACAGACAGGGAGCGGTATCCCACATTACAGGCAGTAAGCGGTATCCCACATTACAGGCAGTGAGCTGTATTCCACATTACAGACAGGGAGCGGTATCCCACATTACAGGCAGTGAGCAGTATCCCACATTACAGGCAGTGAGCTGTATTCCACATTACAGGCAGTGAGCAGTATCCCACATTACAGACAGGGAGCGGTATCCCACATTACAGGCAGTAAGCGGTATCCCACATTACAGACAGGGAGCGGTATCCCACATTACAGGCAGTGAGCTGTATTCCACATTACAGGCAGTGAGCGGTATCCCACATTACAGGCAGTGAGCAGTATCCCACATTACAGACAGGGAGCGGTATCCCACATTACAGACAGGGAGCGGTATCCCACATAACAGACAGGGAGCGGTATCCCACATTACAGACAGGGAGCTGTATCCCACATTACAGACAGGGAGCTGTATCCCACATTACAGACAGGGAGCTGTATCCCACATTACAGACAGGGAGCTGTATCCCACATTACAGACAGGGAGCTGTATCCCACATTACAGACAGGGAGCTGTATCCCACATTACAGACAGTAAGCGGTATCCCACATTACAGACAGGGAGCTGTATCCCACATTACAGGCAGTGAGCGGTATCCCACATTACAGACAGGGAGCTGTATCCCACATTACAGACAGGGAGCTGTATCCCACATTACAGACAGGGAGCTGTATCCCACATTACAGACAGGGAGCTGTATCCCACATTACAGACAGGGAGCTGTATCCCACATTACAGACAGTAAGCGGTATCCCACATTACAGACAGGGAGCTGTATCCCACATTACAGGCAGTGAGCGGTATCCCACATTACAGACAGGGAGCTGTATCCCACATTACAGACAGGGAGCTGTATCCCACATTACAGACAGGGAGCTGTATCCCACATTACAGGCAGTGAGCGGTATCCCACATTACAGACAGTAAGCGGTATCCCACATTACAGACAGGGAGCTGTATCCCACATTACAGGCAGTGAGCGGTATCCCACATTACAGACAGGGAGCTGTATCCCACATTACAGACAGGGAGCTGTATCCCACATTACAGACAGGGAGCTGTATCCCACATTACAGGCAGTGAGCGGTATCCCACATTAAAGACAGGGAGCTGTATCCCACATTACAGGCAGTGAGCGGTATCCCACATTAAAGGCAGTGAGCAGTGTTCTAAATACATGTAGTGTGCGGGCATCCCCAATACAGGCTGTGTGTGGGCATCCCCAATACAGCTCGCTCTGATCTTGTAGCGGGGAACAGCGGCTAAGGAAGTGGCGCCCAGCAGCCACAAGCTCAGAGCGATCCGACTTCTGGGTGGGCGTGGCCTGTGGCTCCTGGCAGCATCATTGGACGCTGGCAGGAGTCACAAGCCACGCCCTACCCAGGGGCCGGAACCAAATCGCTCTGAACTAGCTACGGAGGAGCCAGGCAGCGGCGACTACGGAGGTAGCGGGCAGCAGGGGGACCATGGAATGTACATTTTTTTTACATTCGCCCAATAGGACGCACTGATATTTTCCCCCCACTTTTGGTCTTTGGTGTAAGTGCATCTTATATGGTGAAAAATAAAGTAAGAGAGTTAAAAGAGTAAAGTTAGTAAGTTAAAAGAGCACTACCGCGAAATTGTGTAATGTTAAAAATCCATATAAACACGTTGGCTAATGAGAGGAGGGGTCACTTATACACCCAAACTGAATTAAACTTCCGCCAAGCTTGTGGTTTATTCTCACATGGTAGGAACAAAATCCAGGGGTGACAGGTTTAGTCTATGAGGGGTGACAGAGCCTGTCACCCCTGACTTCCTCTTCCTGCCATTAAAATAAGAAACATCCAGCCAGGCTTGTTTCTTTTGATGCCGGGTGTATAAGTGACCCCTCCCCCACCATCCAACATATTTACATGGATTTTTATCATTGGGCCAATGTTTCAGGATAGTGCTCCTTTAACACCATAGAGCGCCAGGAGCGGCTGTCACCCATGACTCCCTTTAACTCATAGACTCCAGCCTTAAATGCTTTTTGGTGCACTTCAAATATTTGTGCAGGGTTAAAGTTACAGACGAAGTTACAGAAGAACTTTATAATATATACAATTTAAAAAACTGAGAAGGTTGGTCCAGGAAAAAATAAATAAAACGCCGTACTCACTTTTTATTCCACCGTTCCGTCCTACTTCATAGTGACTTGATCACGCTTCCTATACTTCATTGAAAAACAGCAGAGGACAAAAGGCAAGCATTTTTTTTTTTGCCTAGACAGACCCTTGATGGAATGTCAAACAGACAGGGGAGTCCTTGCCACTCCAGTACCCAAACAATAGAGAACATAATCCCATCCATCATATGCTAATATCTGATTAGATATTGGGGTCAATTCAAAGCCAGGTGAGAATTCTAACACCCTTTTATAGGAGAGAAAACTGCCATTCACTTTCACTGTCTACCATGGGGCTGATTCAGAGCCAGGTAAAAATATACACCTGGTAGACAGTAACAGTCAATGGCAGTATTCTCACCTGCTTCTGAATTGACTCCATGGTCTACTTTTATCATTGAGATATTTAGCTCAGCACTATAGTCCATGAACTATATATGCATAGGTCAGGAGTTTGATATTATTAGTGTGCTTGGCAGATTTCTTCCCCTCAGCGATCCAACACCCATTTTTTTTTACTTTTAATTTGCAGCAGTAAAAATGATCCACTGATGGGGAAAAGTAAGATTTGCTAACTTTTAAAAAGCAGATAACATAAGTTGTTACATTGCCCTAAAAAAGAAGCAATATGAAATTACATGAGATACTGTATTTAAACCGATTAAACTGAACCAACAGCCTGGCACTGTTGGAAAAGAAAGGTAGCCGCCATTTCTCAGCAATGCTGCTTCCTGGATTCAACTGACATAACCGACAATGCTCTAGACTCTTTTGGCTTTGGCTGCAGGTTTGCAAAGACAAAAAAAAGCTTGCCCCACTGGTAGCTTTGTTGCTGGCCCGCGGCCCGCCAGACCGAAGACTAAAATCCTCTGGGACCAGACAATAACCCAAAGGTTGGTGGAGGCCCCCTTTGCAAGGCAAGTGGTGGAGGCCCCAGGGCGTGCACCACTTGCGCCCTCTCATAATCCGTCCCTGATGTATGGTAATAGTCCAAGGCAGTGGCAGCCTGGACCTAAAAATCAGCCCAGGAATTTACCAGCCCCCGGTGAGCCTATCACCATCCAGCAGCATTCCCGCTAAGACCCCCCCCATAACTTCCCCAGCGGGCCTCAAAGCTGTGTGGACCACCAGGAATTTTCCTGGGTCTCCCTCAGGTCAGTCCTTCCCAGGTCCAAGGTTTGCCATACATTAGTATAAATACTAAAACACAACAAGGTATTTACAGGAAAACAGCTTACTGAGATTCCTTTTGTTGTCTATTTCCATAGTTGCAGGCAGTTTTTCATGCATGCTTTTATTATAATTGAAGCAGTTTTTACTACATAATTTAATATGGTTCTGCAGGAAACTCAATTGACAGGGTTTCCTTTAGTGCTCTATGACCCTCAGCATACTTTTCACTGGGCTTTTATCTGAAATCTTCTGCAGTGATGCAAGATAAATATAACTGATTTCTACTGATTCAATTCTGTATAAGCAGACCCTGACTGGGCAAAGGGAAAAACCACGTCAGATATGTGCTGGAGTCTGGTCAGGAGTGCCTAGGGTCTGTATTCAGGGGGATCTAGAGCAGACCTGGGCATTTTACGGCCCCCGGGCCACATACGGCCCTTTGATTGGCTCTGACTAGCCCGCGACCAGCGTTCCCTGTAAGGTTGCGCGGCCACGTGCTGCCGACGCCCCCGCCGCTCAGTCCCGCCCACTGTCCGCGCATTCTTGCCAGAAAAGATAGTGCCGGGTCTGAACAGCACTTTTGCCCCTCTGTAGTGAGTGTAATGTAGCGGGGCTGTGTGTGGAATAGAGCCTGCTGCTCCCTCCTGCAGGTTAGGCTGTGGGCGGAGTTTCTCTTCCCGCCCTTGGCCTGTACTGTGTGGCATGTGTCAGTCGCTACGGAGCTGACGCCGAAGATGGAGGTCCTCCAGCCACTTGTCTGGGCCTCACGTCGCAGGTTGCTGGCACTTGTAGTCCACACCAAATGTGTTACATGCCGTACGCAGCACCTGATGGTGCACTGGCTCTCGTAGTCCATTTCTGGCCAGACCAATGCCTTTGGGAGGGTGGGGGGACCATGCTGCAAGGTGGGAAAGGGTTTCACACAGCCTTTTATCCAAGGCCGGCCACCGGTCTACCTCCGGCATCCCAAATCGGGATGCTCCACTTTTTGAAACCTTTTTACTCAGTAGCAACGTGAAAAAAGGCGGACAGAACAAAACCCAGAGCGGCCACTGGTTTCCCCCTGGAAATCCCAGATCAGGATGCCTCACTGTGTGAAACCCTTGTTACTTAGTAGCAACTTGAGAAATGGTGGACTCCCCCTTAAAGTGGAAATTAACCCGGAGTGGCCACTGGTCTTCCAACTAGGCATCCCAGATTGAGGCTTTGTTCCGCTTTAAGGGAGGGAGTCTGCCATTTTTCATGTTGCTACTAAGTAAAAAGGGTTTCACACAGTGGGGCATTCCGATCTGGGATTTCCAGGGGGAAGACCAATGGCCGCTCTGGGTTTTGTTCTGCTTTATGTGAGGGAATCCACAATTTTTCACATTGCTACTGAGTAAAAAGTGTGTTACTTTAATAATAATGTAAAGGAGGGGGTTATTCCATCCTAACCTGATTTGGTTAGGCCCTCCACAATATTTTTAGTTTTTCTTGTGGTCCCATGGAAAAAATAATTGCCCACCCCTGCTCTAGAGTATGACTGGGTATGTATTGTGTCTGGAATGTGTTGTACTTACCTGGTTGCTGCATTCAAATCGTATCCTCAAGAAAGTGAAATAAGCTCAGCTTCCACAGCTGCTCATAGTACAAAGACTTAAAGAGCCTGGTAAGTATAGCTAAGAAAAGTTCCTAGCCCATACTATGCGCTGCAATTCCAGGAGGATCTGGTTAGGCGCTGTATATTTAGTTTTTAGGTCTGGTGGATTCAATTGTGCTCTGCAAATTAATTTTTGGGGTTGGAGATGGGGGTCTGCTTACACTCGCCTCGCTGTGTGAAACCCCCAGATCTTCCTAGTCCAGTTGCGCATGTGCAGGCAATCGGACTATCTTCAACGGGGAGCGCTGCATACCCGCATCTTTGAGCTGTGCATGTGCTCTCGTCCCAGCTGTTCATATAGGCTGGCGCGACGCGTGCACGCTGCTGGGGGTTCGGGATCACATTCAATAACTTTAACATGATACTGGCCTTGCAGATAGGTAATGTTTGTTTTGCTTGAACAATGCCTTTAATATAGTGATATGACCAATATCATATTCCACCATTAACTTCACACAAGCCATGGCTCTAATATGTTCAGAATGTACAGTAACCATATGTCTTTAGAAAGGAGACACTCACAAAGGTAAATGTTTTCGGTTTTGTTCCAGAGACATGACGGAAGTGGTTCATATTAAGGACAGAAAAGAAGTTATCCATGAGATGAAGTTTTCTCCGGATGGTTCCTATCTTGCTGTGGGTTCTAATGATGGCCTTGTTGACATCTATGCTGTGGCTCAACGATACAAAAAAATTGGAGAGTGTAACAAGTCTTCCAGCTTTATAACTCATCTCGACTGGTCTGTGGACAGTAAATATTTGCAAACCAATGATGGAGCAGGAGAAAGATTGTTCTACAAAATGCCATGTTAGTACATCTAAAACTGTAAATGCTTCCTTTGAAAATGTCTCTATAACAGTTTTACCAGTAGTTTTGACTATCCTGCGTTTCCCCGGGGGAACCCTGATCGGGGGTGCTCCACTGTGTGAAATCCCACAGGATGCCGCAGCCAACTCACCTCTTCCCGGTCTAAGAGCAGCGCCTCTGATGGCCACATCCTCTGCCTCCTTCTAACAGGGAGCGTGCATGCCGGCCATTCACAAATGCCTGGCGAAGATACGCACACTACTAGAGGGGGATGCCGCTGTCAGAGCCGCTGCTCTTAGACACACTGTGGGACGGGAAGAGGTGAGTTAGCTGCTCAGATCTGTGGGGGTTCCACACAGCGGAGCACCCCCGATCAGGGTGCCCCCGGGGAAAGGACCAAAACCCAGGATAGTCAAAATCCTGGGTTTTGGTCCACTTTAGGCCTGATTCATAGCCTCTCCCATACACATTCCCACAAGGAATGGTTAAAAATTCTGGGATTACCGGCTCATGCTATTCAGTGTCGCTGTTTTCGGGACTTTTTGTTTTGCGTACGCAAATACATGTGAGACTGAGTTTATGAGGCCGATTCATTAATAGCGCCAGGTAGCGACAGATGAGCGCCAGTAGCGTGATTTTCACAGCGCCCGCTAGTATTCGCTGTGCTTGGCCGTTGTTCGCTTGTTGACAGCGACTCAGTCGGTGTGCGGTAATGTTGAATACGGGGTTAGGAGTCACTGTTTCACAGGTTCCGCGCTGTATGGGTGCGCCTGACAGCGAATGGCCAGAGCGAACGGCTCCCAGCATATTCATTATCAAATCACGCTCAAAAAATTCTCGCGCTGTGAAATGCTTGTTTAAACCCCAGAGCGCTGGCGGCGATGGCTTAAAAGTAGTTTTTAACCCCCAAACAACCACATTTTTTGATTAAAAAATTAAACAAGTTTTTCTAAACATTTTGTAATATGAATACATTAATATCAGACCTGTAATATCAATTCTGCACAATTTTTTTTTTTTTTTTTTTACCTTAAAAAAAATATCTAACATTGCAGAAGTGGTCACAGAATTTTTGACAGTTAAAAAAAAAACAAAAAACATTCATATCAATTAATTATGAATAATTATAGATTGCTCCATTGAAATGCATTGGAGAGTGCCAGGTAGCGAGAGGTCATACCTGGCGCTGTGATGGGATTAGCAGCGGCGCTGTTCGTTGCAGTCCGCTACATGATGAATCCCGCGCTAGCCGACGCTCTCGCCGGCGCTAGCCTCATTTAGCGTGATAAATGCGTGATTGTGTCCGCCGCCTGGCGTTCTGGAGTCGGTAGCCGCCGATAGCTGGCGTTATCTGGCGCTAGTGAGACACTACCTGGCGCTATCCCTTGATAAATAAGGCCCTAAGTGTTCTTGGGTTCTTAAAGTGGACCAACAGTCAAAAATGACTTAAACCAGACCAACACAACAAACAGTGCTAATATTTATCCCTCCCCAGGGCAATTTAGATTGCTGCCCATAAAAATTAATTTACCTTAATATAACTCCTGCTGAGGTCAATTTTAAAAACAAGATGCTCATGCATTTGCAGGCCATCTGCAAACAGGAAGTGCTGCCCGGTTTCCTGTTACTGTGCACTGTCAGTTATGTCAGTTGGGAGAGGAAGCTTCAAAATGGCTGCTACCTTTCCTTTCCAACTGTGCCAGGCTGTTGGTCCGGTTTAAGTGTACTCTTGAGCAATATTCTGAGCCCTCACTTTGCTTGCGGGATTGTTGACATAAACATGTGATGGAGCCCCTTGACGAGTTCCTGAAAGACAATGAACATCTGCAGTGCTGTGGCCTGCTTACTTTGTACCTTCTGTAGTTTCAGCTACCGTCTGGACATTAATCAGATGTCCAATCAACAGTTGTTCGAATTGACCCGAACCTCCTTTCTCTTGAAAAGCTTTACTCAGAGGTGCAGCCATGGTTGGCCCCTGTCACAAGGAAGGGGGCATGTGATTGACCAAATTGTTTGGCTGCCTTCAATTTCTTGCAAATGTCTCCTCCCAGAGGCTAGGGGGAACTGTCTATTGGCATGTCCCAGCCTTCACTGAGCTGTGCCCTGATAAAATGTATCGATGGCATGGCCGCAGGAGAAATAATCTCTTTTCCTGACAGCATGGCAGTCTGGAATGCGGTGAAGTTGGGTTTTTCGAAATTCAATGTTGAATGTCATATGTCATGTCATGTGCCTTGGCCGACTGCTGCATTCCCATTTGCCAGGTCTGGCTTCTGGGCTCTGGAGGCTGCGGTGGTGTCAATCTTGTGGCATAGTTCAGGCCGGAGTAAGCACTGCCAACAAAGTACAGATGTCAGGTGTGTGTTTTTTTACACAAGTGGTTGGGTAATTGGGCACCAATTTAGTCTCTATTTAAAGTGGAACAAAACCCAGGATTTTGACTATCCTGGGTTTTGGTCCTTTCCTGGGGATACCCGCTGTGTGACCCCCCCCCCCCCGCGGCGAGACCAGCTCACCTCTTCCCGGTCGGTCTCACTGCGCGTCTAAGAGCAGTGGCTCTGAGCGCCCTGACAGCCGCATCCTCTGCTTCCCTCTAACAGGGAGCGTGCCCCGCGCCGGCCACTCACAAATGGCTGGCGAGGGATAGCGGGATGCGGCCGCTGCTCTTAGACGTGCCGCGGGACCGGGAAATGAGGTAAGTGAATTGGGCGACCTGGGGGATTTCACACAGCGGATCATCCCGATTTTGGAGGCCCCATGGGGGGAATCAGTCAGACTGGGAATCTTATAGGAGCCTCCAGGGGAGATAAGATTTCCCTGCCATATTGTGGGGACCTAGTTTTAGACCCTATGGACGTCAGCTAAGATTTCAGAGTTAGAGGCCCGGGGTAGATTAATTTAATTGAGGCCATCCAGGAATGTTTTCTACATGAAGATCTTGTGCAGCATCCCTTATAGGGGAAAATGTAGATCAGTTCGCCAATACTCCAATAATCATGCAATTCTCATTTTCTCCTCAAAGTACATTATCAAAGTAAATTATATACAGCATTTCAGGACCTAGACTACTACTGTGGTCCCTTATAGGGGAAACAATCTGTTTGATATGACCCTTTAGACTGTTATTCAGAAGCTCGTCTTAGGCAGCTCTTGACACATTAGGGTTGATTCTCCACCATATTTTTTACTCAAAGAAAAAAATCACAAGAAAGGTATTTGCTCTCAAAAAAGGGAGTAAAAAATATGGTGCTAAATAAACCCTATAGGCTCTGTTTAGGCAGACTCTTCTTCGTTTCAGTAACTTTGACGGAGTAAGACTCTATTCCTTCTGTTAAGCCCTTTACAGCACGAAGAGAGTTGTCTCACTTTTGGTAAAGGTTAAAGAAGTTTGCAGGTATCTGAAAAGGTTGACTGAGGAATGCCCATACCAGTACTCTGGCTTCTGCTGGCTTCACAAGAAGAACAACTACTATTGTACAGCTGTTTGTTCAGATTAATTCTTTTAGAAGTCCTGGCTGCCCAGACAAAGGCCTGTTTGGTTCTGGTAGACTTCCAAGGATGCTTATGTTCCTATACTTTTCTATAGTCAATAGAGGCTCCTGTACTTCTCATTGCCTTGTTGACATCCCTGAACATTCAGGACATGCCAGCAGCAAAATGACCTTGCTGCTCAGTTTAGCTATGGATCAGGAATACTCCAGCTGACACAGGTGAGTATTATGAAGGGGTATATGTGCCATTTAGAATCTTGCGTGTCGGTTTGTTTTAATGATACTACAAACAGCATTTTTATTTCCATTTTGGAACAGGAATTTTCACTTTTTATTTATATGCGAATGATTTCATTAATATGCATGTCGACCCAGTGCAGGATTCTCTGTGCTAATCAGGCTGCTATAACCCTTTCAGTGCCAAGCACGTAGTTTCTACATGCTCGCTTCCACTCCATTTAAGTGCCAAGCACGTAGAATCTATGACATAGGGGGGACCCTATGTCATTTTTTTTTCTCGATTTAACCCTTTGTAGTGTGGATGGTAGTTGTATTTTATTTGTAAATGTTAAAAATTACTTGTTTCAGTTAGGGGGGTCTCCTGGGCAGGAACAGGGGGCTACCGATAAATATGTGGTACCGTTCTAATCGGTAGAAATGGGGCTTTCACATGCAGTATGGTTTTCCCTAATAAAATACATTTTTTATTTAAAATAAAGGAGGCAATTTTCCCAAAAAAAATTTTTTTTTTTTTTTTTTTACTTAATAATAAATAAAATGAATAATAAATAAAATTTACAAACAAGACATTTCATGTTAAAGCCTAAACTCTGCTGCAAAAAATATATGTATATAATTTTCCTGAAAATTCCAGCAAAAATGTCGCAAAACATGGCGCAAAATGGGGAAAAATGACCTGTCAACAGAGGGTGACAAAATCTCAAGTAGGCTGGCAATTAAAAGGGTTAATAGTACCTCTGCATGTTAGGTATTGTTCTGTTCGGGGGACCTTGCGCTTTCAGACTTTGCTTGTTTTTTTCTTGTTTGCATATTTATATTTTAGGAAAAGGTGTTTTTTATTCAGCTTTTTTATACATTTTTTAGGGAAACCCTGCGCAACCAAAGAATTCTTTAAGGGATCAACTCCAGAAAGATGAGCCCACTACAACAAGCTGGGTACGCTAAGAAAGCTTAACATGTGTACTTTCAGGGAATATATGGTTTATGGGGGATATTCCAAATGTAAAGGGTTGTTTTGGTTGAAAAATCGCAAGGTGCGCACTTTGTCTGCAGAGCTGAAATTTTCAAGAAAAATTACCGTTATGCTCATGCTTTACTTTGGGGTGTTTGGCAACTCTTTCCTTGACAGTACCTATGCATGTTGGGTATCGTTCTGTTCGGGGGATGTTGCTTTTTCAGATTATACTTGTTTTTTCTTGTTTGTATATAGTTTTTTTAGGAAAATGTGGTTTTGATTCTGTTTTTCTATCCTTTTTTTAGGGAAACTCTTTGCAACCAAAGAATACATTGAGGGATTACTTCCAGAAAACTGTGGCCACATCAACAAGCCTGGTACAAATAGAAAGCTTGAGGTGTGTACTTCCAGAGAATATATAGTTTGTTGGGGGTATTTCAAATGTAAAGGGTTGTTTTTCTGGAAAAATTGCAAGGTGCGCATAGCGCATATCACAGTTGTATTTTTTCTGAAAATCCCCTAAAGCGCTGTTTCAGTTTGGGGGAGTCTCCTGGGCAGGAAAGGGTGTCTACCTATATATATATATATATATATGTAGTACTGCTGTAACCGGGAGAAATTGGGATTTCACACGCAATAAGATTTTATTAACAAACTTACATTTTTTATTACAAAAAATCACTACAAATTGTAAAAAATAGATTTTTTTTATTTTTCTGCACATATTTCGCCAAAAAATATTGAGAATACACCTAAAAATGACAAACAAGACATTTCATGTTAAAGCTCAGACTCTGCTGAAAAAAACAATATATAATTTTCCTGGGAAATCCCTGGAAATCCCTTCAAAAATCACATTTGAACATGGGGGGCGCAAAATAGTGCAAAATGGTCTGGCACCAAGGGTGACAAAAACTCCAGGTAGGCTGGCAGCGAAAGGGATAATGTGAGTTGAATTTGAGGTTTCACTAAAATATGGACTGGGATTATTTGTGTTGCTAATATATATTTCCATATTGCAGCTGGTAAGCATCTTACAAACAAAGATGAAATCAAGGGAATTCATTGGTTCTCATGGACTTGTGTGGTTGGTCCAGAAGTCAATGGAATATGGCCAAAATACACAGATCTTACTGACATCAACTCAGTGGATGCCAATTTCAGCAGCTCGGCATTGGTAACCGGAGATGATTTTGGACTTGTTAAGTTGTTTCGATTTCCAAGCTTAAAAAAAGGTAGAGTATTTGCTTTTGCTTTAAAGTTAACAAGTTACTTCAAAGAAACAATGCCTTTTCATTTTTTGCTTTGCGTCTGCTATGGGCTGAATGGGATGTTAGGGTGAAGAGTAATTCCTTAAGGTTTGTTATTCCACTTTTTAAATCTTATGTTTCATATTTCACAACTAGATTTGGCAATACAGGAGCCAGACAGGTTCTGTATGTTCTAAAACTATAAATCAAAAAATCCCTAAAACTAGACTTTGTTCCTTTATTGTAAACCACATAATCCGTCATCTGTCCTGAGGTTTGACATTTGATGTGGATTTCTGACCCCTTGTTCTTTGAACTACGCATGCCCGATATATTTTGCTTTTCGGTTAACCAACACAGTGCCAAGATATGTATCTGGCTTGTTACCTTGATTTTATTGGACAATTGTTAGACCACCTAATTGTATTTGATTGGTTGTTTTTACACCTCCTTTTTCTGCATATACTTGAAGAATGATATATATATCTCATGCTACTTTTGATTAAATATCATTCATCACGCTTTCAACTACAGAACTGTTGTCTGTGGTTTTTGTGTGGTTTCCTTGATCAAGGTTTATACAGAATGTGATTCACTAAGGGCTGTGATCCCTAAAAACCTATTATTGAATTGAACCAAGAAAATGATACTCTAACAGTGACATGTTTGGATAATTTTGGTTCTCTTGGTAATCTTGACTGATTAAAGATTTTATATTTAGTATAGTGACATTTTGTATTTGTTTGATATCCTTTTGTTTGATATCCTTGTCCCTAATATTTACCTGTGTAACGTATATTTTGTTCCTATAATGTGCAGTGCCTATTCATGGAAAGATCTACATCACATTTCTCTGTATATGATACTTGTATGGTGGTTATGTACGTGACGACGAATCTTGATTTGCTACTAACATCATTTAAAAGCAAGGTTTTTTGTAAAGTGATCTAAAAGTCACTAATGACTTTTGGATCCTTTTATGCATATAAACGGCGAGCCCATTTTCAGACTACCCACTCACCTTACTTCCACGTTCCCCTGGCAACTGTAGCTGCAGAATCCAATTACTGACAGCAAGCAACTCGTAGAGCCTCTGAGTGGTTATTGAGTCTTTGGTGAGGGACACCCTTGTGAGGTTTATAAACCTGGGAACTAGGGATGAGCGAACCGGTTCGGACGAACCGGAATTCGCTCCGAATTTCAGGGAAAATTCGATTCGGCACGAACCCAAATTTTTTTTGGTTCGTGCCGATCGAATTTTCCCTGAAATAAAAAAAAAAAATGCCGGCATGGTGGGAGCGGGCAGGCCGGCTACGCTGACAGCGCAGCCGGCCTGCCCGCTCCCACCATGCCGCCATTTTTTTAAAAAGCAAACACTTACCTGCATGGTCGGAGCGTGGAGGCCGGCGCCGCTCTCAGCTGTCAGAGGACGCGTCATCAGACGGCGCCTGAGAGCGGCGCCGGCCTCCACGCTCCGACATCGTAGTCGGCCTGCCCGCTCCCACCATGCCGGCATTTTTTTTTTCAGATGAGCGATTCGTGAAAGTTCGATTCGGGCGAACCCGAATTTCTTGGGGAAATTCGGCGAATTGCCCGAATCGAACTTTCAAGAAGTTCGCTCATCTCTACTGGGAACAATGGCAGTCCACTACTAATGGTATTGTTAGGGAGTTCAGATTGTTAGTTAAAGGGGGACGAAACTGAATATCCCATCTTGCCCCCGGGGGATCCTGATTTCGGGTGCTTGGTTGTGTGAAACCCCCCAGATGGCCCAGTAGAACTCTCCTTTCCACAGTGCTATGTCGCATGCGCGTCTCTCATTCAATCAGAGCCGTTTGCCTTGCATATGTAATTTTTGCAAATTGCTCTGTTTGTGGTAATCGGGAGCCTGGGCAGGTGCATCACCAGCACTGGGCACTCTTCCACCCAGCTTAACTGCATAACTGAGGGTGGGAGTGCACAGCCCAAAGATGCTGCAGCAGGCCCTGGATCTTTTAGGTTCCAGGGCCTGCCCTTTGGGGTTTCTGCCACTTTATAGGGTGAAACTTGAATGAATGAGCCATGCACAGTCTGTTCTTTACCCAGACACAAGAACATGCAACAATGACTGGAGAATTTGTGACATAAAAATCATCCCATCAATCCTTTTTGTAAGAGATCAGACTACCAGAAATATGCTCTTACACTGAAAGTGGACCAAAACCGGCCCTGGAGTATAAAATACTTCAGGGCTGCCTGATTCCCTTTCCCTGGGGCATCCTGAATTTGAAAGCCCACTGTGTAAAATCCGAGATGATCCAACAGCATTATTGCGTGCCACGGCTTCATTTCAAAACCTAGGGCCTTATTTAACAAGGGATAGCGGCAGGTAGCGAATGGTGAGCGAACGGTAATGACGGTCACCGCCATGAACAACGGCCAAGCACAGCGATTACTAGCGGGCGCTGTGAAAATACCGCTACTGCTGCTCATCTCTCGCTACCTGGCGCTATTAATAAATCGGCCTCCTAGTCTTATCTTTTTACCCAGAAAGGAAGTTTACATGGTCATCTTCTATCTCTAGGCCTGGGCTTTTTTCTTTACTAAAGCCTATGCCCAATATTTAAAAAAAAAAAAACACTAACAGGAAGCAATATCATGTCCAAATGGCAGACATATACTAATTAATTCAGTTACAACTAAACATAATGGCAGTTGGATTGAAGAGTTCTCTTCAATGCTGAGCTATGTGTACTGTAACTGAATGTATCATCGCTCATCCATCAGGAGGCTCTCAAGCTTGGGGATCCCAATCTCAGGCCCTGGTAATTTTATTCAACCATACCAGGTTGGAAAGGCATTGGGGAGGAGGTATTAATGTTGCCTGGACTGTCCCTTTCATGAACTTGGAGGTAGAAACTCTTGGAGGTAGAAACTGAATAACATACAAGAAAGCGGGTAACAAATGTCCTTAAAGCAGCCTGAAAGCCAGAATTTTTTTTTTACTTCAAAATGTAAAAAATACAAAAAAGGAAATTAATAAGCATGCAAACTGCTGCACGCTTATTAATTACCTACTTACCTTACTATGCCGCAGGTTCCCAATCAACTTGCTCCCATGTCGCCATCTTGCTACACCCAACTGTATGCCACAATGCTCCCAGGTGCAGCCTTTGACCCTGCGCCAGCTCCTCACAGAGAGTGGATGGCTTTTTCAATACATCGAGTAACGGTGGAGGCGAGCAGGACGTCAGGGAAAGCTGAGGACTTGTGGCCGGTCACCGGCCAGTGATCTGCAGCTTTATATAGGTTCATGTAGCATGATTTACTGGGATCCTGGGATCAGCTAGCAAAAGCAGTAGCACAGCCAACATTACTTGGCAGTTGCGCTGCATGTGCATCTGGGCGCAGGTAAGTAAGTCCTCTGGGCTTTTTTTCTGACTTTTGGTCTGCTTTAAGTTTTGCAGTAAGCAGTAAGTAGAGTCCCACTCTGTTTTGCCATTCCCGATTCCCTTGGCTCTCAAGCAACCTCCAGCAGCTCAACTGTGCGTGGCTGGGGGAGGAGCGCGTTGGAGCCTGCAGGACTTTAGGTGGGCTGGCAGGTAAGTGCAATTTACTTTTTTTATTGGCTGGTTTGTATCTTTAATGTCCCCAATAGGGTGACAAACAGCCAAAAGTATATAAGCTAGGTTTGAACACTTCCTAATTTTCATCAAATCTAAATTTGCTGTAAGTGGGTGTTAAACCTTCTAATTATGGTCATTATTCTGTGTTCTTCTAGGAGCTAAATTCCGCAAATACGTTGGCCACTCTGCACATGTCACCAATGTACGCTGGTCACATGACTTCCAGTGGGTTCTCAGTACAGGAGGAGCTGACCACTCCGTTTTCCAGTGGAGATTTATTCCAGAAGGAGTCACCAATGGTATCATTGAGAATGCACCACAAGGTACATATCGGGATATTGGAAATAAAGTAGGAAATTAGGAATGTGTGAGGGAAAGAGAAAGCAAGGGTGATAACAATAGATCCAATCATGTATGTCCCAACTTACTAACAAACTCATTTATAGTAAAAAATGAAGATATGCCTATTATGAGCAGGAAATGAAACACGAGAATCAGTTTCCTCTCAGCAATACAAATAATTTAAACCGGACCTTCAGTGTGATTTAATGAAAAGCCCATACTCTTAAAAAACGATTCCCCAGCATCTAAAATTAATATATTTTACGTTTTTAGTCACTAACTTATTATTCTTTTTCCCACCGGGCTGCAACTCTGTTCAGGACTTTAGGATACGGGCGCCGCCATCTTGACTCAGAAGCATCACACTTATTGAGGAGAGGAGAGTGGGATAAGGTACAGGGGGCCGGCCTATAGCTGTGCTTTGCTCAGACAGAGCAGAGCTGGGGTCAGGTAACGGTCAGCAGTCCCAGAATGCAGAGCAGCACAGTCAGGAGGCACTTCCTGTTTGCAGGCTGCCTGATAAGATGGCGGCTTCCATAAGCCGCCATCTTGGATGTTTAAAGGCTCATAACATGCAGTAGATGCAGGTAGGATGATTTTTAATGTGGACAATCTGTATGTACAGGGTGTAGGAAACATATAAGATAGACTCTTATTCAGAGTGAAGGTCCGCTTTAACATGTAGATTAAATCTCTGTAAAAAAAGATGTATCCAACGTTGATGCCCCCTGCTGTCCACTCGCTGTCCTCACCTGGCCTGATTAAAGTGCACTGTAAAGGGCCCACTGAAACTCAAGTATGCATTTTCGTATTTTTCAGAAGCAATTTTTGATTCCTGCAGTGAAGAGTCAGATTCAGATCTTTCAGATGTGCCTGAACTAGACTCAGATATTGAGCAGGAGACTCAGATTAACTATGATCGACAGGTAAGTAGTGACCTCTAAACCGGCAACTCATAACTGACAGCAAGTATAATTGATATGTCATTTAGCAGGGCATATGCATATTCAATAGTAACATCTTTTAATCCTGCCCCAGCACACTGGTCACCCAACCCTGATGTTAGAAGAAATCTATCCTGCTTGGCCTGAAGACAAGCAGACTGTACAGTATGGGGGGGGGGGGGGGGGCATGCTAAATAATTGGTGAAGCCAGTGTGACTTGCACTGTATATTGCAACCAGCATGCCGGGGAGCTTTTTAGTAATAGCACCCAAAAAAGTGCAAAAAAAAGTCTTTCTGGCTGAGTCATTACTAGCTCCAGGTACCGACAGATGAGCGTCTGTAGCAAGGCATTGAGAGCGACAGCTAGTAGTCGCTGTGCTCGGCCATAATTTGCTGTTTCAGAGTGTCTCAGTCGCTGGCCGGCATTGATGTACATATGGGGTTAGTCGCTCTAACACCAGTACAGCGCTGTATGGGAGCGAACGGTAGCGCCAGCTCAGTGCGACCGACTCACACCATATTCATCTAAAAAACAGCCTCACACAGTGCCGGCGCTCAAAATCGGGTAGTTGTAGCCCAGAGTGCCAGACGCTGTGTGATTGAAGTCTGTTTTTGTACATGTATCCACTAGTAACAAAGCGAAAACATATGGAATTACATTGTAACATTAATACTTTAATACCAGACCTGTAATGACAATTCTGCATAAAAATGTTTTAAATCAAAAAAAGTTTCAGTTCAGTTTCAGTTTAGGCCATGAGAGGTGGCACAATTATTTGATAATTAAAAAAAAATTAAAAGAAAGCCCTGTTTAAAGAGAAGAAAAGTAACGTCCATTGAAATGTATGGGAGAGCGACAGGTAGCAACAGGTAATACCAGGTGCTCTGGAATCTCAGCTTTAGCGCTCCCAGCCAGGCAGTGTTCTCAGCGCATGGCTTATATAAGCCTATACGCTGCCGACATCTAGCACCAGCCAAGAGCACCGCAAGATGACAAAATGTATCGAAAAAATGCCAGGCGCTCCAAGAGGCGCTCAAAAAAGGGAATTTAGGCACACAGCGCCTGTTGGATTCCCAGTGTTTTATTTTTTAGGGATTTGTTTTTTTCAATTAAAAACGAGAACTGCATTAGGGACATTGGACAAACATGACACAGGGCCTTATTCATGAAGGAATAGCAACAGGTAGTGGCTTGTAAGCGGCAGGTGAACGCAGGACACGACACCCAATTCCACATTTATGAAGCCGAATCTGGTGAGCAACTGGAACAATGCCATGTAGCGTCCGATTCATCATTATCCCAGGCTCAGTGTACAGCGCCGGCGTTCAGCCTTGCAGAGCGCCACGTCTTACCTCTTGCTACCTGGCGCTCTCCCATACATTTCTATGGACGATCCTTAAATCCCTTTCCTGATCCCAAATTTTTTATTTATTTAATAAAATCTCAAATCTTTCTGACATGTATCCTGGTCTAGAAAATGACATTTTTGAAAACTTTTTTGATTAATAATACTTTTATGCATAATGGTCCTTACATGTCTGGTATTAAAGTGTTCATGTTACAATGTTATAACAATGTAATTCCATATGTTTTCGCTTTGTTACTAGTGGATACATGTTCAAAAACAGACTTTAATCACACAGCCTCTGGCGCTATGGGCTACAACAACAACAGCGCTGGCGCTGTTTGAGGCTGTAGTACTGCAACTCACACATCATATTCATCAATGCCGGCCAGCGACTGAGGCGCTCTGAAACAATGATCCATGGCCGAGGTCGCTCTGAAATCCGCGCTACAGACGCTCATCTGTCGCTACCTGGCGTTAGTAATGAATCAGCCTGCCAGCTTTCCCACGGCCCAAACCACAAGTGCTAGAAAAAAAAAAGTGCTAGAAATGCATATAAAAATTTTCCCAACCAGACCAGGGATCCCGTGGCACATCGCCAGCCCATATTTTAAAAAACTCTAATGAAATTCTTAAATAATTGTAACCATCCCAGCCCATTGAAATGTATGGGATAAGGCCACCCAGTGCAGGGTGAGCTCCTGGCACTGTAGGAAACGGGGAGGCCGATTCATTAATAGCGGCAGGTAGCGACAGATGAGCGCCAGTAGCGTTATTTTCACAGCGCCCGCTAGTATTCGCTGTGCTTGGCCGTTGTTCGGCTGTTGACAGCGACTCAGTCGGTGTGCGGTAATGTTGAATACGGGGGTTAGGAGCCGCTGTTTGACAGGTTCCGCGCTGTATGGGAGCGCATGACAGCGAATGGCCATAGCGAACGGCTCCCAGCATATTCATTAACAAATCACGCTCTAAAAATTCTCGCGCTGTGAAATGCATGTTTAAACCCCAGAGCGCTGGCGGCGATGGGTTAAAAGTAGTTTTTTAACCCCCAAACAACCATATTTTTTTGAAAAAAAAAAACAAGTTTTTCAAAACATTTTGGAATATGAATACATTAATATCAGACCTGTAATATCAATTCTGCACAAATTTTTTTTTTTTTTTTTTTTTAACCATAAAAAAAATATCTAACATTGCAGAAAAGTGGTCACAGAATTTTTGACATTTAAAAAAAAAAAAAAAAAACATTAATAGCAATTAATTAAGAATATTTAAAGATTTCTCCATTGAAATGCATTGGAGAGCGCCAGGTAGCGAGAGGTCATACCTGTCGCTGTTCAAGGTCGCTCTCTGGCGCTGTGGGGTGAGGCTGGAATAATGATGAATGATTCGCTATCTGGCGCTCTGTCAGTCGCTAAGCAGGATCGGCTTGATAAATGTGTGATTGCGGAGGGGAGCCGGCGTTCTCGTGGCGGTGACCGTCATTACCGTTCGCTCACCATTCGCTACCTGGCGCTATCCCTTGTTAAATAAGGGCCTAAGTGGCCTTAGCCTTTCTTAAATAACCCCCATAATCTACCTAACCTGTAGAAATGCCCCATCACAGGTTCAGGTCATTTAAGGGGAAAAAAAGGTAGAAACATTTTTTTTTGTTGCACTTTTTTGTGTCTAAACACTAAAATCTCACTGGGATGCACAAGGCAAGTCACACTGGCTTCACTAAATATTTAGCATGACCCCCAGCCTCTGTACCTATTTATTGTCAAAAGCCATGGCATATTTGTTTAAAAGAGATACATGTTGAACAGAATGAGACAACGGTATTGAGGTATTCTGGATTCAGTAATGGCCTTCCAAGAGTTCCAATGTGAAAAAATGTTTATTTTTCTCTTCACCTATAGATGCATTGATGCATTGAATTTAAAATGGATAAATTCACAGTTGAAAGACATATTATTTTTTAGAGACTTAAATGACGAATTGTAAATGAGCCACAGTAGTCAACCCTATTAGCCAGCAACCAATCCTATAATCTGTCCCTAAGGTCTAGGTAAAAACAAAGGTCTTGAGGGTTTATTCAGGGATAGCGGCAGGTAGTGAAGGCGATACTGGTGAGCGACTCTTAACAGCGCCATGTAGCGTTCGATTCATCATTACAGGTGGTTCAGCGTATAGTGCTGGCGCTCTAGCTTGCAGAATGCCAGGTATTACCTGTCACTCTCCTATACATTTCAATGGACGTACGCTCCTGGGTTTTTTTCTTTTTCTTTTTTTTTTTTACTCTCAAATAATTGTGTCATCTCTTCCTGGCCTAGAAAGAGTCATTTTTGAAAACTTTCTTTTATTTTTTTATGCAGAATTGTCCTTACAGGTCTGGCATTAAAGTATTAATGTCACAATGTAACAACGTCATTCCATGTGTTTTCGTTTTGTTACTGGTGGATATGTGTTCAAAAACAGACTATAATCACACAGTGTCTGGCGCTCTATGCTACAGCGACCAGATCCAGAGCGCCGACGCTCTGTGAATCTTTTTTTTTTTTGTTGAATATGGTGTAAGTCGCTGAGAGTCGGTCGCAATGAGTTGCCGCTACCTTTTGCTCCTTGCTGTGCTGTACTGGTGTTAGAACGCGCAACATACATCTCATTCATCTATGCCGGACAGGTTACTACAGCAACTGAGGCGCTTTGTTACAGCGACAATCACAGCGTCTACTAGCGGTCGTTCTTAGCGCCTCTGTACAGACGCTCATCTGCCGATAGCTGGCACTAGTAATGAATCAGCCTGTTGGTTGACACTTCTGCAGATGCATGTGGAAACTCCCGTGTGCTGCACTGAAGGTGTAGGATAACCTTAGGTAAGCATTTTCCCAAATTATCCTTTGTGTATCACTACCCGATTCCCAGTTGATCCATTGCTGTGTATCACTACCTTGTGAACTGATGTAGGAGTCCCTTGGACCCCTTACTAGTTCACACAGTTAAAAAAAAAAAAAAGAGTTTTAAAACAAAAAGAACACGCTGTCACCGCATCTTCCTTCATCTGTCTTCCAGTGGGCGGCATCCTCCTGCAGGTCCGACAGAAAAAAGATTCAAAACAGGCCAGGGATGCTGTGTCACTCAGCACAAAAAAAAAAAAAAACACTAACCAAAAGTCACCAAAAAAAAAACGGGACTGGAATGGCTAATTGAAGTCAATGGGAAAACGACACTGAGCGTCTGATGTGATGTGGCGTTGTAAGGAACACAGCACCGGCGCTAATAAAGCACTCGCCGCTCTTGATACATGGAATGCTACATAGCACTAGGGGAGGCGCTAAACAGGTTTTTGCATCATAAATATGACTTACTGGTGGTGCTCTCGAAAAACACCTGCTGCTACGTGCCAGTGGCGTTGGCATTTCTTAAATAAACCCCTAAGTCTGGCAACATAATACCCCATGGCTTACAGACATGGCCTAAACAAGGTAAGCTCTGAAGGGGGGGGGGGGTGGACAACATTTGGTTTAAAGCAAAAAACGTTTCCCAGTGACCAGCCACGATGATCAATATGCCAAGATGTTCTATGCAATCTGTGAAGCATTCTGCGTCTATATGAGAGCTATTGGTCCAGAGACATGTGACAAACTGGGTTTTAGGCGACAAAGGTGTAGAGGAATGACTGGAGCCCAACACCCACACAAACTCCTTTTACCGCAACAGAGAGGGCGTTCCAGGCATTGCATCAGTGCACACCCTCTTTACAAGGGTGCAGAAGAACGCCAGAATGTTGGGGGAATCCATTATCTTTCTGAGCACTGGACCAACAGAAAGCTGCTTTGGGGATACGGGTGAGTATCTTTTTTTTTTAGAGTCTTGACAGTCAGTTTACAGAGGAGCAATCACCTCCCTAGAGTCTAAAAGACTCTTAAGGCCTGTGGTCTTCCTCTTAATGGCGTATGCTGAATCTGGATGCCCTGCTGTGTGTATCCCTGTGGATCACACGATACACTCATCTTGTTGCTAAGTTTTCGAGTGATCCCAGGGAAAACAGCAGGGCATCAGAATTTGGCCAGGCAGGAGGTACAAAACTCAGGATAGTGTTAATCTTGGGTTTTGTACATCTTTAAAGAAGACTAAAACCTGTTTCAGCTGTCCCTAGAGTCTAAAGCAATCTAGGACTGGCAAGTCCCCAAATCAGGATGTCCCGCTGTTTAAAACTCCATGGTCAGTCTTTGATTTTACCTCATCTGACCACACTAGGGCCCATAAGTTCAAGGGGGGAACCATCATTGTTCCTTATTTTGCATATTTGTGCTCAGTTGGGGTCATTTAGAGAAAGAAATCAGCTATTTCATTCTTTAGTTGCCCAGCTGCATCCAATTGAGTTAAAAGACAGAAAGAAAAGTACTGTATGAGCCATGAAAGGGCCCTATTCTATGTTTGCACCAGGGCCCCGTCACATTTAGTTTACAAAGCAGTGAATACACGCACACTCCGCTACCTTTGAAAACATGTTAACAGCTTAGCGTGTGTTTAGTCATTTAATGGGGTATCTGATTGACTTGCATAGTTCTTTGTCAGGGTTTGTATATAAAATATAAAGAGTACAGTTTTATATCATCTATTAAATTCATTAAATAATAATATTACCTCAAATAACCACTGTTAGTACATAGGCAATTCATTTGCTTAATGGCTTCATAAAAGTTTAACGTAAACAGTCATTTGAAGGACAAAAGACTATGTACAGTCAAAACAACTCATGAATTATATTTCTTTTTTCCCTTGCCAGCACAGTGTCATTATATATTCTAAGCCCAAGTCTGTGTTTTATCTGATGGAAACGTTCAGCATTGTAATTAGAGTGAAAGCTTATAGTTATTCATTTTCCCTGCAGAGAGCAGACATTCATAACTGCAGTGGCAGTTGATTTATTGTACTGTTGTGTCTGTCAGCTGACAGAAAGATTGTACATTTCGCGCTCATAGCCTCCAATGATTTGCATTGCTTCACATTATTCTAACCTGCTAATACACAATGTCTTAGGCTTATACAGGTAGTTATTTCACAATAATAGTTAAAAAAAAATAAAACTTGACACAAAAAATGTTTAACAAATTAAATTTAACAGTACTCATCTGTGCTGAAGGCATTGGGACTAGTAGACTTACAGGGCCGACTGGCGGCTCCTTGGCCTCTTGTTCCTGGGCTACACCTGGTGCTTGTAGTCCATGAAGTGGGATAAAAAAAAAAATAGGCCGACTGGCGGCTCCTTGGCCTCTTGTTCCTGGGCTACACCTGGTGCTTGTAGTCCATGAAGTGGGATAAAAAAAAAAATAGGCCGGATGTTTTGACATATAACATTTGGTATATGACAGGCAAAAGGTATGCTGGGTAGGTCTAATATATGTCTGTAAAATTATAAGGTATCCAGTTAAGAAACCTGTTTTGCAGCGATATTCTTAGTATACAGTACGTCCTGCTTCAAATAGAATACTTACACTTGGGTATTACTCCGCCAGATGGCGCTGGACTGCAGAGACATCGAAAACAGGCTCCTCCCGGCCCCTCAAATACCCAGGGACCTCCCACAAATCCCCAGGTGAGCGGGGCTATTAGCCTGCGGCCCTGTAGGACTATTCCCACCCGTTCCATTAGTAATATGCCTCCCAGCCTTGGCTGCACTGGTCGGGTGATGGTAGGCAGCACCACTGTCAGGTGCTTAGGAGCGCTGCTCCACTGCAATCCCCCACCAAAGGGTAGGCGGTTCAGGCTTATGGTGAGCCTCTATGGAATGCCCCTCCCGCACTATTGCCCCTGTCTATCGGTGGGCCCTATGTTAAATGGCCTCTGTCCTCCCTCATTCTCCTTGTAGCATTCGGGGGAAAAGAGGGTGTGTGTGTGTGTGTGTGTGTGTGTGTGTGTGTGTGTGTGTATGTATATACGTGTATTGGCTTATGCTTCATTACATTATGCCTTGTGTTAGCCGCCGCTTCGACTTGTATCACTTTTATCATACTTGAAATTGCCGCCGCCGCGGTGCGCGTTTTTCCCAGTGTTCCGCGCTTGGCGGCGGCGTTACCTCAGGCGCTGGTGCGCCGTCATTAGCTGCTTGTCACGTGTTGGCTTCGCGCTCTTCGGGGGGGGCCCGCCCCCGCCCCTCGAGGTATACCGACGCCATTTTCTCTGCTTGTTCGGCTTCTGCGTGTCGGGCTTCTACCTACCGCGGTCCGTAAGTGCCCTCGCGGGCGGCTTTATTACCTTTTTAATTATTGTTTGCTTACGGCTCCCTTTGATTATGCCTTTCAGACGGGCGAACCCATTGGCTTCTCCCGGCCCTCTATTAGTTGGTTAACTTGTGAGGCCTAGTGTAATTGCTCCACTACCCTAGCGTGTTATTGAGGCATCCCGGGTTGCTGTATAGCGTTAATCCCTATCGGCCTATTGTGCCGCTATAATCACCATATGGAGGCATCTCAGGATGATGTGACCGGGGTTCCTTCGGGACAAGCCCGGCTGTGTGTAGCTTGTGGGGAGTCTCATGTTGACGCTGACAAAGAGCGGGTCTGTTTACACTGTGCATAACAGGTGCTTGAACTGCAATCTGGTCTTCCAGTGGCTAACTCTGCGATTCGTTTCTCCTCTCCTACTCCCCCAAGCTTAAATCTCACTCCCATTGAATTGCATACAAGTGGGGATTTGCAGCCTGATGTGTCTTCTAGACTGGCTAGTGTTGAGAAGTTAATTGCTAATACCTTGGCGGTTAAGGCCCCTGCAAAATAGCGGCACTTAACGCCTGATGTCACTCTTTTCCCTATGGAAACTGTTGAGTTTTTGCATCTATGTGGCTATACCCCTTTGGAGGAAGGGGAGCTATTCTCCAACTCAGGGTCATCTGATGAGAAGCCCAGGGGTCATGACGAGTCTGGCTCTGACCCCTGGGCCCCGGATGATACTGATAGATTGCTGGCCCAGATTTTTGAGGTTCTGTCCATTTCTCCCCTTGTTGCGGCTCCCAGGCAAAGGGGGGAACTTTTTCATACTGCTAAGTCACGCTTGGATATTCCTGAGCAAGCACATTTCAATAACCTTGTGCTCAAGGAATGGGAGCGTCCCAGTAGACTTCCCGGTGTACCTAAGAGTTGGGATAGGAAGTATCCCTTTCCTGCTGATGTGGTAAAGTGTTGGTCATCCCCTCCCAAAGTGGATGCCCCGATTCTAGGGTTATCTAACACCTCTGTCATGCACTCCCCAGACTCCACTACCCTGCGGGAAGCTGAGGACCGGTGCATTGACCAACTGGCGTCCCATGCCTTTGCATGTGTGGGGACGGCGCTGCGCCTGGTCTGTGCCTTGGCCATTATGGCTGTGGCTATTAGGACCCTGCTCAGAAGTATCCTTGATAGTGCCCCTGATGATTTGCCTTGTGAGGTGTTTAATGCACTCTCTAGTTGTGATGTTTTTGTGAATTTTGTCCTCTCTGCCTTGGATGACACCATTAGAATGTGTGCCAGATCATCTGCCCTTGTGGTGGCTATACGCCGCTCGGTTTGGCTGTGCCAGTGGGCTGCTGACAACGCTGCCAAGAAGGCCCTCACTGGTTTTCCCTTCAAAGGACTACGCCTGTTTGGGGACCGCCTGGACCTTTTTGCAAAGGGAGACAGGTTACCCCAGCGCTGGCGGCAGTCTCGGCCCTTTCGGGGTCAGGGCTCCTTTTCCTCCCCCTACCGTGATGCTAGACAAGGGAGGGAGGTTTTCTTTACTGGAGCCCGGGGAGACTTCTGGGGTAGGGGCAGAGGACGTGGACGTCCTGGCTCCTCCTGGGGCCCCAAGCTTAAGTCCTCTCCCAAGCCCCCTCATGATGGGGCGCCCTCACCCATCCGGGTGGGGGGACGGCTTCAGCATTTTGCTCACGTCTGGAGGCTTCATGTCTCAGACCGGTGGATTCAGGAGGTAGTGTCCTCCGGTTACAAGATAGAGTTTGCTGCCTGGCCACCCCCAAGATTCATCAGATCCCGGATTCCTCAGGACCCTGTGTCAGCTCAGGATCTAGTGCAGGCAGTGCAAAGCCTCCTGGAGCTGGGGGTCATCTGCAAAGTCCCTTTAAGAGAAAAAGGCAAGGGCTTCTATTCCAACCTCTTCACAGTGCCCAAAAAAGATGGGTCAGTCAGGCCCATCCTGGACTTGAAGATCCTCAACAAATTTGTCAGGTGCAGGCGCTTTCGCATGGAAACTCTGCGCTCTGCCATCGGTTCCCTGCGCCCAGGGGATTTCATGACCTCTGTGGACATCAAAGATGCTTACCTTCATATTCCTGTATTTCCAGGTCATCAAAGGTTCCTCAGGTTCGCTCTAGAGGATCAACACTACCAATTTGCGGCATTGCCCTTTGGTCTCACTTCAGCTCCCAGGGTGTTCACCAAGGTGCTGGCAGGAGTGATGTCTCTGCTCAGGTTTCAGGGCATCCGCGTGCTGCCTTATCTGGACGACATTCTCATCACCTCTCAGTCTCTAAATCAGGCAGAATTGGATACTCAGCTGGTGGTGTCCACCCTGGAGTCATTTGGATGGGTGATCAACCACCCCAAGTCCTCTCTGTCCCCCTCCTTGGTGACTCCATTCCTGGGAATGAATCTGGATAATGTTCAGGCAAGGATTTTTCTTCCTCAACAAAAGGTGGACCATCTGATTGCGCAGGTCCAGTTCCTGCTATCTTGTCATCATCCCTCCATCAGGCAGGGAATGCAGCTGGTGGGCCTGATGGTGGCGTGCTTCGAGGCGGTCCCTTATGTCAGTATGGGACAAGGACCCAGCGTCCCTGGACCGGGTCTTTGCGCTTTCCCCCCTGGTCAGGCGGTCCCTCTCGTGGTGGCTGGACTCCTGGAACCTGCTGCGGGGCAGATCCTTTCTGACCCCCTCCTGGGAGACGGTCACCACGGATGCCAGTCTGTCAGGTTGGGGGGGTTTCTGGAAGTCCCTACGGTTCCAGGGGAGGTGGGGCCCTCAGGAGGCCCACACACCTATCAACATCTTGGAGCTGCGGGCGATCAGGTTAGTTCTGGCTCAGTTGACTCCTCACCTTCGGGTCCTGCCTGTTCAGGTGCGCTTGGACAACCAGACGGCAGTTGCCTACATCAACGCTCGAGCGTCCGCTGTTTAAGTCCGGGTGTCTCTGTCTGCTGGCGCCGTGGAGAAGTGGTAGGGATAGTGCGAGCGGCGGAGGCAGCTGTATCTGCCACTCGCATGGCCCCAGCAGACAGAGACACCCGGACTTATACAGCGGGGGCGTGGCCGACACTCGAGCATCAGCCACACCCACCGCTATACCAAGCCGAGTGTGTCTGTATGAAGACGGCGAGGACAGCTGGGAGGATTAAAAGGTGAGTTTACTTTTTTTTTTTTTTACTTTTGCCTATGGGGGAATGGGAGGGGGGATGGAAATGCCACACTACCTATATGGGAATGGGGGGGTTCCACATTGCCTATGTGGGAATGGGAGGGGGGAATGCCACACTGCCTATGTGGGAATAGGAGGGGGGATGCCACACTGCCTATGTGAGAATGGGAGGGGGAATGCCACACTTCCTATGGGAGGGTGGGATGCCACACTGCCTATATGGGTATGGGGGAATGCCACACTGCCGATATGGGAATGGGGGGGAATGCCACACTGCCAATGTGGGGATGGGGGGAATGCCACACTGCCTATGTGGGAATCGGAGGGATACCACACTGCCTATGTGGGAATGGGAGGGTGGGATGCCACACTGCCTATATGGGAATGTGGGGGGTGCCACACTGCCTATATGGGAATGGGAGGGGGGGAATACCACACTGCCTATATGGGGAATGATATGGGGGGGAATGCCACACTGCCTATATGGGGAATGAGAGGGGGTGCCACACTACCTATATGGAGAATAGGAAGGGGGGAATGCCACACTGCCTATTGGAGGGGGGAATGCCTATGGGAATGGGATGGAGGCATCCCACACTGCCTATGGGAATGGGATGGGGGCATGCTACACTGCCTATGGCAATGGGATGGGGCCATCCCACACTGCCTATGGGAATGGGAGGGGAGAATGCCACACTGCCCATTAGGAATGGGATAGGGGGATATGTTTTAGCACAACATTTGTCTTAGAATTTTTTTTTCTTATTTTCCTCCTCCAAATCCTTTGTGCGTCTTACAAGGCGAAAAATACGGTAGATATCAGTCATTTAAGTTTACTTAGAGACCATGAATTGTAACCAAGAAAAACAATAAATAAATAGTATTACGAAGAATATGGGGAAATAAAGTACTCAGAGCCCAATTTGCAACTGCCTTCCACCCAGGATTCCAGAATTCAGACCAAGGATTCCTAAATTTTGACTCTTTATTAAGTAAAATACTACTCAGCTTCTCGTTGACCATTATCCAATGTAATTTATCATCATAACATTTGAAATTTCAAAGTATGAGAGTTCCATTACTTAGCAGTGTTCCATTTAGCTGCCAAACAAGCATAGAAAATACATTTATTGGGAAATCTGGAAATCCCCACAACAGGTTTTTTCCACCCATTTCCCGGTAGCCTTGGTTATAATACTAATCGCTTGGTTTCTAAACTTTACCACCTTAGGACATTTCCATATATGAAACATATGACCCACCTATCTGTTTGAGACATAAAGGAGATATATTTGCCAACTTACTGGGGACCATACACCTTCAAGTTGGGTTCTAACAGCACCTTTAGAACTACGAACCTCCCATTTAACCCAGACTTCAACTTTAAAAGTTTGCTGTAAATCCACTTCCCACTTTATCATATAATCAAGTTTGCCTTCTTCACCACTGAAGTATTTATATAAGGTAGAAATACCACCTTTTCCCCCAGGATGAGTTATTCTCAAAAATAGTAATATTAGCTCTACCCCCTTCTTTAATTATCCTCGGATTTAAAAATTGCTCTATTTGTCAATATGTGTATTCATCTTTTAAAAGAAGTTGAAATTTGTGTGCAATTTTATAGATACATTTCTGTGTCAACCTCTTTTTCTCCTGGGCTCAAAGTCAGGAATTTCCCCTAGGGGGCTATTGATGTATGTTTGAAAATCAGGTTGTGTTTTTTTTTTTTTTGCTAATAGTGTCCCAAAGAGCTAATGCATTAGACAATACGGGACATAGTATAGCTAGCCTTTTTACTTAAGCTATCCACATGAGAGAATCAATGGAAAACAAATCACATGCTTTCTGTTCTACCATTACCCAGCTGGGCTTTTCTCCACTAATAAACATCTGTGTTGGTCTAATTGAGCAGCAATATAATAACACTAAAGCCCCCTTATGTTTTTCTATATATACAATTCTCTGATTTATTCTTCTACTTTTGCTTGCCCAAATAAATCTCAACACTTTAGATTGAAATTCCTTTAAATCTACCTTCAGGATGGGAATAGGAAGTGTTCTGAACAAATATAACAGTTTAGGTAATTTTAATTGCCCTAATGTGCCCCAAGACAGCCTCTGACCAGACCAGGTGTCCATGTCACCTCCCAATTTATGAAATAATGAATTGTAATTGTTATATATAATAAATGCATACCTCCCAAGTGACCCTCATTGTTCTCATTTGTCCCCCTTTGAGGTTTAACATGCAGATTTACATCAAGCGTTTATATTGTTTTAACTGTTTTAACTCTCCCATCCATCCGTCAATGAGGGGGTGTGACCTAATTTACCAAATGTCCCTCTTTCCCACCCTAAAAAGTTGGTAGGCATGTAAATGAAACTGAGAGTTTAGTTGGATAATTAATACTATCAGTTCTCCAAATGAGATTGAAGGATTGTTTGAAATTAGGAAACTCTTGGTCTGAGAGTGTCAAATGCAACACCTCAGACGTATCATTAAATTTAAGCATCATTTTTTTTCTAACTTTCTTGAGCATCTGAAAAAAAGGAAGTGAAGGAAACAATAGAACATCATCAGCAAATAATGCACATTTATGTTACCCCCCACACTCCACCCCCCCCCCAACATCCCTGCTTAATCTCATTGTTCTTGCCAATGGTTCCATTGACAACACAAATAATAATGGTGACAAAGGACAATCCTGTCGAGCTCCCCTGTGTATATTAATAGACTTCAACTCAAATCCTTTTATCCCCATACCTGCATGAGGATCCCTATATACATTTTTCTAAATATTTTGAAATGTATTTCCAAAACCTTGTCTTCCCAAAACATAAAACATATATCCCAAGTTAACACCTCAAAAGCTTTATATAATTCTAATGAAAGAAGCATAGCCCTTCTGGCTGCATAAAGCTACACTTTCTGGGATAAAACCCACCTGATCAGTATAGATATACTGAGCCAGGAAGGAGTTAAGCCTTAATGCTAATATTTTAGTAAGAAGCTTCAAGTCAGTATTTTTTCTAGGGAGACAGGTCTATAATTATAACAATCTCCTGGATGTTTTCCTGACTTTGGGAAGACACTACAGTGGGCTTCATTTAAACACCCTAATCTCACTTCATCAGTCCTCAAGCTATTAAACAATATAGCAAGATGAGGTGATATAATTTGTAGGAATGTTTTATAATAAATGTTAGTAAAACCACCAGGTCCAGGAGCCTTAGAGACCTTCAGTTGCTTTATTGCCATCTTGATTTCCTCTTCCTCTATAGCTCTTTCTAAAACATTTTTATGATCCTCTGATAATTAAAGAAATTGTATCTTGCAAAAATTAATCTGCTTTAGATTTATCAAAAGGAGTAGGAGCAGCATATAAATTGTTATAAAATATCATCTAGGATCCTTACTGGATTACTAGTATACTTACTTCCCTGAAGATCATCTCAATTTAGAAAAGGATGTAATTTGTTTCCTGTGTGTTAATGTGCCAAAAGTGACCCCTATTTTATCTCCCTGGTGATGAAACCTATATTTCCACCTTAAAGCTTTTTCAGCCTTGGTACTAAGAATCAGGTTTAACTCCAGTCCAGTCTGGTTATTCTTTTCTTTTTCCAGCTCAGTAACTATTTCAGGATCAATTAATAAGGTTTAATTTAGTATCCATCTCGAAGAGCACTGATTATGTCACAAATCATTAAAGTCCATAACCACTAGGGAATGATCAGCCCAAGAGACTTCCTCTATAGAACAAGGCAATACATTGGTAGTTAATTTAGATCTTATAAAAATATGATCAATCCTATGGTGAACCTGAGAGAAAAAGGTGTAGTCTTTAGAGTTAGGGTACATCTCTCGCCAAGTATCTATAAGATCCTGAGAGTGTATGAGCAGATTATTAGATACTGGCTTTAGATATGGGACGCTGTGTGGCCAAGCTTTTATATGTTTTATCTCTTGCTACATAAAGAGTAAGGTTGAAATCCCCTCAAGAAACATTGAAACCACTTAAATTATCAGAACCAAAAAATTACCCAATACAGGTATTATGAACACTTACGTTTTCCAGGAAAGAGTCAAGTCACAAGATTCCCCCCCCCCCCCAAAAAAAGCTTGTGAATCACGCCTTCCCCTGTGCGTATGTCCACCTCACAGGCATATCTGTAAAAAGATTAACCCTAAAGACAAATAAACTCTATTTGTTTAATTAAGTATTTCCTTAAATATATATAACACTATCATTTCTATATAATCATAAACTATAAGGCTTTGTTCACACCTCTCAGTTGCGTTAGGAGCAAGTGCTTTGTAAATATACCATAGGGGTATCAAAACAAGTGCTGCACTTTCGATACACAAGAAGTGCGCTTGCACCACTTAAAATAAAAATATTTTTTAATAAGTAAATGCTATAGACGATGACAATGCAAGCGAAACGCAGGTACATGTACGCATTATGCAAGCGCTGCGCCTCCACAGCCCCCTACTGACCTGGGCTGTTACAACATTGCACTGAGAAAGGTGTCTGCAATACTTTTTTAATGTTTTGCGCAACGCAGGTAGGTAAACTATCCCATCTAAAATATTGCACAGTGTCTCCTCTGCTTTGTAACAGAGCAGCAACGCAGAGAAAGCACAGAGTTTTACTATGAGTATTTATTCTCTTCTCCTTATAATCCTCCTATTAGGATCAAAGTGTTAAAAGACATCAGCCTAGATGTAGAAACTAAATGTTGAAAAAACAAGTAGAAAGTGATAGAATCTTCTTCAACTCAGGTATCCACTCTGAAATGCTTAGGAGATCTCCTAAATGTATTTTTCCATAAACGAGAAAGAGGTTGAAGTTTAGTCTTGCTTCTATAAGATTACCTAGGTGTGTCAGCTGCTCATTTATCTTTTTGTGGATCTATTGTGACCACCTTTGGGCTACGTGGAGAGTAGCCTGAACCCAGTGACTTACCTATTGAGGCTACGAAAAAACCCTCTGATCTAATTTGTAAACTCGAAGGTGTGCATCTATGTCATGATTGTGTATAAGGAAGCACTCCACTTTTGGGGGAACAAGGGTGCGTCTTATGGTGCAAACACACTGTAAATAGATTTAATTCCTATAATCTTTCTCCATAACTAAGATCCTTCATTCCTCTAATCACTTTGGTGGCTCTCCTCTGCAACCTTTTCAAAATCAGGGCACCCTTTGCTTGAACTGGTGCCCGGACCTTGCTGTAACATTTTAATTTGCATTTACTTCAGGAAGCTCCCCCTAATACTGCTCATGACTACCAGATCTAGCAGACAGCAAGTTATAACTCAAAAACAGGACTTTATTTACTCCTGTGTGTCTAAACAAATGTAAGATTTTCTTTTATGGTCAACCCACTAATATCTTCTCATCAATGTAATACTTTTATTCTAAGGTTTACAAAGAAGATCTACCTCAGCTCAAGCAGCAAAATAAAGAAAATAAAGAAAAGCAAAACTCATTGCCTTCTCTCAAGCGGGAAAAAGCTCCAGAAGAAAGCCTAAAACTTAAGTTTGTACATGGGTAAGTTTAAATAATACACCTTTTTTATTTTTAAGACTAAGCTGTATCTAGCCTTTACACATTCATTTAAACCGGACCAACAGACTTGCACATTTGAAAAAAAACTTCCCCAAACTCCCTTGCCCTATCTGCAGGCATGATACTGAATCATTGTCAGCACTTACATTTGCTCCTGCACCCACTCAAGCCAAAAACGCTGCCTCACAGATATTCTCCTGGTAGTGGTAATTTTGGAGCTTCCTTTCCCAGCATCCCAGTCGTGCTGCTGCCTGAAGTCATAACCTCACAATCCACAGCGGCAGGACACTTCCTAATTGCAGTGGGCCTGCAGCTCCATGAGACACAATTTTGTTTTTAAAACTGACTAAAGTAGGAGTTACAAACAGGTAAATTAAATGGTATGTGCAGCATGGAAAGTAGTACTTGATGATAAAAGGTTGGGAAGCCCAGGTCTAGATTGGAAACAGGGAAGTACAATCCCTCTGCAGTCTGTGGGGGGGAGGAAGGGGTTTGCTATACACTGTGTCATGTAGAGCAGTAATTCTCGAACTTTTTATGCCAAGTACCCCCTAGAGACAAGAAGCTCAAACAGATTACAACCCCCCCCCCCCCCGACCCAGGAAGAGATAAATCATACTGTCAGGGATAGCCGGACACCCTTCTTTCATGAGCCAACAATCCACAATCTCCACCGCCTCTTGTGCCTATAGTCAAGCACCTACTGGCACAAAGATTGCTGGCTTATGGTGAAGACGGGGGGTATCCCAAATCAGGAGTTCCAGTTAACAGAGTCCAAAAACGTCAAATCTAAGGGGTTAAGCAGAGAATAGTCTAGACAGGCAAAGGTCAAAGCCGGGTGGTCACAGAGGCGCGGTATCCAAGGGGTAGGCAGAAGCAAGGTCAGACAGGCAGAAGGTCGGTGCAGGCAGAGAACAGGAGTGGTAAAGACGAAGCCGGATCAAAAACACAAGACGCAATTCCAACAGCACACCCAAGCTTGAAATGGCTATAACGGGCGCTGGTGGTCAGGGCAAGGACATATTTAAAGGGGAACTGGCAAATGGGAAGGGGGAATGTAGTGATTGGTGTACTAATGATTGGTGCAACTAGATCTTGCTCCTGATAGGAGCCACCCCAGGGACTGGACTACCCTGACCAGTCAGGCTGTCCAGTCCCTGGGTTCATAAGAACCGGAGGACCCCCCCCCCCCGGACCCGGGTAGGCCCATTCAAATCTGCCCTCAGCGAATGCGCTTGGAGCAGCGCCGCCGGAGGGCATAACTAGAACGTGCGCGAGCACGTGACAGGCTGCCGGGCGCGCTCCCCGAGAAGGAGGGAGAGTACGCGCCGGACAAGGAAGCAGAGGAGCCGCCCACGCCGCCAGGAACCCCACCCACCGACGGAGAGGCGGCCGCTGGAAGACCGGTGCCGGCCGAGACCGTGCGGAGGCGCCGCGGGAGCGGCCACCAGTTAAGTTTTCTAACACATGCATTTTACCAACATAAGAAGGCCACAGGTATTGTAGCACTTTTAAAGGAAGAAGATATATATTCTTAGTATACAGTACGTCCTGCTCCAAATCTAATACTTACACTTGGGATATACTCCGCCAGATGGCGCTGGACTGCAGAGACATCGAAAATAGGCTCCTCCCGGCCCCTCAAATACCCTGGGACCTCCCACAAATCCCCAGAATTTCACTGCAGTCTGGCTGCGAAGGACGAGAAATGGCTCTCTACTCACAGGTGAGCGGGGCTATTAGCCTGCGGCCCTGTAGGACTATTCCCACCCGTCCAGCCGCCGCTACTAATCATTAGTAGCGCCCGGTCTGCCGCCGCTACGCGCTGACTTGGTTCCGCGCTTGGCGGCGGCATTACCTCAGGTGCTGGTGTGCCATCATTGGCTGCTTGCACGTTCTGGCTTTGCCGTCTTTTGGGGGGGGCGGGGCCCGTCTATGGCACGCTCCGTGTCATCGCTGATACCGGCCCGCCCCTCGAGGTATACCGACGCCATCTTTATCCTGCTTGATTGGCCCATGCGCGGCGGACCCCTACTTACCGCGGCCCGTAAGTGCCCTCGCGGGCGGCTTTATATCTTTCACTTTTGTTACTGTGTGCTTACAGGTCTTGTCTGCTTATGTCTTTCAGGCGGGGCGAACTCTTTTGGCTTCTCCTGGCCCTGTATTAGTATATAACTTGTAGGCCTTGTAAAAATAGTACTCCCACTTCCCTAGCGGGTTATTGGGGAATCCGGGGTTGCTATATAGCGGTATTCCCTATTGGCGTATAGCGCCGCTATAATAACCATATAGAGGCATCCCAGGATAATGTAACCGGGGTCCCTTCGGGACAAGACCGGCTGTGTGTAGCGTGTGGGCAGCCTCATGCTGACGCTGACAAGGCGCGGATCTGTGTACCCTGTGCTGAGCAGGTGCTTGCATTGCAATCTGGCCTGCCAGTGGCTGCACCTCGTTTCACTTCACCTACTCCCCAAGCTTAAACCTCACTCCTACTGAGTTGGATACTAGTGGGGATTCTCAGCCTGATGTGTCTTCTAGACTGGCTACTGTTGAGCAGTTGGTTGCTAAGTCCTTAGCGCGTAAGGCCCCTGCTAAGAAGCGGCACTTAACGCCTAATGTCACTGTTTTCCCTATGGGAACTGAGGAGTTTTGGAATCTTTGTGGCTATACCCCGTCTGATGAAGGGGAGCTCTTTTCTGATTCAGGCTCATCTGATTAGAGACCAAGGGGTCATGACGATTCTCGCTCTGACCCCTGGGCCCCGGATGACACTGACAGATTATTGACCCAGATTTTTGAGGTTCTGTCCATCTCTCTCCCTGTTGAGGCTCCCAGGCAAAGGGGGGAGCAGCAAAATCACGTTTGGAATTTCCCGAGCAGGCACATTTCCATAACCTTGTGCTCAAGGAATGGGAGCGCCCCAGTAAACTTCCTGGGGTTCCAAAGAGTAGGGATAGGAAGTATCCCTTTCCTGCTGAGGTGGTTAAATGTTGGTCATCCCCCCCCCCCCCCCGAGGTGGATGCCCCGATCCTAGGGCTATCTAACACGTCTGTCATGCATTCCCTTGACTCTACTACCCTGCGGGATGCTGAGGACTGGCGCATTGACCAGCTGGCATCCCACACCTTTGCATGTGCGGGGACGGCGCTGCGCCCGGTCTGTGCCTCTGCCATTACTGCTGTGGCCACTAGAACCCTTATCAGAAATATGCTTGATAGTGCCCCTGATTATTTGCCTTGTGAGGTGTTTAATGCACTCTCCAGTTGTGATGTTTTTGTAAATTTTGTCCTCTCAGCATTGGATGACACCATCAGAATGTGTGCCAGAACTTCTGCCCTTGTGGTGGCTATACGCCGCTCGGTTTGGCTGCGCCAGTGGGCTGCTGACAACGCTGCCAGAAGGCCCTCACTGGGTTTCCCTTTAAAGGACTATGCCTGTTTGGGGACTGCCTGGACCTTTTTGCTAAGGGAGGCAGGTTACCCCAGCGCAGGCGGCAATCTCGGCCCTTTCGGGGTCAGGGTTCCTTCTCCTCCCCTTACCGTGGTGCAAGACAGGGAAGGGGGGTTTCCTTTCCTGGGGCCCGGGGAGATTTCTGGGGTAGAGGCAGAGGACGTGGATGTCCTGGCTCCTCCTGGGGTCCCAAAGCAAAATCCTTGCCCAAGCCCCCTCAGGCATGATGGGGTGCCCTCACACACCCGGGTGGGGGGGGCGGCTGCAACACTTCGCTCACGTCTGGAGGCCTCATGTCTCAGACCGGTGGATTCAGGAGGTTGTGTCCTCCGGTTACAAGTTGGAGTTTGCTGCCGATCCCCCTCCAAGATTCATCAGATCCCGGATTCCTCAGGACCCTTTGTCAGCTCAGGAGCTAGTGCAAGGCCTCCTGGAGCTGGGGGTCATCTGCCAGGTCCCCTTAAGAGAAAAAGGCAGGGGCTTTTATTCCAACCTATTCACAGTACCCAAAAAAGATGGTTCAGTCTGGCCCATCCTGGACTTGAAGATCCTCAACAAGTTTGTCATGGGCAGGCATTTTTGCATGGAAACTCTGCGCTCTGCCATCAGTTCCCTGCGCCAAGGGGATTTCATTACCAGGTCATCAAAGGCTCCTTAGGTTCGCTCTGATGGATCAACACTACCAGTTTGTGGCCTTGCCCTTCGGCCTCACTTCAGCTCCCAGGGTGTTCACCAAGGTGCTGTCTGGCGTGATGTCTCTGCTCAGATGTCAGGGCGTCCGCGTGCTTCCCTATCTGGACGACATTCTCATCACTTCCCAGTCTCTACATCAGGCAGAGTTGGATACTCAGCTGGTGGTGTCCACTCTGGAGTCATTTGGATGGGTAACTCCATTCCTAGGAATGAATCTGGATACAGTTCAGGCAAGGATCTTCCTTCCTCAACAGAAGGTGGACAGTCTGATTGCACAGGCTCAGTCCCTCCTAGCTTGTCCCCATCCCTCCATCAGGCAGGGGATGCAGCTGGTGGGCCTGATGGTGGCATGCTTCGAAGGGGTCCCTTATGCTCAGTTCCACTTGAGGCCTCTGCAACTTCACCTATTGTCAGTATGGGAAAGGGCCCAGCGTCCCTGGACAGGGTCTGTGTGCTCTCCCCCCTGGTCAGGAGGTCCCTCTCGTGGTGGATGGACTCAAGGAACCTGTTGGGGGCAGATCCTTTCTTGCCCCTTCCTGGGAGACGGTCACCACGGATGCCAGTCTGTCAGGTTGGGGGGGTTTCTGGAAGTCCCTGCGGTTCCAGGGGAGGTGGGGCCCTCAGGAGGCCCACACACCTATCAATGTCTTGGAGCTGCGAGCGATCAGGTTAGTTCTGGCTCACTTGACTACTCACCTTCGGGGCCTGCCTGTTCAGGTGCGATCGGACAACCAGACGGCAGTTGCCTACATCAATCATCAGGGAGGGACCCGGAGCAAGGGGGCCCTCCAGGAAGTGTCTCTGATCCTGACTTGGGCGGAGGCATATATCAAGCATATCAGCTGTGTACATCCCGGTGGAAAATTGCCTGGCGGACTCTCTGAGCAGGGGGACCTCTCGCCAAGGAGAATGGTCCCTATGCAGCAGGGTGTTTCAATCTCTGTGTCACCGTTGGGGCCAACCAGATGTGGATCTGTTTGCGTCCCGCCACAACCACAAGCTCCCAGCTTTTGTCTCTTTGTCCCAGTATCCTCTGGCCTTGACCTCGGATGTGCTAGCAATGTCATGGCAGGACTTTCGGTTCTTGTATGTCTTCCCTCCAATCCCCCTGCTGGGCAGATCCAGATTGCTCTGGAAGGGGTGCCAGCAATTCTGGTGGCTCCCAGGTGGCCAAGAAGAGTGTGGTTCGCAGACGTGGTACAGCTGGCAGTAGATCAGTACGCTCTGCCCTTGGTGCCAGATCTGCTCACTCAGGGCTCACTACGCCATCCCAATTTACAAACTCTGGCTTTGATGGCTTGGCTGCTGAAACCTCCATGTTGATGGAGAAGGGGCTGTCTTCCTCGGTTGTGGATACTTTGATTAAAGCTAGGAAGAAGTCTTCCTCTTCCATTTATTACAGGGTTTGGCGTGCCTACATTGATTGGTGTGAGTCTAAGTCTCTTCCCTGTCGTGTGTTCTCTATTCCCAGGATTCTGGAGTTCCTGCAGCATGGGTTGGAGATGGGGCTCCAACTCAGTATTCTGAAGGGTCAGGTTTCTGCCCTGGCTATTTTCTTCCAGAAGTCCTTTGCTCAGCACCCTCTGATCAGGACTTTTTTCCAGGGGGTCACTCATGTGCGCCCCCCACGTAAGCCTATGGTGCCTGTTTGGGATCTGAACTTGGTTCTGTCAGCCTTGCAGGGTGCTCCCTTTGAACCTGTGCAGGATGCTGCCTTGGCCATTCTTACGCTCAAGGTTGTATTTCTGGTGGCTATCACTTCTGTCAGGCGTGTGTCTGAGTTGGCGGCGCTTTCCATTCAGCCCCCCTACTATGAGAGACACCAGGACAAGGTGGTGTTTCGTTTCAAACCTGACTTTCTGCCTAAGGTAGTGTCTGTCTTTCATTTGAATCAGGATATTGTTCTTCCTTCTTTGTGCCCTAATCCTAGCAATGCTAAGGAGAGGTTTTTGCACTCTTTGGATGTGGTTAGGTGTCTGAAGTAATATCTGGTGGCTACTGCACCTTTCAGGAAAACTGATGCTCTTTTTGTGGTCCCTTCTGGTCCTAGGAAGGGTTTGGCTCCTGCCAAGTCTACTATCAGCAAGTGGATTCGTCAGGCTGTGATTCAGGCCTACTCTGCTAAGGGGAAGAATCCTCCCTTCTGCCTTACTGCTCATTCCACTCGTGCTATTGGTGCCTCTTGGGCTTTTCAGCACCAGGCTTCTGTTGAACAAGTTTGCAAGGTCGCTACTTGGTCTTCTGTTCATACCTTTTCAAAGTTTTACAAGGTTGATGTTAGGGCCTCAGCTGATGCTGCTTTTGGCCGAAAGGTTCTGCAGGCGGCAGTGGTTTAAACTGTCTGCTGCTGATTTTTATTGGGGATCCCACCCTACCTTATGGACACTGCTATTGGATGTCCCAAGTGTAAGTATTAGATTTGGAGCAGGACGTACTGTATACTAAGAATAATACAATTCTGTGATTACTCATCTGTAGAATTGGTATTATGAGTATACAGTACGTCCTGCTCCACCCCACCCTTGGTTTGCATTTTCTTGGATCCCCTGTATGGTGATTGTTATCATTGTTATAGTTGATAGTTTGGATTGTTTAATTCTCCCGGCTTCTCATTAACTGCTTTTCAATGCTGGGGATTTGTGGGAGGTCCCTGGGTATTTGAGGGGCCGGGAGGAGCCTATTTCCGATGTCTCTGCAGTCCAGCGCCATCTGGCGGAGTCTATCCCAAGTGTAAGTATTAGATTTGGAGCAGGACATACTGTATACTCATAATACCAATTCTACAGGTGAGTAATCACAGAATTGTATTTTTTTCTCTCTTAAAATAATATACCAGACCCATCAGACCTCTGCTGTTAGTTCACCGCCAAACATTCCCGCTTACTCCCTGGGGTGCACATACAGCATGTTGCTCAATATAACTGAAGTCTTGATAAAGAGTGGCTGTGGCCTAACTAGCTTTTACTCCTAACATCTCAATATCCCTTTCCTGAAGGCCTTACCTTTTGATGAGCAAATGGCAACACTATACAAGGCTTCTCCCTCTCAATGGTAGTTAGGCAGATAACACAACTATTCCCAGCAGACAGTATAGCTGGAAGCTCATGATACTCATTGCAAATAGCAGGAGATTGTCCTGTACTTGGGGCATTACTGCCGTTTTTTCTAGACCGAGAGCTTCCATCACTGAGCTCCAGCTGCTGGATTCAGGAGCCATCAGATAGATGTTACATTGAGGCCCTAAAGGCTTCTGGGCCAGTGGCTGAGGGCAATGGTCTTCCTAAGCATGTGATAATCCAGCAAGAGACAGTTCATGCAGTATAAAAAAATAAGGCAGCAAGGAACTCATCTGGTGTGCCTCTCCTACATGTGTATTTGTTGCTTTTCTGTTACCCCTGCATATAATTTTTTATTGTTTTATCCCATCTGTCATTTCTTCCTTGTACAGCAGATTATTGCATGTTGCATGTGTGCCTTTTGTCTCTTGCAGGTACAGAGGCTATGACTGTAGAAACAACCTGTTCTATACACAGACAGGAGAGGTGGTCTATCATGTAGCAGCAGTCGCTGTGGTTTATAACAGGGTTCAGCATGCTCAGAGATTCTACCTGGGTCATGATGATGACATCCTCAGTTTGGCCATTCACCCAGTAAAAGATTATGTAGCAACGGGTCAGGTAGGTCAACTCTTTTACTTCAGTTGTAGCTTGGGTGATGCCCATGCCTTCACCCTAAGAAATATGGGCTTCACCATAATAGCATAGGTTTTAGCAACTGAATGCTAATCCTAGCAAGGGGAGAACTGGCCATAGGGAGCAAAGGGAGAATTCCTGGTGCACTGAACATCCTTAGGGACACTTGGGCTGGGTGTAACCTCCAACATACACTCCACCTGGAGCTTATACATTGCTCCTTCCAACACATCCCTCCACTCTCTATAAAACCTTTCCACCAATCCCCCTTCCCCATACCTGGCTGACCCCTTGGTAACAACCAAGATTCACCATGTTCTGACCCTAAAATGCTATAGCCCCAGCATTATGGCTGCAAGGGCCATACCCACCTCTGCCATAGTAACTGCCCCTACAATACTAAAGCTTCAGTACCACAGTTTTTCACATATACTACCAGGGCTTGTAAATTCCAGCACTCATATATGGCCCCAGTCCACCCCTGATCCTAGCTACTAGTATGGTAAAATAAAGTCTGTTGATTAGTATTTAATCACAATGTCTCTCTAATTCACCAGTATCCTTCAACTGAAACAACACCCATGGGTGTTGTTCCTTGCGCTGGGGGCCACCGATGGTGCCCCACTGCACATTATTCCCCAGTAAACTGTGAATGCTTGCCTTTCTTCTTGGCCCCTGAAAATCGAGGGTGGCAGCCAGTCTCTGGACTTCCAGAATCTTTCCACTATAACAGGTGTTCTCATCAGCAGATATGGCAAAATAAAGCCACAGTAATGACCTCCCCAGGGGAGATCGCTGACAGTAACCCTACTGGAACTCAAGACTGTGATCCTCTCATCTGAAAAGGCTGAATTAGAGCAGGAGGGGTTAAACCAGTGAGCTCACAAGTGTGGAGCAACATCTTTGCCTTAGCTAATTAGATAATTAGCAAACTGAGTCAGGAAGTCTCTGCTCTGTACACCAAACACACCGCTTTGCTGTACATTGATAAGGTTAACGCATTGTTGCAAGAAAAAACTGTTCTTTAACACAAAGTTGCAAACTAATAAAAATTAAAAAAAGGGGTGTGGTCTAGCTATGGCTGTGGGAAGGTGTGTTTTGAGAGAACTCTGCACAGTACAGCCTTACTATGAAGCTTTACTTTAGGGAAATACAGGACAGGAGGCAGCTGGAACCCATCAGATGGCCAAGATCCCCCAGTAGTTTGCCCCTGGAGATTCCCTGGTCACCCGTGGAGAAGTCCACAAAATGGTGTCAGTTCGAGGAGATGGCGCACATCTGCCATCCAGCGTGACACATGCAAGCCATAACGAGGTGGGCAAGCCAAGCAGAGACATGCCACATTCAGACCCCCCGATGGGTCTGGAGCCCTCAGACTGGCGGAGAAGTGGTGGGCATTCCCAGAAGCAACAGAGAAAGCTGGAGCTGCAATGAAACTCTCCTCGAGAGTCCACCAGGAATGGCCAGCTGCTACATATGGAGCAGGGCCCTCGGAACAGAGGGGGAGGGGCAGCAGGGATGTGACAAGCTCCCTGCCGAGATGTCCAACAGCAGCACACCGGCCACCTCAGCACTATCTTAAAAGCTCGCACCTCCAGCCCTCCATAGTCCAGATGGAGCAACTGTGACAGGGGAGCAACTGGAAGTCATCACCAGGAGGAGGACAGCACCTCCTCCCTGCAGGTTAGTAATGTGGGGGTAGAGAGGGCATCCCCCAACCCAGGTGGGGAAGGACTGTGTGCCCCCACGGAGGGGCTGGTGCCCCTGTTTCAACTCCTCTTAGCCAACGCAGACTTGGCACAACGGCCTGCACCCTATTTGGCTAACACATGACCTGGGGATGGAGACGGAGGCCCTACCCCCTCCTCACACAGGATACCAGACCCAGGCTAGACAGAACCAGACCTCCTCTTACTTCTCCCCCATTGCCTGAGAGGGGGTCGAAGGCTTGCCTCCAGCTCGCTTTCTCCTCCAGCTCCTCTGATGAGGAATTGTTCCTGACATCCAGCAGAGCCAATGGAGAGGCCTCTGCCACAGCCTGGGCCCCGGGAGGGGACTGGGGTGCAGTCATGGAAGAACTTGATTCCAGACTGGGTCCCTCTAGAGATCACCCCAAGCCCTGCACCAGCCTTCAAATATACCCTGTGAGGCACAGAAAACCCAGGAAAACCTTATCCAGTCAGGAACAGGGCATGTGAGTACCTTTCTTTCCATCGTCTTCTTCATTAGGAACTAGATCCCCTCAGCCTGATTAGTCTGACTATGAACATACGCCTGCTGTTCAATATAATTTGGATGTCCTGTTGAAATTTCTCCCTTCCAGAAAAGACTTTGAATATGATAGTAACAGAATAGAGTCTCTAATTAGAAGAGAGCTAGATGAAGTCACAAAGTCTGTGACCGAGGTCACCAACAGAGTTCAAACAGAAACAGAGCAGAATCAGATGACCACGGACCAACATCTCAATGCATTGGAAAGAGCTTGCACAGCTATGGAGCAGGCTCAATCCAACTCTTTGCAGCTCACCAGAATGCTCCTTCATCTAGATGACATGGAGAACAGAGGACGAAAAAACATCATACGTATATATGTGGTCTTCCTGAAACTCCAGAAAATGGCAACCTAAGTGAGCTTGCAACTACTATCTTTAATGATCTCTGGGGTTGGCACCAGAGGACAAGCACATTGAAATAGACAAGATCTAGGGAGCACCGGGCCTTCGTTCAACTGATCCAACCAAACCGAGTGAAATTATATGTCACATTCACCTCTACTTACTTAAGGAACTTAAGGAAGACATCATGCAGAAAGAAAGGGAAAAAGATCCTATATGTTTCCAAGGCTTCTCTGTGACTCTTTTGTCTGACCTAGGGAGGTGGACTCTCCGGATGAGAAGAACCCTCCACCCTCTATCTAAGTTATAAAATCGGCGGGTGCCACTTACAGATGGGGCCATCCATTACACTTAAAGGTAAAGGCCGTTCCCCCATTTGTCGGACTTGTAACTCCCCTATGAGGAATGGGGGCTCACTCTGAAGCTCTCCTGGTATCTGCTCTTGCACGGCACTCCTCAGCTCCCCAGTTTTATAGTTAATGGTTCACCAGAATCAGCTTAGACTGATGGTTTATTCACTGTTCTAAAGCAAAATGCTATATGACCTGCATATGAGATAGCCCACTTACAAGAAGTCACAATCTATCCCAAAGTTCCATGACCGAAATTTCACCTCCTGGCACCATTGACCTAACCCTGAGGCAAAGACCAAAGGAGCACCATCCACAAATCTCTACTGCATGAAATCCTTCCAAATATGACCCACAAGGCTGCTTTCTCTATCTTAAAGGGAGAGTCCAGTCTAACTAACTTTTTTCGTTCAAGGGAGCAGCCATGATAGAATTACTGCATAATGTCGCACCATTGTCTTCTATTAGGGTTTATGAGGCAAAGCACTACTCCTCCCTTCTCCTCTCAATAGAAGACAATGGTGCCACATTACACACTAAATCCATCTTGGCTGCTCCCATGTACAATAAGATTTAGGCTAGATTGGCCTTTTAAAATCAGGCTATTTAGCAAAACTTACACTATAGTGAACCTTCTGTGTCGGGACTCTCTGTCTGTTGGAGGATTTCTCTCAGGGAGTTCTCATTAAGAGAGAGGTGATTCCAATGTCCTGTTCAACCCCTATTTGGACACATCTTCTGGTAGTGTGGCGGTATCTTTAAGCAAAAGAAATAGGTTGAAGAAATCCTTAACCACCCTCCAATTGGTGAACACCTGGAGAGTACTGCATGGAAATACAAGAGACTACACTTTCTATACTCCTGCGATTAGCTCCTACAGCTGAATAGACTATTTGCTTCTGAACCATCACTTTTGACTGGGACCCGCACACGTGGATTGGCCCATAAATATGTGGATTGGCCCATAAATATTTAATTAGGGTGGTATTCATAACACACAGCACTCGCTTGAAGAGAGCCCGTGCTTCCCTATCTATTCTCTAGAAGCAGACCATGAGGTCTATCCTACAGACACAAAATTACTTGAATCGTTGAATGCTAGAGAAAAACTCCCAAATCTTTACTACCAATCATACTTTCAGTATAGGGACAGGATATCGCCTTCTATATTAAAGTGGACCAACACCCAGGATTTTCACTATCCTGGGTTTTGGTCCACTTCCGCGGGGCACCCCGATGGGGGGTGCCCCGCTGTGTGAAACCCCCCAGATCGCCCTAAAAAACTCACCTCACCCCGCTTCTACGCGAGCGCTCAGAGCCCCTGTGGACAACCACAGCGGCTCTGAGCACGCTGGAGGCCACATCTTGCGCTCCCTCTAACAGGGAGCGCGCACGCGTCGGCCATTCACAAACACATTCATAAGTGCGAGATGCGGCCGCGGCTCACGCATGCGCCGTTGGAACGGGGATAAGGTAAGGTTTCTGGGCGTCCTGCGGGGTTTCACACAGCAGGGTATCCCGATTTCAGATGCCCCGCAGGGAGGGATCTTATCGGCCCGGGAATCTTATAGATTCCCAGGCTGATCCCCCCTGGGTGTTGGTCCTCTTTAATAACACCCCCCTCCCACGGATCTCTGGGGCAAAGATCAAGAACCTAGAAGCTCCCTTCTCTGACCAGAAAGTCATGCAGGCGAATAAAGGATCCTCCTCATGTAAATGCCCAGGCCTGGACGGCTTCTCCCCTAAATTTCACACACACTTTGGCCTTTGGGAAATTTAGTGTGGTTCGAGGTGTGGCATTGGTGTGAAGTTAACTGCAAATACATTTCAGCATGTGTAGAGCTTATATCCCATATTTTCCATCTTGAAAAGTTGGGAGGTATGGTATAGTGTAAAAATACAATATTCTGTTCCGTGTATCCAGCCATGTCACTGTGAATGATGGTGGGGGGTTGTCTGTCACAAAGGCAGGGTCAAGGGCCTATGGTGCTGGTCTACAATAGGACCTGTGGAGGAGTATATGTTTTTTTTTAATTGCCATAGAAGTAAAACAAAACTTAAAAAGTACTCACTGAAAATGACATTGTATTCTGCAGATCGGTAGAGATGCAGCCATACACGTATGGGATACTCAGACGCTGAAATGCTTGTCACTGCTGAAGGGCCAGCACCAGAGAGGGGTCTGCGCTCTGGACTTTTCAGGTAATTTTCATGTACTTTTCTGACACCAGTTACAGGGGATGTTTTGGGGAAAATTCGATCAAAAATATTCATTGCAATTTTTTAGATTCAGGTTTCAATTCACACCCAAATGTGCACCCACTCGTAAAGTGTTCTAGATTTTGACTATCCTGGTGATTGGTCCCTGTCCTGATGTGGGATGCTCCCTGTGTGAAACTCCCCAGATTGCCCACTTTAACAAACCTTTCTGCCATTTCCACGAGGCATGCGCAGACGCTCATCCAATCAGCACTTAAAGTGGACCAAAACCCATGACCAATTGCCCCTGAATATATAAGATTCCGAGGCCGCTTTATTTCACCCCCCTAGGGCATCCAGATTCGGGCTGTTCCACTGTGTGGAACCCCCCAGGTCTCCACCTGTAAACTTACCTTTCTCCCCGATCCAATGGCGCATGCATGAGCAGCGACCGCCTCCTGCTACACTTTTAGCAGGGCATGTGTCCACACCAAGCATTTGCGAATGAGGGCAGCAGGGATGTGGCCGCCGATGTGCTGGGCTCCACTCGGCTAAAATCAGCTGGAGCTGAGTCTTAGAGAAACCTAGACGAGTTGGCATGAGCAGATCTATAAATGCTAATTGTACGAGAGGCCGCACATGTGCCGTAGGACCCGGGAAAGGTGAGTTAGACTGGGGCATCCCGGATCGGGGTGTTCTGGGAACAAGGACAAGTGCAACATTAAGCTGCTGATTCGAATCTTGCGCCGGCATAGGTGATATTGGTGGCCACATCCCTGGCTCCCCTGTGAAGTGCACACTCCAGGTCTATCTGAATGGCTGGGTGCGGAGACCACACAGAGCTACAGGAAGGCTGGACATGCGCCGACTGGGGAAGACAACAATGCAGGATCAGGTAGGATTGCTGGTTATAAGAGATTCCAGGGTGACCACAGGGGGGTGATTGGTCCACTTTAACACAGTCAATTTAAATTCTAAGTTTGACACATGTGATGTATATGTGTATCTGCTTTATATGTATAACTCATCTGATACTTGTTTGTGTTATAGCTGATGGGAAATGTCTGGTATCTATTGGCCTGGATGATAACCACACAATCGTATTCTGGGATTGGAAGAAAGGAGAGAAAATTGCAACAGCCCGGTACATGTACATTTTGATTATTTTATTGCAGACCTATAAATAGTTTTAGGCAGGGTCGACCATAGGATGGAAGGCACCCTGTGTGGGACTACAGGATGGCACCCTACCCAACACACTTCCTCACTACCAGCCTATTGTCCCCCCCACATGGTTGCCAAGAGGCACCAGGTTTTGCTGGAAGCCCCCTGCACATCAAGCCTGATGCCTGGCACAGGTACACACTTAAACCGGACCTTCAGCATCATTAAATGAAAAGCCCAAACCCTTAAAAAACTATTCCCCAGCATCTAAAATTAATATGTTTTAAGTTTTTAGTCACTTATTATTCCTTCCCCCCCCCCCCGAGGCTGCAACTCTGTTCAGGACTCTAGGATACGGGCGCCGTCATCCTCGTGTTTTAAGGGAGTTATGTACAGTAACAGATAAGCCGTTATTTCTAATATTTGTGGACTCAATAAGTACAGGGTCTGTTCTGAGGGATTGGCGCTTGGCAAATGTGGTGCCAATATTCAAAAAGGGATCTAGGGGGGAACCTGGGAACTACAGACCGGTAAACTTAACATCTGTGGTGGGCAAGCTGTTTGAAGGTTTCTTAAGGGATACTATCCTGGAGAACCTTGGGGAAAATTACCTTATTACTCCATATCAGCATGGATTTATGAGGAATCGCTCCTGCCAGACAATCCTAATCATCTTTTATGAGGAGGTAAGTTCAAGATTGGATCAGTCATTGGATATCATATATCTTGACTTTTCTAAAGCATTTACTGTTCCACATAAAAGGCTGGTACAAAGGATGAGAATGCTGGGACTGGGGGAAAACATGTGCAGATGGGTGAGAAATTGGCTTAATGATTGTAAGCAGAGGGTGGTTATCAATGGTACACACTCAGATTGGGTCACTGTTACTAGTGGAGTACCACAAGGGTCAGTTCTGGGATCAATTCTATATATAAATGACATTGGGTACGGATTAAACAGTAAAGTCTCAATCTTTGCAGATGATACTAAGCTGTGCAAAGTAATTAAAACAAAAGAGGACAGCAGGCAGCTACAAACAGATTTAGATACATTGGAAGCATGAGCAGTTAAATGGCAAATGAAGTTTAACACAGATAAATGTAAGGTTATGCACATGGGAAGGAGAAATCTGTGTCATGATTACACACTAAATAAAGAAACACTTGGTAAAACAACAATGGAAAAGGACCTAGGGGTTTTAGATAACAATAAGCTCAACTGTAGTAATCAATGCCAGGCAGCTGCTGCCAAAGCAAATAGGATCATGGGGTGCATCAGGAGGGGCATAGGTGCTCATGACCAGAGCATCATTTTACCCCTGTACAAGTCACTGGTCAGACGCCATATGGAATACTGTATACAGTTCTGGGCGCCTGTGCTTAAGAAGGACATATCAGAACTGGAGCGCGTTCAAAGAAGGGCAACAAAGTTAATAAAAGGAGTGCGGGGGCTAGAGTACCCTGAAAGATTGTCCAAGTTAGGTTTATTTAGTTTAGAAAAAAAGACGCTTGAGGGGTGATCTAATAACTATGTATAAATATATTCGGGGTCAATACAAAGATCTGTCCCACAATCTATTTATACCCCGGAGTGTAACTATAACCTGAGGGGGGGCGTGGTCAAGATGGCGACCTAGGCAGACGTGCCTGAACGGGGCTCCTCGCAATTTATCCTGATCCCTACCTTATCCTTGGCGACTGGACGTCCAGAACCTTTGTGGAGGCTCTCCCTGGCCCAGGGATCGAGCCTAAGTGCAGAGCGGCGGCGGTGGAGACGGCCATCGGAGTGGCAGCGTGACACACGCGAGGTGCGGGAGAGTTGGCGGCTGCTCGGGCGTGTGTGCGGAGGAGAGAGGCTGCGGCATTGGAACTGTCAGTGGCGGCCTCATTCTGAATCGGGCTGCGGCGGTGACGAGGGGTCGGGTGCCCGGCGTGTGAGGGGCAGCTCACAGCAAGAGGACTGCTGCGGTGCGAGGGGTGGAGGAGGTGACGGCGGCCCCGAGCGCACGTGTGCAGAGAAGAGGCGGCGGCGGGAGTCATCGGCGGCGGCCGCAGTCATCAGCGGCGGCTGGAGTCCTCAGCGGCGGCAGTGGTGCTCATCCTCCCGGGCCGAGGCGGTGAAGAGGGGTACGAGGGGCGCCTCCCTGACAGAGAAGGAGCGCTGAGGAAGTGGCGCGAAAGCTGGGAGTCTGTCGCCATCTTGGCAGAGGTGAGGGGGTGGGAGCTGTAGCTGTCCTGACGTCCCTGGTGCTCTACCCCAGCCAAGCAAAACAGCAAGGGCCACAATACAATTAAGGCTGCCCTGCGGGTGGGTCCTCCTGTCCTGCCCTGTTAATCCCTGTGCCCCCTGCGTGGGAGAAAAGCGCTCTGAGTGGGATAAGCCTCTGTTTTCTTCTTCTGCCCCTGATCTGTGTCCGGTGGGAGCTGTCTGCCTAGGCCAGCACAATAGCTCACCCTGCAAGCTGGGGTCATATTTGTAGTGGCCGCAACATCTATAACATTGCCCTGTGAGCAAGACCTCCTGCCCTGCCTGTGGAACTGGGGCTGCCTGGACGCTCTCCCGTTCCCCATATCCCTGCACAGGAGAACCCTAAGGTGGACCTTTTCTGCTGGACCCTGCCCCCACAACTGGCCTGTACTGTTCATCTGCACCGCAGCTGGCTGGGGTACCGGTGCGCCGCCTGTCTGAGATAGAGGCGGCACCCGTTCTGCGGGATTGTGGCACATCCGTGGAGGCTATTGATCACTAAGCTCTCACTGGAACTGAGACCCCTCTCCCCTGTCGGTGGGGTTGATCTGGGACCGCTTAGACGCTCTTCGGTCTACTATACCCCCCCCTCAAAAAGATCCCTGAGTGCCCGGGGTGGACGGTGGTCTCCTGTCCTTGGATCCTACCCTGACGGGGCTGTTCCAGCCAGGGAGCCCCCCCTACATATGAGAGGCAATAAGAAGCGCAGAACAACCGTGGTCGCCTGTAGTACGCAAACAATGGAGACCCAGTGTGGGGCTGAGCAGGGGACCTCCAACCCTGATACTGCAGCTATTATGGCAGCTATTGCATCATGCCAGAGTGCCCTCACAGCCAAATTTGACACTCTGCAGGAACAATTTAACTACTTCCGTCATGACCTGGATAAGATCCATGACCGCGCCGGGGAGGCGGAGAGGAGAATCGGTGATGCAGAGGATCGACTGTCCACCCACACGGAGGAAATTGCCACCCTGCGGAGGCAGGTGACCGCTCTCATGGGGAGGGCAGAGGACGCTGAAAATAGGAGCCGGAGGAATAACGTCAGGATCCTAGGCCTGCCGGAAAAAGCGGAGGGAGCCTCTCCAGAGCAATTTGCTGAAAACCTCATAAGGGAGACTCTGGCGCCGGTGAATCTATCTAAATTTTTCACAGTGGAGAGAGCGCACAGGATCCCAACGAGACCCCTGCCGCCAGGGACGCCGCCAAGACCCTTTATATTCAAAGTCCTCCATTATAGAGACAGAGACGCGATCCTGGCTGCGGCTAGAACGAAAGGAGTGGTGACTTTCAATAACGCCCGATTATCCTTCTTCCCGGATTTCACTTCGGAGGTCCAGAAGCAGAGACGCTCCTTTAGTGGCGTGAGAGAGAGGCTCAGACGGAAAGGAATTAAATACGCCATGATGTTTCCTGCACGGCTGCGCGTGCAAGATGGAGAGACGACCAAATTCTTCACGTCGGCTGAGGACGCTAATGCTTGGTTGGACTCTTTACCTGGAGCCTAACGACTTGGGCTCAGGGTGGAGACAGTATCTCCTTAAATTCAGCACAATTTAATTGTTGGTGATGCCCCTTGCCCGGGGCCCTCTCCTCGGCAGCGATCCGCCTGATGTTGGGTCCGGCGTCTAAGTGCCGCCCGGTAGCGGGATCGCCCGGTTTAGTTTGAAGATTTGATGGCTGTTGAAACTGCCGCAACCTGTTACAATATGTTGAGATTTGTTCTGGCTGCTCTAGTCGCATTGCATCCTGATATGATCAGTACAGGAGAGCTGTGGCTCTGGATTCCCACGGTGTGATGGCCCCTACTGCACCCCCCCTTACTATCCGTCACTCCTGTCGCTCCCCCCTTGGTCGGTCTACCGTCCCTCCCCCCCCGGCTGTACCTCCCCCCCCTTCCTGGTTATGCCTGCCTGTTGCCCCTGATTTCCCCTATCTCGCACCCTGGGAACCCTTGGTGACTATGTCGCCAGCCTGTATATGCTTAGGGTAATGTTATGTTATGGGCCCATAGGCAGTGGGTCTAGGCACCCCGGTGCAACTAGTTACACCGTTGTTGTATTGTATTGTTGGGGGGGTATGAAGCTCACCAGAGTTTGGGTGTGGTGGAGCGGGGTGGGGGTGGACGGGAATGGTATATGCATCTACAATTTAGAGTTTAAGAGTTTGTATAGTGTGTGTTGTTACGTTGGTATGCATGGGACGAATGGTAAACGGACCCTGGAGGGCAGGAGGGCGCAAGGGGAGGGGCTGATTAACTGTTGCTGGTTGACAACTGGGGTTAGCGCTCTGAACTTTGAGTATGGGTGATTGTAAGATTCTCTCCTGGAACGTAAGGGGGCTAAATGATAAAATCAAACGGTCCACGGTCCTCCAGTTTGTCAAGAGATATAGGCCAAGTGTGGTAATCCTCCAGGAGACCCACCTAATGGGGCGGAGAGGACTCGCTCTTAGGAGACCCTGGATTCAGGATTCATTTCATGCTCTCTTCTCGTCCTACTCTAGAGGGGTATCGGTACTCATCTCCAAGGGCACTCCATTTGTGTTGTACTCTGTGCAGACGGACCGGGAGGGTTGCTATGTGATCATCCACGCCAAGCTTATGGATACAGATGTGATTATAGTTGGCATTTATATCCCCCCGCCCTTCAATATCCAAGTGTTGCACCGGATTATGGAGAAAGTAGTAAACTACCCCCCGACCCCGATATTGTTGTTGGGAGACTTTAATATGGTGCTGGACTCAGCGTTGGACAGACTGGACAAGAGACCGGGCCCCAAGACACAGCTGGCGGCCTGGGCAGATGCGATGGGCCTACAGGAACTATGGAGGTGGAAACACCCGACTGATAAGGCTTTTTCCTGTCACTCAGCCACGCATAGGTCCCTGTCCAGAATAGACCTCGCGTTCTCATCACCTGATCTGCTAGCGAGGGTGACGTCCTGTGACTATCTCCCGAGGGGCATATCTGATCACGCACCTATGTTGTTGGGGGTTGGGCTGATGCGGACGCGGGTAAGCCGAGTGGGATGGACCCTTAATCCCCTGTGGTTGGAGACTCCTGAAGTCAAAAATAGTCTGGTCTCTGCTGCGGAAGTCTTCTGGGAGTGTAATGCGGACGAGACGACTGCGGGTGTGAGGTGGGATGCCTTTAAGGCGGTTACGAGGGGATGCGCCATAAGCGCCATAAAGGCGGTTAGGGGGAAGCAAGGGGAAGAACGGAGGGACCTCGAAAGTAAACTTGCGAGAGCGGAAGAGGAATTCATTGCCTCGGCAGACGATAGGGCCCATTCGAATCTGATGTCTCTTACACGGGAATATAATCTGTTATTATCCGATTCAACTAGGAAACTGTTGTTACATAAGCAGGCGTTGATATTTGACAAAGGGGATAAAAATGGCAAGACTCTGGCCTATCTAGCAAGGGCTGAAAACAAGTCCAATAGTATTGCTGGGATAATGGTTGCAGGAGAAATGGTTACAGAGGGTGAGAAAATTGCACAACAGTTCCTCAGATACTACTCGGCCCTGTACTCCTCTAGGGTCAACTACGGGATGGATGAGTTGGAGAATTATCTTGATCAAATTAAATTCCCTGAACTGGCCCCTGCCGATCGGGAATCTCTTGACTCTCCCATTACTATTGAGGAAGTTAAGAATGCGATGAGAGCACTTCCCGGCAGGAAAGCGCCCGGGCCTGACGGATTGCCGGCCGAGTGGTATAAGCAGGAGTCGGATCGGATCGCCCCTAAGCTTTGGGAGGTCCTGAAACAGGCGCTGGACGATGGGAGTCTCCCGGCCTCCTTCCATGAAGCGCACGTGGTCCTTATTCACAAAGAAGGGAAACCCCCCGATACATGTGCATCATATAGGCCCATCTCTCTCTTAAATCAAGATGCCAAAATTCTGGCTAAAATCCTGGCAAATAGGTTAAATAGGGTTATATTGCAACTGATCGGGCCTGACCAGTCAGGCTTTATGCCGGGACGCACAACGGGGATAAACTTGCGCAGGCTGATATCCAATTTACAAATAGTACACGACAACTGTGGCGGGCGGGCGATAGTCTCGCTCGACAATGAGAAGGCCTTCGACTCGATCGAATGGGTGTACCTCTGGGCAGTGTTGGCCAGATTCGGGCTCCCCACGAGTTTCATAGCATACATAAAGCTGTTATACGACCGCCCAACGGCCAGAGTGCGGGTCAACGGCTGCTACTCTAACCCTTTTGTGCTAAATAGGGGGACTAGGCAGGGCTGCCCCCTCTCACCGATGCTCTTTGCGCTGGCCATTGAACCATTGGCAATCATCATTAGGAACTCCACAACCATTGCGGGGTGGAGGCTGGGGGAGATAGAGGAGAAGATTTCACTTTACGCGGATGACACCCTACTATACCTAGCGGATAGCGGTGAGTCCTTAGAGGCTGCTCTGGATACCATTGGGGTGTTCGGAAGATTTTCCGGCCTGAAGGTCAACTGGGATAAATCTAGCCTGTTGCTAGTTGATGGGACAGACCCCCGTGATGTCTCCCCAAGATCTCAACTAAAGAAAGTCCAGCAATTTAAGTACCTGGGGATTGTGATAAGTGGGCGGACTGAGGAGTTTGTTTCTTTCAATATCTCCCCAGTAATAGCGAAATTGAAGCAAAGAGTCACCCAGTGGGCGAACCTTCCCCTGTCGGTCATGGGCAGAATCAATATATTTAAAATGATTTTCCTCCCCAAATTCCTATACATCTACCAGGCCTCCCCGGTGATGCTTCCGCCCTCCCATTTTAAAGCACTGGAATCGATCATCTTCAGCTTTATATGGGGTCATTCCCCCCCAAGGCTAAATCGACAGATAATGAAGGCGCAAACAGATACCGGGGGACTGGCGGTGCCACACATGCAATTATACTTTTATGCAACACAGCTCCTGTTTGTTCATTGGTGGATTTGTCTACCGCGGGACAACCCGGTGGTATGCTTGGAAGTGGCACTGCTGGGCTCCCCTGAAAGGCTGACTTCCCTGGCGTACAGGGGCACGAAAGGGATCCGAGAGGTGACCACGTGTATGAGGGCGGCCAGCAACATCTGGGAGAGGGCGGCTAAGCTTGGGATGAGGGCTGGGGTTGACCCGGCGTGGTCCCCCCATGCTCCCCTATGGGACAACCCCAGGTTGCCAGAATTGGGTGCTATGCAGGACCCGCTGTTCTGGTCAAGGAAGGGCGTTAAGCAGATTGGGCAACTATACAGAGGAGGGGTACTGATGTCCTTTGATCAGTGTAAGGAAGAGTTTCATCTGCTTAATCGGGACTTTTTCCGATATCTACAACTCAGGCATGCACTGCACGCCCAATTCCGGAGGGAGGGCCCGAGGTTCACAGTGTCCAAGGTTGAAAATGTAATCAGAGATGAGAACCTCAAAAAGCCGGTCTCAGCGATGTATAAAAGCTTGTTAGGAGAACTGGAGTCCCCTAGGAGTAAGATCGAGTCTAAATGGCAGGTCCTAGACCCAGGCTTGGACGGGGACGACTGGGAGGAGGTAATGGATAACCTGCACGCGTCGGTTGTGGAAGCTAGGGATAGATTCATCCAGACCAAGTGGATCCATCAGGCTTACATCACCCCGGTTCGTCTGCACAGAATGGGCCTGTCTGATTCTGATTTATGTCCTAGATGCGGGAAGGGTAGTGGCTCATGGATACATATGATCTGGTCATGTGAGGTTCTGACGGGCTTCTGGGAGGGTGTGATGGGTCTGATCAGCAGAGTGGTGGGTTTTCGGGTACCGAGGACTATCTCCACATGTCTTCTTGGGGTGGTGGAGTCGCTCTCGGAGCTGCGGGCTTTAAAGGTCCTGGTCCGATTGCTGCTCTTCTATGCCAGGAAGTGCATCCTGATGAACTGGAGACACCCCGCTAGGCCCTCAGTGCAATCCTGGAAAAGACTAGTCAACCAGAAACTCACCATGTATAAATTGACTTACGCCGCTAGGGGTGCACCAGAGAAGTTCGAAAAGGTCTGGGATCCTTGGTTGCAGAGCCATGAGTCAGCATATGACGCTGAGTGAGTCCGGGAGAGTGGGGGTCTGGAGGAGGATTTTTGGGGTCTAGTACAACATCTACAGTATATTGGGGGGGCTGAGACCGTGAGCTGTTACCTAGTGAATAAGGTAGGGATTGTGAAGACCCTGCGCCCCGTCTAATAACTAAGCTCTTCAGCCTATCTGTCCTATACTTAATCCGAGATGGAAGCAAGATCTACCAAGGGTCCGGGGTGAAAGTTGTGTGAATGATTGTCTGTGTTGTCAATTTTCTGCCAGTTATGAAGTTGGGTGCCTGCGGCACCTTAATATCTTATATATGACTTGTTTGGTGTGTCATGTATGTTTGTTTATTGCAAAATAAAACTTAAAAAAAAAAAAAAACTATAACCTGAGGGCATCCACTAAGGTTAGAGGAAAGGTGCTTTCTCCAACGACATAGGAGGGGATTCTTCTCTGTAAGAGCAGTGAGACTATGGAACTCGCTGCCAGAGGAGGTAGTTATGAAGGATACAGTAAAAACGTTCCAAAGTGGCCTGGCTGCCTTCCTGGCATGTAATAACATTTCCAGCTATGGCTACTAGACCACTGGAAGGAGATAAACAGGCTGAACTGGATGGACTAAAGTCTTACATACTATGTTACTATGTTACTAGCAAGCCCATGGTGCCTGCACGGCCACTTACCCAGCTTTCCTGGCTTATGCGCTGCCATGCTGGATGGAGACCAGGGAAGCAAGTTGCTCCCAGCTCTTTATGCTGGGCTCTGTGGACAAAAGTTGTTGTATTCCCTGTATTAATATATACAGCATATAGTAATGATTGGATGAAAGCTGGCACATGTGCCATGGGATTGTTTGATGTGGGTATGCCTGGAACTTCCAGGGGATTTACCACAATAGGTTATGCCTCAGTAGGCAGTTCCAGGCCCCGTGGGACACCCGCCTTCAAGGTAAGCCCACAACCCCCAATCTCCGCTGCTAGCTTCACCTTTAGTCACCTTTAGTGAAGCCCCCATTTGCCGGGCCGCTATACACGCCTCGCCGGTTGACCCCCAGGACTTAGTAGCACAAAGGATGTGAGCTTACAGGGGGTGAAGGTGGTGAACCAAAGGCCAGACCGGGCAATGTCAAGAAGCCGGGGTCATACACGGGTGGTGGGTCCTTAAATTTCGCCGCACTATGGGAGAGACTATAGAAGACTCAAGGTCACAGGTTCGTGGTACAAGGGGTAAGACAGAAGTGTGGTCAGGGTACATGCAAGGGTCGGTCCAGGCAGCAATCACAGAACGGTCAAACAAATCGAGGTCGGCAACGGAATCAAACAGGAGTATTTCAGGATCAAAGGCGCACCCAGCTAAACGGGCACCGGAGTACTGGAGGGATAAAACCTTTATAGGGCTGAGCACTGCAGGGAGTGTGTAGGTGCACATTCCAACATTGGGCTGGATGCCCAATAAACTTTGAGGGGCGTTACGCCCAGGTCATACAAAAAAGGCATTGGTCCCTTTAAATTAGCATATGAGGAACGTGTGCAGAAGCGGGGCCACGCAGAGGCGGTCGCTGCGCACGGCACCGCTCGAGTCGATACTCGGCGCGGCGCCCGGAGACGCCGCAGGACCAGGACCCAGGTGAGTTTACCGTGACAGCTGGCAGGCCAGAAGATTAGGGCATCGAGCAAGTGTGCACAGCTGTACGCCGCCCCCGACCATGGCGCCCTGTGCAATGACACACCTCACACACCCCAAAGGCCAGCCCTAGGTGTAAAACTGAACAGTTACTCACCTCACTACACTGGTAAAACATATGGTAAGATTCCTCAGGTTTGCATTGCTAGATAGAATGGGCTGAATGTTCTGTATATACTGTAAAATTAGTTATGTCATTTACTTTGTGTATTTGTTTATTGCAGAGGACACAAGGACAAAATGTTTGTTGTGAAGTGCAATCCCCATCACACTGATAAAATGGTAACTGTTGGCATAAAACACATCAAGTTTTGGCAGCAAACAGGTAAATCTTTACTGCACACTTGCATTTTCTTTACACCTGATGGAACTACAGATGTGGGAACTTGCTTTGAAGAGGATCAAAACCTGAAATCTGCTTTCTACTATTTGGGATGCCCCTCTAGATTAAATCCCCATCACCATACACTCACCTAAGTCCTTGATCCCACCGTGCATTATGTGAGCGCTTGAGCATGCTTATCATTTCTGCAGCACCTGTCGGCATTCCCGCCTCCCATTGGTCTGTGCACACCCACTGGCAGCCATTTTGGTCTGCCTGGGGCAGTGCACACAGTATTGAGATGTGTATGTGATAATTCCAAGGGGTTTCAGGCAGTGGAGTATCCCAAATCAGGGTGCCCCTAGGGCAACCTTTCAAGAAAATTTTAAAATGGACCAAAACCCATGTAACCCAGCTCTGCAGTCTAAAAGATTATTGAGCCGGGTAACAGGTTGCACCTGGGGTACCCCTGATTTGTGAAACCCCTGGTTCACTCAATACTCACCTTGATTCAGTAATTCCACGACACATGCACTGGCCCCTGCTGGCATCCCCTGCACACCTTCATTTTTTTTCACACTTCCCTGCTGGGCATATATTAATGGATGGTAGCGGGGGGGGGGGGGGGGGTCAGCATCCCATTCATTTAGAATTAATTGGAGGACATTAATATGCATGGCAATGTATTCTGTAAGATAGCAGTTGATCAGTCATTGCATAAGTGTGGCAATGACATTATTGCCACACACAGCAGTGGCAATGAATGGAGGAGGTGGAGCTTTACAGCTAAATCACGCCATTATCAGGGATTAGAGTGAAGCATGAGCAGTGGAATAGGAAAGATACTCATTATGGGGGGAGCAATTCAGGTGGTACTAGTTAAACATGTGGGTTTTGGTCCGCTTTAAGGCTCCTCATGCATCTAGCATATATGCAGATTTGTATTTATGTGTAAGGCTGTACATCCCCAGAAAATTGAGGCTTGTGACATTTTGCTGTGCTTGTGTTAATGTGCAGATTTCACTTTCTTTTTGCTAATAATAAAACCCAACCAATACAAATCTATCATGTTCTGCATGTTTTTGGCAGGGGGTGGATTCACCTCAAAACGAGGAACATTTGGAAATGTCGCAAAACTTGAAACTATGATGTGCGTTGCATATGGCCGAGCAGAGGAGTTGGTGTTTTCCGGGGCAGCCACAGGGGATATTTATATCTGGAAAGATATCCTGTTGCTTAAAACCATCAAAGCCCATGACGGACCAGTTTTTGCCATGTACGCATTGGATAAGGTGATAACATCTTTATTTGTATGGTGTGCTATGATTGTAGCTTGTGTGTGTTAGTGTAGCATCATATATATGTAGAATACAAGTTCACACTGGCCCACAGGGGTGCCAAGGAATACCCCTAGACTCAGGGGCCCTTCTGATGGCCTTCATCACCAGTTGTACTATGTTGAGCTTATCTGTGGCATCCCAATACACGTGGAGGCTGATTCACTACTATCGCCAGGTATTGCCAGATGAGCGTCTGTATAGCGGCGCTTGGAGTGACCGCTAGTAGACGCTGTAAAGGGGTATCAGGGGCTGTAACAGAGCATCTCGGTCGCTCTAGTAACCTGGCCGGCATTGATGAATGTGATGTAAGTTGGGCACTGTAACAACAGTATAGCGCTGCAGCAAGCGAGAGGTAGCGCCAGCTCAGTGGGTCCGGCACTCTGCGCTCCACACCACATTTAACAAAACACTACACACACACAGCGTTGGCACACTAAAGCTGGGCGCTATAGCACAGAGCGCCAGACTCTGTGATTAAAGTCTGTTTTTGAACACATATCCACCTGTAACAAAGCGAAAACACATGGAATTACATTGTTTTAACACTAGGACAATAACACTTTAGTGACAGACCTGTAATGACAATTCTGCATAAAAATATAAAAAGTCCAAAAAATGTATAAAAGTGTTTGCAGCCAAGAGAGGTCACACAATGATTTGAGCAAAAAAAAAATTAAATTAAATTGGCAAACACGCTATTTAGTTCAATATCTTTTTATTGAAATTTTACATCAATTTAGAACAGTTCAACATTGTACATAGATAGAAAGAATAGAAACAGGGTATCAATCTCCCTGCCCCAATACATTCACATAATTGCAACATTCCAATGTGCTCCCGCCCCCCCTCCGCGCCCGCCACCACAGCCGCACTCCTGTAAATGAGTAAGAGGTCCCATGATGCCCACCCCGACCCAGGACACCAGCCAGAGAGCCCTCACCACCAACTATTGTGATGTAATTATTGCCGTCTCCTGGCACCCCGGGCCAGGGCCGGCCGGCGGCAACCGGAGGCCGCAGAGCACCGCGAGGCGCCCCCGCATGGTATAAGCACACGACCGCCCAGGACGGGGGGAGGGGAGCCCGAAAGCCCAGAGACATAAGGAGCATGTATAGGGAGAATGCTGAGATATAAGAAGAAAGAAGAAAACAAGGGTAAGTAGAGGAGAGGCGGGAAGGGTCAGGGGTATACACGGGGATAGGTGTGGACATGGGACCGCGGGCAAGGGTTATGGTATAGTAGGAGAAGGAGCGCACAAGCCCGGCCCCTCTACTGAGCCTCCATTGGCAGACGGTTGTCCCTATAATCCAACCAGGTTGCCCACGTCCTCATGTACTTTTCATGTGTGCCCTCTGATTCTGAGTTCAGTTCCTCCATGCGGCGGATAACCTCCACCTCTTGTGCCCACTCAACAAGTGATGGCGAGGTTGTAGTCTTCCATCGCCTGGGAATGACTGTCCTCAGCGCGGTCAGGAAATGCCGCAGAACCCCTTTTTTACCACTAGAGATGGAGCCCGGGAGCAAGGACAGCAAGGCCACCTGTGGAGAGTTCTGTATCTCTTCTCCCGTGATGTTGTTGTAAATATTTAATACCTTCGCCCAAAGGGCCTTGATTGGTGGACAGCTCCACCATATATGCTCCATACTCCCCCGCTCCACCAGACATCTCCAGCACCTGTCGGAGCACGAGGCATCAAACCTACTCTGGTCCGCCGGGCACCTATACCATCGTGATAACACCTTATAATTCCTTTCTTGTGCTATGCTCGGGACTGCTAACTTGTGGGTGAAGAGATATACTTTGGTGAGGTCCTCCCTAGAGATAGATACTCCCAGCTCCAACTCCCATCTCCTGATATATCCCGGTGGTGAATCATGTATGGCCGCCAAGAGAACTCGATACAAGACAGAGACTGTGTGCCCGCTAGGGGGTGCCTGCGTAAGTACCCGTTCAAACTGTGTCAAAGGTTTCCTACCTCGCTCCACCATATTTTGAGTCCTAACAAACGCACTCAATTGCCTATACAGAAACCAGGAGGTGTACTGCCCCAGGGCCCCTTGCCTTATATCATCCAGCGTGGGGAGCCCACCCGATGCCAAAATACTTCCCATTGTAATGTTAGATGACGCCTCCCATGCTAAAAAGCTTCTAACCCCCACTCCCGGCGCAAATGAGTAGTTATCAAATAGAGGGGTCAACGGCCCTGGCCTGCTAATTACAACGTGTTGTCTGGTCAATCTGTCCCAGGCCTGCAGAAATTGCCCGACCAGAAATGGGAGCGATTCCTTCACACGCCTAGGGAGCGCTCCCCCCCAAGGCAGCGAGTTGAGACTCACGGGGGAAATTGCTCTCTCCAGTTTGACCCATTGTTTCCCTTCCCCCGCCTGATTCCAATCCAGTATACGACGCGATATGACTGCTGAGTGATAGGTCTTTAGGTCTGGAAGGCCGGTCCCCCCATCTGACTTAAGCCTGGCCAAAGTGCTAAATCTTATCCGGGGTTTCCCCACGCCCCACACAAATCTCAGAAAGGCGGACCGCAATTTCTTAAAGAAACCGCTGGGCAAGTGAATGGGTATTGTTTGGAAAATGTAAAGAAATTTGGGTAGGATATCCATTTTTAATATATTAATTCTTCCAAACCATGTAAAGTGCCGCTTCTCGTAGGTGGTCAACTCAGCCACTGTCCTCGTGAGCAGCGGGGAATAGTTAAGCTCGTATAGGCGCGATAGATCCGAGGGGATTTGCACCCCTAGGTATTTTATAGAGTGAGGTTGCCACTTGAAGTTAAAGCTTGCTTTAAGTTGTTCCACAATCTGCTTGGGAAGGGAAATGTTAAGGGCTTCCGATTTAGTGTAATTGACCTTAAAATTGCTAACCCGGCCAAATGCCTCGAATTCCCTGAGAGCCGCCGGGAAGGATGTCACCGGGGCAGTCAGGTGCAGGAGCAGGTCATCAGCATATAGTGAGGCCTTGTATTCCTGATCCCCAGCCTTAATGCCTTTAATATCTGGATTCTGCCTTATAGCCACGGCCAGATGCTCCATAGTGATGACATATAACAACGGTGACAGCGGACAACCTTGCCGTGTGCCGTTACTAATCCTAAATGGGGCGGAAAGAAGGCCATTTACCCTCACCCTTGCAGTAGGCTCAGAGTACAGTGCCATGATCCTGGACAGGAGTACCGGGCCGACACCAACCTGCAGCAGAGACGCCTTAAGGAACATCCAGTCCACTCTATCGAACGCCTTCTCCGCGTCACACGAGAGAAGGCAAGCCTGGGCTCCCTCCACTGTGGTATGTGCTATTAAATCGAAGAGCTTATTGGTGTTGTCCCGTGCCTCCCGCCCAGGCACAAAACCAGTCTGATCCTGGCCTATCAAATCTGGGAGAAGTGGCTTGAGTCTGGCGGACAAAATCTTAGCATATAATTTGATGTCGACATTTATCAAAGAAATCGGCCTGTAACTGCTACATAATGATGGATCCTTCCCTGGTTTAGGGAGAACCGAAATTATTGCTTCTAAAGACTGTCTAGGGAACCCGCACTCTGGTCCTATGGAGTTGAAAACCTTGGTCATAAAGGGAGCCAGCTCGGGCCCAAATTGCTTATAGAACTTGGGGGTGAAGCCGTCCGCCCCCGGACTCTTGCCCTGTGGTGTTTCCTTAATCGCCTTGGCCACCTCTTGTTCCGAGAAAGGCTCCTCCATGGCCTCTGCCTCCTCCCCAGGTATGTGAGGGAGGGAAGTGTTATGCACATACCCCACCACTTTTTCCGACAACTCCGTTCCAGCCGACGTGCCATTATCTTGTCTCAAGTTGTACAAAGATTGATAATATTCCCTGAAATGATCTACAATTTGGGAAGGTATTACTGCAGATTGGCCATGTGCCCCTTTGATAGTAGGAATATATGTAGTTGCGGGCCTAGGATGCAGAGCCCTGGCGAGAAGCCGCCCGCACTTGTCTGATGAGTTATAATAAAGCACCTTCCGCCGCTCTCTAAATCTTAAATATGCCTGGTTATATAAGCCCTGTAGCTTATCTCTGGCTTTCATTAGGTCTAGGAGTACCGCGCTGGATGGATTCCTTTTATGATTTTGTTCCAGGGCTTGGATGTTTTGTAGGGTCTGGGAAATCACGGAGGCCCGCTCCCTTTTTAATCTTGCTCCGTGCTTAATGAGTTCTCCTCTGATTACGCACTTCAATGCTTCCCACTGGTACGGAAGGGGCGTACAATCCTGTTTATGATTCCTAAGGAAGTCCGCTATAACCTCTCTTACCCCCGACAGGCACACTGTGTCCCCGAGCAAGTTGTTGTTTAGCCTCCAACTCCAGTTTTTGGGGTAGAGTCCAGGTAAAGCCACCGATAGAAATATTGGAGCGTGGTCCGACCACACTATCTGGCCAATCCACGCTCGTGGAGCCCACTCCAGGGCGTGATGGCCTAGGAAGATATAGTCAATTCTGCTGTATGAATTCCTAGCGGCCGAGAAGAACGAGAAATCCTTGTCTCGCCCATGCAGGGCCCGCCACGAGTCCACCAGCTGCATGTCAGAGAGTAGCCTCCGCAATCTATTCCTCTTGCTCAGGGACACAGCTGACCCACCCGAGGAGGTATCCAGCTCAGGCTGCATAGGAATATTGAAATCTCCCCCCACCAAGAGTGTGCCTTCCGAAAATTCTGCCAATGACCTCAACACCTTCATACAAAAACTGACCTGGCCACTATTGGGGGCATAGATATTAGCTATGGTATATACCCTTGTCAGCAGCTCTATTTTAAGAAAGATGAATCGCCCATTCGGATCCACTTTTAGATCTAGCACCTTGTGGGGGAGGGATTTATGAATGGCAATTGAGACCCCAGTTGCCTTGATGTTGGGGTTAGGGGCATGATGCCACGAGGGGTAGTACCGGCTTTTAATGGCGGGTATATGTCCTTTTTTGAAATGCGTTTCTTGGAGGAGTAGAACGGCCACCCTTTGCTTATGCATACCATACAATACCTGCGAACGTTTCTCTGGTATGTTCAATCCCCTGACATTAAAGGAGCCTATGATTATCTCTGCCATTACCCACGCGTTCCCACCCCCAGCACAGACAGTAGGGGTATAGGGACAGACGGTAGGGGTAAGGGTGGTTGGCTAATTGAAGGGGGGGTTAGACAGAAGGGAGAGAAGGGGAAGGAAGTCCTAGGAAAGTTTTTAAGATAGTAGAGGAAGAATAAAGAAAAGAAAAAAGAAAAGAAAAAAAAAAGAAACCGAAATCTACCAGCAAAATAAGGATTTGCTGGGAAAACACGGAAAAAAACACCAGAGTGCTTGTGCTTGTGTTCACTAGTGTCCTCCAATATGGAGTAAGCGAACTGGCCTACTGGGGGGAAGTGGAAGACTACGAACGTAGGCCAGGAGATGCACTCTCTTATATGTAAACTTAATGTAACCGCCTGTCTGTAACATAGTCGCCCATGACCAATCCAAAATCACCGCCAGAACTTATAACTAAAACAAAAACAACGACCCCACCTGCACCCGGTAGGTCCCCCGCCACCCACCCCCACCCGCAGTGGGGAGGGGCAGCAGCGAGCCCCGGCGCCCCACCATTCCTATCGCCTTCACCACCTGCCCAGCGGAGGGCCAGAGGAGGGACCCACCGCCGGCCGACCATACCAAAAACACGTCGGATCCCGGGGCGCATCCCCCCCCAGACCACACGCCCCCAAGCCAGTACATAATGCCCCGACCCGAACTTCGATGCCGGCCAAAATAGGGCTAGTGAGGTATCCTGGTCAGGCAGGCCCTCCCGTCCTCTATCACCTCAATTGAGCCCGCGCTCATCGGACTCATCTCCAGTCGGCCAGAGGTCCGCTCTCACACACCCCGTCAACCCCCCCCCCCCCCCATGTCGGCCGACCAGGGCCAGAGGCGGCCGACGCCCGGAGCGAGCCGACCAAACCAATCACGTCGGCCCGCCCCCAGGCGCCAACCCCGCCACCACCCCGTGCCGCCCGACCGTCGACTGGGCCGCCAGCCAGGAGTCCTTGCACTGCATAAGGAGGAGTCCGTCAGTCTTTCCTTTCACATAGTCCAAGTCCGGCCGCCAAGCAGCACAGGCGCCCGGCCCGCAAACCCACTAAATCAGCCCATGGCCGGGCAGTCCTCAGGCGGGAGCAGCCAGGCACCAGGTGGGCAGGCAGGGCATCCAGAAAGACAGAGAAAACTCCCCACTGACCACTACCGGTCGTGCGGAAAGCAACAAGAACAAGGCAACAACAAAGGTGAAAGGTAGAGTCTCTCTAACTCCGCTTTATCCTCAAATGTCACTAGAGGGGGAGCCGTGGGACCGCCCCTCCAGGTTGCCTCCCAGCGGGGCTAAACAACTTGACGTCGTGCTCCTCCTCTGTTCCTGTCTCTTTGTGGCCGTGGTTCTCCCGGGCGCGGGCCACGTGGCTCCCCACGACCCGGCCGCGGGCCCGGCTCCCTGTAATCCCCAAGCGAGGGAGACAGCCAGTCCTCCAACTGCATACCTGGTATTTCCAGAAAGCGAAAGAGTTCCGGGAGCTGTGCATGGGATCGCAGCATAAATGATCGGCCTCTCTTCGTGATCACTAAGTGAAAAGGGTGGCCCCACCTATACGTGGCCCCAGTGGATTTGATAGCCTCCAGTAATGGTTTCATCACGCGGCGCATTTGAAGGGTGCGTCTGGCCAAGTCGGGTAGGAGGATGACCTGCGAACCTTTGTATATAATAGGCCGTTTCTCCCACGCTTTCCTCATTATGTCCTCTTTAACTCTAAAAAAATGCACCCGGCACACCACATCCCTCGGTCTTGCAGGATCCATGGAGCGTGGGCCCAAAGCCCTGTGGACCCTATCAATCTCAATGTGTTCTTCCATGGGTTTGTCCAAGACGCTGTTGAATATCTTGGTGACTACATCCCTGAGGTCACTGGTGTCCGGACCCTCTGGCAGCCCACGGATCCGGATGTTATTCCTGCGGCTTCGATTCTCCAAGTCATCCAAATGCATCAGAACTTTGGCGGTTTGTTGGTTAGAATCCGCTATAGCCTGCTCTGCCGCTGCTTGTGCTCTCTCCAGTGCTCCCAGACGCTGATCCGTGGTTGTTTGCTGTTGTTCCAGGGAGCTCACCCTGTTAGTGACCTCAGAAACTGCTCCAGTGACCTCCTCAAGCTCTCTTCTCAGTAGGGATTCCATCCTATTGCTGTAATTCTCAAAATCCTTTCGGGATGGGAGAAATTTCAATAGTATGTCGAGATTGTATTGTTCTCTAAGTTGAGATCTGTGGTCTACGTGTTCTGGGGAGTCCACTGTCGCCTCGGACCGGATGGGAGATTTCAGCAACGCACTGCTGCTGGGGCCCTCGGAGAAGGCTGGGCTCATCGCCCCCGTTGGTCGGGTCTCAGAGAAATCGAATGATTGCCCTCCAGGGCTAGTCAGGACTGGGCCCCCCATGGGCGTCCCCCAGGCGGTTGCTCTAACAGATCCAGGAACGAGCCCCTCATCTTCTGGAATGTACCCGCTGACCACTCCGGCGCCATCCCCAATGGGTGCTTCCCCCGTGAGCCCCCCATTACTATTGGGCTCAGCTAGGCTGTTTCCGAATGGGGCATGCACTATTGCGGCTGTTGTTATGCGGAGCCCCAGTCCGGAGGCCCCCGCACTCCATCCAATTTCCCCCCGGCGAACACTTTGATTATCTGACCCGGAGAGGTGCCTTATTCTGCGTGCACTGGGGCAGGACCTGCTGCGGTGTGCAGCTTTTAGATTGCCGAGGGATCGAGCTTCCCCTAGTGTCTGGGATCCCCCCTGTTCAGGATCTTGCCACTCCTGTAGTTGGTCTCCTGAGGTCCCCTTTTTGCCCCCATCCAGCAGCTCAAATGCACTGGGTTCCGCCGGGTAATCTCCCCGTCTCAATTTTCCCAGTCCGGCTCCCGCACCTTTGCTGTCCTGCGAGAGGCTGCGCTGTGTGATTCCCCCAGCCTCTGTCTTCTCCTCTGGGGGCCGAGTGCAGTCACGATTAGCAGGGGGGCCGGTCCCCCCCCCTCCGTCCGTGCTCCCGGGTATCTCAGCTGCGCAGTCACCGCCGGGTGAGGACACAGCACGTGCGCGCCATGCCGCCTCTCCTCTTCTCTCTTCGCTGGCCCCGGCTGACAGCCCCGCCTGTCTCCTCTCACCTGGCATCGTGCCGTCTGCGCCCTGCGGACTCCATGGCTGAGAGTCAGCCCAAGCTGGGGTTTCTTCCCCGCCATGCGGAGGGCTCCGGTCACCCCTCATCTGCCGCTCCTCCGCCGATCCCGCCACCTCCGCCATCTTGCTGCCGGACGCGCCGTCCTCCTCCTTCTTCTCTGCGGCGAAAAAGCGGCTAATCTTGCCGCTGCCACCCGATCGCCCACCTCTGGATGCCGCCCGACCGTTCTTCCTCCTGACCATCCTATAAGGTGGGTCTTTTATTGCGGTATTTCGCTAGATTTAATGCGATAGTGCAGAGCTCCTTCTTTTGCGCCCTTACGCCACCATAGCCAAGCCACGCCCCCAAACACGCTATTTATACACAACTAATAAAGCCCCATTGAAATGTATGGGAGAGCGCTACATATCGCCAGGTACTACATGGCGCTCCTGAGCCTAAAGCACCGGCGCTATACACTGAGCCGCCTGTAGTAATACTTGTCACATTACCTGATGCTGTTAGAGGCGCTCACCAGATTCGGTTTCTTAAATGTGTTACAGCGCCCGGCCTTCACCAGACGCTGCCTGCCGCTATGAGGCACTACCTGGCGCTATCCGTTCTTAAATAACCCCCATAGAGAAAATACATGCATATAATGTTGCCGTATATGGGCCCTGAATAGAAGCCAGTGATACTTGCATCGAAGTGTCAGATGGGCCCCCAGAGTCAGTTCTACTGGTGGGCCCCATACACCCCAATCTGACACTAATATAATATAGGATCTAGTGTTGAGCTTTATGCCCGAATTTTGCCAGTTTATTACGGTTTGAACAAAATATAGTTTTGGCATAATTCAGGCCAAATACAGCCACATCTTTTTTTCGGCTTCACCACCAGTTATTTGTCTGTAAGATAGTGATTTTGCAAAAAAATGCCTTTGCAGGTGGAATAAAATAGAGAAAAGCACCCGTAGTGTTATAGAAAACGTTTGTCCTGGCTCCTGATAAAACAAAGGGCACTAACCCCTAGACTGCAGGCTCCATCGTACTGCTTCAACCAGACCTTCAGCATAACTTAATGAAAAGCCCAAACCCTTAAAAATCTTAAAAATTAATATATTTTAGATTTTTAATCACTTACTTATTATTCCTTCCCCCAATGAGCTGCAACTTTGTTCAAGACTCTAGGATACGGACGCTGCCATTTTGCCTCAGAAGCATCACATACTGAGGAGAGGGGTGAAAAGCACAGGGGGCGGGGTTATAGCTGTGCTTTGCACACACAGAGCAGAACTGGGGTCAGGAAAAGGACAGCAATCCCAGAATGCAGAGCGACACAGTCAGAAGACACTTCCTGTTGGCATGCTGCCTGATGCTCCATGGGCCGCCATCTTGGATCTTTAAAGGCTCGTAAAAAGTAGTAGTTGCAGGGAGGATGATTTCAATGTGAGCAATCTGTATGTACAGGGCGGGGAAACATACAAGATATGCTCTTAATTAGGGGGAAGGTCTGGTTTCAGTACTGTCGACTCAACACTCCCATGTTGCAGGTACCTGCTGCAGGACATGCTGATTGGCAGCAGGGGGCACATCACGTGTTTGTGAGTAGACCTTTTGTTGATTTGTATTCAGAGATGGACACGGACCTGTTGTCAACACTAAAAACGGATACAACTATCTTTTGCAAATACTATAATTTATGAAAATTCAAAGTTATTGAGAAAAACAGACCACCAGTGCGTTGGGGGGGAGGGGGATACCTTTTAGTGGTTTTTAAATATAATATTACTGATTATCTTGTGGGATTAGCCTAAATAAGCTAGGAAATGTTGGAGAGTCGTTGCGTATGAGTCTTGGGCCCTTATTTAACAAGGGATAGCGCCAGGTAGCGAATGGTGAGCGAACGGTAATGACGCTCACCGCCACGAGTACGCCGGCTCCCCTCCGCAATCACACATTTATCAAGCCAATCCTGCTTAGCGACTGACAGAGCGCCAGATAGCGAATCATTCATCATTATTCCAGCCTCACCCCACAGCGCCAGCGAGCGACCTTGAACAGCGACAGGTATGACCTCTCGCTACCTGGCGCTCTCCAATGCATTTCAATGGAGCAATCTTTAAATATTCTTAAATGCTATTAATGTTTTTTTTTTTTTTTTTTTTTTTAAATGGCAAAAATTCTGTGACCACTTCTGCAATGTTAGATATTTTTTTGAAGGTAAAAAAAAAAAAAAAAAATTTGTGCAGAATTGATATTACAGGTCTGATATTAATGTATTCATATTACAAAATGTTTGTAAAAACATGTTTTTTTTTTTCCAAAAATATGGTTGTTTGGGGGTTAAAAAACTACTTTTAACCCATCGCCGCCAGCGCTCTGGGGTTTAAACAAGCATTTCACAGCGCGAGAATTTTTTGAGCGTGATTTGTTAATGAATATGCTGGGAGCCGTTCGCTCTGGCCATTCGCTGTCAGGCGCACCCATACAGCGCGGAACCTGTGAAACAGCGACTCCTAACCCCGTATTCAACATTACCGCACACCGACTGAGTCACTGTCAACAGCCGAACAACGGCCAAGCACAGCGAATACTAGCGGGCGCTGTGAAAATAACGCTACTGGCGCTCATCTGTCGCTACCTGGCGCTATTAATGAATCGGCCTCCCAGTATACATGAAATTGTTGTGTTTTTCTCCCCCCTCCCCCGGGTTTTTTCCCCTTCTTTGTACTTTGGTTTATCTTCATTTTTAGTTAGTAGTAACATTTTCGGTGAATTATAGTAGACACTAGATTTAGCTAACGAAGAAGGTTTCTTGAACTAATTTTATGTTTGATAGATTATTAACTCACCATTGTCACTTTTGAGTTGTTTTTGAGTTGTTTTCTATTTTAATGTTGTACATTTTTTTTCTTTATATTGTAACTTTTTTATCTTAACAAGAATTTAGAGATATTTCTTCACAAGCCTTTATAAGGCTAGTTTCAAACTGGAGCGAGGCTTAGCGGCAGCAATAATTGCTGACACAACGACTTGCTCCTGTGCAGGGATGGGCTTAGAATTTCTGGGACCCCCATGCAAAGTTGTATCTGGGCCCCTGTGCATCGAGGCCCACAACCCCCAGCCAGGGCTACATTTCAGCCAAGGATGGAGGTAACGGTATGGATTTTGGGTGGTTGCAGGGGTCATTGCGTGGGGAGGCTCCAGCAATCTGGATGCCCCTCCGAGCCTGTCACACTGCAGCCCGGGCTGGGCCCACACTAGTCAGGTAGAAAATGAGCATGTATCCGCTTTAAAGCCAAGATCTTAGAGAACAGGATAACTGGGAGCAACCCCTAGTTTAGCAGTGTTATTAGAGGTTGCTAACCTGAAGGGCAATACTGTACATTTCAAAAGACACCAGGTCTCACGAGGTACATTTAGAGGCTGATTTATTAATAGCGCCAGGTAGCGACAGTTGAGCGACTGTAGCGGTATTTTCACAGCGCCCGCTAGTAGTCGCTGTGCTTGGCCTTTGTTCGGTTGTTGATAGCGACTCAGTCGGTGTGCAGTAATGTTGAATACAAGGTGATGATTCGCTATTTGACAGGTTCCGCGCTGTATGGGAGCGCATGATAGCGAATGGCCATAGCGAACGGCTCCCACCATATTCATTAACAAATCACGCTCAAAAATCGCGCTGTGAAATGCTTGTTTAAACCCCAGAGCGCTGGCGGCGATGGGTTAAAAGTAGTTTTTTAACCCCCAAACAACCTTATTTTTGGAAACAAAAAAAAACAAGTTTTTACAAACATTTAGTAATATGAATACATTAATATCAGACCTGTAATATCAATTCTGCACAAATTTTTTTTTTTTTTTTTTTTTTTACCATAAAAAAAAAATCTAACATTGCAGAAGTGGTCACAGAATTTTTGACATTTAAAAAAAAAAAAACATTAATAACAATTAATTATGAATATTTAAAGATTGTTCCATTGAAATGCATTGGAGAGCGCCAGGTAGCGAGAGGTCATACCTGTCGCTGTTCAAGGTCGCTCACTGGCGCTGTGGGGTGAGGCTGGAATAATGATTCGCTATATGGCGCTATCTCAGTCGCTAAGCAGGATCGGCTTGATAAATGTGTGATTGTGGTGGGGAGCCGGCGTTCTCGTTGCGGTGACCATCATTACCGTTCGCTCACCAGTCGCTACCTGGCGCTATCCCTTGTTAAATAAGGGCCTTAGACTATAGGAGTCGCTCACTGTAGTGTTAGAGGTAAGAAAAGAAATAGTTCAATTAGCTAAGCAATGAACCAGGACTCTAATCAGGGTCTAGAATGCCCCCGGCATGGCAGGGCCATGGCCTGTTATGCTCATGCTGTAGTAAATCAGAGGAAATTTACATTATGATCCAGTTAGAACTCGATGAGTTGCTGTCATCTGGCTTGGAGTAGAGCCAGAAAAAAAGCAGGAGATGGCAGCCCGGAGGATTGAGAATGAGGCCCAGAGGCAAAAGCTAGGCCAGACAGCGATCACCAGGAACCTGTGGAGAAAGCTAAAGGCCCAGGTAACTTCAAGTGTGAGTCAGGTTGTGCTGTGCCCATTTTGGAGCTGTTAAAAGGGAAAAGGGCCTATATTCCTGAGTGGAGATTGTGCTATGACTAGTGTGCTATTTTGAGATTTAAAGTGGACCAATACCCTGTGCAGCGCAGGTGTTGGGGCGCTACCAACACTGAATGACAGTCTGGGGGGGGGGCATCCAGAATGCTGGAGCCCCCTCCCCCACACACAAACACACATATAGCCTCCCAGAGCACTGGTAAATCTCACCTTAACCTCAGTCCAGCAATAAGAATCCAGAATCGAGAGTCCAGCACTCACATGGGCAGTGACTTTCTGGTTGCCGAATGTCCTGCACACGTGAGTGCCGGGTGGCCAATCACAGCGCTGGATTCCTGGCAGGGGATTGAGGGAAAGGTGAGTTTTACCAGTGTTCTGGGTGGTTTTGTGCACGGTGGGCTCCAGCATTCCGGGTGCCCCCCCCCCCCCCAGCCTGTAATGTCGCACAGGGTGTTGGTCCACTTTAAAGTGGAGCAAAACCCACCCTGGAATCTATAAGACTCCAGGGCAGGCATCTACACGGGACACCCTGATCGGGGATGCCCCTCTGTGTGAAAGCCCCCAGCTCACCCAAAAACTCACCTTCGTTTCCGGGCCAATGGCACTTGCGTGAGCAACGATGCATATCCGCTATCCCTTTAGCAGCGAGTGAGGCATAATCAGGGATGTAACTATAGGGGGTGCAGTTGGTGCATATGCATCAAGCCCAGAAGGTCACGGGGCCCCATCATTAGTGTTCCTACACCTTGTTTTTAAATCATATGGTGGAGAAAGTAGCTCAATTTGCCTGGGTGGTTTTAGTCATTAGTTGTCTAGTCTTCAACTGAGCAAAGGCCTAACATGAGGGGGTGTGACTGCACTGGGGCCCAGAATGTCACCGGGGCCCCATTGTTATTGCTTCCTCCACCTTATTTATCAGATTTGTGCTCACTTAGCATCACTTAGGAAAAGGAAGCATCATTTGTATCTGCTGTTTCAGTCTTAAGGCCTTATTTATCAAGGGCTAGCGCCAGGTAGTGTGTGACGATCGCCAGGTACCGCCAGCTATCGGCGGCTACCGACTCAAGTACGCCAGGCGGCGGTCACAATGACGCATTCATCACGCTAAATGAGGCTAGCGCCGGCGAGAGCGTCAGCTAGCGCGGGATTCATCATGTAGCCGACTGCAACGAACAGCGCCGCTACTAATCCCATCACAGCGCCAGGTATGACCTGTCGCTCCCTGGCGTGGTCCAATGCATTTCAATGGAGCAATCTTTAAATATTCATAATTAATTGAGTTTTTTTTTTTTTTTACCGGCAAAAATTCTGTGACCACTACGGCAATGTTAGATATTTTTTTTAAGGTAAAAAAAAAAAAAAAAAAAATATGTGCAGAATTGATATTACAGGCCTGATATTAATGTATTCATATTACAAAATGTTTAGAAAAACTTGTATAATTTTTACATTAAAAAAATATGGTTGTTTGGGGGTTAAAAACTACTTTACACACATCGCCGCCAGCGCTCTGGGGTTTAAACAAGGAATTCACAGCGCGATAAATTTTTGAGCGTGATTTGTTAATGAATCTGCAGCAAGCCGTTCGCTCTGGCCATTCGCTGTCAGGCGCACCCATACAACACAGAACCTGTGAAACATCGACCCCTAACCCCATATTCAACATTACCGCACACCGACTGAGTCGCTGTCAACAAGCAAACCCCGGCCAAGCACAGCGAATACTAGCTGGCGCTGTGAAAATCACGCTACTGGCGCTCATCTGTCGCTACCTGGCGCTATTAATGAATCGGCCTCCCCGTTGTCTGGATACATCCAATTGAGTTAAAATACAGAAAAAAGTTTACTCTATGAGCCATGACAGGACCCCATTTGATGTTCAGCCTTTGGCCCCCCTCACATTTAGTTATGGCACTGGTCTTGATCTGAAGGATCCTATAATGACGCTGGGTATGCGCTATGCTCCACTAGAGACCTGGAGAAAACAATGTGGTAAATGCTGCGATTTCTCTTGAAGTTATGCAGGATGTACATTCACTGTATCCATTTTTTTTGCTTTGCGGGACAGGGCTTTGTCACAGGTGGGAAGGATGGAGTAGTCGAGCTATGGGATGATTCATTTGAACGGTGCCTAAAGACATATGCCATTAAAAGATCCTCTGTTTCCCCAAATTCAAAAGGTAAATCTTTTTGCCATAGTAGATCTAAAATGCTTATTATTATTATTACATTATTTGAAAAAGCATATTATTTTTTATAATTATTTTTTATATTATTCTACAAATCAGAAAAAATGCTCAGCGTTTAAAGTTGACCAAAACCCAGGATTTCGACTATCCTGGTTTTTGATCTTTTCCCCAGGGGCACCCCAATTGGGGGTGCTCCGCAGCGTGAAACCCCCCCAGATCGCCGATACCAACTCACCTGTTTCTGGTCCTATGGCGCATGCACGACCGCTCGTCCAATCAACGCGCTCATAGCCGCTGATGTCATATCGTCTAAGGCCAGTGGCTCAGAGCGCGCTGGAAGCATCGGCCATACACAAATGCACGCCGAGGGCACGCTCCCTGTTAGAGGGAAAACAAGGTAAGTGTCTGGGGCGAACTTGGAGGTTTCACACAGCGGGGCATCCCGATTTGGGGAGAGGGATCAGCTTCCCGGGCCGATCACGGTGGGTTTTGGCCCACTTTAAATATTTCTTATTTCTAAACATAACCCCCTGCGTTAAAATCCCTGTCTGACCAAACACAATAAACAGCACATACTGACCTATAAACCGGCACAGCTGTATCACATGATTCCAGTAGTTTGAAGGTATTGGCAATGAAATGAATGGAATGGGTGTGGCCAGTAATCGTGATTGATGCCATGAAGAAGCGATGTGGAAGCAACACAACCAAGGGCGGTGGTCCGGTGTGGGGGTGGTGTGGACGGGATTCTCAGTGGAGAAAAGTTTAAAAACCTTACCTTGCCAAATTACCGTTAATGTAGGTTCCTTAAAGGGACTGGGCGGTGCGACATGTGCACCTGCAAGGGGCACCCGACTGCGGCAGGGGGTGCAATCGCTGTTGCCCACACCCCTCGTTACTGTGTGCACCCCCAGGACCTGTACCTGTGTAGGTGTGTGTGCCCCCCCCAAGACCATGTTATGTGTCCTTGCCTCATGGTCTTTACACAGCAAATGGCAAAAATGGTCCCCGGCAGCATAAAGAAATAAAAAAAAAAAAAAGCAACAGCGTTTGCACCCCCTGCCGCAGTCGCGTGCCCCCTTTCAGGCGCACATGTCACACACCCCAGTCCCTTTAAGGAACCTACATTAACAATGATATATTTTTGGCAAGGTAAGGTTTTTATACACCCTGTGTAAAACAAGCTTTCTATTTTTAAAAAGAGATAGATAGATAGATAGATAGATAGATAGATAGATAGATAATAAGTTTAGTTTAGGATACAACTGTATGGCTGCATCATGTAAGAAAGTCTACTTAAAATGGAACAAAACCCATCTGATCATGGCCCACAGTGCAAGCATTTCTTACATATTGAATGGGGGGAGTTGTGGCCTAGATGTACGGTAGCTGACTTGTGAATGGAGGGTCCTGGGGCATGACTGAAGTGTTTATTGCGCAAGGTACCTAACCTCCCAACTGTTCCCCTGGCACCATAATTAGGGCAGCTCAGCGCCCCGGCCATGTGTACACTCCTGCACGAATGGGTTAAATTCAGAGGAAGAATAACTACGTGTGCACAAGCATACAATGGCCATCTATGCTCCAACCCCCCCAAGAAAAAGAGGACCCAGTGCTTCGAGATTTGAACAGCAGCATATTCAAATACTGGCCACTAGGCTACAATGCAGTTTGGCAATCTTTGGTCCTGCCACTTAAACCCCTGGCAATCTAGAACTTCAGGGAAATTGGCAGATCTACTGGGAAAGGAGAGAAGACACAATGGTGAAACCATCTAACAGGTACTATGCAGTGGGCGATATTAGTCAAAAATCTGAGTTATAGTCTACTTTAAAGCAGGCCTAAACTCTTTGAAAAAACAAGCTACAACATTTAAAATATAACTGCAAACTGCTGCATGCTTATCAATAATCAAGTCCTTACTCACCTGTCAGGCCACTTCAATAGTACATAGAAAGTTTCTGTCTCCTCTGCCTGCGGCCACCAAGGGTTCTTATCAGGTCAAAATTGACCCCGGTGCTCAAAGTATGGTCTAGTCCTGCCACGGACGCGTTTCCTTCTCAGGGAGCTTTATCAAGGCTGACCTTCCTACATCCACTTAAGGGGGGCTGCAACTACCAATCACCTAGCTGCCTCCCTTCCTGCCCCGTAACAAGTTAAAGTCTGGTATTTACAATGAGGATGCTTTCTCCCTGTTGAACCTGCTTAAAGACCCCAAAAGTAATCATTTACAGAATGTGGGACCCCCTGCAGATGTAAAGGAAAATGATTTTACAGTGAGTGCTAACATCCCTTTTTACTGTAGAAAACTGGGAGAGAATACAGCTTCCTTTATTTTGCATGCCTGGTGTCATTCACATTTTACGGTCCAGTGCTTTTTTGTAGCTCAATTTAACAGAAAATGTTTTGTAGGTTTACTCTTAGAAGACAATCCCTCAATACGTGCCATCACTTTAGGACATGGACATATACTGGTTGGGACCAAAAATGGAGAAGTTTTAGAAATTGATAAAAGCGGCCCAATAACACTGCTTGTTCAGGTGAGACTTTTATGTACATTTTACTTGTGATTATGGAGATGTTGTATATAGCAAAGCGGAAGTGTAGACAAATGCTGAAATAAATTCCTACTTTAAAGGGTAAGTCCAATGTTGATGGCATTTTTTAAAGGTTCCATTATTGTGTGCCAAAATTATGTCTTCAGTGTGTTAAGCTGTTATTCTGTTGTTTTTTTTCTTTTCTATTTGTTTGCAGCTCTGTGTTATAAAAGAAAACATTTTTCCCTAGCTACAATGTGTTTACCTTAACGATATACAGCAATTAGTGAATTTGATGTACAGATCAGAGACTTCCTCACGCTGGCTTGCTAATCATTTGATTGATTGGCTAAGGAAGATATGACAGGTTCAACCACTTCTGCCGTAATTCAACATATTTAGATAGGAGGACATCACACACAATCTTGTGCTCTAGTGGCTAAAGTGTTACTGACAGCATTCTCACCTGGGGAGGTCATTACTGCTGCTTGACTTAACCAAAGGTGTTGTTGAGCTCACCAGTTCAAGTGGAAGGATTCTTGGATTTGTAGTAAATAGTTTTTACTCAAGGTCAGGAAAACCACTTCCACCTTAGGATAACAGACACATATAGGAAATATAGGAAACTTGGGCACAGTGTGCTGATATGTAAATCACAGGTCTGGGGGCACAATCCTAACACAAATGTTTATATTCTAAGTATACAGCACGTCCTGTTCCAGAAGATTCCTTACACTTGGGTTATACATCCACAAGATGGCGCTGGACTGCAGAAAACAGCTTGTGGCTCCTCCCGGCCCTATATAAGTCAGGGACCTCCCACAAATTCCCCAGTTCTTTCTGCAGTCTGGACTGCGAAGACAGAAGATAGCTCTCTGTGGCGCAGGTGAGCGGGGCTTATATGCCTGCGGCCCTGCAAGACTATTCCCACCCGTTCCGTCTCATTTACTGCCTCCCAGCTTCGGCTGTTAAGGTTCGGGTGAAGGTAGGTTAGCAAGCACCAAGGGTGCTAAGGAGCTAGGCTCCTACCGCAGTCCCTGCTCTAACAGGGTATGCGGTTTAGGCTAATGGTGAGCCTTTTTGGGATGCCCCCACTGCCTCATGGGTTTTGCCAGGTTATTCTGTGCAGTTAAACCCTATTCATTCCCCCTCCACCCTCACTTCTCATATTGGTCCTCTGGGCGCCATTGTCCCTGGGAATTCTGCTGTTATCCTCCCTCACTCTCCCCTCAGGGGATCTCCGGGGGGGGGGGGGTCGTCTAGTGATTCAACACTGTATTTCACTCTTGACATGTTTTAGGTGCTTGTAACTTTATAAAATGGCGCCGCCGCGCTTTGTACTGCGCTCTGCGCCTGGCAGCCCCATTCACCTCAGAGCTGCCGGGCCGCTATTGGCCGGCCGGATCACATGGGCGCGTTTCGCGCTCTTCGGGGGGGGGGGGCTGGCCCTGTGGATGATGCATTTACCTTATAACTCCTCGGCCTGCCCCTCGAGGTCTGCGGACGCCATTTTGTCTCCTTGCTGCGTGCTGCCTGACTCTCTCCGGTCTGTGAGTATACCCGATGGGGTGATTTTTTTCTAAAAGTTTTTTAACATGCCTTATTCTCATGGGAATGTCTATTATGTCTTCCAGGCGGGTGAATACTTCAGCACTGTGGTTTCTCCTGGCCATTTTCCCTCACTAACTCCCACTTCCCTAGCGTTTTTTGGGGCATCCCGGGTAGCTCTTTAGCGTTAACCCTTACTGGCCTATTGTGCCATTCAAATCACCATATGGAGGCTTCTGAGGATAATGAGCCTGGGGTTCCTACGGGACAAGCCCGGTTATATGTTGTGTGTGGGGTATCCCCTATTTGTGATGATGTCAGGGTGTGTGTACCCTGCGCCCAGCAGGTGCTTGCGCTGCAGTCTGGGCTGTCTGTTACTGGGCCTGGTGGTGTGCCCCCTCTGGCCTCACCTACCCCCCCACACTTACATCTGACCCCTACGGCAGGGCATACTAGTGGGGAGTCTCAACCTGATTTAGCCACACGGGTGGCCAGCATTGAGAAACATCTTGCTGGGTCTGCCCCGTGTAAGGCTTCTGCTAAGAAGCGGCATTTATCACCTGCGGTTTCCCTCTTCCCTGAGGAAGATAGGGGCCCTTACTCACTCTCAGGTCCCTACCCCCTTGAGGAGGGGGAATTGTTTTCTGATTCAGAATCCTCTGAGGAACAACCTAAGATATACAGTGGTACTGGGACTCCCTTTGGGGAGGACCCGTGGTCCCCTGATGACACTGACAGATTGATGAGTCACATATTTGAAGTGCTTTGTATTTCTCCCCCGGCAGTGGCTCCGCAGCATCAGGGTGAGCTTTTTCATACAGTTAAGCCACGCTGGGAGTTTCCTGAGCAGTCTCACTTTAATAATCTAGTGCCCAAAGAATGGGAACGGCCTAGCAAGCTGCCCGGGGTGCCTAAGAGTTGGGACAAGAGGTATCCCTTTCCTGCTGATGTTGTTAAGCATTGGTCATGTCCTCCCGGGGTGGATGCACCCGTTCTACGGTTATCCAATTCATCTGTCATGCATTCTCCTGACACTACTACCCTGCGAGATGCCGAGGACCGGCGTTTGGACCAACTGGCCTGTCATGCCTCTGCCTGTGTGGGGACGGCACCGCGCCCGGTTTGTGCCTCTGCTATTACGGCTATTGCCATTAAAGGGGTGCTTAAGTGTATTTAGGATGGGGCATCTGAGGATGCCGGTAGAGAGGAGTATAGATCTCTCCTGCTTTCTGAGGAATTTATTGCATATATCCTCTCTGCCTTGGATGAAGCCATTAGAATGTGTGGTAGGACTTCTGCCCTGTTGGTGGCTATACGCCGCTCTGCCTGGCTACGTCAGTGGGTGGCTGACAATGCTGCTAAGAAGGCTCTCACTGGTTTCCTCTTCAAGAACCTGCGTCTCTTTGGGGAACGCTTGGATTTGTTTGCTAAGGGTGGTAGGGTGGTTACCTCAATGCAGGAGGCCATCTTGGTCTTTTCGGGGGACAGGTTCCTTTCTCCCATCCTTCCGTGGTTCCAGAACTAACCATGGAGCCTCTTTTACTGGGGCCCATGGAGACCATTGGAGTAGGGACAGAGGACGTGGCCGTCCTGGCCTCTCCTGGGGTCTCAAGCCAAAAACCTCACCCAAGCCCCCTCAGGCATGAAGGGGCGCCCTCACCCATCCGGGTGGGGGGGGACGGCTTCGGCTTTTTGCTCATGTCTCCGACTGGTGGATTGCAGCCTGGCTGCCCCCAAGATTCATCAAATCCCGTATGGCTCAAAACCACCTTTTAGCACAGGGTCTGCGCCTTGCTGTCCAGAACCTTCTGGAGTTAGGGGTCATCTGCCATGTGCCTTTACAGGAAAGGGGCAGAGGCTACTATTCCAATCTTTTCACTGTTCCCAAGAAAGACGGGTCCATCAGACCCATCCTGGATTTAAAGCGCCTCAACAAATTTGTCAGATTCAAACGCTTTCGCATGGAGACTCTGTGCACAGCTGTAAATTCACTATACCCGGAGGACTTCATGACCTCTGTAGACATCAAGGATGCTTACCTTCATATACCAATCTTTCCAGGTCATCAGAGATTCCTCAGGTTCGCTCTGGATGATCAGCACTACCAATTTGTGGCCTTGCCCTTCGGTCTCACCTCGGCTCCCAGGGTATTCACCAAGGTGCTGGCAGGCATTATGGCTCTGCTGAGATCTCAGGGCATTCGCATTCCTTCCTTACTTGGACGACATTCTCATCATGTCTCGGTCCTTCCAGCAGGCCGAGCTGGATACCCAGTTGGTGGTGTCCACACTGGAGTTCTTCGGCTGGGTGATCAACCATCCCAAGTCTTCCCTGTCACCGTCAACGGTCAAGTCCTTTCTGGGCATGACTCTGGATACATCTCTGGTCAAGATCCTTCTCCCTCAGCAGAAGGTGGACAGTCTGCAAGCTCAAGCCAAGCTTCTTCTGTCTTGCCCTCATCCTTCCATCCGGCAGGGGATGCAGCTGGTGGGCCTGATGGTGTCTTGCTTAGAGGCTGTTCCATACACTCAGTTTCACATGAGGCCTCTTCAACTTCACCTCTTGTCAGTTTGGGATCGGGACCCGGTGTCCCTGGATCAGGTGTTTGTTCTGTCCCCTCTGGTCAGGCGGTCTCTCCCCCCTGGTGGCTGGACTCAAGAAACCTGTTGGTGGGCAGATCCTTTCTGGCTCCGTGCTGGGAGACAGTCACCACAGATGCCAGTCTGACAGGTTGGGGGGGGTTTCTGGAAATCCCTGAAATTCCAGGGTCAGTGGAACCCTCAGGAGGCCCACACCCATATCAACATTCTGGAACTGAGGGTGATACGGTTGGTTCTCGTCCAACTGACTCCACACCTTCGGGGTCAGGCTGTTCAGGTCTGCTCGGACAACCAGACGGCGGCATCAATCATCAGGGAGGGACCCGGAGCAAGAGGGCCCTCAAGGAAGTGTCTCTGATATTGTCCTGGGCGAAGAACATCCCCTGCATCTCGGCAGTGTACATCCCGGGAGTGGAGAATCTGGAGGCAGACTCCCTCAGCAGGGGGACATCTCGCCTGGGAGAATGGTCCCTCAGCAGCAGGGTGTTTTGCTCCCTGTGCCTCCATTGGGGTCAGCCGGATGTGGATCTGTTTGCGTCCCACCACAATCACAAGCTTCCAGCCTTTGTCTCTCTGTCCCTGGACCCTCTGGCCTTGGCCATGGATGCACTGGCAATGTCTTGGCAGAGCTTTCAGCTCCTTTATGTGTTCCCTCTGTTTCCTCTGCTGAGCAGGGTGCTGCGCAAGATATCCTAGGAAGGGGTGCCAACCATCCTGGTGGCCCCCTGTTGGCCAAGAAGAGTGTGGTTCGGAGACATCATGCAGTTGGCAGTAGATCAATACGTCCTGCCCAAGGTTCCAGACCCGCTCACTCAGGGGCAGCTACGCCATCCCAATTTACAAACGCTGGCTTTAACGGCCTGGCTGCTGAAACCTCCATCTTGATGGAAAAGGGGCTGCCTGCCTCTGTTGTTAATACCATGATTAGGGCTAGGAAGAAGTCCTCATCCCCCATCTTCTATAGGTTATGGGATGCTTATATTGACTGGTGTGAGTCTAAGTCGTTTCCCTGTCGGGTGTTTTCTGTCCCTAGGATTCTGGAGTTTCTGCAACATGGTTTGGATTTGGGTCTTCAACTTAGTACCCTTAAAGGTCATGTTTCTGCCTTGGCCATTTTCTTCCAAAGATCTTTTGCTCACCATCGTTTGGTTAAGACCTTCTTCCAGGGGCTACTCATGTGCGTCCCCCACGTAAGCCTATGTTACCAGTCTGGGATTTGAACTTGGTCTTATCTGCCTTACAGGGGTCTCCCTTTGAGCCCTTGCGTGAGGCCCCTTTGTCCATTTTGACGCTTAAGGTAGTCTTTTTGGTGGCCATCACCTCTGTTAGGCGTGTTTCTGAGTTGGCGGCACTTTCCATCAAACCGGCTTATTTTGAGAGACATCAGGACAAAGTGGTGTTTCGTTTTAAGCCAGATTTTCTTCCTAAGGTTGTGTCTGCTTTTCATCTCAATCAGGACATTGTTTTGCCTTCTCTGTGCCCTAATGCTAGTAACCCTAAGGAGAGGGCTTTGCACTCTCTGGATGTGGTCAGAAATCTAGTTCTATTTGGTGGCTACTGAATCCTTCAGGAAGGCTGATGCTCTTTTTGTGCTCCCGTCTGGACCTAAGAAGGGTCTGGCTCCAGCTAAGTCCACTATCAGCAAGTGGATTCGTCAGGCTGTGGTACAGGCCTATTCTGCTAAGGGGAAGGAGCCTCCCTTTCGCCTTACTGCTCATTCTACTCGTGCTATTGGTGCCTCTTTGGCTTTTCAGCACCAAGCTTCTGTTGAACAAGTTTGCAAGCCCGCTACTTGGTCTTCTGTTCATACTTTTTCTAAGTTTTACAAGGTTGATGTTAGGGCTCAACTGATGCTGCTTTTGGTCGCAAAGTTCTGCAGGCGGCAGTGGTTTAAACTGCCCGCTGTTACTTTTTGGGGATCCCACCCAACCTTACGGACACTGCTATTGGATGTCCCAAGTGTAAAGAATCTTCTGGAACAGGACGTGCTGTATACTTAGAATAATACAATTCTGTGATTACTCACCTGTAGAATTGGTATTATACGTATACAGCACGTCCTGTTCCATCCCACCCTTGTTATCATTATTCTTAGTTACCTCTGTATGGTGATTTTTCATATGTTCATTTTTGAATTCTGGTTATTAGTGTTCTCCCGGCTTCTTGTTAACTGCTTGTCAATACTGGGGAATTTGTGGGAGGTCCCTGGCTTATATAGGGCCGGGAGGAGCCACAAGCTGTTTTCTGCAGTCCAGCGCCATCTTGTGGATATATAACACAAGTGTAAGGAATCTTCTGGAACAAGACGTGCTGTATACGTATAATACCAATTCTACAGGTGAGTAATTACAGAATTGTATTTTTACATTCCAAAAAAGGAAAACAATAAGGCAAAACACCAAAATCCTGACAAAAATGGAGTCCATGTAATGGCAATATTATGGCAGCAAGGAGTTCACCTGAAACCTGTGCCATGTGCCTCCCGTCTACTTCCTGCATCATGCTATATATGTTAAGCTTAGCAGGTCTACAAATCTGCATCTCCTTTCCATATTTCCACAGACATGTTTCAAATGTTGTTGCACGTGCACGCTTCCAGAGGGAACATGTCCTATAGAGACCGTCAATGGGGTATCCCAGACTGGGGCGCAGGATTGCCCAAGGTCAGCCGAGGGGCTGTAAGGCTGCCAGCAAGTAAAACACATGGGGAACCTCTACTCGATCCAACACAGACCATTCCCCAACACAAGGACTTCTCCCTCACACAACAGTCACTGCAGGGCAGGGGCCTCAGGTGGGGGAAGCCACAACTTACTGGAGTCTCAGACACAGCGGCTTCCTCCGCGAGCCTCCTTCCTCCTCCATCCACGCCAGGCTTCTTCCTGCCAGGGCCCTCTTCTCTCCCTGATTGGAATTCCCCACACCTCAAGCTTCTTGCTCTCTCTCTCTGCAACTCAGCACAACTCTGCTTAACTACAGCCATGTTCTCCTACTCACTTCCAAATGCACTCGGGCCTCGTCCCTGTAGTAGCCCCACCAGACGTCTTACGCAGGAAGCTACCCCAGTCTGCCCCTTAGCATGATTATGGACAATAACCCTGTATGTCCCTCTGTCTTCCCCTTATGAAACCTCTGCTCAATACATTGCTGCCTGAGCTCCCATCCAATCTCAGCCGTCTCCTGTTGTTTCCCATATGTATAATTTGCCCCCTGACTAATAATAAAGGGGAACTCTGAGCTAGCATTCTGAGCTTCACTAAAATTAAGCTTCTCTCATTTGTGGTCCTATACCCCCATCTAGTGACCAAAATGGGAATAGCAACACATTTTATATTTTACTGGACAATTCTAACATAAATGTTTTTTTGAGCACCCAAATGTATGAGCATGGTTTTTGAGACTACCGCAGTTGTAGTAATGGCATCACCTGCCACTCACAACAGCGGCAATGAGGAAGATGGACTCCAGTCTAAAGACAGGCAGCATTGGCAGACAGTCGAGTGAAGTGGGAGCATTGAAAATGTCAAATGAGCAACTTGGTGGACGCTAGTTTAAAGTGTGGTTCTGGTTCACTTTAGGTTACTGGAATGGATAGAGGCAGAGTGATGATTTTTGTGGTGATTCTGGTATTTTATTTCTGTTCTAGCCTCCAAATATGTTTAGGAAAAGAAACATAAAATCTATTTTAGGATTACTTTAGGATAACGCGAATGGAAAACATCTAATTCGCTCTTCAAATGCATCCCCTATTAAAACATAAATGACAAGGCCATTTTTCTCGCTAAGTACTTTAGGTCTTCATTTTATATTCAGTGAATAGCTGTTCGCAGCACCATTTTAAATGCTGCTGTCATACAATTCACTTTGCATGACTAGTCAAACATCTTTTAAATTGGAGCTGTAGAGTGTAATTTATTAAAATGGTCACTATTCTGTCAGGGGAAGTTTCCAGCAAGAAGAAAAGCAAAACCCAAAGACAAAAATTCTGTTGGAGAAGTAAATGTGTTTGACTGTGATTATAGGAAACAGAATCAAGGTATTGGGCCCTAGACTAGCCCACACAGTCCCTATGCAATTAAACTGCACACCACCATAGTGTAAAAAAATATATATATACAAATTTATTGTTAAATCTTCCTTAGAACAAACAAAGACACAACAAGACTTGATTAAAAAACATATAGACAATAGTTGGGGGAATAGGAGGTCCTCTTTAAGAGCTAAAGATAATCAACAATCACATGAATAATAGGTTAATATCTATGATGACCTTAAATGGTTATATGGTGGCGTATGAAGATAAAAAGTATAAGTACATCAAAGTGTGCAGAGTGAATTAAGAAAGCTTAAATAAGTGCATTGTGTCAGGGTGCCAAGTGCCTAAGTGATATAAGAAAGTGGAGAAAGCTATCCCAATTAATAATAAGTGCTAAAATCAATAGTGCACAATGAATAAGAGTGAAACGAAGTTTAACCTAATATAAATAGTATAGTGCATACGCCAACATAATAGCCACAGGGTCTTTAAAAAAAAACAATTATAAAGCAGTACACATCACCAATCCTCGAGCTCCGGACCCCCTGATGCCGCAACTGAACACCGACGCGTTGCGTGGCTTAGTGCCACTTCGCGAGGATTGGTGATGTGTACTGCTTTATAATTGTTTTTTTAAAGACCCTGTGGCTATTATGTTGGCGTATGCACTATACTATTTAAGTCTTGTTGTGTCTTTGTTTGTTCTAAGGAAGATTTAACAATAAATTTGTGTATATATATATATTTTTTTACACTATGGTGGTGTGCAGTTTAATTGCATAGGGACTGCGTGGGCTAGTCTAGGGCCCAATACCTTGGTTACTATTGGAGATTGTTGTCCCTATTTTACTAGCACCCTTAAACATTTTGAGGATTATAATCTAAGCTGTGCACACACTTTTCTCTCCCTTGGTTTTTGTATAGGAAACAGAATGACTAAATTGTCTGCCTAGCAGCTGAAAATGTTGAAACGCTATTAGCCACTGAACTAAATAAAAGCTAAATTATAGAGAAACTTCAGCCAAAATACAGAAGTACGTGGATGAAATATATAAACGTCCTTTAAAGTTTTTATGCTCTTCAATGACTTTGTCTATCATTCTTGTCTATTCCTTGATTTGCACTCCTTCTGCCAGGGGTGGACTGGCCATAGGCAGAGCTGGGAGAATTCCCAGTGGCACGCACTGCTTTGGGGCCAGTAAGCCTTCTGCTTTTAACACCCACATGCAATCCCTGCCCCCCTTAGTGTCCAATAAAAAAATGTTAAGATACTATTAAATAATGCTGAGTAACATATCCAGTGTATACTATGGGTGCAATGAGCCCTGTGCAAGATAAAATCTGGCCTACTTGCCGGCCTGTGGCACTGTAGTAGAGTCAGTAAATGTGTCTTTGATAGGGACGATATTTTTGATGCAAGCCATAGATAGTTTGGTAAATGAATCACAGTCCTGAGTGGGGGGGTGGGCAAGCTGATTGGGTCGGGGGCTGGTCTTGGCAGATCGGGTGGTTGGGCTGGCTGGCCGATTGGTTCAGGGGTGCGGGTCTTGGAAGATCGGGGGGTGCTGGCTGGGTTAGGGGCGGGTCTGGCTAATCAGGCAGATTGGATGGGAGGGCGGATCTTGGCAGATTGGGTGGGAGGTATTCTGGCTAGTCAAATGGGTGGGTTTTAGCAGATTAAGTGGTGGGCTGGCTGTCCGATCGGGTCGGGGTGCAGTTTTGTGGGTGGCGGATTGGTAGGGAAGGGGAAACACAGGGAGCATATCTTTCGCCCGGCATTCATTGGTACAGCCAGCAACGACAAGGGAAGTTTTGTCCGGCTCCTTCCCCGCAATCCAGCGGGGTCGTAAAGTTCATTTCATTATTTTGCTTCAAGTGTTACCTTCTATGTTTTCCAGAATAATTTGACACATAGGGATCAATGCCACGCATTTATCTTATTGCTGTTGATTATGGCTTACAGCTAAGGAAAACCCAAAATGTAGTATCACAGAAAAAAAGAACATTTTGTAAGGCCTGATTTAAAAAGGATTATACAGAATTGTTGGCTTGCTGAAAAGTAATCACCCTGTGTCTGGTGTCTATCATCTTCCTCTTTACAACACTCCATAGATTTTCTGTAGAGTTTAGGTCAGATTGGTTTGCTGGCCAGTAAAGCACACTGATACAATGGTTATTAAACCAGATCGTGGTATGTCTGGCAGTGTGGGCAGGTGCAACATCCTTCTAGAAAATGCTCTACCCTAGTAAATCCCTCTACTCTTCCTAGTAGGAGACTGCGCTGACTTTTGACTTCATATAACATAGTCCATCAACAACAGCAGATGACATGGCTCCCCAAACCATTACTGACTGTGGAACCATCACACTGGACCTCAAACAACTTGGATTCAGGCCTCTCCACTCTGCCTCCAGACTTGGGCAACAGTCCAGTAATTTTTCTCCTTAGCCCATTTAACGTTGTCCGTCTCTGGGTCAGGAGTGGCTTGTAATATCTGGTATTTTTAGCCTCGATATGTCTGTGTGTGGTGGCTCTTGATTCACTGGCACCAATTGCAGGCCACGGCTTGTGAATCTCCCCCAAATTCTTCAATAACCTTTTCTAACCAATTATTTTCTACCACCCTTTGTTAACAGCCAGCTTATTTTAGCAGTGACCTTGTTTGGCTCACCATCCTTGTGGAGGGTGTCAGCAAATGTCTTCTGGACAACTGTCAAGTCAGCAGTCTTCCACATGAATGTGCAACCTGCTAAATCAGACATAGGGAGCGGTAAAAGGCTGAAGAAAACCTATGGGGAGCATTTGTTGATCAGCTGATGACTTGTGACACAACATGTTTTGGACTTTAACCCAATATTCTCATTTTCCGTGATTTTAAATGTTGGGTTTTCATTAGCTGTAGGCCAGCATTTAAAGAAATAGATCTATGCGAGGTTTGAGAGTATAAGATTTTTTTTATTTGAATGACTGAATTTAATCAACTTTTTAACCATTATCATATCAATCTATCAACTCACATGTTTAAACACAGTATGGGGCCTGGCAAGATATGCCTTTTATGTACAGTGCTATCTAGTATTCTAAAGCATAACAAGAATCATTTTCTGAAGCAAGACCAGCCAGGCTAATACAATTATACAGAGTACAGCATAATCAGCTTGTAAATTGATTAAATCGGTAAAACCATGTATTGACTAATGTATGAAAACCAGAAGCCTACACGTGTAATTATGGTGTTTAAGAAAGCATTGTAAATATATCCAGATGTATCTTAGATTTTACATAGGATTTCCTATTGTCATTCTGCCAGACACAGCTTTATTTATTCATCAGTGCGTCATTTTACAGTAGCATTATAGAGTTGTAAATTGTATTCTACAGTTTGCATCCATCTAAACATTTACAATTTTATCGACTATGGTGTATAAATGACACACTATTTTTGTCCAGAACCCAGACTGCCATTGATATTAAAACCTAACCTTTACTGATGCATTTCAAAATTATCCTTTACTCAATGATATGTGATATTGGATAATTTCTTCAATATTTAACCAAGAGTCACAGCAGGTTAGTGGTGGAGATTGTGAGGAACCTAGGTCACACTGCCACAAAGAACGATCACCAGAGACTACTTGCTCAGCTCAACACTCGACCCCAATGCTGAAATCTACGTGCAGCACTAAAGCCCTCCCATAAGACAGGATAGGCTGGGCTGCCGGTAAATCACAGATTGTGCAACTGGGTAATAGAGGGTCCAAACAGACAGGCAGTGATTTCCTGACACCAACTGACTGGCAGGAGCTGGGCATTTGGTAAGCAAAGCCAGGTCTTTAAGCACAGGTCATAGGCAGGTGAGTATCCAGAGCAAAGATCAGGTGGCTAGAATCATGATCAAGGGTCCAAGCAGAAGTGAAGAGACAGGCAGCAAGGTATGTATCCAAAATAAAGGTCAAAACTGTCAAAGAAACAGAGATCCTTCCAGAACAATGACCAATAAGAATCCTAAAAAAATCTTCTGGCACCATCTTGGCGCTTTGGTTCCTATTTTTAGGCCTTCGCACGTGCACAATCATCTGCACGTGACACGTGGAAATTTAAACAGCTGGAAATGCAGAACTTTGCTCTTTCCTGTGTGTTTGCAAAAATGACATTCCTAGTGGCCCCAGGACACCAAGACTAAGATTGTTGACCAACTTTTTGATGTTGTTCTCTTTATCTACTTGTAGGTCTTGTTGTAAAATCCAGGGAAGTTTTATGTCAAATGAATAACATTATATAGTGACAAAGTAGTCCATGCAGTCTGTGTATATTCTGCATATACATGGAAGGGAACAATAAAAACCTACCAGTGATCAAACTGTATGTTAATGATCTGGCAATTTAGTGTGACCATGTGAATAGAATGTAGCTTCCGGACTGGCAAAGTTATTCAATAACAGCTATTTTGTTCTTTTGACAGGGACATATGGAAGGAGAAGTCTGGGGTCTGGCAACCCACCCACAGCTGCCAGTAAGTGCCACTGTGAGTGATGACAAAACTCTCCGAATCTGGGAGCTCTCCTCCCAACACCGCATGCTGGCTGTGCGGAAGCTGAAAAAGGGTGAGTATCACGTCCTAGAACATAGAAAGCACAAGCTTGGGTCCTGGCAACAACTCTTTTCCTGTGGAATAACCAACAACATTTTTTTCTCAGGTGGACGGTGTTGTGCCTTTTCTCCAGATGGTAAAGCCTTAGCTGTAGGCTTGAATGATGGCAGCTTTATGGTGGTTAATGCTGACACTCTTGAAGATATGGTGTCCTTCCATCACCGGAAAGAAATGATAGCAGATATCAAGTTTTCACCAGGTATGGGTTAATATTTTAAGTCATTTTTTTATTAATACATTTTATATGGTGGTTGCAAAACCTCACTTTGGATCTATAAATTCCAACTAAAATATCACAAAAGCCATTTTTTTCTTTTACAAAGGTTTTTTTTACTGTTGTAAATAGGCCAGTTTCTCATTTGTAATTTTTATAACATTCTTGTAGCTTTCTCATGAAGACATTTTTTTTTAAATTTTAAATTATAATAATATATTTAATTATAATACAACGTATAATATATTTATAAATGAGCTGCCTTAAAAGTTGAACTCCAAAACAATACTTTTTGTAGTACTTGTAGAATAGTGCTATTTCTTTTATAACAGATACACTTTAAATATACTTTCTATAACTTATACATTTATAAATTTTAAATTTATAAATTTAAATAAACTTTCTATACTAAGAGGGAGGTTTATGTCTTCACCTTCCATCCCCAGCCCAGTGTCCCAAAACAACTTGTGTTTCTTTTCCTCACTAAAGCCTTTGCCCAAAATAATAAAAACTCTAAATGGAAGCAGTTGGCCATATTGCTCCCATGCCAAGCAGCCCCGCCTCCCAGTGATGATGCATTCAGGTACAGTACACACAGCTCATCAATGGAGGAGCACTTCAACCTAACTGCAATTATGTGACAATTTAATTGTAACTGAGCTAATTAAAATATGTCACATCAATCAGTGAAATACTACTCCTGTTAGTCTTTTTATCATTACTGGGCAAAGGCTTTAGTAAAAAAAGAAACATGGGCTACTTCGGAGCACTAGGCTGGGGGATATAAAGTGATGACATAAACTTCCCTCTGAGTTTTGTATCACTTTAAAGTGATCCAACACCCACCCCCCTAGAAGAATCATCCATGGCACCCCAACCCCCCCCCCCTTTAGAAAAAAAAGATATTGGCCTACCAGAAGCTGGAGCAATGCAGCCAAGCCTTCATGTTGTCCCCCTAGGCTCCTGGCCGCCAGAGGAAGAAGTGTGTTTTTCAGCCTGACCCAATGCATACTGGGAGACTGATGCCAGTAAGTATAGCTTAAAGCAGCAGGACCAAGACTGCATGAGATTTGCCGCAGCTTTGACCACGCCTTGCCTTGCGTGATGGATATGAGTGGCGTGTACAGGGCCGGATTAAGTGTGGTGGAGGCCCCTGGGCACAAAATCTGGGGGATGCCCCAGATACAGTATTTTTTCTTTAACATAATAATCCAGTCAAGTAACTGATTGGTGGTTGTCTGGCACCTGCCCACTTTCTGCAACATCAGGTCGAGTCCCTTGTGCCACCCTTGTGCAGGTGCGTGCTGCTCGGGAAATCCTGCTTTGCTATTCTGGGTGGGGGGTAGCATAGTCACCCAGCCGGTCCAGTAGAAAACAGTTCCCTGCATTGAGCTGCCAGCGGCTGTGTTAGTGGCTTATGTGCAGTGAGTGGCCACAGACTGACAGATCTGCACACACCCATCACTGTAGCGTTGCTGGCGGCGGTTTTCGTGCTCTAGAGTCTCCGCCCTGCCTTGTGGTGGCTTTGGCTGATAGCTTTGTTGCTGGCCCCGCGGCCCATCAGATCAAAGACTGAAAAGCCTCCAAGATCAGACCATAACCCAAAGGTTAGTGGAGGCCCCCTTTGAAGGACAAGTGGTGGAGGCCCCAGGGCTCTAGCCCCTTGCGCCCCCCTCATAATCTGGCTCTGGGCGTGTATGACTGTGGAAATCCCCTATGGGTGTGGTGCTGAGCCATTTGCTCAGCTTGTTCTTTTTAACCCTGGAGTACAGGGTATACAGTACATGCTCGAGATCCTTAGCGAAGCATCCTTGAGGATTATGAGATATGTACACCTCCCGGGTGCTCCAAAATAGCAGCGGAACGGGGGAATTGCACGGTGAGGAAGGGGGGACAACATAAGAAAGGTACGATTATGCCGCATAGTTAAAGGGTAGAGAAGGGAGATTAAATATTTTTTTACAAATGTTATATTGACTTCTATTAATAAAGACATAATTATGTAAAATATGTTTCACAATTAGAACAACATTTTGTTGCGTTTATGAATTTTTTGTGTTCTGCCTCACAATTAATATTCCAGTTCCTACTTTTTTCTATTTTTTTTTAACCGTAAGCTGTTCTTTTATCTTTAACAGTGATTTCTAACCTTTGTTGTAGATGCTGGAAAGTACTTGGCCGTGGCATCTCATGATAACTTTGTGGATATTTATAATGTACTTACAAGCAAAAGAGTTGGAATCTGCAAAGGTGCCTCCAGTTATATTACCCACATTGACTGGGACTCCAGAGGTAAAAGAAAAGACTCATATAGAAGCATAGGCATGACTCCATGTGGCCAGGCCCTTGTGCAAATTTTAAATAAGGCCCCATCATGGGTCGTACAGTAAACTTCTGCGCCTTTCGTTTTGACCACCCCGCAAGCCGCCGCCTGTCCCCCCGGCGACAGTCCAAAACCCAGGATAGTGGAATCCCGGGTCTTGGTCCACTATAAAGTTTGTATGTGCTGTTTATGTGTGTGAGTATGCTCTATAAAAAAAACACTATATACAAAGCACACCTACCCCTGCACCACCCTTAATCCAAAAAATCAAAGATATATAATTTTATAACTCCGAATCGGTGTGCCAATATGGGATGCCCTTAAACCAAACCTCTATGAAAACACTAGTGTGTTCAGTTTTAGCTGCAATCATGTATAAATGCCAATATATCAGCTGAATTGACTTGACAAGAATCAGTACAAATATTTATACACCTAATAATAAATTATATTATGAGCTTGATTTGTTAAAAGATCATTTTTTTTATAGATTTTTTTACTGAAAAAAATCATCAAAACATGTGACTGGTAATGATTCATATATATTTGAATTGAATTATAGGGAAACTGCTGCAAGTTAATACTGGTGCCAAAGAACAGTTATTTTTCGAAGCTCCAAGAGGAAAGAGATACGTCATTAAGACTGCAGAGGTAAGACAGAATAAAGTTAATGCCCCCTCACCATGTTGACAATAATAACATGTCAGCTTTGGTTATACCTTTTAATATAATGAATCAAGCATAATATGTCACATGCTCTTACATTTTTAATATTTATATTGGTTAAATAAGATTCGATAACCTATATCTGTGGTTTTGAAGTTGACAAAATCCTAACAATGTCATCTAAATTGTTGGTGTAGGTAGTATTTTAATTTGACACAAACAATTTAACTTAGAGGCTGATTCATTAATAGCGCCAGGTAGCGACAGATGAGCGACAGTAGCGGTACTTTCACAGCGCACGCTAGTATTCGCTGTGCTTGGCCGTTGTTCGGCTGTTGACAGCGACTCAGTCGGTGTGCGGTAATGTTGAATACGGGGTTAGGAGTCGCTGTTTGACAGGTTCCGCGCTGTATGGGAGCGCATGACAGCGAATGGCCATAGCGAACGGCTCCCAGCATATTCATTAACAAATCACGCTCCAAAAATTCTCGCGCTGTGAAATGCTTGTTTAAACCCCAGAGCGCTGGCGGCGATGGGTTAAAAGTAGTTTTTTAACCCCCAACCATATTTTTGGAAAAAAAAAGAAAAACGTTTTTCAAAACATTTTGTAATATGAATACATTAATATCAGACCTGTAATATCAATTCTGCACAAATTTTTTCTTTTTTTTTTTTTTTTTAACTTAAAAAAAATATCTAACATTGCAGAAGTGGTCACAGAATTTTTGACATTTAAAAAAAAAAAAAAAATAGCAATTAAGAATATTTAAAGATTGCTCCATTGAAATGCATTGGAGAGCGCCAGGTAGCGAGAGGTCATACCTGTCGCTGTTCAAGGTCGCTCGCTGGCGCTGTGGGGTGAGGCTGGAATAATGATGAATGATTCGCTATCTGTCGCTAAGCAGGATGGGCTTGAAAAATGTGTGATTGCGGAGGGGAGCCGGCGTTCTCGTGGCGGTGACCCTCATTACCGTTCGCTCACCATTCGCTACCTGGCGCTATCCCTTGTTAAATAAGGGCCTTAGTCTTACCACTTACCATTTGCTTTTTAAAATTACAGATGGAACGGATTGATTGGCACACATGGACTTGTGTTCTCGGTCCTACATGTGAGGGGATCTGGCCGGCTCACAGTGATGTGACTGATGTGAATGCTGCTTCTCTTACCAAAGACAGAAAATCTTTAGCTACAGGCGATGATTTTGGATTTGTAAAATTGTTTTCCTACCCAGTTAAGGTGATTAACCTCTCCCCCGTTATATGTACATAGCTGTATAATCAAAGCCTAATTGTAGTTAAGCTTTTTGTAGTTTTTGATTGAGCATGGAAGAATTGTGTCCTGCAGGGAGCCCACGCCAATTATTCTGATAAATGTGGGTCTTGATGCATGGAATAGACCTGCCCCCTAGGCCTAGGCATTCACCCTGTGATAACTGCAGCAGGAGAAATTATTTTTTTTCTTTTTTTTGTCCCAAAATAGACACAGCACACTTCTACAACATGCACCTAATGTATCTTAGATCTATATTTCTTCATCTATTTTGACACATTGCTAAGTTCAAATCCCCCAGCTTACACTTCATAGAGGGAATTGACTGTCTGGGTGACCTAACTGAGAGGGGCGTAACTTGAGGGGGTGCACGTGGTGCGAATGCACATGGGGTCAGAGGTCAGGGAGCCCCAACATTTATGCTCCTCCACCTTATTTATCATATTCCTGCTCACTTGGCCTTATTTAGAGAAAGGAAGTACCATTTGTCTCTAAGTCATTAGTTTTCTGTCTGCATTCAATTGACTTAAAAGACAGAAAACGTTTACTGCATAAGCAGAAGGGCCCCATTTAATGTTCGCACCAGGGCCTCATCACATTTAGTTGCACCACTGGTAGGACAACCTCCAGCATGCTAAAGCAAATAATAAGCAACCGCTCCATCTCTGGCTCCTGTCACTTAGATTATTCCCCCTCCCCCTATCAAAATATTACCCATTTATTTCTATTTCCCTCCTCTCCCTTTTTTATTCTGGCTAGTTGTTCAAAACACTATTTTAGGGAATCTGGCCTCCTTTTGCTGCCAAGCTTTGCCATAATGGAATAAAATCATCTTCTCCTATAGGGAGCAGCTCCCGCGTATCAGTGGTCATGCCCCTGTTTCTGTATAGTGGCCAGTATGATGGTGCCCTATGCTTTGGCTGTGAGAGTTCCTAACCCCACACTTAGCTGGTTCCAGCTTGGGATGGCCTTATGGGCATGACCATCTTGCAACCCCATTGCATAATCCACCAGTGTCCTCGGATGGTGATTCAGAAGATACTATAGGTGCCAAAGATCAGATTGAGGCAGGCCCTACAGCTGGAGCTCCATACTAATTTTTTTCAGGAGGGGATCAGATTTAGTATAAGATCTGGAAAGACACAATTCCCTGCTATTAAGGTGGTTTTTCTGAGTCACTACCTGATGAAGTGGGTGATGTGCCCACGGAACGTGTGGCTCCTGGTGTGGTAGGCGGTGGGGAAACTTCACACATGTTATTTTCATGATACCTTGGCTTTATTTCTTGTGATGTTTTTTGTAATAGATTTGTGATATTATTTTTTGATTGGTATTGTGATATATATCAGTGGTTCCCCTTTGGGATGCCTAAATAAGATATACAGGTGATTATATTTTCATTGGTGAATAGAGTAGATTGATATGTTTATGAGTTGTTATGGTTGGGAATATTAATTCTTAATTGATTGTTTGACTAGTAGCACTTGCACTTTATAAATGTATAGATTTTGTAGTGATCCGGATCATAGGCAGGATTTGCACATGTTTAGTTGCACTGTTGGAACACTTTGTTGAATGATTTAGCACATATATCTAGGCATTTGATATCAATTAGTGTGGTGAGACTCTCCCCATCGCCTACACCCTGTTCCTGGTTTGAGCTCTTTTGCAGTTTTGGGAGTGGCACCTCTACAGATTGAATAGGGTATATATAGTGCAAGTCCCCATTTTTTCCTTTCTGTGTCACCACAACCTGCTCTGACTCTCTGTATTCCTCCTTGGGAATTGGGCCAGGTCCTACCTTCTCAGGATGGCCTTCCTTATGTATTTTGGAGCTCTTCTTTAATTACATGTCCCTTTGAGAGTTTTCTCTCCCATTACATTTGGGTTTCCTATCTTCCGCTATCCTCCAGCTTCAGCATCCACTGAAAACCTTCCTTTTGTCAAGGTTATTGGAGTTTGTCTAGTCAGGCACAGAAGCCAGCGCTTCATTTGCCTTCCTTCAACATCAGCCCAATGCCCCGCTGGCCCTGCTTCCCAACCATGATTTTTTGAGCTGGAAAGTTTCAGGAAACTTTCATCCTAGCCCCCCCCCCCCTAGTTTGTTGCCACTAAGAACCACTGGAACTTGGAGCAAGCTCTATTTTTTTTTAGCCATTTGACTTTTGGTTACTTCCTAAAAGTTGGCATTTCTGGTGGCCATCTCCTCCTTTGTTATATTGCAGGCTTGTCACATACCGTTCTGGAAATGGGGACAGGGCCCATACTTCCGCTTGGTGCTGGGGTCTTGGGTTTGTGAAGCCAATGTTTGGGGCTCGGGCACATGTCATGGCACAGCCTGCTTTGGGTGGCTCTGCACCTATGCAGGCTTTGTGCATGACACCCAGCCCCTACAGCGGGTGCGCATGAGAGCACTGCTTGGATTGCGCAATGACAAGCATGTCTTACACAATCCTTCTTCTGTGTTGGGCATTCTATGGTAGGTGATCTGTGTCAGCTGACCTCCTGAGTACCAACCAGCCTTCCCCTTGCCTTAGTTAATGGAGCGTCTGCTGATTATTGGGCACCACTCTCTTGAGAGTTCCTGTGTAATCCTTGATCTGCTTCTACATTTTGACCCAGCTTGACTCTTTGACTCTGATTCTTAATTAAGCTTTGGGCTGCCTAACTCGTGCTCAAATCTTGCTTCTCAATCACCTTGACCTTGCAACCTTGTCTGTGACCCACGACCTTGGCCTCACCCCATTGTCTGCCTCGTCTTTTTATCAAGTAACCACTGCTGCCTGCCCGGGCCCTTGTCTCCCTGGGAGCGGCCTGGGACCAACCAAGCAGCAAATCTATCCTTGCGTGTGGGCAGGGGGTCTCTAGGAAAGACCGGGGTGGCCCTTAGACTCCATTCCTGCAGGGTCGTTCTTGGGTTCCGGACAGTGGTTTCCGAGTGCCATCCTCAGCATTGGTAGCCTATCGGTTCATTGTGCTCACCATCAATCTGGTGACAAGGTTATATAAATCATTTGCAGTAAGAGGGTTTGAAGCTTGCTTCTGTTTTACTCATAGAATTTCTGTATAAGCTTTGGGATGGCTTTCCCTTCTTCCTCACCTATCTTTCATGACTGGGCCTTAGATTGCTCTGAAACAGGCTGATTCCTCTTTCCCCCCCTCCCTTGAAGTATACTGCTGTGGGATGTCCCATGAACATTCCAATAAACGCTGTGCCACCCCCTGCAGGACTACAGCAGAAGGTAAGTGCTAAAATTAGCTAAAATGCTAATTTTATTAACTGTAACCGGATAGGAAAAAGCACTTTCTATTCAATCCCTCAGAACAGAAGTTTATTAAACAGAAAATAAAATAGTGTCCATAAGTGTCATCAGGGGTTAATAGCTGTAATCAGGAGAAAATGTGAAGATCGATGTTCTCAATGACAACTTTGTTCTTTCTGTTAAATGAAAATGGATAAATTTGGTCACCAGAGGAAGTGGGGCTAAATCAGTCCCAGTCTTTCCAAAACAAAAGAAACTGAAATTGGCCACTATGTATAAAATCTTCATTTAGACAGTTAGAATCTTATGTCTGTATAAGCTTTAGATACCCTACAAGACATTAGATTTCATGCTTGCATTTGTAATGTTACAGGGCCGCGATGCAAGATTCAAGAAGTATGTTGGTCATAGTGCACATGTGACCAATATCAGATGGTTGTATGATGACTCCACCCTGCTGACTGTTGGTGGAGCTGACACTGCATTGATGATCTGGACACGAGAGGCTTTTGGCAATCTAGAGAGCAAACCAGTAGACAGTGAAGAATCAGACACTGACGCTGAAGAGGATGGAGGTGGGGGAAAAGCTCTTTTACAGTTAATTTAGTTACTAATTATTATTGATTATTTTGAACTTATACTGGACCAATAGCCTGCCACAGTTGGAAAAGAAAACTCCCCAAAACTCACTTGCCCCATTGCGTGTAAGATACTGAAACATTGTTAGCACTTACATTTGCTCCAGCATCCACTCAAAGCTAAAACGCCTCTTCGCCAATTTTCTAGTGGTAGCGGCCATTTTGGAGCCTATTTTCCTAGCATCCCAGCCGTGCTGCTTTCTGGATTCAACTGACATAACTGACAATGCACAGTAACAGCCCAATCCAGCAGCACTTCCTGTTTGCAGGCGGCCTGCAGATCCATGAGTCTACATTTTGTTTTTTAAATTTACCACAGCAGGAGTTAGAAAAATGTAAATTCAGTTTATGTGCAGCAATCTAAATTGCCCTGGGGAGGGATGCTGAGCTCTGTTGTGTTTGTCCGGTTTTTGTAATCTTCTCTATATCCAGTCTAGGTCGTCCTAGAAGTGATGACATGTGGGTAGTCCGCCACCAGGTGGTGCAGTTACTGCAAGATCCAAAGCTGTAACTCCTCCCGGCCCTCTATAAAATGAGGCGTCTCAGTGGAATCCCCAGTGTTGGTCTTGCAGTTCTGCTGCTAGGATCGTCTTGGATACTCTGTCTGGATACTGCAGCTGAGCGGGGCATTCTAAGCCTGTCGGCCGCTGTACCCCTGTTCCAACTGTTCCCGTGGACCATTTTTTGCCTCCCAGCCTCGGCTGACGAGACGGTGAAGGTAGGGAGAACGCCGGAGGTCAGGCGTCCCTCGTTCCCTCGGCTCCTCTTCCTCTCCCCTCCATCTTGACGGCCTGTGAGGGGGGGGGAGCGGCGCTTGGCAGAGCTCGTTCTTCTGAGGCCGCAGCCTCGGTGGTGTGTGTTTGCAGGGCGCGCTGCTCTCCGCGTTGGGGGGGCCCCTCCGCGGGCCGCCCTTACTCCCTGCTCGCCCTCAGCGCCATTTTGCTTGTGGAGGGCGCGCTTTTTGCGTTATGGCTACGTGGCGCTCGCCTCGAGGTACTCATGAGGCTGATCCCAGCACCATTTTCCTGCCTGCTGCTCCTGCTGTCCCCAGCGTGTCCCTGGTCGGTTCCGTGAGTCCCTCTCTTTATTTCTTATGCTCTTCTTAATGCATGTGCTGTGGGATCTCATGGCTCTTGTCTGCTTGTGTCTTCTAGGTGGGCCCCTTTTGCCAGCTGAGGGTTGTGGTTCCTCCCGGTCTCCTACCACCCCCCCCTCTCCGCGCCCTCTCCCTTTAAGAGGGATCACAAAAAGAGGGACTAAATTGGGGATCTCTTAGGTTTGGGCCGTTAGTGCCTTGTAACCTATATAACTTTCACTATAATCACCATAAAGGAGGCTTCTGGGGATAGTGAGTTAGGGGCCCCATCTGGTCGGGTGAAGCTCTGCCCCATGTGCGGTACCAGTCCTTTGGGCGGACTCTTTTTTTGGATTTTTGGAGCATGATAGGGCGGGCATATCTGCCCCTAGGTCTTTATTGCCTGCGGCCTCGCCAGCACCCCCACTATTGCATTCAGCCCTCAGCGAGGGGGAAGCCAGCAAGGGGTCCCAAGTTGATTTAGCATACCGGGTGACCAGCCTTGAGAACCATATTGGAAAAATGGGCCTGCTCAGGGAAGACCAGCCTCTGTCGCATGGCTACTGGGAAGGCCACGAGTAAGAAGCGGCATATCGAGCCAGATTACTCGGATTTTGCAGATGATGGTGATGATCCTTTTGGAGGTCGGGACTCCATGGAGGAGGGAGAGTTGTTTAAGTTTCCTCAGGGGATCAGTCGGTTGGCTATGACAGCGACCTTGGTTCTTCCTCGGGCGAGGATATGTGGCTCCCTGACGATACGGAGAAGTTGCTGTCTTCAGTGTTTGAGACCTTGCATATTGTTCCTCCTAAAGCGGCTAAGAGGAAGCAGGGGGATTTATTCCGGCCTGAGAGACAGAGGCTGGTCTTCCCTGAGCAGGCCCATTTTTCCAATATGGTTCTTAAGGAATGAGAAAGACCTAATAAATAACCACCGGTGCCTAAGGGCCTGGACAGGTGGTATCCCTTCCCTGAGGAGCTGGTCCGCCTCTGGTCCCGTCCCCCCGATGTGGATTCCCCTGTGTCGGGGTTATCCAACACTACGGTTATACCGTCTCCCGATACTGCCTCCTTGCGCAACCCGGCTGACAGGCGTATGGATCAGCTGGCTTGTCATGCGTTCATCTTTGTGGGTGTTGGGCTTCGCCCTGCATGTGCCGCGGCCATTGTCTCCTTAGCCATCAGGAAGAAGTTGAGACGTCTTGTTGATATTGGCAAGTCTCGCAAGCTGGCGGAGGAGTATAAAGACCTCAAAGCTTGCGTGGATTTTATTGCATTTGTAGTCTCAGCTATGGATGATAGTGTCCGGCTTGGCGCCAGGGCTTCGGCCCTGCTTGTTGCGCTTCGTTGCTCGCTCTGACTGCGGTAATGGTCGGCTGACTCTGCGACCAAGAAATCACTCACTAGTATCCCCTTCTTAGGGCTCCAGTTATTCGGGGAGCGTCTGGACCTCCTGGCTAAGGATGGGAAACTCCCTCAGCTATGGAAGCCTGCGCGGCCCTTTCGGGGTTCATCTGCCTATCGCTCCTTTCGAGGAGGAAGAGGCTCTTAATTTTCAGGTGGCCGCAGAGATACCTGGGGATGAGGTAGGTCTTGCGGCCGACCCAATCCCTCCTGGGGAGCTAAATCCAAGCCCCCTGCCAAGCCCTCTCAGGCATGAGGGGGCGCCCTCACCCATTCGGGTGGGGGGACGGTTTCTGCTATTTGCTCACGTCTGGAGATAGCACGTCTTGGATTGGTGGATTCAGGAGGTGGTTTCCTCCGGTTACAAATTAGAGCTGGCAGTTTGGCCACCCTCAAGATTTCTTCAGTCGCGGATATCCCAGAACCCATTGACGGCACAGGGCCTGAGAATGTCCGTCCAACGCCTTCTGCTGTCAGGTGTGATTTGTCACGTGCCTCGCCAGGAACGGGGTCAAGGTTTCTACTCCAATCTGTTCACAGTGCCCAAGAAGGACTGAACACTGAGACCTATCCTGGACCCGAAGGGTCTCAACAGGTTTGTCAGAGTAAGACATTTCCACATGGAGACCTTACGGTCCACGGTGAGCTCGCTTCAGCCCGGCGACTTCATGACCATGGTGGACCTCAAGGATGCTTATCTGCACATCCCAATTTTTCAGGGGCATCAGAGGTTCCTGATGTTTGTGCTGGAGGATCAGCATTACCAGTTTGTGGCACTGCCGTTCGGGATCTCCTCAGCCCCGCGTGTGTTCACCAAGGTGCTGGCGGGCATTATGGCTATCCTGAGGAACCAGGGCATTCGTGTTCTTCCTTATCTGGACGAGTTGCTGATTGCGGCTCAGTCCCTTCAGCAGGCCGAAAGCGACACCCGGACGGTGTTATCCACTCTCGAAGATTTCGGATTGGTAATCAATTACCCCAAGTCTTCTATCACTCCCTCAACGGTGAGGTCCTTTCTGGGCATGAATTTGGACACCTCTCAGGTCAAGGTATTCCTGCCCCAGCAGAAGGTGGTGGGCCTTCGGACGCAGGTGCAGACCTTACTGTCTTGTCAGCGGCCATCTATCCGTCTGGGGATGAAACTGGTGGGCCTAATGGTGTCATGCTTCGAGGCAGTGCCTTTCACCCAGTTCCACATGAGACCTCTTCAGTTGAATCTGTTGACTGGCTGGGACTGGACGCAGGAGTCCCTGGAACAGGAATTTTCACTGTCTCCCCTGGCCAGACAGTCCCTCTTGTGGTGGTTGGACCCCAGAAATCTTTTGGTGGGCAAGTCCTTTCTGACTCCCTGTTGGGAGATAGTTACCACGGATGCCAGTCTGACCGACTGGGGAGGCGTCTGGCAGACGCAGAAGTTCCAGGGTCAGTGAGGTCCGCAGGAGAACCACTTGCCCATAAATCTCCTGAAGCTGAGAGAGATCCGGTTGGTGCTTCTTCAATAGACTCCCCAGTTAAGGAGCTGTGCCAGGTTCGCTCGGACAATCAGACGGCTGTCGCCTACATCAATCACCAGGGCGGGACTCGAAGAAAGCGAGCCCTCACGGAGGGGACCCAATTTCTAACTTGGGCAGAGGAGAATGTTCCCTGCATCTCGGCGGTTTACATCCCTGGGGTGGAAAACCAGGAGGCAGACTCCCTGAGCAGGGGGGCATCTCGTCTGGGGGAATGGTCTCTCAGCAACAAGATCTTTCAGGCTCTGTGACTCCGCTGGGGTCAGCCAGATGTGGATCTTTTTGCGTCCAGACACAATCACAAGCTTCCGAGGTTCGTCTCCCTGTCAAGAGATCCTCTGACCTTCGCCACAGACGCTCTGGCAATTCCTTGGACGGAGTTTGGGCTCCTTTATGCATTCCCTCCGTTTCCACTCCTGGGCCGAGTACTGCACAAGATAGCCCAGGAGGGGGTGCCAACCATCCTTGTGGCTCCTCGTTGGCCGAGACGGAGTTGGTTCGCGGACATAGTTCAGATGTCAGTCGATCGCTACATCATGCCCGACGACCCAGGACTTCTCACTCAGGGGTTGCTGCGGCACCCCAATTTACAGACGCTGGCTTTGACGGCCTGGCTATTGAGACCTTAATCCTGACAGAGAAGGGGCTGTCGGCCGCGGTTGTTCAGACCATAATTCAGGCGTGGAAGAAGTCTTCTTCCATGATTTACTAAAGAGTTTGGCATGCCTACATTGCTTGGTGTGAATCTAAGAGTTTCCCTTGCCGCACATTCTCTGTTTCTAGGATTTTGGAGTTTTTGCAACACGGCTTAGACTTTGGTCTACAGCTGAGCACCCTCAAGGGCCAGGTCTCGGCCTTGGCCATCTTTTTCCAAAGATCCTTTTGCCAATCATAGACTGATCAGGACTTTTTTTCAAGGGGTTACCCATGTACGTCCACCGCATAAGCCTGTATTACCGGTGTGGGATTTGAATTTGGTGCTTTTTGCTCTCTAGGAGCCCTTGTGTGATGCTGCCTTGTCTATTTTGACCCTAAAGGTGGTCTTTTTGGTAGCTATCACCTCGGTGCATCGCGTGTCAGAGCTGGCCGCCCTTTGTACGAACCCTCATTACTTTGAGCGGCATAAGGATAAGGCGGTGTTTCGTTTTAAGCCTGATTTTTTGCCTAAGGTCGTTTCTCCCTTTTACCTTAATGAGGAAGTTGTCTTGCCTTTCCTTTGTCCTGCACCGACTAATTCTAAGGAAAGGACCCTCCATGCCTTGGATGTGGTCAGAGCCATTAAGTACTACCTGGTTGCAACTGAATCCTTCAGGAGGTCGGATTCGCTCTTTGTTCCACTTTCAGTAAGTGGATCAGACAGGTGGTGGTGCAAGCATATTCTGCCAAGGGGAAGGAACCCCCTTTTCGTGTTACAGCTCATTCTACTAGAGCTATTGGTGCTTCCTGGGCTTTTCAGCACCAGGCCTCTGTTGAACAAGTTTGTAAGGCCGCCACTTGGTCTTCAGTTCATACCTTTACAAAGTTTTACAAGGTTGACTTTAGGGCCTCAGCTGATGCTGTCTTTGGCCGAAAGGTGCTTCAGGCAGTAGTGAAATGAACTACATGCAGTTCCGCACTGGGGGTCCTGCCCTAATGGACACTGCTTTTGGATGTCCCACATGTCATCACTTCTGGGATGACCTGGACTGGATATAGTGAAAAATACAATTCTGTGAAACTCACCTGTAGAATTGTTTTTGAATATATCCAGTCCAGGTCGTCCCACCCCGCCCTTGTTCATTATCTCTTGTTTTGCCTGTTATGGTGATTACCATTTTGATATTGGACCGTCCTTAAAGTGGACCAACACCCAGGATTCGCGCATGCGCCGATGGAACGGGGCTGAGGTAAGGTTTGTGGGCCTCCTGGGGGGTTCCTCCCCGCGGGACATCCCGATTTCGGATGCCCCGCGGGGAGGGATCTGATCGGTCCGGGAATCTTATAGATTTCCGGGCCGATCCCCCCTGGGTGTTGGTCCACTTTAATTTTTTGTTGGAGAGAGTACATGCTGAAGCTATGTGATGTAACATGGTTTTGTGGCCTCCCGGCCTGTCTCCTTATTACTGCTTTTTGACCACTGGGGATTCTACTGAGACGCCTCATTTTATAGGGGGCCGGGAGGAGTTACAGCTTTTGATCTTGCAGTAACTGTGCCACCTGGTGGGGGACTACCCACATGTCATCACTTCTGGGACGACCTGGACTGGATATATTCAAAAACAATTCTACAGGTGAGTAGAAGAATTGTATTTTTTGACTTCTGGTCCACTTTAAAGTGATTATCCAGCCTAGAAAAAAAAAGCTGTACTCACCTTTTGTCCCACGCAGATTATCTGCGCTAGTCCGGCACTCTGCATCTTAACTGATCGTCAAATGTGACGCCTAGGCCCATCAGGCCCTCAGGTAAGTCCTTATCAGCGGCTTGCCTCGTTCACATTGCAGTCAATGGAGTGGGCAAGCTCTGGATGCTGTGACTGGGGGTGGGTGTGGCCACTTCTGTGGGCAGCACAGGACTTGATCTGACAATTAGGTAAGATCCATAGTGCGGGACTAGCATGGTCATCTGCATTAGTGTAATGTTTTTTAAATATTTTTTATTAAACTGAATAGACAAAAATCAATCTCTGATATATTTTAAAGCAGACCAAAACCCACCGACCTTGTGAAATACATTTCGTCAAAGCCCCTGTTGATACTAGAAATGGATATTTTCACTTACCCAACACTGATTTTTTTTGCCACCCCTCTCTGTGAGATAGCAGGCGACCAGTCATTGCATAGGTGTGGCAATTATATCATTGCCAGAGTGGCAATGAATTAAGGAGGCCGGGATTTACAGCTAAACAGGCAGCATTAGCAGGGGGAAAATAAGAGCAGCAAAAATTAGCAAAATATACTATTCGTGGGCGGAGAAATTCAGGGAATGCTAGATAAAGATGTGGGCTTTGGTCCTCTTTAATGACAATCCATACAGTTGGTAAAAATGCTTATTACCATAATTCTTCATTTGTGGGTTGGAGGCTTTGCCTACCAGTACAGTAAGTTGGACTTATTTCACTGCTGTCTCAAAAATGCTGACAGAAGGAATTAAAAGAGGGAAATAGATTATGTAATGAAGGGTTAGAGATATCTAGCATATCTAGCATATTAAATTCAAAAGGACTTTTGAATTTAATATTTTGAATTTAACATT